>CM062812.1:151028942-152251498 GCA_031772625.1 Pinus tabuliformis
ATCACAGAAACCTTCCCACAGAGTTGGGTGGTCGCATTGGACCAATTGGCCAGAGAAGGCAAAGTATGCAACTGGTCCAGCATGTTGGCTCATCAGCTGGAGGAACAGGTAAAGAGGGCTCGACAACCTCCCAAAGGTATGCAAGTAGAAATATACATGTCCACCTACATCTTGGAGGCAGTCTATGCTCGACAAGAGTTCCTAGGCTTGAAGTGGGCATGGTCACCAGCGGAGACTGATGTGAAAACTTATTTTAAGATGTTGTTCGAATGTAGCTTCAAAGGAGTTATCACACGACTGTACGATCATTTTGCACCACGATTTATAAGATGATATTTGAATAGGATCCACCCTACATGTCGAAGGTAGCAATGGAGGCACTGATAGACATATATGATTGGTATGCCTAACTGTCCAACACCTTCATATGGATGTATAGTGCGGAGAAGCCTCTACATGTGGTACCAAAGTTTTCCTTAGACATACTTGTCATGCAAGAAGTAGCATATCACATCTCGGTAGGATTGACAACTAGGCTGCACCAGAAGAAGAAGGCACCTTAGCTCGCTCTTCCGCTGTGCATCAGGTTATACGAGATATGGACTTTCAAGTATGCACATACCGAAGCAAATTAGATGAAGAAGTATCCATTCAGCCTTTGAAGTTACAATCTGTATGAACCACATTGTCTTGTGAAGGATTAATGCACGAGAGTACAATTAAACTAGATCCATGGGGCATGTCATTGGGTGGAGGAGGACCCATGGAGATATTGTTACAACTCCTCCAGACTTAATGAACCATTCGGCTTCGCTGTGGAATGGTTAGCAAAGCAACGTGAAATAGCATCTTAGAGAGCACCAGAAGTAGCAGCAACAATAGAGGTGAACATATCAGTGCACAACAAGGGAAAGAGGAAGATTGTCGATCACATGGAGGAAGAGAAAAGCGGCAAGTTCGAAGCAGATCCACCTGTGGAGAAAGAAACCATGGCCATAAAGGAAACAAGGCAACAACGCGACAAGAAAAATGCGCAAAGGCAGAGAGAGAAACGAATAATGGAGGAAACACAGGAGTTGCATGAGTTGAAGGAGCAACTCCGAAAGGAACAGGAGTTGCACAAACAGGAGAGGGAAGCACAACAATAACATGTACGTCAAGGGGCGCAACATGTGCAGATGGTTGAAACAATGCCCGTACAAGTAGTGGACTCATCAAAACATCTGACATTAAGAAAACAGGGTGTACCATCACAGGAGCAGGACTTTGCTCAAGAAATAGAGTGAGCGCTTGAACAGATGGATACAGACATTGAGCAGCAGGAGTTAGAGCAGGGAATCGGCCTCATGCCTCACCACCAAGAGGTTGACTGATCCGGATTTAAATAGGAATGCAACAAATTACAGAGACAACCATATACACAAAGATGCAGCGTAAATAATACTTCATTTCATTAATGGAAAATACTGAAATATGCTTACAACCAGAAATGGAAATAAACCAGCTAGGGCGATGGTAGCTTATCTCTGAGAAGAGATGTGGTGGCTACATGCCTCTGAACTGTGTTACAATGAGGCTCGAAGGCCTATTTATTGTTGAGAAACAATGGAAAACCCTTAACATTCCAAAACCTAACCCTAGGAGATGAAACGCCAAATTGTGGGCCCCATTTGGGTAAATTAGGACATCAACTTCCCGGGGTCGTAACTTTGGCATACGATCTCCGTTTGACGCGTACAATAGCTCGTTAGAAAGATTTATATGAGCACTACCACTTTGGGAAGGGCAACATCGGTCCATGGACCCATGTTGCCCCCAGATTTCCCAAAAAAACGTCGTTTAGGGCCTCAAAACGGCTCCAGAAGTTCAGGACCCGAAAAACTGCTAAAAATAGTAAGTTGTGCTATAATTAAGGAAACTGAAAATGCTGAGAGAAATAATGGTGGGGGTCCAGGTGGACTTGGCAGGTGGCCACCAATATCCACCTGGATCATTCCTCCCCCCTTAGGAAGCAATGGTCCCCATTGCGTTGAGTTCCTCCATGAGATGAGGAAACTTTTGCTGAATTTGTTCCATGGTGAGCCACTTGCCCTGCTGAAGGAGTTGGCCTGCTTTGACAACTCGATACAGTTGGATATTCTGTTGGCGAGTGTTCTTGATCTGTGTGTCCATGATACAATCAGTTGCAGCTTGTTCCATGCAATCTGGATTTAATTATGTGGGTTTGAGCTATTCTGCAATGTCGGATGTGTCTAGCAATGGTGGAAAGTATGGCCGAAGGCGGTCCACATTGAACACTGGGTGCAGGCCAAGGAATGGGGGAATGCTGAGCTCAAATACATTGTCTCCCATAGCCTTAGTAATGGTGTAAGGACCATATCGGAGTGGTCTCAATTTCCGATAGGCTCCAGTAAGGCATTCCTTTTGCAAATGCAACCAGACTTTGTCGCCCACCTGAAACTTGTGTGGCACCCGATGTTGATCATGTCGCTGCTTGTACTTGGCATTTGATTTCTCAAGAATGTCATGGACCTGCTGGCGAATATGTTGGATGTGCTCAATGAAGCTGGTGGCCTTATCTGTTTCGGACTGGACATGAGCTGAATTTATGTGAGTAGCTGCAACTGGCATGGCCACATCAATGGGGCACAGTGGCTGGAATCCCAAACCCACCTGAAAAGGACTATGGCTAGTGGATCTGTGAAGAGCTCGGTTGTAGCTGTGCTGAACATAGGGGAGGCTCTCGTCCCATGTGCGTGGATGCTTTGAGTTATACATGCACAGAATGTGCATAATCATCCTATTGACAACCCCTGTCTGGCCATCAGTTTGAGGATGGAAGGCTGTGGACTTCGTGAGTTTGGTGTCCAGCATTGACCAGAGACTGGACCAAAATGTGCTGAGAAACCGACTGTCCCGATCTGAGATGATAGACTGTGGGATCCCAAAGTGCACCCACACTCGTTCAAAGAAGAGTTTAGTAGTGGCTTCTGTTGTGATATTCTTCTTGCAGGCCGCCATAATGGCCATCTTCGAGAACCTGTCGACGACCACAAAAACACAGTCATTTCCATGCTTAGTGGAAGGAAGGCCTGACATGTAATCCATGGAGATGGATTCCCAAGGTCGACTAGGGGTAGGAAACGGGGTATAGAGGCCGTGCTTCTTAATGGTCGGTTTGGCAATGGCATAGGCAGTACATGATCTGATGTACTTCCCGACATCCTGTCGAAGATTCGGCCAATAGAAATAATTTTGCAGTACTGCCACTGTTTTCTCGACCCCGAAATGCCCAACAGCTTGACTGTAGTGTGCTTCCCAAATCATCTTGGCACGCTCGCTTGAAGGAACACAAAGGTGACCCAGGTGGCATAACAGGGCATCCTGGAGGTGAAAATCTGGAACATGTCGACCCTCCAAGAGTGTCTGGTATGTGTGGTCAAATTCTGGGTCGCTTTTGTAGAGAAGTGGCCAATTAGAAGTCTCGTGCCCACAAGAGTTGAGCACGGTGGTTAACGCAATGATCGATGGTCGACTAAGGCAATCTGCAACATTATTGGTGCTTCCCTTCTTATACTTGATATTCAAGTGGAACTGTTGCAGGTATGTAGACCACTTCTGATGGCGATCATTCTGCAATTTCCCTTGGGTCTGTATGAACTGCAGGGGTTGGTGGTCTGTGTGGATGACCATTTCCTTCCCCAAAATGTAATGCTTCCATTGTCGGCAGGCCTGTACAATGGAATACATCTCTTTATCATAAGTGGGGTACTTCCAGACTGTGTCTGAAAGTGTTTCACTGTGATATGCCACTGGATGCCCCTGTTGAGTAAGGACTGCCCCAATAGCATAGTCAGAGGCATCTGTCTCTACCTCAAATGGTTGTTGTAAATGTGGTAACGCGTGCACTGGTATCGTGCAGAGGCGATCCTTCAACTCCATGAATGCCTTCTGTTGAGATTCAGACCAAAATAATTTTGCTTTCGCCCCTCCCTTGGTGACTTGACTCAAGGGCCAAGTAATATGAGAAAACCCCAACACGAACCTGCGGTAGAAGTTGGCAAGACCTAGAAAGCTGTGGAGCTCTGTTAGAGTGGTTGGAGATGGCCAATCCCAAATGACTTGGATCTTGGCTGGATCGACATGCACCCCCTGTTCATCAATGATGTATCCCAGATACTGAACCTGGGTCATGCCAAAAGTGCATTTCTCCAAATTGGCACATAGTTTGTGTTGCCGCAGTGTTTGGAGAACCTGTCGGATGTGGTGGAGGTGATCTTCCCAACTCTGGCTGAAGATCAGAATGTCATCCAAGTATACTACTACAAAGGAGTTGGTGAATTGCCGCAAGATGTCATCCATTAGCCTCATGAAGGTTGCAGGAGCATTTGTCAATCCGAAAGGCATAACCAACCATTCGAAGAGGCTCTCCTTGGATTTGAAGGCAGTCTTCCACACATCAGAGGGTTCGATTGGTACCTGGTGATATCCTGACTTCAGATCGATCTTGTTGAAATATTTTGCCCCCTTTAGTTGGTCCAGGAGGTCATCAATCCACAGGATCGGGTACCTATTACGGACAGTGATCTTGTTCAGCGCCCGATAGTCAATACAGAGTCTCCACGTCCCATCCTTCTTCTGTACCAACACGATCGGGCTCCCACAAGGCGATGAACTCGGACGGATGTGACCTTTCTGCAGGAGCTCCTGAATCTGCCTCTTGATTTCATTGTTCTCTAGAACGGAGCAACGATAAATTGGTCCATTGGGTAGCGGCGCACCTGGGGTCAGATCAATGGAGTGCTTGACCTGACAGTGCAAAGGAACCCCTACAGGGGAGGTGAAGATGTCCTCGTACTCCTCCACAACCTTGTCCACCTGTAGTTGTCATGCAGAGGGACCCCGTCTGGAGGTCACGGCCACTGTCTTCTTCTTTCCTTGAGGGCGTATCATCAGGAAAACAAATTTCCTGGTTTTGGAAATGATCTTACTGCATTGTTTTGCAGTAATCAAAGAGATGGCGGTAGGTGGTGCTACCTCTGGTATCCTGTACAACTTATTTCCCAATGTAATAATAACAGCACGGGGCCTTGATTCATACACAGCATGTCGCTTCCACAAGTATGGCTGTCCTAATAATACATCACAAACTTCAAGGGGAGCAATGTCACACAATACCTCATCCGTGAAGGGCTTGATATTGTATGGAAGACGACACTGCTGGCTCACGCGAAGATCTCGTCCTTGGTGAAGCCACCCAATGGTGTATGGTTGTGGATGTGCTGTGGTCGGTAAGCCCAACCGCTTCACGACCTCTACCGAAATGAGGTTCTTTTGACTCCCGCTATCAACAATGAACTGTATCGGGGAGCCCTTTACCCACATCTGGGAGTGGAAGAGACGCTCCTCCTCCTCTGGATCTTCGGGTTCATTTTTCTGGATCTTGGCGGTAGCAACAGTGGCGTTGGGATCCGCATCAATGATTTGCTTCCCTTTTTCATTCCCCTTATTGGGTTCTGACTCAGAGTCAGAACATGCATCTGATTCTGAAAACTTTAGCTCAGCCACCAGTGACTGCTTGGCCCGACACTCACTTGTGTTGTGAGTGGAGCTCTTATGGAACTCACACCATTTTCCAGTGTCCTTTTTTAGCTTCGCGGTGCTGTTCTTTGCTTGCAGCTTCGACGAGTTGTCTTGGGCTATTTGTCCTTTGTTCTGTGGTTTAGGGGCACCTTTCCCCTGCTTTGGATTCGCAGATCCAAAGTCTCGCTTCTTTTGTTTAAACTTCTGCTCCACCTTGACGACATATCGGTATGCTGCGCTGAGCGAGGAGATGTTCAGGAATTGTATTTCTTCCTGAATGTACTTGTGAAGGCAGCCATGGTATTTGAGAATCAAATGTTGCTCTGAATCCTTGATACCCAACTTTGTGCGAAGGGTATGGAAAAGATTGGTGAACTCCGGCACGTCTTGGTCCCTTCCTTGTCGCAGCGTGGTCCACTTTATGTATTCATCCTCATAGCTTTCGACAGGGTAGTACTGCTCCTTGATGGCATCCCGGAATGAATTCCAGGTGGGTGCGGCTAAAAATAGTGAGCCAGTACTTTCATCCTTTTGCTCGCAGTAGGTTTCCCACCAGTCCTTGACGTGGGGTTCTGCTTTGAGAAGGGCGAAAACAATCTTTTCCCGACTCGAAAATTCATGAACAGAAAAACAACCCTCTAGCAGATTTAACCATTTATCTATGGCATCTGCATCTATTTGACCCTCGAATATGGGGATTTCAAAATTAACATGTACCTTAAAGGGCGTGGCGTTTCCAGAGTAGCTGCTGGAAGCCGATGCGTCGCTTCTGGGTAGCCGCTGAAGGATCTGGGCAAAGCTGTCCATCATCACGTTTCGTTGTCACTCGAGGGCTTCTTCGACCAAGATTTTGATGGGATCTCCTGCCCCCTCGTCTTTCTTCTCATCCGCCATGGGAGGCCGTCGGGATTTGCGAGGCTGGTCTTGCAAAGGTTCAACCAGTTCAAGCCCTAACTCCTTATATCTCAACCTTGTTGGGGACATGCAAAGAAAAATAGAGAAAAAGCAGACCACTCTGATACCACTGATCCGGATTTAAATAGGAACGAAAAAAATTACAGAGATAACCATATACACAAAGATGCAGCGGAAATAATACTTCATTTCATTAATGGAAAATACTGAAATATGCTTACAACCAGAAATGGAAATAAACCAGCTAGGGCGATGGTAGCTTATCTCTGAGAAGAGATGTGGTGGCTACATGCCTTTGAACTGTGTTACAATGAGGCTCGAAGGCCTATTTATTGTTGAGAAACAATGGAAAACCCTTAACATTCCAAAACCTAACCCTAGGAGAGGAAACGCCAAACTGTGGGCCCCGTTTGGGTAAATTGGGACATCAACTTCCCGGGGTTGTAACTTTGGCATACAATCTCCATTTGACGCGTACAATAGCTCGTTAGAAAGATCTATCCGAGAACTACCACTTTGGGAAGGGCAACATCGGTCCATGGACCCATGTTGCCCCAGATTTCCCAAAAAGCATCGTTTAGGGCCTCAAAACGGCTCCAGAAGTTCAGGACCCGAAAAACTACTAAAAATAGTAAGTGTGCTATAATTAAGGAAACTGAAAATGCTGAGAGAAACAATGGTGGGGGTCCAGGTGGACTTGGCAGGTGGCCACCGATATCCACCTGGATCATTGACCCACCATCTTCACTACATGTAGAAGATGATGAAGTCCCAAGTGACTAAGGAGACACTAAGATCCTTAGAGATCAGCCAGAAGGAGAGATTTACAACATCTCATTCAACGAGTCTCAACATAGAGTTGTGTAATCCCACAGAGTGTCAACTCTGGAGGATCATACATCTCCTACGCAGTATGAGGAACAAGTGATCGTGTCTAATGTGCACAAACATCTAACAGCCTTGGTCAATGCGACTAGAGCATATGTCGAAGCCACTAGCTCAAGTTTTCACTTTTTGATAGCTGAGAATGAGTGAATGGCTAAGGAACTACAGACGACCAAGAAAGGAGAAGAGTTGGTGACAACGTCCGCTTCAGCAGAAATGAAGAAGGCAATACTAGATGAAGTATTGTCCCTTGACACAGTTATGCGGGCGTTGTATTCCAAGTTTGGTACCGTGCATAAAGCAGTCATCCATCTTAATGGATGGAAACAACAATGTTCTAGAAGAGAACATATCTTGTCGAATGTGCATGCTACCATTGATTACATGCAAACAAGGATGATGAGATACAAGGGAGCCCTACTTCACTTGACTAAGATGATGAAGCATAGAGCGGTGGAGATAAAGGCACGCATCTAGAATCATATCCAAAACTATGAAGAACTCTTGCAGCTCATCACTAGTCTATAGGATTCCCATGCATGTGTATTCAAGAATATGGATGTTTTGGTGCACACACAAGTGATCCCATCTATTGCGACTCTCACCCAGGTGAAGACAAAGGCAAAGGTCTGGCTGGATCTTGACTCGTACTTTGATGAGTTGATGCACATAGCCACCAACCAAACTTGCCGATTAGTGCAGACACGGACACCATCACGAACTACCAATCTTGGCATTAGTACGCTACTATTGATCATTGTGAGGATGTTGAAGAGTTGGACTTCCCACGGTTGTCCGAGTCATAGTGATGTATTGCATGGCTTTCACAAGCCATTTTTGTCTCACATGGGTACATGTGCATTGTAGTGTAACATCTTGTCAAGTGTAAGTTCAAGTGTCGTTAGTTGATGTAACAATCATAGAGTAGATGAAGTGTCATGAGGGTAGATGAAGTGTCACAAAGGGGAATGTCAAGGGTCACCCCACCCTTTGCTATAAATAGTCCCTCATAACTCATTGTACAAGCTTTTGGTCAGCCAAGCTTCCGATAGGACTATCTTAGAGAGAGCTTGGATAGTATTGTAACGATCCTTCGCTTCCCCACTGCATAGAGGTAGTACACCTCTTTAGAGGAGCAGGCAGTTGTGGCTATAATGTTCCGTTGTTGGAACTAGTGGTTAGACATGGACGTATTATATGACTGGAACTTAAACTTATTAATATAACAAGAGCCAACACGTTTCATTCATATGTTTTATTGTATTTCAACTATCTATTTACTCTAAATGATATATGTATTCGTTTGCTTACCCATGCATGTATAACTATTTCTGTGTATGTATGTATGAATCTTTGTAAAATGTGTTGTTGCTTTAACCATCTCTTTGGATTTCTAGCTAACTTTCCTTCCATGTTTGATGCATCCTTGCTCGTGTGTTCCCTTCTTAACTCCATGTTATCACAGGTTTCCAAGGGGCACACTCATCTCAACCCCCATGTGTTAGAACCTCTCATGCACCTTCCTTGGTGTTTTGGGAATTTTTAGTGTCTATGGATAACCGCTTAAACCCCTAGAATAGTAGCTAAGTCTAGAACAACAGTGCAAAGCATTCTTTACTTTTCCTATGACCAATAGATTAAATAATAGGCAAAGAAGCCTACATGTAGCCTTCGCTTGCTCCTTATCTCCCTTGACGAACTCCGTCGCTGCTCTTCATACTTAATTCGCTTGAAGAGTACTTGTGCACAGACAGAAGACAACAACCGATCAAAGCATACGATAATGATCTATTGATTAAACATAGCATGGAATCAAGTATATGAAACACACATGAAAGAATAAATGAATAACACAAGCATATGGAAAAATCTTTGAACACTTTATTAGTAAAAGGAAGAGTTACAACCCATTGCTTGATTCATCATCACTCCTCCAGTTCAATCCCATCCTCTCCTCATAAGAAGCAAGACATTTTGACATCATTACAATACTTGAAATCAACTAAAATCTCATACTAATAGCATCTCCCTATAATTCAATAATTTCTAGCCCTTGATCACTTAGATGAGTGGTCTTTTTATAGGTGAATGAAGGAAGTTATGCCATAAATGGTGATAATGAATGCCCTCCCAAACTTAGAATTTAGTTCCATGGAGGAAGGGATAAGGGATTGATGTTCCTTAACTCCCTTCCTCATCCAAATACGAGCTCAAAGGAGTATATAGGTTTGAGAAACTTCTAGAGGCATCCAATGGATAAGGAATCTTTCAAACCCTCATGGACATTCACTCAAATTTTCCCAGTGCAGGCCAAAGAGGGACCAAGTGCGCTGCATAGCACCCTATCAATGTATGGTTTGCATTGCAGCACACCCTAATAAAGGCCTACCCGCGCTGATCTTCTTAGAGGTAGTTTCTGAATGATTTTGGTTATGGAACTTCTTGGGAAGTTAAGAATTCTGATGGTTGACTTCTGTAGGGCATGTAACAACTGACTTAGGGGTTGATGAGCCCTAATAGTACTGATCTGTAAGTTGGGATTAATGTGCCCAAATGGATCTGTAATAGTTGCCCCCTAAAGCATGAAGTCGTAAAATATGTATGTTGAGTGAAATTCTTTATCATGTGGAGAGGAGGTTTCGAAGCGAAAGGTGACTTGCACCAATTACAATACACATATCATGATAATTTGATTTTTCTCATGAACTTGTTGAGGGAAGTCATACATTGCTCAGGTTATAAACTTTCATTACGTGTACAAATATGGTCGTCTATGGATATAGACCCATGAATGGATGACCATCAATGTAAGGCCATTTGTACATTTGATTCAGTACTCTTGAAAATATCGCACCCCGGATGGATGAAACTAGATCCGGGGTCTTCAATCTCGTTCAATCTTTTGCTCAAGTACAAGTCTAACCATGTGAATAGATGTTCTGAAGTCGAACATGGGAAGACATCGTCTGATTACCAGCCAATGACGTAAGCCCTTAACAGACGTGAGAGGAATCACCGATAATGATAATGACCCTCAAGGTACTACATTACATTTCGCATGGTGTGAATGAATGATTTGATTTTGGACACCATACAAAGTCTTTTGGTTGAAAGTGAGTGATGTCAACCTATTGCCGGAAGAGAGAAACCCACCATTGATGTATGAAAGCCTCAAGGTATTGAAGGGGTGTTTCTAAGTCAACTTCTTGGATGATGTGTTGATGTTGACATGAAGTGACTCATAACAGGAGGGCCTTGATGTATCCCACATCAATGACACGAAATGAGGTAAATGATTTTGGAGATGAAAAATCAATTGACGACACAAGGTTCAGAAATGGCGGTCATGAAAATGAAGGTTTATGGTATTGCAAAGGATGAAGTTTGAACTGAATGGCTTCTCTTGAACATGTCGTCAACACTAAGATGAATTGGGATTGTTAGCTACCTATACCAATAGGTTTCATGTTTCATGATTGGCAGGGGAAGTGCCAATATGATCTACTTTGGTGATGCAAAGATCTCATATTTTGGTGAAAGACACATGTTTACAATTGGTGGATACTCCCCCACTTCTGAATGGGTGATCCAACAGTCTAAGCTGGGTCATCCCATGTTTCAATTTTATGTTGTAGATTAGAGAAAGAAATCTGTCCAAACAGTTCAATCTTGGCAGATAAAGTAGTTAGGTAGAGAATGAAGGTTCCCAACTGTTTAATCTGGGGCCTTGGAAGCAATAAGGCTAGCCTTAGATAGAAAATCAAAAGAAAAAGCCAAAGGAAAAGAAAAGGCACATGAGGGTCTGCAAGTCTAAGTGCACCCCCCTTGGAGTAACAAAAAATGCTAGGCAATAGAGTGGGTAGGTAGATGGTCGCAGAAGCATGCTTTATGACTGTTCACTAGCCCAAGCAAAGGAAAAACATGGTGCCAGTGCAGGTCTCTTATTCAGCAGTTTTGCAACAGTACAATGAAGCATGTCTAACTCCCTGATTACCCCCCATTACACTCATTTACTAACATCCCAATACTACCTATGTTCATGGAAGAAGTCAAAGTCTTTTGTTGGTTCTTGTTTCTTTAAAAGCGACATTTCTTGTGTAAAATTCTTTTCATTTTGATCTACTTCCTAAACTAAGTTGATTCCATATAAAACTTAGTGTTTTTCCCCCTTCATCCACCTCTTCCACTCATATTAACTCCTAATTTCCTATTTATTTAACTCCCTATACTCCCTTTCCCCTATTATTAGGATAATCCTATAGAACAAATCCCAAATATGTACATATTCCCTCCCCCTTGGCATTATAGCCATATGCTTGAATATTGGGAAATCATGCAGGAATAAAGTCTGCTTGCATGTGGTTGTATGGAGTCAGGGATTAAATTGACCTCTGGTCAGTTTGATAACCTAAGCTATACCCCTTTTCCCTTTACAACCCTTTGAAATCATTTTACCCACTCTGCTTGCAAAAAAGCCTTGTAAAAACCCACCTTTACCCCTTATCCTAAGTTTGCTGTAATGCGCATTTCAACACAAAAAACACCAAATAAACCCATTTTTCTGTTTATCCAAAGTTTATTTGCAAATGCGCTCTTTTATAAAAAAGCATTGAAAAACGCATAAAATCCGCCAAAGTCTAAAGGTTCCGTCTAGGCGCACATTTCCAGAAAAACAATAAAATATGCCCCGCCCACTGCCGTATTGTCCTGCCACCTTATTGACCCGTCGACCGTCGGATATGGGCTTTCCCATCCGACGGCGCCCATCCATATCGGGTCGGCCCCGATGACCGAACGTTGCCTCCCGAGAAATTGTCAGAGGGTGACGTCAGGCCTTTGCCACACGTCGCTCCCAAATCTTATCGGGCCACCCTCTGACAATACCGCGACCGTATCCAGAGCGGTCCGAGAAAACCACTTACCGCTTATCCCGTCACGTCCTCGTCACCGCTACGGCGTGCCCACGTCATAACCACTCAGCACCGTGTCAACGCCCGACCCGCCACTGCTCCGACCTGTCCGCCACCTCACCAATTCCCGTGGACCACTCGCAGGCCGCCACGTCACCCTTCCGTACCCGACCCCACCCCGATGACGTCATGCTGACGTCATCCAAAAAAGCGCCAATAACCCAAAAAGTCCATATTTTCGCCAAAAATCGCGGTTTTTGTCACTTTTGGCAAAAGAACTATTGCTCCATTCTGCATGCATATTACGACCATTTCGCCGCCAACCTGCAAAATTCGACTTGGAGATCGTGGGCGCCTGCAAATTCACCTGCATTGGTCACCATTGCCAAAGCTTTACCAGGTATTTATCCAAGTTTCCCCTCCGCACCTGGTTTCGTGCATAATTCACCAAAGCTAGCTTAGAAAGAGTGAAAAACAGTGTGTTTGCCAGCAAATCCCCGGCGACCAGCATTCATTTCAGTTGTAGGGTCGAAATTCACCTGCAAAGTCCGCACCTAGCCAAGTTTTCATAAACTTATAGTCAGTCCGCGCATTCGTGGACTTGAAACCTGAGCTGCACTAATTCACCGGGAAAACAGTGGTACTAGTCCCAGCAGTTGCTCATTTATCTCTCTTTGGAGCATTTCAATTGTTCTCGCCACAATTTACCCAGTTCTTTCCTTGCAAATTGCCTCACTCTTGCAAGATACCCCTCTGTGTTGCTTTGTCCAGTAGAGCAAATCCTTATACAATTCAGAGTCCTAATTAGCCATGGAAGCACCAGTAGCATTAAATGTCCCACCTCTGAATGCCCCACACAGAGAGTTAGAGTGGAAGGCCCTGGGTGATAAAGATTATCAGATGACAGAGACATTCTCAATGAATTCCAAATTTAACATTCATATGCTAAATGAGTTAAAGGCTCAACACCTCAGTGGAGCTGATATTTTAGGGATTTGGGACTCCAATTTGCCCATTTTTAACCTTCCTCAAGTCAATGTCCTTCCAGACTTGATCCATAGATGCTGTGAAAACTATGATCCATGTCAAAGAGCTGTTCTCAGCTCCACAGGTTCAGTCTTGTTCCATATCACCCCTGAGGCCATAAATGAGATGCTGCACTTTCACACTGCAAAGCCACTAACTCCTCTTTCCATGATGGATTTATTAAAGAAGGGGGGCAAGCTGTCCAGTGCCCAGGTCATCAAGATTAATCAGTTATTTATTCAGCCAAGCTCTGAAGCTGTGAGAACACCTCCTATTGGAAATCCATATCTCAATGACTTGGGCAAAATGCTTGTGGACTTGATCAGTTATGTCCTGGGGTACAGGGGAATTGAGGATGTTGATGACACCATTATGGCCATGCTGTCCATATTTTCCCCTGGAAAGCCTCCTGCTGTGCACTATGATTATGCTACATACATTGCCAATAAGATTCATGAGCAACTGATGAATCTAGAGAGGGAGAAGGTGTTTAGATACACCTCATACATCTATCATTTGTTCTTATTTTATCAACCTGACAGTTTCCCTATTCCTCTCAAGAAACTTGATGCCCAGGGAAACCCAAGGTCTGTAGTATTTTGGACTTCAGTTTTTCATCACACCTCCTGTTCACCATACACGTACTTTGAATTCATAGATCTTTTTATCCATCCAGCTATGACCTTGTTATTTGGTGTCCCTCCTCCAAGATTGACCGATGAGATGCAAAGAATACTCCAGCTCTCAAAGGCCTACAACATTGGTGATTGGTACTTTTACTAACACCATACAGTAATCAGAATATATGGCTGTGAGTTGGACCCTTATAGGCTGCCAAGAAATGTCCCTATGAGACTCTTTGCCTTGGAGTATTTCAGGCAATTTGGAAATGCAGACCAGGTCCATTTCCACAGTAAAAACAAGAAGGTGCAACTGAAGGTCAGGAACCAGCTAGGCCCATTTCTTTACAACAAAAGGGAGGAGGGATGGAAGGAAGCAGATATGATCCTAGAGACCCTCCAATTAGAAACCAGTTTCCATTGGGTACCTTATGATCCTAATCATTTCATTTCTCTCAGGAGGGTAAAACATAAACTGGGTGGCTATGCTCACATCAGATTGCCTCATATTGAAAAATATGCCAATTTACTAAGCTGGAAAGAGGGCACTCTAGAAGAGGCAATTACTAGAGAGAAAATGCTACAAAGAGAGGCAAAGAACATTGAGAAAGAGGCTGACTTGGAAACTTGTGGGCAGGTTTCCTCTTCCTATCAAAGGCAACTTGGAGCAGCTGCCTCATCTTCTACAGCCCAGCAGCAAGCAGCTAGAACTGTTCATCAGGTGTCAAGCAAGGGTAAAGAAAAGCAGATGGAGCAGGAATAGCCACCTCCTACAGAAGAACATCAAAAAGAAGAGCAGCCAATGCAGCAAGAACAAACAGCTGAGGCCCCAATATCCACTGGGCAACAGGCTCAAGAAACTGTGCCTCCTAGGCAAGAAAAGATAGTGGAGGCCTCGGTGCTCCAAACTCCACAGAATGAAGACAGAAACCGAAAGAGGGATAGAGAGCAGGAGACTCCCCTCACCACATCCACAACTCAAGGGGAGAAAAGGCAAAGGATAAATCCCTTTTCTGAAGAAGAGATGCCCATCAGACAATCATTGGGCATGGGCCCACCAAGCGTGGAGGCATCTGCCAGTTCCTTTCAGCAGGAACAAGAAAGAATAATCAAAGGAGAGATTAGCTCCTCAAGTCAGCAAAGGAGAGCCGAAACATGCATCAAGCAACAATTCATTGACATAAAAAAGAGAAATGAGCCACTCAGGCTCCAGATCTATAATCAGTTGCTTAAAATGGCCCCTACAAATCAGCAGAGGCTTATGTCAGCTTATGACATAAATGAGGGGAAAATGACCATGAGTCATTTCATGCCAACCATGCTGCAGCCACAGTCAGCTGTAGACTATATAAGGACCAATCTTGAGGTTCTTGCAAAAGACATCCACCCTATGGATCAAATAGAACTTCACAAGCAAACAGGTGAGATGGTGTATTCGACACTTGCAGATAAGACCTTCTTGGCACATAGGTTGGAAAATAGCCTGAACAATACAACTGCCCAACTTGAGTTGGAGAAGGCATCCTCTCAGGCCAAAGACAACAGGATAAGGTCTTTGGAGGATATAATCATAGAGCTTGGGCATGACCCAAAGGACCCTAAAGCTATAAAGGAGCTGCTAAAGATAAGAGATTCAGACATTGCAGCTCTAAGAAAGATGATAAAGATCCCAGCAACTCTTCACCCTCAAACAGAGGAGGTTGCCCAGCAAAGAAAGGACCAGGATGTATCAACATTGCTGGTAACACTGCATAAACAACTTGTCCAGACAGAGGGAAAATTGGTAGAAACAGAGGCTGCATTGCAGGCAGCACTACAACAGAAAGAAGGAGGCCAAACATTTCAGCCCCCTCCACAAGTAATCAACCTTGAGGAACCCCCTCAAATTGTCACTCCTCCTACAGTGCAGACAGTTGAGACAGCTCCATCAACATCAGCACCAGCACCAACATCAGAGCAGGCTCCAAGCCTTGACATGCAGAAGCTGATGAATGAGATTCAAGCCCTGGAAGCCCAAATGGCAGAGCTAAATCAAGCCAAGGAGAATTTAGCTAAGCTGAATGAAAAATATGACAAATCTAAGCAAAGTATAGCTGAAAAAGGAAGAGAAGTGAAGGCTCTCAAGGAGAAGATAAAGGAGCTAGAGAAAGAGCTCACCCTTGACAAAGTGGTGGCTGAGGTCAAGACAGTTTTATGGGCCAACATTGGCCAATCAATAACAGATCAATGGCAGTATATAGAGACTATTCATGAGCAAATGGAGCTCATAGGCAAAGCACACAAGGAAGTCCAAAGAGCAAGGGCATCTCTAGGCAATATGCCTGAGATAGCCAATAGAATGATCAACATTCTCAAAACCCGCACAGGTCCTCAGCTGGCAGCAATAGGGATCCCCAATAGAACTGAAACCATCCTGCTGATAAAGAGGGTCCTCACATTGAGAAGCCTGGTACAAACATTGGATAGAAGAAGCCAGGACATGCAAACAGAAGTAAACAAATTCATGGATAAGTTTGCAGCATTACAAAGCAGAGGCCTTCCTGGCTTACTGAACAGCGCAGGGAGGCTACTATCACATGAGAACTATGCAAAAAGGGTCAATACATTTGCCACCAATCAGATCACTGAAAGATCAAGTACCTCAGAGGAAACAGGGCCAGCATCTGGGCAAAGTCTCTATGACAGAGTAGAGAACTTATTTTTTATTATGAATGAGATCAAACATTTGTTTGAAGTACCTCCAAACTTCTACAAATATACAGAAGCAGATGAAACCTTAGATGCAATTTTGAGACATCAATTGCCTACACAGGAATGGTGGACCAGAATGATACAGTTGTTACTGTAAACAAGAGGCTTTCATCAAAAAATATAAGTCATCATGTTCAGAAAAAATTGATGCATTTAGTATGTCTGGAGAAGAATGGACTGAGCCAGCTCAGCAAACCAATTCGACCACTAAAGCAACACTGACAGCTACAGATGACAGGGCCGAGAAAGCTACAACATGACAAAGCCATAAAGACACATCATTCAGCATTAATGCAAAACGCTCAACCGACTCAGTGGCCTCCAAAGGTCAAAAAGACTTCTGACAGAATTAAAGAGTATTCATTTTGTATTTAGAGCAGCAATAACTTCCTTATCTGCTATTCTGTAAAGTTGGTGAGCGTATTTATTTATCAAGTGACTCAGCGGTTCAGATATTTTTGTATAACCGATTGTATATATTCCCCCTCGCATAAGCTTGCAGGGGTTGTTGATTTTCTCTTAAAGACATACTATGCTGTAAATGTTCAGAGTTTTAATACCACAAAGCTGATGGAATTTCCAAAGTTCTGTGTTGTCTTATGCGTTTTGGTGTGCTTGCTGAATGCTCCAGGATTCCTGCGTATTTCATGGAACAATAAGTTTCTTTAACCTATTCGTTATGTTTGTTATTCCTTCATAATCCATTCATGTTCTGTGTTTCACAGTTTAATGGCAAAGAAAAAGAATAGTTTCAGGATTTATTCATAGAATACCCTGAACTCAATCTATGCTATTATGTATGTTTTCCTCAGTTATAGTTATAAGAGTGTGATTCTTAATTGCTGCACTTGCAAACTATACCTTTCACAGTGATTATCGTTCAGGAATTCAAACCTGCTCCTGGTCAATACATCTCTTTCTCACATCACCAACTTAGTGGAAATTTCTTAATTGCCTTCCACTGGTTAAACATACTTCATCATTACAATTTCAAGTTTGTCTCATGAAATATTTAAATGGCCCTGCTGTTTCAACAATCCCACTCAACACTTCAAACAACCTGTAACCACAGACTCCATTGCCCAATGGTCTAAAACTGTCTGAAGATATCACCGTAAGTACTGAAAGACATCATTCAACCAAAATTTCAAACCAAACCCTCACCTCATATCTAGCCTAATATTCTTAAGAACAAAGTTAAACAGTCAAAGAGAGAGCCCTCTCTGATTACAGGTTGGCTAGAACCTG
The DNA here is from genome assembly GCA_031772625.1 of Pinus tabuliformis. Lineage (NCBI taxonomy): Eukaryota > Viridiplantae > Streptophyta > Pinopsida > Pinales > Pinaceae > Pinus > Pinus tabuliformis. The sequence goes on from CM062812.1 coordinate 151,046,881, forward strand.
TGATCCAAAGCTTGGTTAGTGGTTACCCCGGTCGTATTCCCTCAGGAGTCAAAGGGAACAACCTGGGTGTTAACATAAATGGCGACTCCACTGGGGACCTGGATGAACATTGCAACCTCCTATCTGATTCTTAATGCTGTAGATAAAGCCTGAGTGACAGCGGGATAGCCTTAGAAACTGCCTCTGCTTTGCATTTGCAGGAGTATATAAAAGCTGCCTCAGTCAATCTTTATTCAGTATTAGTTTTCATATAGTTGTGCTATAACTGATCAGTCCTTGTCAAAAGATCACTACCTCCTTAGAAATTCTCACAAAGAAAGTTATAGAAGCTGGCTCCTAAGAAGAAAACTCGTTACACAAGATCAAACCCAGATCCTGATCCAGCACCTGAGTTTCAAAATCCAAACTTGATTGCAAGAATCCTCAAGAGACACAAATCAGAAGGGACTTTATCAGATTCAAGTTCTGAAGCGGGTCTCCAAACCGACATTCCAACCCCTGCTAAGGCTTCTCTACATCCTCATACAACTGGCCCACAATCTCCTAGCTCTTCATCCACTTCACAAGGTATCCTTTCAACCACTCCATCAACTACACACACCCCTTTCATCCCACTTCCTCCACTTGTCCCATTCATCCCTGTTTTCCCTATTGTCCCACCAAACATGGCTAATAGATATGCCCCACTGCAGTTACCGGCCAATCCAGCTCCTATGCCTCAAGAGTACCAAAGCAAGATCTCATACTTTGATGGTACTGGCTCTTATCCAGCCCTTCAACATACTAAGAAAATGCAGGACTACTTTGAAAACTACGAAATAGATGATGATGGGGTTAGAATGAAAATTTTTGTGCAAAGCCTAACAGGGGATGTAAGAACATGGTTTAGGTCACTTACAGCAAACTCAATAGCTGACCCTGAAGCCCTCTATCAAACATTTATCAACAGATGGGAGAAGAAGAAGGATCCACTTCATATTTTATCCGAATACAATACAATTAAAAGAGGTGTACAAGAAACTGTCCTGGACTACTGTGCTCGGTTTAACAATGTCTACAATGCTATTCCCCAAAATCTTAGACCCCCACCGGATCTGGCCCTATATACCTTTCCTGATGGGTTTGATTCAGATATGGCATATCAATTAAGGGAAAGGGCTCCCTGAACTTTAGCTGAAATGCAAGATATAGCAGTAAGTGTAGAAGCTAACCTGATAGCCAAGAGAAATAGGACAAGAACTAAGAGAAAGACTACCTTTAAAGAAGAGCCTTCAGGCTGGGATCAAAAACTGGATGCAATAATCACTGGTATGCAGAGATTAGGTGACAGAGTAGAAACAGTTGAGAGGAAATCATCATGGGAAGCACCATAGAATAATCCTATTAGGAATCCCAATTTCAGAAGAAACCAAAATCCTAATGTTGGTAAATCAAATTCTGAACCAGAGATTAGACCTCTGTTCCAAGAAAATTATACAAAAGCATCCACTTCTAATGAACAGATAGATGACACCCACATTAACCTAATGGGCCTGAACGATGATCAACAAGTTTTTCTGAGTCAAGAAGATCATAAGGATGATGACATTAAGCAGTTCCAAACCAAGTCAGGTGAGTCATTCGACTTTAAACAAGGCTATGACACAACTGTTTATGAAGTTCATAAGCAATACAAGCTAAGGAGCAGAACTATAAATGTGACACAGCCTGAGAAAACAAAGGACACTCCACTGCCTAAGAAAACCATTGTCACAGAGCCAATTGACAAAACTGATTCAATTACAAATGAAGTAACAGTTGAAGAAATAACTGAAGCATCTTCCCCAAATCAACAATCAATGGCTACATCACCCTTGCAGCCTAATCCAAGCATTACTTCCCAAAAGATGAGTAAAAAGGACAAGCCTCAAGATCAGAGTGAAAACCAAGAAGAAAATTTGAACAACAAAGAAAGGGTTGTCAACCACAATACCAAGGTCCAATCTGAAAAACCCTTTGACTTAGAAGCTGGAATTGGCAAATTGAAAATAGCCATTCCTCTTTCAGAGCTAGCCAAGCATGACATTTACAAACAAAAAATCAAAAAGTCCCTTCAACTTACCCATAATAAAGATTATGTCAATGTGTTGGATGATACCCCAGAACTACTTTTCGGTCCAGAGGTTGATGGAAAGACAGCAGTTACAGGGATCTTACCTTTTTATGTCAGCTTGCATGTTCATGATAAGATATTACACAATGCAATGTTTGATTCAGGTGCCTCTCATAACCTTATGCCTAAATCAGTAATGGAGAGACTTAACCTAGACATTACAAGACCATATAAGGACCTATTTTCATTTGACTCCAGCCAAGTTAAGTGTTTAGGTTTGATAAAAGATCTAAGTGTATCCCTTGTCCAGTATCCAAACAAAACAATCTTAATGGATGTTGTAGTTGCTGATAGCCCACCCAAATATGGAATGCTGTTATCAAGATCGTGGGGGGCTAAACTCCAAGGTTCCCTGCAATTAGACATGTCATATGCTACCATCTCAGTCTTTGGTCAACCCAAGAGGATTTATAGAGAGTCACTTATGAAGTACATGGTGAGCAGTGAAGAAAAGCCTCAAAATTTCCCCATTTATGCAGTCCATTCAGATATGGATTCCTTTATTCTGTTCAATGATGATACAAGTCCTGAGAGTGATAATAAATCGGTCACACTTGAACAAAATATGCATGAGAGTAAGCAACCGAGTCCCCAAAAAATCAAGATTGAGAAACCAATTGATGAGTCAGTTCTAAAAGATAAACCAGATGAAAGACAAGAACTCCAACTTATAATCCCAAGTTACAGAAAGGATGTTGAAAATCCCTTAAAACAGGAGATCTTATGGTTTCTTGAGTTTGATGGATCAGTCAACAAATTAGGGGCAGGAGCTGGAGTGTGGATTCATAACAAACAAAGCAATCATGCACAAGGTCGGGCCTATAGGCTTAACTTCAGATGTACCAACAATATGGCAGAATATGAGGCTCTTTTGCTAGGCCTCAAACTGGTAAAATCATTAGAGGCCACAAAACTTTCAATCATGGGAGATTCAGACCTTATTATCCAACAAGTGAAAGGCAATTTTGTCACCAATGACAAAAGACTAAGGTCATACAGGTCTGCTGCTATTGAAATGCTTAAAACCTTCACTGAATTTCAGATAACCAAAATAGCTAGAGCCCACAATCTTCATGCACACAGTTTAGCCACATTTGCTAGTACATGCAAATTGCCTTTTGAACCTAACCACTGTTTTATAGCTGAGATAAAACACAGACCTTCTGTCCTAAACAATGTTAAAGACTGGCAAGTATTTGAGGATGACACACAGATAAATAATTTCTTAACCTTGCAGCACGAATTTTCAAGTTTAAACATTGATGTTGATTCTGTGAAAGACATACAACCATTGAGTGAACAGGACCAAATAGCTATATCACCCAAAACAGCAAGTCAAATGCTTTGTTCAACAAGCTTTGACAAGCAACAAATACAAGAACTTGAACAACTGCATTTGGATGAAATAGCTGGTACAGAGGCTGAAATCATAGAGCTAAAGGATAACTTTCTGCCAACAGGCCTAACTCCATTGGAGGACATTTTTGATTCAAATGATGTCCCTAGAAAACCGAAAATGTAGCCCCTCAATGCTGCCATTGAAGAATGCAACATTGGGACTCCTGAAAAACCCAAAATAATAAAATTGTCTGCATCTTTACCTCCTGACCAGAAGCCTAAATACATTGACCTCTTTAAAGAGTTCCAAGATGTGTTTGCATGGAGTTATGAGGATTTGAAATCCTATGACACCTCTGTTATCCAACACACCATCCCTCTCAAGCCTAATCAAAAGCCATTCAAGCAAAAATTGAGAAGGATCAATCCTATGCTTCTCCCTTCAATTGAAAAAGAGGTACAAAAAATGTTTAAAGCTCGTCTCATAGCCCCAATCAGGTTCTCAGATTGGATTTCAAATTTGGTGCCCACAAGAAAGAAAACCGGTGAGATTAGGCTTTGCGTTGATCTAAGGAATTTAAACCAAGTTTCCCTCAAAGACAATTATCCCTTACCTAAAATGGATCACATTCTCTAAAGAGTGGTGGGGGCTTCAAGAATATCATTACTTGATGGATTCTCAGGCTTCAATCAGATCCTATTCCACCCTGATGATCAAGATAAAACAGCATTCACAACCCCATGGGGAACTTTCAAATATGTTAAAATGCCTTTTGGATTGAAAAATGCAGGAGCTACATTTCAAAGAGCAATGGACATTGCTTTTGCTAAAGAGATCCATGACTTTCTTGTCATTTACTTAGATGACCTCACACCTTTCTCAAAATCTGACCAAGAACATCTGAAACACTTGAGACAGATATTCATAACATGTAGAAAATATGGGATTTCCTTAAATCCTAAGAAGTCTCTATTTGGTTTGGAAGAAGGTAAGTTGTTAGGTCACATCATTTCTAAGGATGGCATTAGAATTGACCCAGACAGAATATAGGCCATCTTGCAAATGCCCCATCCAAGAAACATCAAAGAATTACAAGCCTTCTTGGGAAAGATCAACTTTTTAAGGAGGTTTATCCCAAACCTAGCAGAATTGATCAGATTACTAAACAACATGCTAAAAAAGGATTCAAAAGTAAAGTGGACAGTAGAAGCAAATCAAGCTTTTGAAGGTATCAAATTGGCCCTTACCCAAACTCCAGTCTTAACAAATCCTCAATTTGACAAAGAGTTTATCATTTTCTCTTTTGCCTCCCAGCATACCATTGTTGCTGTCTTATTGCAGAAAGATGACCAAGGAAATGAGAAACTTATTGCTTTCTTTAGTAGAGCTCTTAGAGATGCACCTCTGAAATATCAGATCATGGAAAAACAAGCTTATGCTTTGGTCAAAGCCATCAAAGACTTCAGGATCTACATCCTATACTCCCATGTTATAGCTTATGTACCAAGTCCCATTGTGAAAGACATACTCACTAAAGAAAACTTAGAAGGCAGAAGAGGAAAATGGATTGCCAACATTTTAGAATTTGATATTGAGATAAGACCTACAAAACTGATAAAAGGGCAAGGTTTGGCTAAATTAATGTCTGAAACAAATTTTCAAGCCTTGGACATTAACCAACTGGACAATGAACCGGAGCTGGCGACTCCAAAGATCAATGTAGCCTTTGAACAATCCCTATGGTATTCTGATATTTGTTATATATTGCAAAACCTGTGTGCTCCCCCAGGACTGTCCAGAACCAAATCTAGATTTCTAAAAATGAAAGCTTCAAGATTTTGTGTCATAGATGGTAACTTACTATGGAAAAATCATGAAGGTATACTGCTGAACTGTTTGAATATGGATGAGACTGACAATGTTATGAAAGAATTTCATGCAGGTGATTGTGGTGGACATTTGTACTGGAAGTCCACTGTGGACAAGATACTAAGAGCAGGTTACTATTGGCCTACTCTGTTCTCTGATGTTAAAAGATTCACCACTGCCCCTTCCTTTGAGGCCTATTGTAACAGAGAAGCCCTTTCAGCAATGGGGCCTGGACTTCATTGGGGAAATTCATCCTTCCTCTTCAGGCCAACATAGATGGATTCTGACAGCCACAGATTACTTCACCAAATGGATTGAGGCTGTTCCATGTAGAAAAGCAAATGATTCTACTATCATTCAGTTTCTGGAGACTAATATTCTTTCTAGATTTGGCTGTCCTGACAAGATTATAACAGACAATGCTGCCGCTTTTAGATCTAAGAAGATGGTGAACTTCTGCCACAGATTTCATATTACTTTGGGCCATTCCACTGCATACTACCCTCAGGGAAATGGCCTAGCTGAATCATCAAATAAAAGCCTTGTAAACATCATAAAGAAGGTGTTGGAAGAAAATAAGAAGAATTGGCATAAGAAGCTTGTGAATGCCTTATGGGCAGATAGACTAACAACCAAGAGATCCATTGGGGTCAGCCCATATGAGTTAGTCTATGGATTAGAAGCCAAATTCCCTTCATCCTTAGGGATCCCTGTCATGAAACTTCTTCAAGAAAGTCAAGCTGAACCAAATGATATGCAAAGAAGGATCAATCAAATAATATGTTTGCAGCAAACTAGAGACCAAGTTTATAGCAGAGTTCAAGTTTTACAAGAAAAGTTAAAGAAAGCTTTTGATAGAAGAACCAAAGCTGAAGACTTCTTTATTGGTGACAAAGTGCTTAAATGGGATTCAAGAAGAGAAGACAAGGGAAAGCATGGCAAATTTGACTCCCTTTGGAGGGGGCCTTTTGTAATTCAGGCAGTACAAGGAAATAATACTTACTTCTTGAGAAATTTGGACGGCATTGAAGTTGAAGAGGACCCTGTGAATGGCCGGATGTTGAAGCACTACTTTGACTACTTTCCATGAATATAGCAGGGTTTCTCCTTCTGTACATAATCAGTTGTATATAGTTTCTTTCAGCATACAAATAGTTCAGTTTAAGAAGTTTCTGTAAATAAGCAGGAAAAGGCTTTATATTCCAAAAGTTCCACAGAGATGACAGCCTCCAGTTTTGAAGTACAAAGAGAGAGTTTTCAAGTTTTGAGAAAAAGTCACAAGCCAAGGCAGTCTGACCTACTGTTCTTGGTCTTTCAAGAAGAAAAACCATCCCCAAGTGGAGCCATTGTTAGCTACCTATACCAATAGGTTTCATGTTTCATGATTTGCAGGGAAAGTGCCAATATGATCTACTTTGGTTATGCAAAGATCTCATATTTTGGTGAAAGACACATGTTTACAATTGGTGGATACTCCCCAACTTCTGAATGGGTGATCCAACAGTCTAAGCTGGGTCATCCCATGTTTCAATTTTCTGTTGTAGATTAGAGAAAGAAATCTGTCCAAACAGTTCAATCTTGGCAGATAAAGTAGTTAGGTAGAGAATGAAGGTTCCCAACTGTTTAATCTGGGGCCTTGGAAGCAATAAGGCTAGCCTTAGATAGAAAATCAAAAGAAAAAGCCAAAGGAAAAGAAAAGGCACATGAGGGTCTGCAAGTCTAAGTGCACCCTCCTTGGAGTAACAAAAAATGCTAGGCAATAGAGTGGGTAGGTAGATGGGGTCGCAGAAGCATGATTTATGACTGTTCACTGGCCCAAGCAAAGGAAAAACATGGTGCCAGTGCAGGTCTCTTATTCAGCAGTTTTGCAACAGTACAATGAAGCATGTCTAACTCCCTGATTACCCCCCATTACACTCATTTACTAACATCCCAATACTACCTATGTTCATGGAAGAAGTCAAAGTCTTTTGTTGGTTCTTGTTTCTTTAAAAGCCACATTTCTTGTGTAAAATTCTTTTCATTTTGATCTACTTCCTAAACTAAGTTGATTCCATATAAAACTTAGTGTTTTTCCCCCTTCATCCACCTCTTCCACTCATATTAACTCCTAATTTCCTATTTATTTAACTCCCTATACTCCCTTTCCCCTATTATTAGGATAATCCTATAGAACAAATCCCAAATATGTACATATTCCCTCCCCCTTGGCATTATAGCCATATGCTTGAATATTGGGAAATCATGCAGGAATAAAGTCTGCTTGCATGTGGTTGTATGGATTCAGGGATTAAATTGACCTCTGGTCAGTTTGATAACCTAAGCTATACCCATTTTCCCTTTACAACCCTTTGAAATCATTTTACCCACTCTGCTTGCAAAAAAGCCTTGTAAAAACCCACCTTTACCCCTTATCCTAAGTTTGCTGTAATGCGCATTTCAACACAAAAAACACCAAATAAACCCATTTTTCCGTTTATCCAAAGTTTATTTGCAAATGCGCTCTTTTACAAAAAAGCATTGAAAAACCCATAAAATCCGCCAAAGTCTAAAGGTTCCGTCTGGGCGCACATTTCCAGAAAAACAATAAAATATGCCCCGCCCGCTGCCGTATTGTCCTGCCACCTTATTGACCCGTCGACCGTCGGATCTGGGCTTTCCCATCCGACGGCCCCCATCCATATCGGGTCGGCCCCGATGACCGAACGTTACCTCCCGAGAAATTGTCAGAGGGTGACGTCAGGCCTTTGCCACACGTCGCTCCCAAATCTTATCGGGCCACCCTCTGACAATACCGCGACCGTATCCAGAGCGGTCCGAGCAAACCACTTACCGCTTATTGTTTACCGCTTATCCCGTCACGTCCTCGTCACCGCTACGGCGTGCCCACGTCATAACCACTCAGCACCGTGTCAGCGCCCGGCCCGCCACTGCTCCGACCTGTCCGCCACCTCACCAATCCCCGTGGACCACTCACAGGCCGCCACGTCACCCTTCCGTACCCGACCCCACCCCGATGACGTCATGCTGACGTCATCCAAAAAAGCGCCAATAACCCAAAAAGTCCATATTTTCGCCAAAAATCGCGGTTTTTGTCACTTTTGGCAAAAGAACTATTGCTCCGTTCTGCATGCATATTACGACCATTTCGCCGCCAGCCTGCAAAATTCGACTTGGAGACCGTGGGCGCCTGCAAATTCACCTGCATTGGTCACCATTGCCAAAGCTTTACCAGGTATTTATCCAAGTTTCCCCTCCGCACCTGGTTTCGTGCATAATTCACCAAAGCTAGCTTAGAAAGAGTGAAAAACAGTGTGTTTGCCAGCAAATCCCTGGCGACCAACATTCATTTCAGTTGTAGGGTCGAAATTCACCTGCAAAGTCCGCACCTAGCCAAGTTTTCATAAACTTATAGTCAGTCCGCGCATTCGTGGACTTGAAACCTGAGCTGCACTAATTCACCGGGAAAACAGTGGTACTAGTCCCAACAGTTGCTCATTTATCTCTCTTTGGAGCATTTCAATTGTTCTCGCCACAATTTACCCAGTTCTTTCCTTGCAAATTGCCTCACTCTTGCAAGGTACCCCTCTGTGTTGCTTTGTCCAGTAGAGCAAATCCTTATACAATTCGGAGTCCTAATTAGCCATGGAAGCACCAGTAGCATTAAATGTCCCACCTCTGAATGCCCCACACAGAGAGTTAGAGTGGAAGGCCCTGGGTGATAAAGATTATCAGATGACAAAGACATTCTCAATGAATTCCAAATTTAACATTCATATGCTAAATGAGTTAAAGGCTCAACACCTCAGTGGAGCTGATATTTTAGGGATTTGGGACTCCAATTTGCCCATTTTTAACCTTCCTCAAGTCAATGTACTTCTAGACTTGATCCATAGATGCTGTGAAAACTATGATCCATGTCAAAGAGCTGTTCTCAGTCCCACAGGTTCAGTCTTGTTCCATATCACCCCTGAGGCCATAAATGAGATGCTGCACTTTCACACTGCAAATCCACTAACTCCTCTTTCCATGATGGATTTATTAAAGAAGGGGGGAAAGCTGTCCAGTGCCCAGGTCATCAAGATTAATCAGTTATTTATTCAGCCAAGCTCTGAAGCTGTGAGAACACCTCCTATTGGAAATCCATATCTCAATGACTTGGGAAAAATGCTTGTGGACTTGATCAGTTATGTCCTGGGGTACAGGGGAATTGAGGATGTTGATGACACCATTATGGCCATGCTGTCCATATTTTCCCCTGGAAAGCCTCCTGCTGTGCACAATGATTATGCTACATACATTGCCAATAAGATTCATGAGCAACTGATGAATCTAGAGAGGGAGAAGGTGTTTAGATACACCTCATACATCTATCATTTGTTCTTATTTTATCAACCTGACAGTTTCCCTATTCCTCTCAAGAAACTTGATGCCCAGGGAAACCCAAGATCTGTAGCATTTTGGACTTCAGTTTTTCATCACACCTCCTGTTCACCATACATGTACTGTGAATTCATAGAACTTTTTATCCATCCAGCTATGACCTTGTTATTTGGTGTCCCTCCTCCAAGATTGACCGATGAGATGCAAAGAATACTCCAGCTCTCAAAGTCCTACAGCATTGGTGATTGGTACTTTTACCAACACCATACAGTAATCAGAATATATGGCTGTGAGTTGGACCCTTATAGGCTGCCAAGAAATGTCCCTATGAGACTCTTTGCCTTGGAGTATTTCAGGCAATTTGGAAATGCAGACCAGGTCCATTTCCACAGTAAAAACAAGAAGGTGCAACTGAAGGTCAGGAACCAGCTAGGCCCATTTCTTTACAACAAAAGGGAGGAGGGATGGAAGGAAGCAGATATGATCCTAGAGACCCTCCAATTAGAAACCAGTTTCCGCTGGGTACCTTATGATCCTAGTCATTTCATTTCTCTCAGGAGGGTAAAACATAAACTGGGTGGCTATGCTCACATCAGATTGCCTCATATTGAAAAATATGCCAATTTACTAAAATGGAAAGAGGGCACTCTAGAAGAGGCAATTACTAGAGAGAAAATGCTACAAAGAGAGGCAAAGAACATTGAGAAAGAGGCTGACTTGGAAACTTGTGGGCAGGTTTCCTCTTCCTATCAAAGGCAACTTGGAGCAGCTGCCTCATCTTCTACAGCCTAGCAGCAAGCAGCTAAAACTGTTCATTAGGTGTCAAGCAAGGGTAAAGAAAAGCAGATGGAGTAGGAAAAACCACCTCCTACAGAAGAACATCAAAAAGAAGAGCAGCCAATGCAGCAAGAACAAACAGCTGAGGCCCCAATATCCACTGGGCAACATGCTCAAGAAACTGTGCCTCCTAGGCAAGGAAAGATAGTGGAGGCCTCGGTGCTCCAAACTCCACAGAATGAAGACAGAAACCGAAAGAGGGATAGAGAGCAGGAGACTCCCCTCACCACATCCACAACTCAAGGGGAGAAAAGGCAAAGGATAAATCCCTTTTCTGAAGAAGAGATGCCCATCAGACAATCATTGGGCATGGGCCCACCAAGCATGGAGGCATTTGCCAGTTCCTTTCAGCATGAACAAGAAAGAATAATCGGAGGAGAGATCAGCTCCTCAAGTCAGCAAAGGAGAGCCGAAACAGGCATCAAGCAACAATTCATTGACATAAAAAAGAGAAATGAGCCACTCAGGCTCCAGATCTATAATCAGTTGCTTAAAATGGCCCCTACAAATCAGCAGAGGCTTATGTCAGCTTATGACATAAATGAGGGGAAAATGACCATGAGTCATTTCATGCCAACCATGCTGCAGCCACAGTCAGCTGCAGACTATATAAGGACCAACCTTGAGGTTCTTGCAAAAGACATCCACCCTATGGATCAAATAGAACTTCACAAGCAAACGGGTGAGATGGTGTATTCGACACTTGCAGATAAGACCTTCTTGGCACATAGGTTGGAAAATAGCCTGAACAATACAACCGCCCAACTTGAGTTGGAGAAGGCATCCTCTCAGGCCAAAGACAACAGGATAAGGTATTTGGAGGATATAATCATAGAGCTTGGGCATGACCCAAAGGACCCTAAAGCTATAAAGGAGCTGCTAAAGATAAGAGATTCAGACATTGTAGCTCTAAGAAAGATGATAAAGATCCCAGCAACTCTTCACCCTCAAACAGAGGAGGTTGCCCAGCAAAGAAAGGACCAGGATGTATCAACATTGCTGGTAACACTGCATAAACAACTTGTCCAGACAGAGGGAAAATTGGTAGAAACAAAGGCTGCATTGCAGGCAGCCCTACAGCAGAAAGAAGGAGGCCAAACATTTCAGCCCCCTCCACAAGTAATCAACCTTGAGGAACCCCCTCAAATTGTCACTGCTCCTACAGTGCAGACAGTTGAGACAACTCCATCAACATCAGCACCAGCACCAACATCAGAGCAGGCTCCAAGCCTTGACATGCAGAAGCTGATGAATGAGATTCAAGCCCTGGAAGCCCAGATGGCAGAGCTAAATCAAGCCAAGGAGAATTTAGCTAAGCTAAATGAAAAATATGACAAATCTAAGCAAAGTATAGCTGAAAAAGGAAGAGAAGTGAAGGCTCTCAAGGAGAATATAAAGGAGCTAGAGAAAGAGCTCACCCTTGACAAAGTGGTGGCTGAGGTCAAGACAGTTTTATGGGCCAACATTGGCCAATCAATAACAGATCAATGACAGTATATAGAGACTATTCATGAGCAAATGGAGCTCATAGGCAAAGCACACAAGGAAGTCCAAAGAGCAAGGGCATCTCTAGGCAATATGCCTGAGATAGCCAATAGAATGATCAACGTTCTCAATAACCGCACAAGTCCTCAGCTGGCAGCAATAGGGATCCCCAATAGAACTGAAACCATCCTGCTGATAAAGAGGGTCCTCACATTGAGAAGCCTGGTACAAAAATTGGATAGAAGAAGCCAGGACATGCAAACAGAAGTAAACAAATTCATGGATAAGTTTGCAGCATTACAAAGCAGAGGCCTTCCTGGCTTACTGAACAGCGCAGGGAGGCTACTATCACATGAGAACTATGCAAAAAGGGTCAATACATTTCCACCAATCAGATCACTGAAAGATCAAGTACCTCAAAGGAAACAGGGCCAGCATCTAGGCAAAGTCTCTATGACAGAGTAGAGAACTTATTTTTTATTATGAATGAGATCAAACATTTGTTTGAAGTACCTCCAAACTTCTACAAATATACAGAAGTAGATGAAACCTTAGATGCAATTTTGAGACATCAATTGCCTACACAGGAATGGTGGACCAGAATGATACAGTTGTTACTGTAAACAAGAGGCTTTCATCAAGTTTTTTCATCAAAAAATATAAGTCATCATGTTCAGAAAAATTTGATGCATTCAGTATGTCTGGAGAAGAATGGACTGAGCCAGCTCAGCAAACCAATTCGGCCACTAAAACAACACTGACAGCTATAGATGACAGGGCCGAGAAAGCTACAGCATGACAAAGCCATAAAGACACATCATTCAGCATTAATGCAAAACGCTCAACCGACTCAGTGGCCTCCAAAGGTCAAAAAGACTTCTGATAGAATTAAAGAGTATTCATTTTGTATTTAGAGCAGCAATAACTTCCTTATCTGCTATTCTGTAAAGTTGGTGAGCGTATTTATTTATCAAGTGAATCAGCGGTTCAGATACTTTTGTATAACCGATTGTATATATTCCCCCTCGCATAAGCTTGCAGGGGTTGTTGATTTTCTCTTAAAGACATACTATGCTGTAAATGTTCAGAGTTTTAATACCACAAAGCTGATGGAATTTCCAAAGTTTTGTGTTGTCTGATGTGTTTTGGTGTGCTTGCTGAATGCTCCAGGATTCCTGCGTATTTCATGGAACAATAAGTTTCTTTAACCTGTTCGTTATGTTTGTTATTTCCTTCATAATCCATTCATGTTCTGTGTTTCACAGTTTAATGGCAAAGAAAAAGAATAGTTTTAGGATTTATTCATAGAATACCCTAAACTCAATCTATGCTATTATGTATGTTTTCCTCAGTTATAGTTATAAGAGTGTGATTATTAATTGCTGCACTTCCAAACTATACCTTTCACAGTGATTATCGTTCAGGAATTCAAACCTGCTCCTAGTCAATACATCTCTTTCTCACATCACCAACTTAGTGGAAATTTCTTAATTGCCTTCCACTGGTTAAACATACTTCATCATTACAATTTCAAGTTTGTCTCATGAAATATTTAAATGGCCCTGCTGTTTCAACAATCCCACTCAACACTTCAAACAACCTGTAACCACAGACTCCATTGCCCAATGGTCTAAAACTATCTGAAGATATCACCGTAAGTACTGAAAGACATCATTCAACCAAAATTTCAAACCAAACCCTCACCTCATATCTAGCCTAAGATTCTTAAGAAAAAAGTTAAACAGTAAAAGAGAGAGCCCTCTCTGATTACAGGTTGGCTAGAACCTGTGATCCAAAGCTTGGTTAGTGGTTACCCCGGCCGTATTCCCTCAGGAGTCAAAGGGAACAACCTGGGTGTTAACAGGGAGCATTGACCCACAACAAAGTAATGGGTGGTATGATATACCAATGGTGTGATAACCATCAAGCTGAATGACCTAACCCACATAGTCACGGTGATGAGGTGAAAGTGTCATGTTCAAGAGTGACTTGCTACCATAAAGTTTTCTTGGCTTTTTCCCATTTTCCCCAGTCTTTGCTGACCAATACCTCTTTATTTTTTATCAAGATTGAGGAGGATAACATATGCTTATTGCATAATTTCACCCTTTAGGTGACTCCATCACTATTTGATGCTTTAACGAGTCTAGCGAAGGTGAAACTCGGTCTTGTCTAGATGGACAAGTTTGTCGCAATTTGATTTTTTAAGGAGTTTAACGATAAAGATAACTCTGTCCTTTTCATGTTTAGGGAGTTTGAAAAGGGATGAAAAGCAAACTCCACAAGTTATTTTTCATAAAATAATCTCTCAAGTCCGAAAAAGCATAAAATAATACAAGAGAGATATCGTTTCTAATCCTTTAACGAGTTGGAATGGACAAGCACTCGAAAAACTTTTCATATTTAGAGATTCTGAAAAGAGCTTAAAGAGGACTCCAAGGGTGTTCATTTTTTTTTTACAAAGCTCAAAAAAGAGATAAAATTTTGCTTTGTGTTCAAAGATGTTCAATTTACATTTGAGCACGTGAAATTCTACATTTCAATTGTTAAACCTACTCAAAACAAAATCAAAATAGATTAAAAATACTTGTTTCATGGATAAAAATGAATAAAAACTAATGTTTACTCGATCAATGTGCAAGAAATAAACGTAAAAACAAGTTTTACCATTCATTTTTACCCTTTGATTTTGGTGCTCTGGAGCAGTTTTTACCTCGAAGTTCACTAGCTGATTCTGGAGGATTCAGTGGAACGTTACTCGTGCCGTCTAGACCAGGTAGGAGCTATCTCTATTCTCTTTCATTTCATTCCATTTATTTTTAGTTTTAAGAAAATTTTTGAGTTTTTGAGGCCCCTAGTGTTTCATTTTTTTAACTCTGGATCAGCACACCCTTTCAGTATCGAAAGGTGCAATGCATTTCACACACCCAGAAGGATGTATTCATTGCAGTGCATTGTCTCTAAGGGAGGGTGCGTTGGGCCCAAAATCCAAATTTACACAGCTGTTTTCTCCCAAAATTTCCGCTTCTTTTTGCAAAAAATGGATCCTAATTTGTCTAATAGTTGCATTGTAGACATTCATCGGATCAAAATGGTGATTATATGGAGAGAATGAGAGCATGAAGAACAAGCTATGATTTCCCTAAATAATTAGGGTACGGTTGAGGCCCTAAGGACTTGTGGGTTACTCAAGTATTTTCAATTATCTAGCATGCGACAACAAATTGAGCTTTTATAGTTCCTTGTTCGCTCTTGGGATCCTACCGATCAGGCCTTTCACATTAGGGACAAAGTGATCCCTTTTACCATTGATGATATATACTTTATGACTTGATTGTTGAGGCGGGGTGCCTCCATCTCACTATCAGGATTTGCCAGAGGAGGTGAATCAGTGAGAGACTATATACGACAGTTCTGTCGGGAAGGAGCTCAACCTAGTAGAGATGGAAAGATTAACATCAGGGATGTTAGTGATTTACTATTGAGGACAATCCTCTTTACCCTTTCCAAACTGGCTGGCAGTGCAACACTACACTTGGCAAATAGATCATACATGTAATATGCTTTAGAGTGTTTAGAGCCAAAAGTGTTCAACTGGTGTGAGGCAGTTCTTTCATCCATGAAAGAACAAATGACCAAGGTAAAGAATGGAAAGAAAAAAAAATTTGCCTATGGGTTGATCCTGATCTCTTTCTCCTTGGAGAGAATTCCACTTATGTAGCAACAACTTATTTCACTGGGAGTATCTGGACCTAGAGATCCACGGATTCAGAGATGGGTAGATCTTATGGCTAGACATGCTGGTCAGTCATTGATCTCATTTACCCCTGCATTCTTTGAGTGGTTTGATCTACAAGATATGGCCTTTGCAGAATATCCATATTCAGGAATGGATTTCCATGGTGATCCAAATATGATGTTACCAGTTGGAGCACAGTGGATTTCTATAGGTATATTGTTTGACCAAAGTGTTTTTGATTTTAAAGTTTCTACATTTTTTTTTGTGTTCTTTGATTATTTCCAAGACTAAATAAAACATTTTTTAATGTATGCAGATATTGGACCTGTTCGACCTGTGGGGCACTAATGAGAGGTAGGTGGGCCAGCACAGAGACCTGTTGGGAGAGTAGTTCTTCGAGACTTGGATTTAGCTAAGACATTGGCTGAGCTACAAGATCACATAGAGGGTTTGACCTTAGGAATTCTGGATGTTTGGATCAAGGAGTTTCCTATGTGACTGCAGCGCCACACCATCAGTGTGCCGAGTCATTGGATGAGACTCTTATGTATGATAGCACAGGCTGTGACTTGTTATCATGAGCAAAACTAGTCTACTTAGATTTTTTTTGCATACATTTTGAGTTTTTGGGTCAGATGAGCAATTTTTGTCTTGGACACAAACTATTTGTAAAAACTTTTAAAACAATCATCTATTTTACTTTCAGAGTTTTATTATGGTTAAGTGATGCAATCCTATTCAATTGATGGTGTAAATTAAAAATATTTACTTTACATATGTCGCAAATGTCTATTCAACACATAATTTGCTAGAGAATCAGTTAATGTGTTTAAATTTATGGAAATATGATGATATTTTTTATTATTTCCAAGACTAAATAAAACATTTTTTAATGTATGCAGATATTGGACCTATTCGACCTGTGGGGCACCAATGAGAGGTAGGTGGGCCAGCACAGAGACCTGTTGGGAGAGTAGTTCTTCGAGACTTGGATTTAGCTAAGACATTGGCTGAGCTACAAGATCACATAGAGGGTTTGACCTTAGGCATTCTGGATGTTTGGATCAAGGAGTTTCCTATGTGACTGCAACGCCACACCATCAGTGTGCTGAGTCATTGGATGAGACTCTTATGTATGATAGCACAGGCTGTGACCTGTTATCATGAGCAAAACTAGTCTACTTAGATTTTTTTTGCATACATTTTGAGTTTTTGGGTCAGATGAGCAATTTTTGTCTTGGACACAAACTATTTGTAAAAACTTTTAAAACAATCATCTATTTTACTTTCAGAGTTTTATTATGGTTAAGTGATGCAATCCTATTCAATTGATGGTGTAAATTAAAAATATTTACTTTACATATGTCGCAAATGTCTATTTAACACATAATTTGCTAGAGATTAAACAGGAACGCAACAAATTACAGAGATAACCATATACACAAAGATGCAGCGGAAATAATACTTCATTTCATTAATGGAAAATACTGAAATATGCTTACAACCAGAAATGGAAATAAACCAGCTAGGGCGATGGTAGCTTATCTCTGAGAAGAGATGTGATGGCTACATGCCTCTGAACTGTGTTACAATGAGGCTCGAAGGCCTATTTATTGTTGAGAAACAATGGAAAACCCTTAACATTCCAAAACCTAACCCTAGGAGATGAAACGCCAAACTGTGGGCCCCGTTTGGGGTAAATTGGTACATCAATTTCCCGGGGTCGTAACTTTGGCATATGATCTCCGTTTGACGCGTAGAATAGCTCGTTAGAAAGATCTATCCGAGTACTACCATTGTTGGAACGGGCAACATCGGTCCATTCCATGGACCGATTTTGCCCCTGGATTCCCCAAAAAACGTCGTTTAGGGCCTCAAGACGGCTCCGGAAGTTCAGGACCTGAAAAACTGCTAAAAATAGTAAGTTGTGCTACAATTAAGGAAACTGAAAATGCTGAGAAAGACAATGGTGGGGGTCCAGGTGGACTTGGCAGGTGGCCACCAATATCCACCTGGATCATTCCTCCCCCCTTAGGAAGCAATGGTCCCCATTGCGTTGAGCTCCTCCATGAGATGAGGAAACTTTTGCTGAACTTGTTCCCTGGTGAGCCACTTGCCCTGCTGAAGGAGTTGGCCTGCTTTGACAACTCGATACAGTTGGATATTCTGTTGGCGAGTGTTCTTGATCTGTGTGTCCATGATCCGATCAGTTGCAGCTTGTTCCATGCAATCTGGATTTAATTCTGTGGGTTTGAGCTGTTCTGCAATGTCGGATGTGTCTAGCAATGGTGGAAAGTATGGCCGAAGGCGGTCCACATTGAACACTGGGTGCAGGCCAGGGAATGGGGGAATGCTGAGCTCAAATGCATTGTCTCCCATAGCCTTAGTAATGGTGTAAGGACCATATCGGAGTGGTCTCAATTTCCGATAGGCTCCAGTAAGGCGTTCCTTTTGCAAATGCAACCAGACTTTGTCGCCCACCTGAAACTTGTGTGGCACCCGGTGTTGATCATGTCGCTGCTTGTACTTGGCATTTGATTTCTCAAGAATGTCATGGACCTGCTGGCGAATATGTTGGATGCGCTCAATGAAGCTGGTGGCCTTATCTGTTTCGGACTGTACATGAGCTGAATTCATGTGGGTAGCTGCAAGTGGCATGGCCACATCAATGGGGCATAATGGCTGGAATCCAAAACCCACCTGAAAAGGGCTATGGCCAGTGGAGCTGTGAAGAGCTCGGTTGTAGCTGTGCTGAACATAGGGGAGGCTCTCGTCCCATGTGCGTGGATGCTTTGAGTTATACATGCGCAGAATGTGCACAATCATCCTACTGACAACCTTTGTCTGGCCATTAGTTTGAGGATGGAAGGCTGTGGACTTCGTGAGTTTGGTGTCCAGCATTGACCAGAGACTGGACCAAAATGTGCTGAGAAACCAACTGTCCCGATCTGAGATGATAGAATGTGGGATCCCAAAGTGCACCCACACTCATTCAAAGAAGAGTTTAGCAGTGGCTTCTGTTGTGATATTCTTCTTGCAGGCCACCATAATGGCCATCTTCGAGAACCTGTCGACGACCACAAAAACACAGTCATTTCCATGCTTAGTGGAAGGTAGGCCTGACATGTAATCCATAGAGATGGATTCCCAAGGTTGACTAGGGGTAGGCAACGGGGTATAGAGGCCGTGCTTCTTAATGGTCGGTTTGGCAATGGCACAGGCAGTACATGATCTGATGTACTTCCCAACATCCTGTCGAAGATTCAGCCAATAGAAATAATTTTGCAGTATTGCCACTGTTTTCTCGACCCCGAAATGCCCAGCAGCCCGACTGTAGTGTGCTTCCAAAATCATCTTGGCACGCTCGCTTGAAGGAACACAAAGGTGACCGAGGTGGCATAATAGGGCATCCTGGAGGTGAAAATATGCAACATGCCGACCCTCCAAGAGTGTCTGGTATGTGTGGCCGAATTCTGGGTCGCTTTTGTAGAGAAGTGGCCAATCAGAAGTCTCGTGCCCACAAGAGTTGAGCACGGTGGTTAACGCCATGATCGGTGGTCGACTGAGGCAATCTGCTACATTATTGGTGCTGCCCTTCTTATACTTGATATTCAAATGGAACTGTTGCAGGTATGTAGACCACTTCTGATGGCGGTCATTCTGCAATTTCCCTTGGGTCTGTATGAACTGCAGGGGTCGGTGGTCTGTGTGGATGACCATTTCCTTCCCCAAAATGTAATGCTTCCATTGTCGGCAGGCCTGTACAATGGAATACATCTCTTTATCATAAGTGGGGTACTTCCAGACTGTGTCTGAAAGTGTTTCACTGTGATATGCCACTGGATGTCCATGTTGAGTAAGGACTGCCCCAATAGCATAGTCAGAGGCATCTGTCTCGACCTCAAATGGTTGTTGTAAATCTGGTAACGCGAGCACTGGTGCCGTGCAGAGGCGATCCTTCAACTCCATGAATGCCTTCTGTTGAGATTCAGACCAAAAGAATTTTACTTTAGCCCCTCCCTTGGTGACTTGACTCAAGGGCCAAGAAATATGAGAAAACCCCAACACAAACCTGCGGTAGAAGTTGGCAAGACCTAGAAAGCTGCGGAGCTCTGTTAGAGTGGTTGGAGAGGGCCAATCCCGAATGACTTGGATCTTGGCTGGATCGACATGCACCCCCTGTTTATCAATGATGTATCCCAGATACTGAACCTGGGTCATGCCAAAAGTGCATTTCTCCAAATTGGCACATAGCTTGTGTTGCCGCAGTGTTTGGAGAACCTGTCGGATGTGGTGGAGGTGCTCTTCCCAACTCTGGCTGAAGATCAGAATGTCATCCAAGTATACTACTACAAAGGAGTTGGTGAATGGCCACAAGATGTCATCCATTAGTCTCATAAAGGTTGCAGGAGCATTCGTCAATCTGAAAGGCATGACCAACCATTCAAATAGGCCCTCCTTGGATTTGAAGGCAGTCTTCCACACATCAGAGGGTTCGATTGGTACCTGGTGATATCCTGACTTCAGATCGATCTTACTGAAATATTTCACCCCCTTTAGTTGGTCTAGGAGGTCATCAATCCACGGGATCGGGTACCTATTACGGACAGTGATCTTGTTCAGCGCCCGATAGTCAATACAGAGTCTCCACGTCCCATCCTTCTTCTGTACCAACACGATCGGGCTCCCACAAGGCGATGAACTCGGACGGATGTGACCTTTCTGCAGGAGCTCCTGAATCTGCCTCTTGATTTCAGTGTTCTCCAGAATGGAGCGCCGATAAATTGGTCCATTGGGTAGCGGCGCACCTGGTGTCAGATCGATGGAGTGCTTGACTTGACAGTGCAGAGGAACCCCTACCGGGGAGGTGAAGATGTCCTCGTACTCCTCCACAATCTTGTCCATCTGTAGTTGTCGTGCAGAGGGACCCCGTTTGGAGGCCACGGCCACTGTCTTCTTCTTTCCTTGAGGGCGTATCATCGGGAAAACAAATTTCCTGGTTTTGGAAATGATCTTACTGCATTTTTTTGCAGTAATCAAAGAGATGGCGGCAGGTGGTGCTACCTCTGGTATCCTGAACAACTTCTTTCCCAATGTAATAATAACAGCACGGGGCCTTGATTCATACACAGCATGTCGCTTCCACAAGTATGGTTGTCCTAGTAATACATCACAAACTTCAAGGGGAGCAATGTCACACAATACCTCATCCGTGAAGGGCTTGATGTTGTATGGAAGGCGACACTGCTGGCTCACGCGAAGATCTCGTCCTTGGTGAAGCCACCCAATGGTGTATGGTTGTGGATGTGCTGTGGTCGGTAAGCCCAACCGCTTCACGACCTCTGCCGAAATGAGGTTCTTTTGACTCCCGCTATCAACAATGAACTGTATCAGGGAGCCTTTTACCCACATCTGGGAGTGGAAGAGACGCTCCTCCTCCTCTGGATCTTCGGGTTCATTTTTCTGGATCTTTGCGGTAGCAACAGTGGCGCTAGGATCCGCATCAATGAACTGCTTCCCTTTTTCATACCCCTTATCGGGGTCTGACTCAGAGTCGGAACATGCATCTGATTCTGAAACCTTTAGCTCAGCCACCAGTGACTGCTTGGCCCGACACTCACTTGTGTTGTGAGTGGAGCTCTTATGGAACATGCACCATTTTCCAGTGTCCTTTCTCGGCTTCACGGTGTTGTTCTTTGCTTGCGGCTTCGGCTGGTTGTCTTGGGCTGTCCCGCCTTGGCTTTGTCCTTTGTTATGTGGTTTAGGGGCACCTTTCCCCTGCTTTGGATTCGCAGATCCAAAGTCTCGCTTCTTTTGTTTAAACTTCTGCTCGACCTTCACGGCATATCGGTATGCTGCGCCGAGCGAGGGGATGTTTAGGAATTGTATTTCTTCCTGGATGTACTTGTGCAGGCAGCCACGGTATTTGAGTATCAAATGTTGCTCCGAATCCTTGATACCCAAATTTGTGCGAAGGGTATGGAAAAGATTGGTGAACTCCGGCACGTCTTGGTCCCTTCCCTGCCGCAGCGTGGTCCACTTTATGTATTCATCCTCATAGCTTCCAACAGGGTAGTACTGCTCCTTGATGGCATCCCGGAACGAATCCCAGGTGGGTGCGGCTGAAAATAGTGAGCCAGTACTTTCATCCTTCTGCTCGCAGTAGGTTTTTCACCAGTCCTTGACGTGGGGGCTGCTTTGAGAAGAGCAAAAACAATCTTTTCCCGACTCGAAAATTCATGAACAGAAAAATAACCCTCTAGCAAATGAAACCATTTATCTACGACATCTGTGTCTATCTGACCCTCAAATATGGGGATTTCAAAATTAATTTGTACCTTAAAGGGTGTGGCGTTTCCAGAGTAGCTGCTGGAAGCCGATGCGTCGCTTCTGGTTAGCCGCTGAAGGATTTGGGCAAAGCTGTCCATCATCGCGTTCCGTTGTCGCTCGAGGGCTTCTTCGAGCAAGATTTTGATGGGATCTCCTGCCCCTTCGTCTTTCTTCTCATCCGCCATGGGAGGCCATCGAGATTTGCGAGGCTGGTCTTGCAAAGGTTCAACCAGTTCAAGCCCTAACTCCTTATATCCCGACCTTGTTGGGGACATGCAAAGAAAAACAGGGAAAAAGCAGACTGCTCTGATACCACTGATCCGGATTTAAACAGGAATGCAACAAATTACAGAGATAACCATATACACAAAGATGCAGCGGAAATAATACTTCATTTCATTAATGGAAAATACTGAAATATGCTTACAACCAGAAATGGAAATAAACCAGCTAGGGCGATGGTAGCTTATCTTTGAGAAGAGATGTGATGGCTACATGCCTCTGAATTGTGTTACAATGAGGCTCGAAGGCCTATTTATTGTTGAGAAACAATGGAAAACCCTTAACATTCCAAAACCTAACCCTAGGAGATGAAACGCCAAACTGTGGGCCCCGTTTGGGGTAAATTGGTACATCAACTTCCCGGGGTCGTAACTTTGGCATATGATCTCCGTTTGACGCGTACAATAGCTCGTTAGAAAGATCTATCCGAGTACTACCATTGTTGGAATGGGCAACATCGGTCCATTCCATGGACCCAAGTTGCCCCCAGATTCCCCAAAAAACGTCGTTTAGGGCCTCAAAACGGCTCCGTAAGTTCAGGACCTGAAAAACTGCTAAAAATAGTAAGTTGTGCTACAATTAAGGAAACTGAAAATGTTGAGAAAGAAAATGGTGGGGGTCTAGGTGGACTTGGCAGGTGGCCACCAATATCCACCTGGATCATTAATGTATGCAGATATTGGACCTGTTCGACCTGTGGGGCACCAATGAGAGGTAGGTGGGCCAGCACAGAGACCTGTTGGGAGAGTAGTTCTTCGAGACTTGGATTTAGCTAAGACATTGGGTTAGCTACAAGATCACATAGAGGGTTTGACCTTAGGCATTCTGGATGTTTGGATCAAGGAGTTTCCTATGTGACTGCAGCGCCACACCATCAGTGTGCTGAGTCATTGGATGAGACTCTTATGTATGATAGCACAGGCTGTGACCTGTTATCATGAGCAAAACTAGTCTACTTAGATTTTTTTGCATACATTTTGAGTTTGTGGGTCAGATGAGCAATTTTTGTCTTGGACACAAACTATTTGTAAAAACTTTTAAAACAATCATCTATTTTACTTTCAGAGTTTTATTATGGTTAAGTGATGCAATCCTATTCAATTGATGGTGTAAATTAAAAATATTTACTTTACATATGTCGCAGATGTCTATTTAACACATAATTTGCTAGAGAATCAGTTAATGTGTTTAAATTTATGGAAATATGATGATATTGAATAAACTCAAAATACCTTTCCAAAATACGAACTCTAAGGAACATGCGATGAATTGCTAGGTTTCGGACGGTATAAACACCACTAAGTTGTAGTACAACAAGTTGTGAGTCTAGCCTAATGATGATTCGGCGTATGCCAAGTGAAATGGCATAAGAGAGGAGTTCAATCAACGCGCTATACTCAGTGATATTGTTTGTCGATCGTCCAATACATATCCCTCTAAAACTCACTAACTCGCCGCTTGGAGTGAAAATGGCCCATGCTACAGAGGATAAATTCTCCATACTACGACTAGGCCCATCAGCGTAACCAACAAATGGTTCCGAAAAGTTCGACATATGCAACAAATTCAAAGTGGATTACTTAACCAAATAATAACTCTAAAAGAAACACACACACACATGCAATCAAAGCATATATACAGTGAGTTTTACTACACTTAACTAAGCATAGTAACGTTTAAGGTACAACCCATTTCGAGGCTGTGATAATGGAATCCCATCATAGTCCACTAACTCATAGGCACCTTTCGTCAAAACACGCTTAACAATATAAGGGCCCATCCAAAGCGGTTCAAATTTTCCTGCACCAAGTTTATTAGACTCCTGATCATAAAGAAAGACTAGGTCACCTTCTGAGAAGACACGAGGCTTGACATTTTTATCATATTGCACCTTAATACGTTTCTTGTGTGCTTCGTTAGCCAATGCGCAATCATGGTGGGTTTCATCCAGATGGATTAACTCCAAGAAACATGATTCTTCTTCAGAAGTGTTAGGTAGATGGTCAATTGCGAGTTTGAGAGATGAGATTTCACATTGGATTGGTAAGACTGCTTCCAAACCATACACCAATTGAAAGGGTGTAAATCCGGTCGCATTTCCCACCGAGGTTCGATATGCCCACAAAGCTGAGTACATGATTAAATTCCAATTTCTTTTATGAACTCCAATCATTCTTTACAATATGCGCTTAAGGACTTTGTTGATAGCCTCAACTTGTCCATTAGCTTGCGGGTAATATGGAGTAGAACTATCATGTGACAATCCTAACTTGGTGGTCAATTCAACCATCATGTGATTGCGAAAATGTGATCCATGATCTGTAACTATGGCTTGTGGTACACCAAACCTGGCAACCACATGGTTGAAGAAAAATAAAGCAGTTGTTTCGCCATTGTTGTTCAATGTTGGCATCGCCTCATCCCATTTGGTAAAATAGTAAAAAACGACTATAATATACCCATGCCCCTCGGCCGGGGTGGGGTTACATGTCATAAAGTCAATGACCCATTTGGTGAATGGGCCAACAACAACGACTGGATGCAGTGGTGCAGGTGGTAATCTGGTTTTCCAGTCAAATATCTGGCAAGCATGGCAACTTTTGACAGTAAGAATGCAATCTTTGAATATAGTTGGCAAGAAGTAACTAGCACGGAGAATTCTCTGTGCAGTAGCAAGCAGATAAATGTCCACCACAAGCACCTAAATGACATTCATTCAAAGATTTTTTGGCTTCCTCATGAGTGAGGCACCTACGTAAAATCGTATCGATACCACGACAGTAAAGGGTATCACCAATGATCAGATAATCTTTGGCTTGGTATCGAGTAGGTCGCTGCTCAGAGGGAGAGGTGTTAGGCCGAAAAGCTTGGGTCTAGATATAGACTAGTATATCTCCATACCATGGATCACTTGAAGAAATAAGAAACAAAGACTCATCCAAGATCAATGCTTCTGATGTTAAATCATTGGAGGATGAGGGAAGATCGCAAAGTAACTCGATGAATACAAAAGATTTCTTTGATTTAGACTTGATGAATTCTAAATCAAACTCCTGCAAAATTACCATCCATCTTGAATATTTGACCCCCAGCAATTGACGTGACAAAATGCATGTCATAGGGTTGCAATCCGATATAATGTTAGTATTACGAAGGAGGATGTGTTAGGATATTCCGACACATAGGATATAGTTAAGTTCAACTTGGTCTAGTATAGAGTTAGGTTAGAGTTAGGTAAAGTGTGTTTCTTTACCGTTGTACATTTTGTAACTTACAATCCGACGGTCACGATATGTAGTGATCCGACGGTTCACTCTCACCTCGGTATTACCGACACTTGATCCGTGGCTTGACACCCGATTGGTCCATGAGTTCTATTTAAAGCGCATGGAGGGTCATTGTTCGGGTAATCCGTGCATGAGAGAAGCTTATGTAAATTTTCATTCTTTGATTAATAAATTGCCTGTAGTACCCACGTTGGGACAGGCCGTGGACTGTTTCCCTCCTTGCACTTTGAGGGTTTTAACCACGTCAAAAATACTGGTGTATTGATTTGAGATCTGGTTGTGAGCGGTGTCCTTTTGGTATTCTTTCTGAGGAACTTACCCTGTAAATTCCTACATGGTATCAGAGCTATTTGAGGGCCGCGTCCGTTGGTGATCCAAATCTGAAGCCGGTAGAACTGCATGTGGCTGTCGTTTCCTAGATCTGCTGTTTCTGACTGCTTTCGGGCCGAGAGGACTGCTCCGTTGCGTTCGGAGCATCTGTTCCAGTGAGGAACCCCTTTCGTTTCACGCGAAAAGGTTTCCGGTAGCCCTAGCTGCGTCATTTTTCAGATCGGGAGGTATACAGTGTTTTTTTGCAGTTTACTGTTATTTTCTCTCTGCTTATTTTGGTCTCAGTTTATTTAGCCTTTTTTTAAAACCGGATCTATACCTTTCATTTCTGTGTATGCTCTTTGCCCCGCGACTCTGTGTGATCTGGGCAAATCAGAAACAAAAAGGAAGGATTTTTCTCATGCGTATGCTCTTTTCCCTGCACCTTAGTGTGATCTCGGAAAATCAGAAACATTGAGAAAAATATTTAGTTTTTCGGCTAAAGCTAACTTTGAGATTTTTTTTTTAAATTTCTAGTTTTTTGGCTAAATCTAACTTCGAGCTGCAAGTTTCGTTTTTCTTTGCATATTCATGTTGGGTTTTGTGTTTTGTGTTTTGTAGGGAAAAAGAGCTTTCTCAAGGCAAGCACGCAAACCAAGGCCCCCCCCCCTCTCTCTCTCTCTCTCTCAAAGTTTTTGTATAGATCAATTGGTTCAAAGCTATTTTAAGAGAGTAGAGGTCTTGGGTTCAAGTCTCCATTTTTTGGGGGCCGATTTTTTTTCATTCCCGCACATTCGCGCACTTTGCCGGCATCGTCAACAATGTTTTTTCAAAAAGCCATAACTTCTTCATCCGGAAGCCTTTTTCAGAGCCGTTTTTTTTAAAACCGCCTATTTTTTCGAGATCTATCCATTGGAACACTTACTTTCAGCATCTTAAGCTTCAGTTTAAAAAAAAAAATGGAAAGTCCATGCCAAGTCATTCTTGACAGCACTAACTACTTCCAATGGGTAGCCTACATGGAAGATTTACTTAGAAGTAAAGGTCTCTTCAGAATAGCCACAGACCAAGAGAAGAAACCAAAAGATGAAGACAAGGCGGAAAAATGGGAAAATAGACAAGATCAAGCACGTGGTTTGATAGGGATGTCTATTTCTCCTGATCTTAGATTCCACATTGCAGAACTTGAGACTCCTCATGAAGCATTAGAAAAACTTGCTAAAGTTTTTGGGATTAAAAATGAAATTAGAGCCCATCAACTTGAAAATGAGCTGCTTACTTTGGATCCTAATAATTTTTCTTGCATTGAAGATTTCTTGTCCAAATTCAAGACCCTTAGATATCTCTTGGAAGGTGTTAAAGTTAAGAAAGAAGATGGTAACCTTATTTATTCCATCCTTACTAAGTTGGGACCAGCCTACTCTGTATTTGTTTCCACTTTCCATTCTACAAGGGAAGCTTTCATTTGTCAAGGACAAGACCACAAGGCCCCTTCCTTTGACTCCTTTTGTGATTCCTTAATAAGAGAACAAGAAAAACTCTTACACCTTGGTCTTCTTAATCTTGGAACCTCTTCCACGAAAGCGTTAGCCGCCCAGTAGCAACCAAATTCAAAGAATCCTAAGAAGTCATATCCTCAAAAGAATGGTCCTAAACCATCTCAGCCTCAAAATGAAAGATCATTTCAGCAAAATGATAAGACCAATAAAAACAAATGGAAGAAGATTGATAGACATTGTAACTTTTGTAATCGATATGGCCAATGCTTTAAGAAGATGGAAGCCTTGGAAGCCGCAATGAAGAAACATAACATCCATGTGGAGCCTACTTCAACTTCAACTTCCGGAATGGCACTTTCTGCATGTCATTGTCAATCATCTCAGTCTGGTTATGCATTAAATGTATCTTCTTGATCCAGGTGGATATTAGTGGCCACCTGCCAGGTCCACCTGGACCCCCACCATTGTCTTTCTCAGCATTTTCAGTTTCCTTAATTGTAGCACAGTTTACTATTTTTAGCAGTTTTTCGGGTCCTGAACTTCCGGAGCCGTTTTGAGGCCCTAAATGACGTTTTTTTGGAATTCTGGGGCGACCGAGCCCTATTGTTGCCCCCCCCCAAAGTGGTAGTACTCGGATAGATCTTTCTAACGAGCTATCGTACGCGTCAAACGGAGATAGTATGCCAAAGTTACGACCCCGGGAAATTGATGTACCAATTTACCCAAACGGGGCCCACAATTTGGCGTTTCATCTTCTAGGGTTAGGTTTCGGTATGTGAAGGGTTTTCCATTGTTTCTCAACAATAAATAGGCCTTCGAGCCTCATTGTAATACAGTTCAGAACAGTTCAGAGGCATGTAGCCATCACATCTCTTCTCAGAGATAAGCTACCATCGCCCTAGCTAGTTTATTGCCATTTCTGTTTGTAAGCATATTTCAGTATTTTCCATTAATGAAATGAAGTATTATTTCCGCTGCATCTTTGTGTATATGGTTATCTCTGTAATTTGTTGCGTTCCTGTTTAAATCCGGATCAGTGGTATCAGAGCGGTCTGCTTTTTCTCTGTTTTTCTTTGCATGTCCCCAACAAGGTCGGGATATAAGGAGTTAGGGCTTGAACTGGTTGAACCTTTGCAAGACCAGCCTCGCAAATCCCGACGGCCTCCCATGGCGGACGAGAAGAAAGACGAGGGGGCAGGAGATCCCATCAAAATCTTGCTCGAAGAAGCGCTCGAGCGACAACGGAACGCGATGATGGATAGCTTTGCGCAGATCCTTCAGCGGCTACCCAGAAGCGGCGCATCGGCTTCCAGTAGCTCCTCTGGAAATGCCACACCCTTTAAGGTACAAGTTAATTTTGAAATCCCCATATTCGAGGGTCAGATAGACGCCGATGCCGTAGATAAATGATTAAATCTGCTAGAGGGTTATTTTTCTGTTCATGAATTTTCGAGTCGGGAAAAGATTGTTTTTGCTCTTCTCAAAGCAGCCCCCCACGTCAAGGACTGGTGGGAAACCTACTGCGAGCAGAAGGATGAAAGTATTGGCTCACTATTTTCAGCCGCACCCACCTGGGATTCGTTCCGGGATGCCATCAAGGAGCAGTACTACCCTGTCGGAAGCTATGAGGATGAATACATAAAGTGGACCACGCTGCGGCAGGGAAGGGACCAAGACGTGCCGGAGTTCACCAATCTTTTCCATACCCTTCGCACAAAGTTGGGTATCAAGGATTCGGAGCAACATTTGATACTCAAATACCGTGGCTGCCTGCACAAGTACATCCAGGAAGAAATACAGTTCTTAAACATCCCCTCGCTTGGCGCAGCATACCGGTATGCTGTCAAGGTCGAGCAGAAGTTTAAACAAAAGAAGCGAGACTTTGGATCTGCGAATCCAAAGCAGGGGAAAGGTGCCCCTAAACCATAGAACAAAGGACAAAGCCCAGGCGGGACAGCCCAAGACAACCAGCCGAAGCTGCAAGCAAAGAGCAACGCCGCGAAGCCGAGAAAGGACACTGGAAAATGGTGCGAGTTCCATAAGAGCTCCACTCACAACACAAGTGAGTGTCAGGCCAAGCAGTCACTGGTGGCTGAGCTAAAGGTTTCAGAATCAGATGCATGTTCCGACTCTAAGTCAGAACCCGATAAGGGGTATGAAAAAGGGAAGCAGATCATTGATGCGGATCCCAGCGCCACTGTTGCTACCGCAAAGATCCAGAAAAATGAACCCGAAGATCCAGAGGAGGAGGAGCGTCTCTTCCACTCCCAGATGTGGGTAAAGGGCTCCTCGATACAGTTCATTGTTGATAGCGGGAGTCAAAAGAACCTCATTTCGGCAGAGGTCGTGAAGCGGTTGGGCTTACCGACCACAGCACATCCACAACCATACACCATTGGGTGGCTTCACCAAGGGCGAGATCTTCGCGTGAGCCAGCAGTGTCGCCTTCCATACAACATCAAGCCCTTCACGGATGAGGTATTGTGTGACATTGCTCCCCTTGAAGTTTGTGATGTATTACTAGGACAACCATACTTGTGGAAGCGACATGCTGTGTATGAATCAAGGCCCCGTGCTGTTATTATTACATTGGGAAATAAGTTGTTCAGGATACCAGAGGTAGCACCACCTGCCGCCATCTCTTTGATTACTGCAAAACAATGCAGTAAGATCATTTCCAAAACCAGGAAATTTGTTTTCCTGATGATACGCCCTCAAGGGAAGAAGAAGATAGTGGCTGCGGCCTCCAAACGGGGTTCCTCTGCACGGCAGCTACAGATGGACAAGATTGTGGAGGAGTACGAAGACATCTTCACCTCCCCGGCAGGGGTTCCTCTGCACTGTCAAGTCAAGCACTCCATCGATCTGACCCCAGGTGCGCCGCTACCCAATGGACCAATTTATCGGCGCTCCGTTCTGGAGAACAATGAAATCAAGAGACAGATTCAGGAGCTCCTGCAGAAAGGTCACATCCGTCCGAGTTCTTCGCCCTGTGGGAGCCCGATCGTGTTGGTACAGAAGAAGGATGGGACGTGGAGACTCTGTATTGACTATCGGGCGCTGAACAAGATCACTGTCCGTAATAGGTACCCGATCCCGCGGATTGATGACCTCCTAGACCAACTAAAGGGGGCGAAATATTTCAGCAAGATCGATCTGAAGTCAGGATACCACCAGGTACCAATTGAACCCTCAGATGTGTGGAAGACTGCCTTCAAATCCAAGGAGGGCCTCTTCGAATGGTTGGTCATGCCTTTCGGATTGACGAATGCTCCTGCAACCTTTATGAGGCTAATGGATGACATCTTGCGGCCATTCACCAACTCCTTTGTAGTAGTATACTTGGATGACATTCTGATCTTCAGCCAGAGTTGGGAAGAGCACCTCCACCACATCCGACAGGTTCTCCAAACACTGCGGCAACACAAGCTATGTGCCAATTTGGAGAAATGCACTTTTGGCATGACCGAGGTTCAGTATCTGGGATACATCATTGATGAACAGGGGGTGCATGTCGATCCAGCCAAGGTCCAAGTCATTCGGGATTGGCCCTCTCCAACCACTCTAACAGAGCTCCGCAGCTTTCTAGGTCTTGCCAACTTCTACCGCAGGTTTGTGTTGGGATTTTCTCATATTTCTTGGCCCTTGAGTCAAGTCACCAAGGGCGGGGCGAAAGCAAAATTCTTTTGGTCTGAATCTCAACAGAAGGCATTCAGGGAGTTGAAGGATCGCCTCTGCACGGCACCAGTGCTCGCGTTACCAGATTTACAACAACCATTTGAGGTCGAGACAGATGCCTCTGACTATGCTATTGGGGCAGTCCTTACTCAACATGGACATCCAGTGGCATATCACAGTGAAACACTTTCAGACACAGTCCGGAAGTACCCCACTTATGATAAAGAGATGTATTCCATTGTACAGGCCTGCCGACAATGGAAGCATTACATTTTGGGGAAGGAAACGGTCATCCACACAGACCACCGACCTCTGCAGTTCATACAGACCCAAGGGAAATTGCAGAATGATCGCCATCAGAAGTGGTCTACATACCTGCAACAGTTTCACTTGAATATCAAGTATAAAAAGGGCAGCACCAATAATGTTGCAGATTGCCTCAGTCGACCACCGATCATGGCGCTAACCACCGTGCTCAACTCTTGCGGGCACGAGACTTCTGATTGGCCACTTCTCTACAAAAGCGACCCAGAATTCGGCCACACATACCAGACACTCTTGGAGGGTCGGCAGGTTGCAGATTTTCACCTCCAGGATGCCCTATTATGCCACCTCGGTCACCTCTGTGTTCCTTCAAGCGAGCGTGCCAAGATGATTTGGGAAGCACACTACAGTCGGGCTGCTGGGCATTTCGGGGTCGAGAAAACAGTGGCAGTACTGCAAAACTATTTCTATTGGCCGAATCTTCGACAGGATGTTGGGAAGTACATCCGATCATGTACTGCCTGTGCCATTGCCAAACCGACCATTAAGAAGCAAGGCCTCTATACCCCGTTGCCTACCCCTAGTCGACCTTGGGAATCCATCTCCATGGATTACATGTCAGGCCTTCCTTCCACTAAGCATGGAAATGACTGTGTTTTTGTGGTCGTCGACAGGTTCTCAAAGATGGCCATTATGATGGCCTGCAAGAAGAATATCACAGCAGAAGCCACTGCTAAACTCTTCTTTGAACGAGTGTGGGTGCACTTTGGGATCCCACAGTCTATCATCTCAGATCGGGACAGTCGGTTTCTCAGCACATTTTGGTCCAGTCTCTGGTCAATGCTGGACACCAAACTCACGAAGTCCACAGCCTTCCATCCTCAAACTGATGGCCAGACAGAGGTTGTCAACAGGATGATTGTGCACATTCTGCGCATGTATAACTCAAAGCATCCACGCACATGGGACGAGAGCCTCCCCTATGTTCAGCACAGCTACAACCGAGCTCTTCACAGCTCCACTGGCCATAGCCCTTTTTAGGTGGGTTTAGGATTCCAGCCACTATGCCCCATTGATGTGGCCATGCCACTTGCAGCTACTCACATGAATTCAGCTCATGTCCAGTCCGAAACAGATAAGGCCACCAGCTTCATTGAGCGCATCCAACATATTCGCCAGCAGGTCCATGACATTCTTGAGAAATCAAATGCCAAGTACAAGCAGCGACATGATCAACACCGGGTGCCACACAAGTTTCAGGTGGGCGACAAAGTCTGGTTGCATTTGCAAAAGGAACGCCTTACTGGAGCCTATCGGAAATTGAGACCACTTCGATATGGTCCTTACACCATTACTAAGGCTATGGGAGACAATGCATTTGAGCTCAGCATTCCCCCATTCCTTGGCCTGCACCCAGTGTTCAATGTGGACCGCCTTCGGCCATACTTTCCACCATTGCTAGACACATCCGACATTGCAGAACAGCTCAAACCCACAGAATTAAATCCAGATTGCATGGAACAAGCTGCAACTGATCGGATCATGGACACACAGATCAAGAACACTCGCCAACAGAATATCCAACTGTATCGAGTTGTCAAAGCAGGCCAACTCCTTCAGCAGGGCAAGTGGCTCACCAGGGAACAAGTTCAGCAGAGGTTTCCTCATCTCATGGAGGAGCTCAACGCAATGGGGACCATTGCTTCCTAAGGGGGGAGGAATGATCCAGGTGGATATTGGTGGCCACCTGCCAGGTCCACCTGGACCCCCACCATTGTCTTTCTCAGCATTTTCAGTTTCCTTAATTGTAGCACAGTTTACTATTTTTAGCAGTTTTTCGGGTCCTGAACTTCCGGAGCCGTTTTGAGGCCCTAAACGACGTTTTTTTGGAATTCTGGGGCGATCGAGCCCTATTGTTGCCCCCCAAAGTGGTAGTACTCGAATAGATCTTTCTAACGAGCTATCGTACGCGTCAAACGGAGATCGTATGCCAAAGTTACGACCCCGGGAAATTGATGTACCAATTTACCCAAACGGGGCCCACAATTTGGCGTTTCATCTTCTAGGGTTAGGTTTCGGTATGTGAAGGGTTTTCCATTGTTTCTCAACAATAAATAGGCCTTCGAGCCTCATTGTAATACAGTTCAGAACAGTTCAGAGGCATGTAGCCATCACATCTCTTCTCAGAGATAAGCTACCATCGCCCTAGCTAGTTTATTGCCATTTCTGTTTGTAAGCATATTTCAGTATTTTCCATTAATGAAATGAAGTATTATTTCCGCTGCATCTTTGTGTATATGGTTATCTCTGTAATTTGTTGCGTTCCTGTTTAAATCCGGATCACTTCTTCTTCTTCTCATTCTCATGAGTGGCTCATTGATTCTGGAGCCTCTTGTCACATGGCCAAAAACCAAGCCATGCTTTCTTCTTTAAATGATTGTAACACCCAAAATATATATATTGGTGATGATAGATCTCTTAATGTTGTAGGGACTGGAACTGTTCATCTAGACAATAGGCTCTAGTGCCTCCTTCCTTCTCCTATTGTGTCATATTTGTAAATCCTTCAATCCTATCCCAAGTTGTTCTTAAGGGGGGATGTTAGGATATTCCGACACATAGGATATAGTTAAGTTCAACTTGGTCTAGTATAGAGTTAGGTTAGAGTTAGGTAAAGTGTGTTTCTTTACCATTGTACATTTTGTAACTTACAATCCGACGGTCACGATATGTAGTGATCCGACGGTTCACTCTCACCTCGGTATTACCGACACTTGATCCATGGCTTGACACCCGATTGGTCCATGAGTTCTATTTAAAGCGCATGGAGGGTCATTGTTCGGGTAATCCGTGCATGAGAGAAGCTTATGTAAATTTTCATTCTTTGATTAATAAATTGCCTGTAGTACCCACGTTGGGACAGGCCGTGGACTGTTTCCCTCCTTGCACTTTGAGGGTTTTAACCACGTCAAAAATACTGGTGTATTGATTTGAGATCTGGTTGTGAGCGATGTCCTTTTGGTATTCTTTCTGAGGAACTTACCCTGTAAATTCCTACAGGATGTAATGACGAAATCTCTGTACAGCTTGAACAGTTGCCAAAAGCTAACTTTTCTACATAGGAATACTTACTTTCTGTATCATTGAGATTACGACTCAAGTAATAAATAGGATGTTCAATTCCACTTTCTTCTTGGAATAAAACCATACCAATGGTTGTATCTGCAGCAACAAGATACAGGTAATAGTCTTTTTGATAGTTTGGGGCATACATTAATGCTGCTCTAATAACGGAATCTTAAAGAGCATCAAAGGAAGCTTGCGCAACCTAGTCCCAATGGAAGGGTACCTCTTTCTTCAATAGACGTGTAAAACCTTTATCCAACTCAGCGTAGTTTGGAATGAACCTTCTCAGAAAGTTTGCCTTCCCTTGAAGTCTTTGCAACTGTAACAAGTTTGAAGGTGGAGGTAAGTCAAGGATTGCCTGAACCTTTATTGGATCGAGTCGAATTCCATATTTTGAGACTATGAATCCAAGCAATCGACCAGAGCCAATACAAAACACACACTTGTGTGGATTTAGTCTTATCTTGTAGTGTTGACATCATAAAAATATTGCTCCCAAATATTACAGGTGATCAGACCACTTTCGTGAATGAGCAGGTAAATTATCAAGATAAGGTTGAACAATATGCTTGATGTCATGGAAGGCATAATTCATTGCCCTCTGAAATTTAGCCCCTGCATTCTTCAAACCAAAAGGTAACTTTCGATAGGCGAATGTGCCCCAAGTACATATAAAAGCTGTTTTAGATTAGTCATGTGGGCGGATATTGATTTGATTGTAGCCAAAAAATCCATCCATGAATGAAAAGATTTCACATCCAGCACATTCGTCAATAATATGGTCAATAAAGGGTGTAGGATAATTGTCTTTTGGACATGCTTGATTTACATCCCTATAATCGATGCACACTTGAATTGTCACTTGTTTTTTCATAACTGGAACAATTCTAGATACCCAGTCGGAAAGAGGTACAGGGAAAATGAAGCCAACGCGCAAAAGTTTTTCAACCTCTGCTTTATTGGCAACAACTTTCTTAGGATGAACAAGTCAAAGCTGCTGTCGTACTGGTTTGACATGAGGGTACATTTTAATCTCATGTTCAACAATGCTTGATTCAATTCCTGGCATCTCCTCATAAGACAATGCAAAAATATCTCTAAATTCACGCAACAGAGCATAGTAATTATCAAGTTCCAATGGAGAACAAGATTTGCCGATATGAATGTTCTCTACAATATTAGGCTTGGTCAAAATGTTTATAAAAATTGTTTCTTTTTATGTTTGACAAATTACGCTTAGAATCTACAGCATCTACTCTAATAGAATTCGACAAGAAACCAACGATTGATGGGTGGTTAAGTTCGTTTGAATAATCTTCATTGTCATCTAGAAGGTGGGAACGATGATGATAGTCTCCCCATGGTTCCTCTCCTATAATCATTGACTGGACTATTCCTTCATCCGTAGAATGTATACGTGAAAAAGGATCTGAAGAGGTACCATATTCTAATGATCTATCTACCCATACAAAAGTTGAGTGCAGATTTGGGTTTGACGCACAAGCTCAAAAGATTGATTGCTATGATAATTCAATGGGGCTTAATGGTAATACCTCAATATCACCATCAACTTCAATTTGTATGGAAATCCTCCTTAAATCAGATGAGGTGGAGGAAATCATGTTGTAGGTTTCTACTCTTGCCACTTTCGCCAAATCAGATGGTGACAGGAGGGTAAAAGTACCCATTAGGGAAGGGTCCTTAAAGAGACCTACTCCAACACTTTGAAGTGACAGTGGGGGGTCCTTGTACCAATGGAATGCTTCCCGTAGCCAGTGAACTATTGGCAAAGAAGGCTAGATGATAAATGACTGTGATTCCACCCTTAAAAGGGAATGCAATAGTACAAAAGTACGTGGAAACCACAACAACCATAGCATATACCCAAGGCCTTCCTAGTAAAATGTTGTAATCAAGGGTTCTGTCAACTACCTCAAATTCAACAGTAACTGTTTTCCCCCCTGGTTCAATTTGCAGGTTACTCAAAATCCCACATGGAGTATACATTCTTCCATCAAAAGCTTTCAATGTGGTTGGTGATTGTGACAACGGTGGTGAACCAAGTGTTTTCCAGTAGCTCATGGACATAATGCAAGTAGATGCCCCCTCGTCAATAATAGTTCAGTGAGAATTCTTATTGAGAGCTTTTACTTGGATTAGGAAAGCTAATTGCATCGGTAACTATGGTGAATATCCCGCATGGTTAAAAACTACAATATTTGAATCCATAGGATCTATTCTGCCTATTGCTGACAGTAAAGCCTGTTTCTGGGAGGGACAGTTTTGCAACACCTCAAGTGTTGACATAGCTGAAGGTGATTGAGCAAGATCTTCTACTATGTTATAGTTTTGAGCTGCTTGAGCCCGAGGGTTGAATGTCGATTTGTGCACAACTCCTTTTGGTGGTTTTATTGTCAATTCAGGTACAATAGGTGGAATAACTTTAGATGAAGTCGAGGTCGAAGGATTAGGTTGATTAGTGGCCTGATTATTCGATGACAATGGATTTCCATAATCTTTGTTTCTTGTTGACACCAAAACATCATTTTGAGGCTTTGTGATGGATAACATGAGTACTTGGGATGTGGAAGCATGGTCTGTTGCAACCAAATATGTTTCCAGGGTTGGAAACGGATATGTCAACACTACTGATGTGTTCGAAGTCTTTAAAAGTTTAGAGACTTCAGAGCGATGTGGAAAATCTCTTGTATAATGCTCGTCATTACATATCAGACATGGATAATGAGGTTTCCTTTCCCTGGTAGAGGAATCAGATGATTTCTCTGGAGGGGAATTTTCTTGTTTCTTTTTTTTCTTCTCATTTTTCTTGCCTACTGGTTGCTTTAAATTTTTGCCTTGGTCAGATGACACGGCATTAATCTCGAAGGCAAGAGTATTTTCTGATGCATTTGTAGTTTGATTGGAAACAACAAGATTTTGACCAGATGGTCTTCCTGCTGATTGTGTGTTTGAAGAACTGATCACACCATCACCAGCATGAGAGTCCTTACTCGATTGTGGAGGAGGTGGAACAGTGAAAACTGGTCAAGGTGCATTGGGAATTTTATCATAAAGCGTGCTGGATTATGCGTAAATTAAATCCAACTATTGGGCATGAGCAATGACTTGCTCTTCTGTGATGACTCAACCTTTTGCCACATCCTTGGTGATTGATGGCAACAAGGATTTTATGAACCACTCAGCTAAAAGCTGATCGAGAACATATGTCTTAACCATTCGACGACGATACCACCACTCATGAATATGATCTGATATATGGGTAGCAGTAGTCTGTTTAAAGTTGGTTAGGAGTTCTGTTCCAGTCTTGTAACTCATTGTACCATTTAGCAGTTGGACCAGTAAGTGTTCTTTGGAAAAGATGAAGTCTAACTAAATCGTCATTTAAGGAGTTAGATGAACACCAAAAATGAAAGGTCATAACATGATTTGATGGGTCTTCTCCAAGATTTCCGTTAAACTTCAGAATGTCAGATGGTAACTTATGTGGAATTACTGGCCACCAAGGTGCATATAAGATTGGATCATTAGTGAGCCGATTTAAATCTGGTAATTCTAAAGTTGCTACAAATGGCAACTGTCGATTCAAGTCAGGTTGAGCATACCCAGGATATGATGGAATTGCCTGGGAAATAGGTCTTTGCATACCGGCATAGGGCATCTGCATTTGGTAACCTTGGTATGGTTGTTGAACAAAACCAGTGTAAGGTGGTTGTTGATAACCAGGTTGAATAAGTGGTTGTCCATAACCTGCAAATCCTTGTTGACCTTGACCTTGGTAAGCATGATATAGATGAAAAAGCAGGTTGAGCCTATGAAATAGGTCCAAACTGAGGTTGGTACTGCTGGAATTGGGGTTGTTGAAATTGAGGCTGCCCCGGTTGTTGAATCAACTGCTGTTGTTGTTGGTATAATTGTTGTGGATCCAACGGTTATTGTTGTCTGGTAATGAGAGGTTGGCTAGTTTTGAATAAATTATACCAGTGTAAGCCTGGGTTAGTCCAGATAAGGGTACACTAACTTGAGGTTGTTTCCGAACTGTAGAAACAAGTGGTTGTTTTACAACAACTTGAGGAATTTGAACTTCTTGACTTGAAACTTGTGATTGCAAGGTAGAAGGATCAGTTTGAACAGGCTGAGATATAATAGTTTGAACTTGTGACTGTGGTACAATAGTAACAATAGGTGTAGTAGGAATAGTTAACATGGTTTGCATTGGTTGCATTGGATACACAAGCCTTAGTTGAACTAGCATTGTTGGTTTCCATTGACAAACTCTAATTCCAGGTTGACCCGAATACTGTGGGATATTACCATATGATAGTCCTTTGGAATAAGGAGGATATGGTGAATAAGCATATTTCTCTCCGTATGGTGGCAATCCAGTATTTAGTGGATACATAGGTCTTGGTTGACTAGATTGCCCAACTTGATACTGATATGCAGGATCAAACTGTTGAGTTCCCATTAGAGAAGAACTAGGTAAAATTTCGGTTGAGGACATGGATGATGACCATGGTGTAGAAGCAACCCTTTAGTGGGTTCCAGATAATGATTGGTAACCAATCGGGATGGACTATTCACCATACAGGCGTGACTCAGGCGTGGTATAAAACATCGAAGAAGTGACAATAGACGAATCTGCTGTAGCTGCATCAGATGATACAGTCTGAGATGTTAACAGTTGTTCAGCCATAGTTAACTGGCCCAGAAGTTTTCCTAAAGATTCTATGGGTACTTGAAAAGAAGCATGATCAAATGAAGCAAAGAAATCTGGAGTATTTGGGTAAAGGTAAAGCCCTGTTCCAAAGTGAAATGGGGTTCCAGGTGTGGAATCTT
The DNA here is from genome assembly GCA_031772625.1 of Pinus tabuliformis. Taxonomy (NCBI): domain Eukaryota; kingdom Viridiplantae; phylum Streptophyta; class Pinopsida; order Pinales; family Pinaceae; genus Pinus; species Pinus tabuliformis. The sequence goes on from CM062812.1 coordinate 151,086,317, forward strand.
CTTCCAATTCCTCTTCTATGGAAATCAAACCTGGTGGAAGAACTTCACCGTCAGGTATGTAAAATATTTCTGGTGTTGGTGAAGTTGAAGTTTCAATAGTTACTAATGTCTGAGGGGTAACTGGTAAAGTAACAACATCTAAATGTTCAAATTCAAAGTCCAGATGTTCTGGTAAATGAACAACAATTTCAGTAAGAGGTTCCTGAACAACTTCAGGTTCAGATATAACTTCTGTTTGAACTAGGATTTTTTCTGGATTAACTTCTGGTTGAACTGATTCAAATTCAGAATTACTTTCTTGTTGAGCAATCTCAAGTTGAGGATCAACTTGTGGTTGAACAACTTTGGTTATTGTTTCACTAGGATCAGTGTTAATGTCCTCAGGTAATTGTGAAACTTCTTCTTCAGGAATGGATGTACTAGAAATATTTGGAGTAACTAGAGTCTCTGTACTTACCGAAATAGATGATTCAGGTAACTCAGATGAAGAACTAGGAGTTCTTGATGTACTAGACTCAGTTAAGCGAGACCACTTTGCCCAAATTGGTGTCGCTTCGGGAGGCAAAGGCAGTTTTCTCGCTATTCTCCACAAATGATGGGGTAGGGGTTGATGTTCCTCCACGATTGCTGATTAATTTTATTATCAAAAAAGAAATAAATAAAAAGGGGTATACTAGGAAAAAGGTTTACCAAGCAATTGTGAACTATAGAATACCTCCTGGCGAACCAAAAAGTACAAGCAGACAATCTCCCCAAATGTTGTGTTCAGTGTATCACAATTTACAAGGCGGCTGGCTCGGTTACTTAGGGATGGGTAGCAACCTAGAGTTGTCCTCCCATATATACCCGAAGGTACATGGAGGCCTAGTTCATATAAGCGTTGTTTAATGCAAAACCACATAGTGAGAGCATTCCCATATACTTTACATATTGTAACACCGCCCTATATACCCGAAGGTACATGGACGAGCTACGATATACTCACGTATGTGGAATGCGATATCACACTCAGGATGTATTGCAGACAAGTTAGCGATAACTGCTTTGTTTTACGATGCCGGAACACGTCTCTAGCCTAGAACCACTAAATGTTTGCGTTAATGACAATGCTCCATTAGGTAAATTGATGTTTATTTTAAGTTGATCTTGCTTAAGAATTTTCCTTTCAAGTTCACCACGTGATTTATTCTGAAATTACTAGGAATGCAACTATCATGATAAGCATTCTTTCCATTCAATTTAATGATGAAAATCCTAGCTACTTAGGGATAGAGCAATCAGATTTCTTTTGATCAAAGAGCAAAGAGCACAATCTAAATGCAAATTCCCTACACTATTCCTTATCAACACACACAAACTTTTTCAATGCAACATGCATGTATTTCTTTTCAATTTCCCTTAATGTGAATGAACAAAAAGGAAATATGCACAATCGATCAAAAATCTCTTTTCATAAAAAGGATGATTTTGCGACAATTTCTTTTCAAGGAAAGGAAGACTTTATGACACTTTCGTTTTCAAAGAAATGAGGAATTACGACACTTTCAACGAAAAGACTAATCATTTGCACATATTAATCAATCGATATTTCAGGAATGAAGATTAGACGACAATTCAATTTTCGAAGGAAAATATGATTTTACGACACTTTCTTTCGCTAAAGATCAATTGATCAAAAACTAACTTTTGACTATAGATTGAAAATGACAAAGTAAATACATAAGAAACATTTATCAATCCTAGTCTAAGTAGGGCCAGGTAAGGAGATGAAACACTTTTTCAGAGACAAGACATCATTGACATTCAGTAAATCTTTCAAATAGGAGAAAATCGGCACAAAAACTTCAGTTCTTAGATGGGAAACTGACCCTCAAGGGATCAACGTAGGCAACAATGCGAGACAGTGCACTGAAGTGCACTATACCTATGTGGGAAGTTCATTGCAGCATACTGTGTCCTTCATTGGGCTGCGTTGGTGACAGTAAGCAATTTTGAAGACAATTTGGCATAGTTTTGGCTCAATTTTCAATGAAAGAAGACTGAAATTCAATGAACGACAACAAGTACAGTATGTAGAAATGTCTTAAGGGGCTACTAAGATACTAAGATGGATGATCACTCGCCAGTGGAGTCACCAATTTGTTTTGGGAAGTTTTAGTGTCTATAGATAAATGCTTAAACCCCTAGACTAGTAGCTAAGTCTAGAACAACAGTGCAAAGCATTCTCTACTTTTCCTATGACCAATAGATTAAATAAGAGTCAAAGAAGCCTACCTGTAGCCTTCGCTTGCTCCTTATCTCCCTTGGCCAACTCTGTCGCTCCTCTTCGTCTTAATCCACTTGAAGAGTACCTGCACACAGACAGAAGACAACAACTGATCAAAGCATATGATAATGATCTATTGATTAAACATAGCATGGAATCAAGTTCAGGATCACCGTAATTTTTGCGGGGTCTACCATCAACCCTTGTTTACAAACCACATGCCCCAATAGGTTCCCAAAAGGAATGAGGAACATACATTTCTTGAGGTTGAGTGCAATTTGGTATATTCAGCATGTATCCATCATCAAGCGCAGGTTCACTACATGGTTCCTTACCAACCCAAATACAGTCCAATCATCAAAATATACCTCCAAGAATTTATGAATATATTCCCTGAACGCCGCAACAACTACATGTGAAAAGATGGCTGGCACGTTCTTCAGTCCAAATGGCATGACAATGTATTGAAAGCAACCCCACTCCATCGCGAAGGTTGTCTTACTTCTATCCTCTGGTGCAATCCTGATCTGGTGGTACCCTGAGAACCAATCTATGAAAGAATATGCTTGTTCACCGCCTACATTCTCCAACACCTCATCTGTGAATGGAGTTGGGAATGGATCATGTACACATGCGTCATTCAACTTTTTGAGATCCACCCATATTGTTATTTTGTCCTTCTTCTTCTTTTCTTCTACCGCCATCGGACTTACCCAATCAGATTCCTCGACAGGCTCGATAATGCTTGCCGCGATCATCTTATCTAATTCTTCACGGACGTTCTCCTTGTACTTTGGGTTTAAGCGATATGGTATTTGCTTCATTGGCTTCGCATCGGGTTTTAACGTGATCTGCATTACCCCTAAGTCTCTGGTTATTCCCTTTAAGTCAGTGAACTTGGTCGGGAATAAGTCCTGATACTCGTGGAGTAGTTCATTGACCTTATCTACTGTCGCGGAGTCTAGGTAGTCCCCAATCTTCGCAAATTTAGGTTCCGCTTCTATACCAATATTTACCTTCTTAGTCTTTACTGGAATGGTTATGTCAGGGTTCTCAATCTGTGGTCCTTGAAACTCGCGCTGGCCTTCTATCTCTGGAATATCAATGTTTCTCGGGTCTTCATTTTCTTCCTTAACAGTTACATTATAACACTCCAACGTGCAACTTAGCTGAGTAGCCCAGTCAGGATGAATCATCTCTACTGACTCCTGCGGCATCCTAAAGATGGCTTATTTTACTTCTTATAGCACTTCATAAATGCTATCCCATCCATCCTCAAAGTTGAAAGTCATCACGAACCCTTTGCATAGGACATCCCATTCGTTTGTTCCATGGTAGAGCTCTATTTATATATACCAGTTCATTGGTATAACATCCAGGGTGTGACGGAACGGATGCACCTACTCAGGTTGTGGCTTTTCCCTATAGGCCTGCGTCCACATAGCCAGATGCATGCATGGATCATCCTGCCCATTGTATTTTTCTATTAATCACACTCTAGGCTTCCCAAACCGTGTGTGCATCATCCTCCTATAGGTGCACCAGTGATCAAAGTTTCCTTTAGGCGTTATTGGCTTAGTGGGGCTTGAACCAGGTTTAGAAGTGATTTAGCCAGGCAAATCTCGGTACTACTGGCCCTTTTGGCAACAGTTCACGGAGCGTGGACTGAGGTCTCACCTAAAGTAGTATGGGAGTGTGCTAGAACTAGGTTTCCACACCCTGGGGATGTCTGATATGAGGTGATTGGTATGTGGTCCAACCTTCGCACTTACTGCGCTACGTGCACTAGTGGGCACCCCGCGCCATTTGGTACTGTCTTCACGCAGTTCTAGCCACAGTGTGACCCATGTTATTTACCCAAGTATTCCTTAATTAGGTTCTATTGGCTAATTACTTAAATTATTTTCAAATATGAGCATTCATACACATATTTATCAATTGCATGCAGTAAATAAATAGAGTAAAAGTAATGCATGACATCAAAATACAGATTCAAGAATAGATGCACAGAGTAAACTTCTCTTTATTAACTTTCAATCCCAAGTACATACCCGACTCCACCCTGCACACTCAGCTGCAGGGGTCCACGCAATTAACTGTGGACTCTTCTAGGCCTCTGCGCACTCAGCTGCATAGTCTCTTCCTACTACTATGACCCAGTACACTTCAGATCCAACTCTAATATTGAACCATGCCTTCACTATCCTATCATTCCTTCTTTGCTATATTTACACTTAGAGCCTCGCTCTATTTATACAATCCCATGGTCCACAGACCATGGGTAGGCCGACACAACTTTACATTAAATTACAATATTCTAGGGCGGACAACCCAAAGACTCATCCTAGACTTCGTGCTCCGCGCCTGCAATTCACAGTGTCTTACAACATCTTTGACCAAAACTTAGGCTTTGAGCCCCAAAACATGTTGTGGGGGATCCCATGCCCAATAGGCATACCCCACCACCTCGCGGGTGTAGTGCACAGTAGCCAATTCAAGGCTTCGAAATATCTTTTTTCCGGCACGTCCCTCTCAAATTGGTCTAGGAAAGCAACTACCTCACCTAATCCATCATAAGTAGGTAAATCTCTCATTTCCATTGATACACATCATAGTGATCTTGTCATCATGTTACAGTTTAACGTGGTTACCTCATGTAACTAGTTCTACCATCGCTCTATCTCCTCATCCGAATCTGAAGTACAAGAGATTTTCTTGTTGCCATGAAATTCGTCAATCCACGGTAGGATTTACCCAGTCTTTCTCCCGCATAGTTATCTTGTAGATGCATCCAAATCATCGTCACTTTCATAGTCACACACTAGCTCTTTATAGCACGATCCCTTAGCAGGGTCCAAGGGTATAACTACGTGCAGAGACTTCTTCTCAAAAATCATTTTGTGCTTTTTTAGATTAATCACCCCATTCATGTCAGTGGCCCAATCATTTCCTAAGAGCACGGGGTAGGGATTGCTGTCATCAACAATCTTTATCACCTCAAAGTCGGCTAGCATGCTCACTCCCTCAATATCCATTATGATTCCTTGCAATCTCCCCAGGGGTATTATCTTCTGCTGGTTTGCCATGTGTAGCTAAATAGGAGACCACTGTAGTATAGGCGTCCCCACGCGCTCCCATGTCTGCTTTGGAAAAACATTCGTGTCTGACCTTAAATCCAGAATTACTTGGTCCATCCCATATTCTCCAATCTATGCAGGGTTAACCTCATTTCTCTTCTTGTTCTTGTCTTATGCTTTATAATCTTTTGAACTACGCGGGATTCTCCTAGCGCGATCCCAGCACATCTGTTAATGAGTTCATGTAATCCCTTTACAGCCTTACTTTTGCGCAGTAACTTCATACATGTTTCCAGGAACATCGTAAGCATTGATGGGTCCATTTTTGGATCCAGTCTATCTTTGATTCCTGAAGTGGAGGCATCAAAGAAGCTCTTCTTAGCTTCCATAAAATTTTCCAGAGTGTGCTCGAAATCAAACTCCGCTTCTTTCACCGGAGCTTTGCAACCCAAGTAATTTCTTTGGGCTATTTGCCTTTATCATCTCCTGTTGTAATTCAATTTCGGAGCATAATATTTACATTTGGTTCTTCCTCACATGACTTAGACCTCATCATTTGCAGGTTCTAAGTCGAGGGAGGTGGTAGCGCTCCCTTTTTGCATATCCTAGCTATTAGCGTAGGATAATCCTCCATTTCATGATCAAATAAGGTACAATACAGACATGATGGGTGTGTTGGATTCATACAATCGTGGGCATAATGTCCTGGCCCTTCGTAATTGTAACATATCAGTTGTTTGTGACTTCTTCCAGTTCCTCCTCCACCTAGGCCTCGTCTGCACCCCTGAAATCTGGTTCACACCACTCCTACATTCTGGTCAAGGGGTTGCGATTTGGCCTGAACTCTGTAGGTGGGAGTTATATCCATCATCAACTCATAGCTTCTACAAGTGCGCTCATCGTGTCTAGCCGATCTACAAAAATTACATAACAACTGTTGCGAATACTTATTTAACAAATGGCAGTTGTCCATAGCATGATTTCCTCCTATTTGACAAATCATGCACCACAAAGCATGCGCCACACTAGGTCCTTCTTGTGCCTCCATTCTTAATGGCATCGGTCCTCCTTTCGTGAGGTAATTCACGAATACTAGGCAGTGGTCCTTGTCATGACCCTGACCCTTACATTTAATGCACCATACCTCTTCGAACACTTCTGGTCGTGTTGTCCTATCTTGTTTCAGACTCTACATCTCAAGGCATAAGTTTTTCAACTACGCGTTGATTTGCTGAACTCCCAAATTAGGATCCTGTATTGGGGTCTCATGCAGCCTCATCCTGATTTCTAAAGCTTCTACCTGAGTTGTTAACCTTTGCTGCAATAGCGTGTTCCTCAAATGCGGCGTTAGTGATGCTACAAACCATTCGCGGTGCTTTCCATCCATCAAAGTCATATTAGCTTCGCGAATTGTGCACTTTAGCCTCTGATCCAGATCCCAAGGAGTCTCGTCTGGTAGCATTGTGATCTCTTTGAATCTAATGATTGACTGTGCTTCTGACTTTGGCCTGCTAAATTCCTTGTTTAGTGCAATTTGGATATCTACAATTCCCGCATTTGGGTTATCATTAGAATGCTTAATATACCAGGTCAGCATGGGATCCTGTAGAGCGCTGACCAGTGTCACTTTCTTTGTATTATCATCTATAACTCCTTTCTCTTCCCATACAACCCTTATCACGAACCAAAATTGGTCCAGATCTTCATTTCCTACTTCATTGAACACAGGAAACTTTATCGTGCTTGCCATATTGACTCGCAATGGTGGCGAAGGTGGTACAGGTGAAGATGGAGGTGATGGTGGTGAAGCTGATGGCGGTGTGGGTGGAGGTGGTATGCGCAAAATCCTCTAACTTATCAAATTGATCACACTTCGTGGTGAGACCTTTACGAGCTCTTCCTCATCCCCTCATGGAGGTGAAATCAAGGGGCTAGTCTCTAGTCCCGCACTTCCTTCATTTCTGTAAATTTTCCCACTTCGCGTAGCCTTGAACATCAATGTAACTGCATAATCTGCTTTTTGCACAATATCATTTTAATCTAAGTGTTAAAAGACTTTACGTACTTACCTCGCAATCCTTTGAGAAAGCATCGCTCTGCCTTGCTATAGCTGACTGAAGTATCTACCTTGAACTCAGTAATGAATCCTCCTATGGTTCGATCAAGCCAGTGATCAACAACATGCGTGATCTTATCCTCCGATGCTTCCAATCTGTGCACCAACTCTGGGGTCCACACAACAGGATTGGCGACTTTCCACCTTCCTTGGCTATCTGCTATCTTCACGATCCACTCGTACAACTCAGTAGGGAAAGATGTGAAGAAAACTTCGTGATCTTTGTGTACAGTTAGCAGTCTAACCAATCTTCTTTTTTTAGTCATGGATTCCTGTTCTCCTGTGCCGCGAACTCGTGAATTCTCCTTTCCAACCAACCCTCAATTTCCTTTTTAGCTGGATTCCAATGATACAACATCAGACATCTCTATGCAGATTCCAGTCCCAGCAATGGAAACATTTGTTGGCTTGATGGGGCCTGACCCAGGTTTAGAGTTAATTAGCTAAACAAATCCCTGTACTACTGGCCCTTTTGGCAACAGCTCGCCGAGCACGGATTGAGGTCTCACCCGAAGTAATATGGGGGTGTTATAGACATTTTTTGGCACTGCAACCCCAAGCATAAATGTCCATAAACCAAGGGCTCCTAAGTCCCTAAAGGTGTTGTTCCGACCCCTAAAAGAACAAGGTCAACTGATTACAGCATCTTCCAGAATTTCTCCATGAAAGACCACTCAGAACTGGTCAAAACTGGACCATTTCACCTGCTCCATAGGCAAAGTGCGTTGCATCCCACCTGAATACACACAGTAGGTGCGACGCATGTCAAAAAGCCCTTCTATGGGGTGTGATGGGCGAGAAGGGACAAATGGCAGGGTCAATCCGCAAGGTGGAGGAGCATGGAATCTTCCAGAAACCTCTCCTGTGACACTTGCCTCCCTGAATTCGACCAGGGATGAGTAAGAGATCATCAATCTCCAAGTGGAATCAAGAAATATCAGAGAGAAGACACTAATCAAATCTCAAAAGTTGACTCACCTCCCTTGCAGACATCTATATATGGATCCCTCATCCCAGAGATCCAAAGGCTGGAATTTTGTATCTTGTAAGGAAGTGTTGTTGGTTTCTTGGTGCAATATCATAGTGTTGGGTGATCTAAGCTTTTCATGAGGTGAAGAAGGGCTTTCTTGTTGAGAGGATGATGCTGGGTCAGAACAATCGGTTGTGATCCTCTTTTCTCTTTCTTGATTATCAATAAAGCTATTCAAGTTTTCCTCCACATTCTAGTATGATTGATGATTTATGTATTTGTGTGGTCAATGTACATCTGATCCTATATTGTTTATGATAATAGATCTATGTTCTTGGATAGTGTTATGCTGCTTTGATTCTACAGGTACTCCTTGAAGCTGGGTAGACAAGGAAGCGAGTGGCAAAGACCTACCAGAAGAGAGAGGAATCAAGCAAGGAACCAAGCGCAAGACAGAGGTTGGTCTCCTTATTCTTCTCTTATCTTTTGCTCATAAAGGAAAATGAAAGTAGTTTTTAGTGTGTTTGTTTCTAAGGTAGCTACCAGCCTTAGTGGGACTAGCAGCTCTGTATAGACACTAGTTTTCCCGAAAACAAAATGGCAACTTTGTTGGGGAGCGAGTAGATTGTTTGTTCATCTACATTTGTTTACTTTATAAACTTACAGACGGAGCCTGAAGTCAAGCCAGCTAGCCTTTGAACTGCATTTGCTATGCAAGTGCAAATTAGATCAACGCTACTTCAGTCAATCTTCGGGTTTTGTTTATGAATTAAACGATTGATTTACAAGATTTCTAATTGCCCTCGTGGTGGCTCTAGTAACCTCCTTAGATCTACCCCTGTGATTGATTTACTGATTACCACTTGCTTGGCCTAAATCCCTGAACTGAACTGCAAACTGTGACCCAGAATCCAATCAAATTCTCGTCCCTGGTCCAGCGCACTGTCTGTTCTGTGAACTTCAAATGCATCTCACTTCCCGAGTGTAGTAGGTGCGTTGCATTTCAGTTTCACTGTGTTACAGGTGCGCTGATCAGACAAGGCCTTGTTCCTAAATTTGGTTTCTGTGTTCACTCTTTTTAGCTCTATTCAGGAGTTTTAATGCCTGTAGTCAGTACACCTCTATTTGAAACCCATTTCCTTGCTATTATTCTGCCTCCATTGTGCAAAGAACTGTAAATGTTTTTATGTATTTTTGAGTCATTTTCAGTTCTCCTTTACAAAGAAGTAGCGTAATTGTACTGTCGTTTCTTGATTTGAAAGTGTCGCAAGTGTCATTTTTAGTCATAGAAGAGAATCTGATTGTTCTTGATAGTCGATTACACTATTACTCTTGTATTTGATTTGAGTTAGTAGTTTTCCAAGTGTCGAAAGCAAGTTTTTAATTCCAAATAACAAAGTGTCGTCATTGTCCTCATTTTGTTTTGAAAAGAAACTTGTTAGTAATTGTCGCTTTGGAAAATAATTCATATTTACGCTTAGCTTTCTTTTTATCATTCACACATTAAGAAGGTTGAAAAAAAATACATGCATGTGCATTTGCATTTAGACTGTTTGTTGGCTTGATTTAGGACAGTGCATATAGTGTGTGCTCTCTGCACTTTGTTGAAAGACGCCATCTCTCTTTCCTTAGTAGCTAGGATTTTCATTGCAGAAAGAAGATTAAACGACTGTTTATCATCTTAGATTGCATTTTAGGAATTGTACATCTACATCACGCGGTGAACCTGAAAGGAAAATTTATTAAGCAATATCAACCATAAAATAAATTTAATGAATCTAAAAACGCTTTGGAACCTAACGCACAACATCTAGAAGTCTGGGCTAGAGACGTATTCCGGCGTCGTAAAGCCTGGTAACTGTTGTTTTCACTGTTGGTTGGGTGATTCCTCCACTTTGAGACGATAAGTGCCAGTACAGACTTGTGCTCCCATGTACCGTTGAGTATATTTTGGGAGACCACAATAGGCTTTATCCTTTATCCATAGGAAGCCGTGTCTGCTGCCCTAACGATCGCAATGCACTGAACACAACATTCGGGAAGATTGATTGCCGTACCGTAAAAAGTATTCTACAGTTTTTTGATTGGTTTGGTAATCCCTCTGTCTAGATTTCCAGAGCAGTCCCTTTCGTTTCTTTTCAGACTCCTTAACGGAAAAGGTCCATTTGAGCACTTGTCACTTCAGGCTCATTAAAAATCGAAGGCGACTAGAGTCATATTTTGTTTTTTCTCGACTCTTAAAAATTGAAAAAACAAGTTGTGTCAAAGCGTCTAAAATTTATTTTAAATGGAATAATCATCACCTTTCCTACATTGATCTGAAGTTGAGAAAAATGGAGTCCACCAACCAAGGAGTTCCCCTTGGAGGAAATCCTAGTCCCTTCTCCTCTTGGGGAGATGTTGGTGCACCCCATATGGCCACATTGTCTCTTCCAGGATTGACAATCAGCTTGCCCGTATGGATCTTCTCGACTTTTGTCATTCAGAATACCGTGATTCCTGAACAGTCAAGTCAGCAATTAAACGATATTGGAGTTACCCCCCAACCCTCTACTTCGTCCAATTCTTCCTCTCCTCCTTCCTCTTCGCTTGATGAAGCTGGTAAAGCTCAAAATCAAGTAACTGATAAGAAGAAGGAGAAGAAGAAGAAAGAGAAGAAGAAGAAGGAGCCAAAGGCGAAAAGGGGTAACCAAGCATCATCTAGCGAAAATCCACACTCTGCACCAACCAGACCTAAATCTCCATGTGTCATTTGCAAAGGAGACCACTATCATCGAGATTGTCCTTGCATCACTCAGATCTTAAGGGACTGGTCTCCTCATTTGCACAATCCGGTGTCATCAACCTCTGACGATCATGTTGAGCATACACCATCAACTAGTGAAAGTGAAGCCCCTGGACAAAAAGGAAAATATAAATTTCCTTGTAAATTGTGTGAAGGCGATCATGCCGTCCACCATTGTCCCTTCTTAGACGAAGCTAAAAGAGTTTTGGACGACCGTCCAGTTTCACCGTTACGGCTTCCTCGTGGATACAAGAAACTCTTGCCGAGTCCGTCACTAGTTGAAAATTCGGCTGACATGCCCTTGTGGTCGACCGAAGCATCTATCATTGAAGATAAACCATCTGAATCCATACCAAACAAAAGTCAAAAGGTTGAGGCAGAAGTTGACCTGGTCTTGCCTTCAAAAGGTCCATCTTCAGATGAATCATACAGTCACCGAAGAGAACAAGAACGACACCATTCAAATTCTCTTCGTAAGCACAGACTCCGATGAACATGGGGTAGTATACCCATTCCTTTACCGCAGGAAGGAAGTTCATCAGAGTCGTACCCGGCCATCTATTCAGTCCCACCTCCAAGCAACCTGGTTGTTTCCTTTGATTGGAATCTACTAGGCAGACCCCGTTTATCGGCTAGTGTACCATTCCGAATCATTGCTCAAGTATATAGAATGGTCATGGCCGGTACCATCATAGATGAAGGGGCTTTTGTGAGTATCCTTTCCTCAACTGCTTGGAAAGTGCTTGGTTCACCATCGATTTTGCCTGAGATGAGAAATCTAACAGGCTTTGACAAAGGAACCAGTTGACCGTTAAGGATCCTTCCCGTTGTGCCAATAACATTGAGAAGGAAAATTGTTCACATGAATGTAATGGTAGTCCAAGGACCCCTGGATTATAATCTACTCCTTGGACGAGACTATGTTTATTGCATGGGAGCCATTGTCTCCTCACTCTTTAGAGTAATGTGTTTTTTGCATGAAGGAAGAGTGGTCAAGCTCGAAGACCAGCTTTCATTTCCCAGTTCACACATAAAAAATAGTCATATGCCGACCCTGAATGGTCTTTTCATGCAAGGAATGTCTCATCAATCCCCAGTCCGTCCTCCTGATGAACGCGAGTGATTCAGAGGGCATGACTGAAACCCAGGGGGCATGCACCCTGGTTTGCTTCGGCAGGAAAATCTTGGGTATAGCGTAGGTTTCCGCAGAGGATATATGACTAGTCTGACACACCCATCCATTTAGGAAAATGGGATTAGGCTGGAATAAGATTCCCTCGTCAAAGTTATGTGAGTGGAGGCTTCTGCGCCACTCACCTTTGTCTATTTCAGTAGACATCGCCGAGGAAGTGTTTTGTCTGTGACACGGATGGAACAATCCTTGGTAACCTGGAAATTTTTCGCTATACCTGGGGGCATGCAAACAAAGAGCGACCATTTGTTTTTTAAATTTGTAGGTCCTCTAACCCTTTAAACTCCTAGGATTGGTTGTTTCCTAACTTGCATAAAGAAAGGATGCGAAGCAAAGCTTTGTAAGGTGCAATCTTCTTAAAAATCACATCTTAGATGAGACATCCTTATTATACGACAGGATTAATCGAGCAGTTTTAACGCGGACTTCAAGCTCGTTAAAAAATAAACATAAGCAATGAGCAAGTGTTTCCCCAGCGTTTAAGCTCATTTTAAAATAAAAAATGAACCAATTTCCGGTAAATAACCATCGTGAATGTAGTAATTTAGCCTTTGAAGCCTTGGTCGTGTTCTCATCATCACCTCCACTCTGTATTGGCCAATCATTCACCTCCACTTGATTGTTTACCCATTTTGAGGAACAGCTGCGAAGAGTGATCTTGTTAGCCATCCTTGTGACACTGCCGTGATTAGGAAATTCCAAACCTTACCTGGAATCAGCTGCTACCCGAATCTATCACTCGTTCCTCAAAAAACAAGTCTCCTTTAAGCTCTTTTCAACTGACTCGTAAAATATGAAAATATTGCTGAGCCATTGGCCTTTCCAACTCGTTACAGTGACCGGAAGTGCTATCCCTCCTTTAGATTTTAATCTTTTTGAACCTGAGGGATTATTACACAAAAATATCGAGCGCTTGTTTTGTTCGGCTCGTTAAAATTACCGAAAATTCATCCCTTTCGTATTATTTTATACTTTTTCGGACTTAAGGGATTATGTGACGAAAAAGGACTTTTGGAGTTTCCTTTACGTCCCTTTTCAGACTCTCTAAAATTGAAAAGGACCGAGTTATCTTTGTCATTAAACTCGTTAAAACCTAATAGCGACAAACTTATCCATAACAGACAAGAACGAGTTTCACTATCGCTAGGCTCGTTAAAACATAGCGATGGGTTTGCCCGAAGGGAAAATTATAGAACAAGCATATATTATCCTCCTCAAGCTTGACAAAAGTAAAGAAGTACTGGTCAGCAATGACTGGGGAAAAATTGGGAAGAAAACTTGAAGAAACTTTGTTGGTAGCAAGTCGCTCTTGAACATGAAACTTTCACTCCGCATTCGAGTCGGGTTGGGTTGTTCCATTCATTGGTCACATCACCATGGTTCCATCACACCATCCACATTTGGGGTTAATGCTACCAATCCATCATGTCAGTGTCGCCGATATGTTCAAGAGAAGTCGCTCAGAGAATTCACCTGTGTCTCACCCAGTATAATACATTTTCGCTCCATTCTTTCATGACCCCCACCCTGAACCGTATATCACTAGATCATTTTCACCTCCATTAAAATCATTTGTTCCGTTCCATGTCATTGATGTGGGATTCACTAAGGCCCTCGTATGACAGATCGCTTCTTGTCGACATCAGCTCATTATCCAAGAAGTCGATCTAGGAACAACCCTTTCAGTACTTCGAAGCTTGCATGCCTCATTGGCAAGTTTCTCACTTCCGGCGATAGGTTTACATCAATGGCCTTCAACCGAAAGATTTTGCATGGTGTTCGACGCCAAGTCCCTTATTCACACCACGTGAATTGTACTACAGTACCTTTAGGATCATTATCATTATCGGTGATTCCTCTCGCGCCTGTTAACAACTTACATCATTGGCTGGTAATTAGGCGATGTCTTTCCATGTTCGACTCCAGAACATCTCTCACATGGATCGACTTGTACTTTGAGTGAATATCGAATGAGATTGAAGACCCTGGATCTAGTTTCATCCATCTGAGCTGCGATATATATTCAGGAAAATAAAGATATTCAGGAAAATAAAGACATCAAATGTACATCATTGGTGCACAGATAATCATCCAATCTAAGGGATGATGGCTCTACCAGAATCATCAGTCTACACTCAGACGATTGTCTGTCCTATGTACATGAAAATGAATTTATAAAGCTGAGCATGGGAATGCCTGCCTCAGCTAGATCATGAAAATAGTATGAAGATAATGTATTGTATTGTATCTTACTATAGGTCGCCTTCCAGCTCGAAAAATCTTCGGATCCTCATGATAAAGCATTTCACCCGACATCAAAAGATTAACAACCTCAAGCTTTAGGGGGAAACTGTTATAGACATTTTTGGGCACTGCAACCCCAAGCATAAATGTCCATAAACCAAGGGCTCCTAAGTCCCTAAAGGTGTTTTTCCGACCCCTAAAAGAACAAGGTCAACTGATTACAACATCTCCCAGAAGTTCTCCATGAAAAACCACTCAGAACTGGTAAAAAATGGACCATTTCACCTGCTCCATAGGCAAAGTGCGTTGCATCCCACCTGAATACACACAGTAGGTGTGATGCATGTCAAAAATCCCTTCTATGGGGTGCGATGGGCGAGAAGGGACAAATGGCAGGGTCACTCTGCAAGGTGGAGGAGCATGGAATCTTCCAAAAACCTCTCCCGTGACACTTGCCTCCCTGAATTCGACCAGGGATGAGTAAGAGATCATCAATCTCCAAGTGGAATCAAGAACTATAAAAAAGAAGACACTAATCAAATCTCATAAGCTGACTCACCTCCCTTGCAGACATCTATATATGGATCCCTCATCCCCGAGATCCAAAGGCTGGAATTTTGTATCTTGTAAGGAAGTGTTGTTGGTTTCTTGGTGCAATATCATAGTGTTGGGTGATCTAAGCTTTTCATGAGGTGAAGAAGGGCTTTCTTGCTGAGAGGATGATGCTGGGTGAGAACAATTGGTTGTAATCCTCTTTGCTCTTTCTTGATTATCAATAAAGCTATTCAAGTTTTCCTCCACATTCTTGTATGATTGATGATTTATGCATTTGTGTGGTCAATGTACATCTGATCCTATATTGTTTATGATAATAGATCTATGTTCTTGGATAGTGTTATGCTGCTTTGATTCTACAGGTACTCCTTGAAGCTGGGTAGACAAGGAAGCGAGTGGCAAAGACCTACCAGAAGAGAGAGGAATCAAGCAAGGAACCAAGCGAAGGACAGAGGTTGGTCTCCTTATTCTTCTCTTATCTTTTGCTCATAAAGGAAAACGAAAGTAGTTTTTAGTGTGTTTGTTTCTAAGGTAGCTACCAGCCTTAGTGGAACTAGCAGCTCTGTATAGACACTAGTTTTCCTAATAACAGGGGGAATGCTGGAACCAAATTTTAATACCCTTGAGATGTCTGAGGGGTCGACTTAGTCCAACTAGGAATGACTTCGCGCAGGTCACTTCACGCACTATCCTGACCTGCGAGGCCTTTGTGATTTGTTATAATTGCATTTTCACAACCCTACCCAGGTTCTGAGGTGCTTCCGCGCTGCTAAAGCAGCAATCTGTGCTATTTCCCCAAGTTAAACCATGGATCTTACTTATCTTCTTATAATAGTTGGTTATCTTCGCGTAAACAGATACTTTATCTTATCTTCCCTTTATCAACGTATTCATATAAGTTCGTGCATCATATAGACAATATAAATGCAACTTATATTCGATACCTTCAATGCACAAAAAAAGATAAACAGAAATGATGAAAAACTTCTCTTTATTAATGCTTCAATCAGTTATAAACTCAACCCGCCCTACGCACTCAGCTGCAGACTACTAGGCCTTTGCGCACTCCGCTGCAGAGCCTTGTCCTACTCTACGACCCAAAGACACGACTTGATGCTTCCCCTAAGACTCAATTCTTCATCATCCTCTTAGATTATTCTATGTCTTAGATGTCTCTTTACAACTTAGAGCCTCACTCTATTTATACAATCCCATGGTCTGCGGACCATGGGTAGAACTCTCAAGCCGACATTACATTACAAAAGTAAGGGTGGACAACCCTATGACTCAATTACAACTTCGCGCTCCGTGCCCACAAATTGCGGAGTCTTTACATCGGACTTAGTCAAAACTTGGGCTTTAAGCCCCAAAACTTTCCTTGGGGGATCCCGCGCCCAACAAGGATGCCCCTGTTTCAATTGATGTCATCATTGTCTAGGTTCAAGGCATGCTAGCGGAATGCAATAATGCACACTAAATAAACCAAACTGTGAGGAATGCACATTGAATAAATCACGAGGAATGCATGATGAGTGCAAGAATACACGTTGAATAAACTGCGAGGATTACATGCAAAAATGTGTTTTTTTCTAACTTATTACTTTATTTTTCTATAAATCACTGTTGGGCATGGGATCCCCTACAGTAGGTTTTGGGGCTCAAAGCCCAAGTCTTGGTCAATTGTATTGTAAGACTCCGCGAAGTGCAGGCGCAGAGCATGAAGTATAGGATGAGTCATATGGTTGTCCCCCTAAAATATTGTAATTTAATGTAAATTTGTGTCGGCCTACCCATGGTTCGCGGACCATGGGATTGTATAAATAGAGCGAGGCTCTAAGTGTAAAGAAAGAAGGAATAATAGAATAGAAAAGGCATGGTTCAAGATTAGAGTTGGATCTAAAGTGTAATGGGTCATATTAGTAGGAAGATGCTCTGCAGATGAGTGCGTAGAGGCCTAGAAGAGTCCACAGCTGAGTGTGTGGACCCCTACAACTGAGTGCACAGGGCAGAGTAGGGTCTATACTTGGGATTGAAAGTTAATAAAGAGAAGTTTACTCTGTGTAATCTGTTCTTGAATCTGTATTTTGATGTTATACATTACTTTTACTCTATTTATTTACTATGCACATTTGATGAACACTTGTATGAATGCTTAGATATGAAATTAATCTAAGTAATCAACTAAAAGAACCTAATTAAGGAAGACTTGGGTAAATAACACGGGTCGCACTGCGGCTAGAACTACGTGAAGACAATATCGAAGGGCGTGGGGTGCCCGTGGGTGCGCGTAGCACCGTAAGTGCGAAGGTTGCACTACGTACCAATCACCTCATATTAGACATCCCCAGGGTGCGGAAACCTGGTTCTAGCACCCTCCCATACTACTTCGCGTGAGACCTCAGTCCATGCTCCGCGGATTGTTGCAGAAAGGGCCAGTAGTGCCGGGATTTTCTTGGCTAAATCACTTCTAAACCTAGGTCAGGCCCCACTAATCCAACAAATTGTTTCGTTTCTGAGACTGGGATCTGCATAAGGGATGTCTGATGTCGTGCCATTGGAACCCAACAAAGAAGGAAATTGAAGAGTGGTTGGAGAAGAAGATTCATGACTTCGCGACACATGAAAACAAAACTCCACAAGTATCTAAAGAAAAGTGGTTGGAGCACTACGTGTATATGGAAATCCATGAGATTTTCTTTGCATCCTTTCCATCTAAGCTTTATGAGTGGTCATGAAGTTAGTTGACAACCAGGGAAGGTGTAGGCTCGACAAATCAATAGTGTGGACTCCGGAATTAGTGCGCAGACTAGAAGCATTAGAAGATAAGATCGCACAGGCTGTGGACCATTGGCTCGACCGGATAATAGGGGGATTTATTACTGAATTTGTAGTAGATACAAGCATGAGCTATAGTAAGGCAGAACGACACTTTCTCAAAGGACTGTGAGGTAAGTATATTAAATCTTTGAATACTTGGATTAAGATGCTATTGTGTGAAAAAAGGGTCATGCAAATACATTAATGTTTTGGACTACACGGAGTGGAAAAATATACAAAAGTAGTGAAGAATTAGAAAACAGTCCCTTAATTTCACCGTCATGAGAGAGCAAGGAAGAGTTCCCTAAGGTCTCTCTAAGAAGGATGGTCAGTTTGATAAGGTTGCGCATTCTGCGATTACCACCTCCACCCACACTGCCACCCGCTTCACCTCCCTCACCTTCATCTCCACCCACTCCAATTCCACCACCTCCACAGTTCAGTATGGCGAGCGCGATCAAACTACTAGTATTCAAAGGAGTAGAAAATGAAGATTCAGACCAATTTTGGTTCGTGGTAAGAGCAGTATCGGAAGCACAAGGTGTCACAGATGACAATGCGTTGTAGGATTGCACATTAACATTTTATATCAAGCACTCTAACGACCACCCAAACGCAGGGATAACAGAGATCCAAAACACGCTAAACAGGGAATTTAGCAGGCCAAAGCCAGAAACACAATCAATCATCGGGTTTAAAGAAATCGCGATGCTCCTAGGTGAGACTCCCTTGGATCTGGATCAACGGCTAAAGAGTACGATCCACGAAGCCAATATGATGTTAACAGATGGAAAACATCGCGCATGGTTTGTAGCATCTTTGACACTGCACTTGAGGACGGTAATGTCACAGCAGAAACTGGTTACCCAGGCTGAAGTGTTGGAAATGGCAATGAGATTACATGAGACCCCAATACAAGACCCTGGGTTGGGAGTTCAACAAATCCATGAGCAACTACAGAATCTGTGTTTGGAAATGCAAAGTTTGAAGCAGGATAGGGCACCGCGGTCAGAGGTGTGCGAGGAAGTATGGTGCATAAAGTTTGAAGGCCAAGGCCATGACAAGGATCATTGTTTAGTGTTTGCGAACTACTTGGCATGAGGAGGGCCAATTCTATTAAGACCGGAGGCATAGGCAGGGCTGAGTGCGGCACCTTCTTTATGGTGCGCGATCTGCCAGATAGGAGGGAAACACATGACAAATAATTTTCATTTGTTGCAGAAGTATACACAGACACCCCAACAACTATTTTGAAATTTTTGTAGGTCGGTAGGCCATGATGAGCGCACTTGTCGTAGTTACAAGCTAATGATGGATCAGACCCCTGCCTATAGGATGCAGACCGAGACGTGAGCCCTCGACCCAGATGTGGGGATGGCGCGCGCTAGATTTCAGGGGTGAGGATGAGGACGAGGTGGAATGGGACCAGGAAGGGGCTGCAGACAATTAGTATGTTACAATTGTGGAGTACCAAGGCACTATGCCTGTGATTGTACCAACCCAACGAGGATATCCTGTACGTATTGTGCTTAGTTTGATCATGAAACAATAGGCTGTCCTACATTGATCACGAGGATGCATGAAAAAAGGGTATTCCAGCATCCCTCGACTCAAAATATACAAATGATGAGGTCTGAGCTACGCGAAGAGGACCCAAATGTAAACATGATGCTCAGAAGCGGTACGGCCACAGGAGAGGATACGAGGAAGCAGCTAGAGGAAAGTACGTGGGTTCATAAGGCTCCTGCAAAGGAACCTGAGTTTAACTTAGAACGCGCAAAGGAGACATTCATGGAAGCTAAGAACAACATTATGGAGGCCTCCACTTCAGGAAGCAAGGATCAACCAGAGCCAGGAATGGATCCTTCAATGCTCACTACCTTTCTGGAGACATGCATGAAACTGTTGTATGACAGCAAGGCAGTTAAAGGACTATAGGAGCTGATCACCAGGTGTGTGGGGTCAGGAGAACCGTACGTAGTCCAAAAATTAGGGAAGCATGCATTGCGCACTGGAAGGGAAATGGGGTTGACTGCATAGATTGGTGAGTATGAAATGGATCAGGTGATCCTAGATTTGGGTTCAGACGTGAATGTATTACCAAAGCAGACATGGGAATGCATGGGCAGGCCTATGTTACAATGGTCCCCTATTCAATTATGAATGGTGAACCAACAGAATATTTTTCCCATGGGAAGGTTGCAAGGGATAAAAATTGATATTGAAGGCATGAGCACGCAGGTAGATTTTGAAGTAATAGAGATTTTTGATAACAACAATCCATATCTCGTGTTATTAGGAATAGACTGGGCCACCGATATGAATGGAGTCATCAACCTAAAGAAGCAGAAAATGATCTTTGAGAAAAGGTCACTATGCATAGTAGCCCCACTGGACCCAACTCAAGGAGCGCGCTACACTGAACCAGTGCGCGATGATGATATCAATGATGATCTTGATTGTATTTACAAGATAAATGTGCGAGACCAAGATTGGGTGAATCTGACTACAGATGGGAGGATTTCATGGGAGCACAAAAGCTCTTGCACCTCAGATTTAGATGAAGAAGTAGAGCGATGGTAGAATCGGTTGCACGAAGTGAAAACGATGAATTGCAACATGATGGTCAGATCACTACATTGCGTAACAACAGAGGCAAGAGAGCTTCCAACATATGATGGATTGACAGTGGTGGATGAATTCCTGAGCAAATTTGAAAGCACAGAACCAGAACAACAACGATTTGATGTGTTGAAGCGGGCACTGTGTGAAAAACTCGCACGATGGTGGGGTACACATCAAGGAAATTTTGAGGACTGGCGTGGATGTAGAAGGATGATGTGCCTTTGGTTTGGAAGCTCCTAGATTCGAACAAGAGTTAGTCAGAAAGGACGAAGCAACTTGCACGTGAACTTGTCTCGATGGGTATAGACATGTGCACACCCCAAACTCAGGATCGAGAATCGAAACGAGACACAGCAACAGGAAAGGCAATGTGCACCACAAACGTCCACGTAGAAGCATTCAATAAGGTATGTGGAGTCTTGAACAAGGTTCACCAGGCAAGACGAACTGATTGGGACTTGTGCGTGCCAGTGGTTCGATGGGCCTATAGGGCCATGTGAAAAAGCCTGAGCGTAGAGATGATTCCAAAGCTGAGGAGCAGAGTCGAGACCATAATTTTGGAGGAAAGGAATCCTCACGCAATAGCTCCCATGGTTGGGACAGTATGCAAGGACGAGGACGAAGGAATTATGCAGCTATGCGAGGGTGAACATAAGCAGATTCAGGAAGCCATTCGGCAAGGGAACCTTAAACTTCGCAAACTTGAAGAAGATTGGGTACAACTGAGGAAGAGAAGCATGTTAATGGAAGTGGAAATCAAAAAACTAGAAAACAAAATCGCGTAAGCATGTCTCGTCGATAAACTAAGAATGACAAGACAAGATACGGACAACCATACTACTGCATCAGAAGATTGTCACCAAGGATTTGTAACTCTGCTACCATGGCTATGACTACACCTCACCAAACAAAGTAACCAAGAGAGCACACTGCATAAGGAAGGACGCGACGCTGACTGTTGCGAGGGTAATTGAGGAGTGCCTGCAGACTAGGCTAGAAGGAAAACTGAAGTCTCGCACAGGTGGTGCGACCACCTGACTAGCCGTAGGGAGCACAGTCTCAGCGCTCCAAGCAGTTGAAAGAGAGCACGGGACTATAAAAGAGTCCGTGATGGAGCTACGTGATAAGGAGGTTGCGTGCAAGATCAACATGTCACAAGGGTGACGCCCATGCAGAGGGGGTTGTGCTACCGTACAGGTAGGCTGGGAAGTAACCGTTGTTGTCATTGTTCATGACAAGATGTCCAATTTAAGACAAAGAGGAGCGGGCAACAGGCAATTAAGACACGAAGTTAGAACTATATTTGGGACGATCTGCTACCAGGAATGCATTAATGACTCAGGAATGGGGGGAATGGTCAAAGTCAAATTTGAAAGACACTATAAAACTACTAAGGCTAGCCATGAGACAACACTTGTTTGTTTGAGATTTGAATTGTTACAAAAAGCACAGAGTATTGAGCGCCAAGCAGTGGTTGAGCCTCCAAATTCGCGAAAAACTACAAATAACTTGAACAAGATGACAATTACCAGGAGAGGTGTGGGATTTTTAGAAAGTACCATCGGGGAAGCCACGCGGAGCCCTACAGTGCAGGTGGGGGATGCACCAAAAATTCTAAAATTGCCCTGGATGCCGAGGCCCAAGACAAATACATAGGCAGCAGGACTAGTCCACATGTCCCCACGAAATCAGTGGTTTGGTAAACTTTCGATGGAAGACAAGGGCAAGACTGTTAACCTTGAGACAGGTGATGAGTAGGAGGACCTCCAGGCTTTTGTGGAGGAGATAGAGGCAGATGAAGGAATGGAAGAAGACATCCAGCCGATGTGCACTGCAGTAAAATTGCCTAAGTATGTCCCTCCGTGGAAAGGGAAATCAAAAGTACCCAAGGATTTGGAGGCCGCTAAGAGTGCACTCCAAACCCCACTCCTCCCAGATGGAATTGTGTTTGAAGTCTCAATCTTGGGCCACGTGCCCATGTTGAAATTTGAAGATTGGGACCTCATAGATGGCGAAAATTTCCCACATTTATAGACAAAGAACCTCATGAAACAAAGCAAGGAGGGGGTCGTTACAATGCTAGAACCACAAAAATGGCTCCACGGTGTGGAGAAGGCTGGGCTACTCCACCTACTATGGATTCTGCATTTTCACCATGCACCAATTATGATCTTTATCATCAGGCAACTACTTTGCCTAGTACATGATGGGTACCTGTGGCTGGAGGAGCCCATTCCCATCATGGCAGAGCTTATTCACACGATTTCTCGGCTTCCCTGCGAGGGAAGGAACCCAATTTAAATAACTGATAGAAGTGGATATTTGGCGCTCACAGAGGCCATGAAGAAGAAATACAAGTTGGAAAAGAAGCAAAGAGGCTACGTAATTAGTAGCATTCAAGATAAGGGGGTGGACGTAGCCACCTAGCTACTGGCCGGGAAGGTGATGAGAAAATGCCGTGGCAACGAGCTACCAGCGTTGGTCGTCACACTGGCCGAACAATGCACAAAGGGCATCCAATTCAACTGGGCTGAATTCCTCTCTAAAAAATTTCTAACGAACTAAAAGGAAGTCCAGGAGTAGGGCAAGACCTTCCACTACACGTGGTTACTCTTGTCTATCTTATTGGTGACCAGGGATCTTCCTGAGTACAGTCAGTTCCCTCCTCTTGAACAGGACTTGCTAGAGGCGGAAAAA
The DNA here is from genome assembly GCA_031772625.1 of Pinus tabuliformis. Lineage (NCBI taxonomy): Eukaryota > Viridiplantae > Streptophyta > Pinopsida > Pinales > Pinaceae > Pinus > Pinus tabuliformis. Next base: position 151,109,661 of record CM062812.1, read on the forward strand.
TACGTGTTGCTCTGGGCTACGAAGGACGCCATGAGGATTTATGAGACTAAGATCTTTTGGGTACTGATGGAGGCAAGCATCTAGATGTGGATAAACAAATGGCCGTGCCTATCCCCCACAGTGTACAACAGTCTGTGGAGCTTTGCAGACTTCAAGGCAGATATGCACAATGTGTATATTAAGGTGCGTAAGGATCTAGTGTAGAACTGGACCAAACTCCCTTTCATCGCGATTGATGATGCCATTTTTGATGTGCTAGACTCATGGCCTCCTGAGTGGCATGCCCCAGATCTGGTGGCACGCGATAAGATAGCGGTACAAAAATAGAAGGATGCCACCAAGTTGCTAGCTCAACAGAAGTGAAATGAGTAGTTGGCCACGGAGGTAAGGGCTTTCTGCGAGGCAGTGAAGGCCACCGCAAAGCAGACCAAAGCCACCAAAAAAGCAGCAATAGCATAGACAATAGGGGCCACCACGGCGTGGGAGGAAGGAGGCCCAGAGTTGACAATGGGATAGGGAACAAAGGACACAGTGGAAGGCGTGGACCCAAGCATGACATCTACACAACTAAAACAGTCGTGCGGTATGGAACGAGCATGCCCATGGAAGAATACCAAGGCTTCCAAACTGGACAGTGAACATATTACACTAACAAAGGGTGACCTCTATGACATCGGTGACACAATTCACGAGGTCACTAGGGAAGTGCTCCAAGAAGCGATGACGGAGCAACAGAATGTGTTGGGGGCCCTTACGGCCCAGCTGCAGGAACTTCGGGTGTGGCCCCCACAAGAGGGAACGGTAGGCACCTACGGTGCTGTAGGTACATCAGCAATGAAGCAGTTGCTGTGGTCCAAAATGGCTAACACCATCATGCTGCCGGAAGGAGCACTAACAATGGAGAGCACGAAGGACAGAGTCGCGATAGGCTAGATCAAGGGACTTGGCCTAAACTTGGCTACCCTTCCGTGAGATACATTATACTAGTTATAGGATGGAGCGACAACAGAACTTCGTGCTAGGGAAGGCTGCATAGTACAGATGCTCAGTGAATAGAAAATCAACCTCAAGAAGCTTAGTCTACAATGTGATGAAGCACTGGCACAAAATCAACAACTGGAGCAAATGGTAGAGGAAGCATGTCGCCACGTTCCAGAGCTAGAAATTGCGGCAGATCTACCAGTAGGAGTGTGAATTTACAAATTGGCCAGTGGATTCCACGAGGAAAAGGAGGAAGCAACGAGAATATAGCTAGACCTCAACCTTTAGATTTCCAAACTGCGATTAAAGGCGCAGTCATCCACAACCCCAGAAGTTAGGGAACAACGCACTGGCACTATCCAAAAAGGGCTAGAGGAGATAGGGCAGGTAGTGTAGAACTGTTATAGATCTGACCTGCAAAGATATGAAAACATACCAATATACCCAATAACTGCAAATAATCACCAAAAATAACAAGATATAAATATATATAAATGCTTCTTTATTGATTCAACCCTTAAGGTAGGGCAACACCATACATTCACTCCTTAAGGAAAGAGAGCACTCCACAAGCCATATGCCTGTTCATACAATGTTCCTTCACACCTCTCAATGGGGAGTCTCTAGCCTCTATATAGGCCTCATATATACAATACCATGGGTCATTACCATGGTTCCCTTAATACCATCTATCTAATACCATGGGCCCATTACATTATTACTAACTACTTGTGGTCCCTTACATGATACGGGTTAACCACCCTATTTATTACTATGGCCCATCCATTTATTACATTATTCCCTTGGGTACCTCCCTTTGTACCCCATATTATCCCCCCTAGGTATACTACATTCCACCCCCCTTAACATGTTTCATCCCCAAACATGGGAAGAACACAAATAATAAGATCTACTCAAAAGAGTAGTCCACTGGTACCATGCATGTGCATCTAGCCATCCAAGAGAAAGGTGAACCCTCGATCTCACTGGTGCCTTGCTCACTTGAGATGGACGTTGACCTTGGCAGCTCTTCTGTGTTGATTTGTAGTAGGTGGATCTTCGCTCCTCTCTATCTGTCATGTGGGGGTTGCTGTCCTTGTGGCTAATTCATTGCCATCTTGTTGGTTGTTTTCTTGCGGGGTGATGTGGGTGATGATATACTGAAGTGTTAACCAACGATGTATCTTTCTTTAGTTCACCACCTAATGGAGCTTGATGGGTATTTTGTACCTATTGTGGTGCATGTTGTTGTTTCTTATCTTTCAATATTACTTCAACCACTGAGTCCTCGTTTGATGTAACATTTTATGCTTCATCCTCTACCTGTTTTTCTAGTACCTGGCTTGATGTTTGTGTGTCGTTGTTGACCATCAATGGCTCATCATCTGACATGTCAGTCCCTCGAACATTTTCTGCTTCAGCCTCCGTGGACTCTACCTATTTATTGATGGAAATATCCTGTAATGTAATTTTTTTCTTTTTATACCATAGCTTCAGGAATTTCTTTTGCACATTAATATTGATAGTACCCATAGATTCCATCCAAGGATATCCCAAAACAACACCCATGTTATCCATATCTGAAGTATAAAAATCACCATGAAACACATACTTATCCATAGAAAGCTTCAAATCCTTATAAACTTGAACATCTTCATCATCAACCTATGTGTTTTCAATGTGTTTTGCTGGAACTTGCAATTTTTTTGCCAAATTAACATTGATAAAATTATGCTTGCAACTAGGATTTATAGACACAACGATCTTCTCCTTCTGAATCAATCCATGAACCTGCAATAAGGAGATACCAGTAGGAAATAACCTCACATGTTTTTCATTATCTTGTTTTTTGGCATGAGACCATCTGTCTAAAAGGAATTTTTCAAATTCTTCATCGGGCAGGTTGGAACACTTCTTTTGGTTTAATAATCCCCACCACGTGGCCTTCTCATCTATAAATTTAGCCACTACCCAAAATATCCAATGTTTTTCCCATACTTTCTTTTGTGTTTTTATGTGTTCTTCAATAGTAGGACCATTATCTTTTCCTGTAAAAGCTGGAGACGCCATGAAGAGTGTTTTGAACGAAATTCACTTGGTGAAAATTTGAAATGGCCACAATTTAGTCAATATTGCTTAGAATCCCTATTATGACCTATTTTTTGAAATGGAACAACCATTCTGCATCTTCCCATGTGTTAGAAATCCCGATCTAGGCACTGGAGTTTCCGATTCGCGCTGCAACTGTCTCACTGTCACAAAAAAATTTCTGAAAAAAGAGCTGATTTTAAATCAACGATATCTCCCTGATACAGACTCCGATTCAACTGATTTTTTTTTTTGAACTTGGGTGTTTTTTTCACAAAAAATCCATATCTGCAATTAGATTCTTTAGATGGTGCACCAGAACATATAGATCTGTGCCACAAACCCGCCGACCCGAAAAAATTTCTGCAACCCAACTGATTTTTAAATCATCAATATCTCCCTCATCCGGACTCCGATTCGGCCAATTTTTTTTTGAAATTGGGTATTTTTTCACAAAGAATCCAGATCTGCAATTAGGTTTTATATATTTTTCCCCAAATCATATATATCTGATCTACAAATTCGCTGCCTTGAAAAATGTCTGCAACACCACTGATTTTTTGATCAGCGATATCTCCTTCATTCGGACTTTGATTTGGCCGATTTTTTTTTTGAACTTGGGCACTCTTTCACAAAGAATCCAGATCAACAATTAGATTTTGCATGTTTTTCCCCAAAATGTACAGATCGGATCTGAAAACTCGCCTCCCTAGAAAGTTCCTGCAAAAAATTTAAAAAAAATTCTTCACTTTGCCCAAGAAAGTGCTTTGATACCATTTGTTATAGATCTAACCTGAAAATATATGAATACATACCAATATACCCAATAACTGCAAATAATCACCAAAAATAACAAGATCTGAATATATATAAATGATTCTTTATTGATTCAACCCTTAAGGTAGGGCAACACCATACATTCACTCCTTAAGGAAGGAGAGCACTCCACAAGCCATATGCATGTTCATACAATGTTCCTTGACACCTCTCAATGGGGAGTCTCTAGCCTCTATATAGGCCTCATATATACAATACCATGGGTCATTACCATGGTTCCCTCAATACCATCTATCTAATAGCATGGGCCCATTACATTATTACTAACTACTTGTGGCCCCTTACATGATAGGGGTTAACCACCTTATTTATTACTATGGCCCATCCCATTATTACATTATTCCCTTGGGTACCTCCCTTTGTACCCCATATTATCCCCCCTAGGTATACTACAAGAACTGTGCTACGATGTTGGAAGAATCTTTCATGGTCCTATCTTCCTTACAGGAGGACCCCACCATACAGTGCCTGGAAGCAGAGGTGCGGGAGCTTCAAGTGCAGTATGACAGTGTGTGCGAAATGATGCAAATAGTTTTCCTGACCCAATAGCTGGTGAAGCTACAACAGGAAAAGGCATTGAAGGAACAGGTGGATGTCGTGCGACAGAAAGAGGCAGTACTTAAAGCACGCATCCAGCCTTGGATCGATGAGGCCTTCCTCATCACTGCCGATATTGAAGGAAAGCTTGCAAAGATGAAGGTGATGCATGCCTTAAGTCATGGATTTGCCCTTGACAGCAAGCATTCGGCCGAAAGAGTAGAGCAGATCCAGCAGACGACAAAAGAGTGCGTTGCGGACCTTCGCGCAACACTAGCAGAGTTGGAGGGGCTCCGTGCCAAGATCACCACACTAGCAGAGTGACCCGGGATGAGTCACGATGATTGTGTTGGGGGCCTGTTGGGCATGGGATCCTCTGTAGTAGGTTTTGGGGCTCAAAGCCCAAGTTTTGGTCAATTATATTGTAAGGTTCCGCGAAGTGTGGGCGCGGAGCGCGAAGTCTAGGATGAGCCATAGGGCTGTCTGCCCTAAAATATTTTAATTTAATGTAAAGTTGTGTCGGCCTACCCATAGTCCGTGGACCATGGGATTGTATAAATAGAGCGAGGCTCTAAGTGTGAAGAGAGAAGGTATAATAGAATAGAAAAGGAATGGTTCAGGATTAGAGTTGGATCTGAAGTGTACTGAGTCATAGTAGTAGGAAGAGGCTCTGCAGCTTAGTGCATAGAGGCCTAGAAGAGTCCGCAGCTGAGTGCGTAGACCCTTGCAGCTGAGTGCATAGGGCAGAGTCGGGTCTGTACCTAGGATTGAAAGTTAATAAAGAGAAGTTTACTCTGTGTAATATGTTCTTGAATCTGTATTTTGATGTTATGCATTACTTTTACTCTATTTATTTACTATGTGCATTTGATGAATAGTTGTATGAATGCTTATATATGAAATTAATCTAAGTAATCAGCTAACAGAGCCTAATTAAAGAAGACTTGGGTAAATAACACGGGTCGAGCTACGGCTAGAACTGCGTGAAGACAGTATCGAAGGGTGCGTGGTGCCCGCATGTGCGCATAGTGCAGTAAGTGTGAAGGTTCAACCACATACCAATCACCTCATATCAGACATCCCCACGGTGCGGAAACCTGCTTCTAGCACCCTCCCATACTACTTCGGGTGAGACCTTAGTGCACGCTCCGCGGACTGTTGCCCAAAGGGCCAGTAGTACCAGGATTTGCTTGGCTAAATCACTTTTGAACCTAGGTCAGGCCCCACTAAGCCAACAATCACTCTTATAAGGAAAATAAAATTTTATTAAGTGAATAGAATTGTTTGTAAGGTGATTTAACTTTTCTCCTTTACTTTTATTTTTCTTATACACATAATAAAAAATTCAGATTTAATATTCATATATAAGATAAATTTTATTAAAAATAACGCTTTAAAAATAGGGCTACAATATTTTGATGGCATGTAAGATGACCATCACATCTTTCTCATGGGTAGAATTGACCAAATTTCCATCATGCAACTGATTATTGATAAATGATAGAAAATGTCCTTTTTGCATTAAAATGGCACCCAAATTTTCTATAGTAAATGTTCTAACTAGGTCACTTGACCTAATCTTAAATTTAAAACCCTAAAAAATATGTACAATATAGAAAAACCCTAAAATAGACCCTACAAACCCTAGGTGTTATCTCTTTATCTATCCCTTGGAAACATTTAAACCTAATTAGTACTCAAATAAGGTTACCCAACATTACATATAGGGTTTTAACTAAGAAACTACAAGTTTCAACTATTAATATTCAAGTTTGATTTTTATTAGTCCATCACCTTGTTCCCAAACATTCCTAGTGTGCATTTATTTGAGGCACACAAACCCTACTTTTTACCCTTTGAAATCCATGCAATTTGGAGTATTCTTGAACAACACAAACATATATGTGAAAAATTAAAAATATTTAATTGTATTAATGTTACCTATGAGTAAAAAAATACTCTCCAAGTTGAATCATTCAATTTGGCCTTGAAATTATGAAGGTTGGGTGTGGATTTTTGTGAAGTAATCCAAAATTTCCTTGCTTCACTAAAATGCACACCCATGCTTCATTTATTGGCCAACTTGATTGATTTAAATTGTAGATTGTTTACTTAATGATTTTACACACTTTTACATTGTTATATGTTTACTTTCAGCTTAAATATTTATACTTCAGATTTCATACAACATTCTAGGTTTCACATCCACTTGCCCTATTGGAAAGTTGTGTATAAGTGGGAAACATATTTATGTAGAATATTTTTCGGACATGATGCAAGGTTATATCCTAAGGTTAGGCATTGTCCAATCATGTCCCATTTCAAATTAAATTACCAAGAGTGTAATTGTTTTGGCTCAGGAGTGCACATTTTTTTTGACTTGGTCATTGACAGATATGACGAATTGCTACATTGGCAGATTTGGATTTTAGAGAGTAAGATTTATTTTAGGATAACGAGCATAATATGTTGTGTAAAATGTTTGTATATTTATGATGGAATGATCATTGTTTCACTACCACTTAATTACAGGTCCTAGTGTGCATTTATTTGAGGCACACAATCCCTACCTTTTACCCTATAAAATCAATCCAATTTGGCATATTCATGCACATCATAAAGTTAATGAGGATGAGTCATTTTGCACACAAATTTAGTGAGGATGTACTTAATGATATGTGGGGAGTCATGTTCCCCACACATTTCAAAGGTCTCTTAGATCATGTATAAACATGAAGAGACTTCTAATTTCTAAATTGGAACACATTGGTGACAAGAGGATATAGTTCACTCCCTTTTATCTTTTGTTTTTTCTTGTTTAGAATTCTATTAATATTGAGGAAGAGTAGCATTATTGTGGAATTGATGCTCATGATGATGAAACTTGATGGTTTATGATGTACACTGTGTTTCTATGAGACTGGTTTTAAGTTTTCATCTTTTAATATTTGTTTAACATTGAAATGCTATGTATTTTCTTGACTTATTACCATGGCATGTTAGCACCAAGGTGGATATTAAATACCAAATGCTAGTTGAAAGACCCTAGTTGATAGTGAATCCCATAAGTTCCTTCATTCTCTTAAACCCTAGAATTATAGTCACCATTTTCATGCGTGTCGGGATTTTTTATTCAGGAATTTTCCAATCAATGATTGGCACTAAAACCCTAGATCTACTTAGACTCCCTTTCCAAACAAGAAATAAGAACTAGTGCTATTTGTCTCCATTCTCCTAACCTATTTATGTTTAAACACTAACTAGGTCACTTGACCTAATCTTAAACTTAAAACCATACAAAATATGTACAATATAGAAAAACCCTAAAATGGACCTTGCAAACCCTAGGTATTATCTCCTTATCTATCCCTTGGCAACATTTAAACCTAATTACTAATAAAATAAGGTCATATGACCTTAATTAATTATAGGGTTTTAACCAAGAAACTAAAAGTTTCAATTATTAAAATTAAAATTTGAGTTTTCTTAGTGTTGGGTATACGACCAAAGTCTCACATTGACTAGAAGTGGAGAGGATCATGGGTATATAAGGATGGACAAATATCTCCATTGGTATGAGGCCTTTTGGGGTAAGTCCAAAAGCAAATCCATGAGGGCTTAGGCCCAAAGTGGACAATATCATACCATTGTGGAGATATGTGGTGTCCAGAGTCCTTACAAGTGGTATCAGAGCCATGCCCTGAAGTTATCCAAGTGGATGAATCCTCGAAGTTAGCCAAGTGGATGAGTCCTCGGAATACCAAACAAAGGTGGTGGGACCCAGTAATATCACGATGGGATCCGTGGATGAGCTCGGTTAGACAGGCGGTGTGCTCCGGATTCTTCATGGACGTATCCTGGTCCCAACACGGTGAAGAGGAGTTGACCTGGGATAGAGCAAGCTCTCGAGGCAGGTGGTGCTCCATGTAAGGCGTGTGCTTCCAACGCATTGGAGCGGAGAATCCTGGTTAGTAGAGAGTGGATGGATGGATAATCGTTTTAGGGGAGGCTCGATGGTCCTTTGTTCGAGGGGAGGATTGTTGGGTATACGACCAAAGTCTCACATTGACTAGAAGTGGAGAGGATCATGGGTATATAAGGATGGACAAATATCTCCATTGGTATGAGGCCTTTTGGGGTAAGTCCAAAAGAAAATCCATGAGGGCTTAGGCCCAAAGTGGACAATATCATACCATTGTGGAGATATGTGGTGTCCAGAGTCCTTACAAGTGGTATCAGAGCCAAAGTTCAAAGTTAGCCAAGTGGATGAATCCTCAGAATGTCGAACGAAGGTGGTGGGCCCCAGTAATATCACAATGGGATCCGTGGATGAGCTCGGTTAGATAGGCGGTGTGCTCCAGATTCTTCATGGACATGTCCTGGTCCCAACATGGTGAAGAGGAGTTGACCTGGGATAGAGCAAGCTCTCGAGGCAAGTGGTGCTCCATGTAAGGCGTGTGCTTCCAACGCATTGGAGCGGAGAATCCTGGTTAGTAGAGAGTGGATGGATGGATAATCGTTTGAGGGGAGGCTCGATGGTCCTTTGTTCGAGGGGAGGATTGTTGGGTATACAACCAAAGTCTCACATTGACTAGAAGTGGAGAGGATCATGGGTATATAAGGATGGACAAATATCTCCATTGGTATGAGGCCTTTTGGGGTAATTCCAAAAGCAAATCTATGAGGGCTTAGGCCCAAAGTGGAAAATATCATACCATTGTGGAGATATGTGGTGTCCAGATCCTTACAAGTGGTATCAGAGCCATGCCCCAAAGTTAGCCAAGTGGATGAATCCTCGGAATACCGAACGAAGGTGGTGGGCCTCGGTAATATCACGATGGGATCCATGGATGAGCTCGGTTAGACAAGCGGTGTGCTCCAGATTCTTCATGGACGTGTCCTGGTCCCAACAAGGTGAAGAGGAGTTGACCTGGGATAGAGCAAGCTCTCAAGGCAGGTGGTGCTCCATGTAAGGCGTGTGCTTCCAATGCATTGGAGCGGAGAATCCTGGTTGGTAGAGAGTGGACGGATGGATAATCGTTTGAGGGGAGGCTTGATGGTCCTTTGCTCGAGGGGAGGATTGTTGGGTATATGACCAAAGTCCCACATTGACTAGAGGTGGGGAGGATCATGGGTATATAAGGATGGACAAATATCTCCATTGGTATGAGGCTTTTTGGGTAAAGCCCAAAAACAAATCCATGAGGGCTTAGGCCCAAAGTGGACAATATCATACCATTTTGGAGATATGTGGTGTCCAGAGTCCTTACACTTAGTCCATTCCCTTATTCCCAAACATTCCTGATGTGAATTTATTTGTGACATGCAAACCCTACCTTTTACCCTATCAAATCCATGAAATTTGAAGTATTCTTGAACAACCAAAATATATACGTGAACAATTAAAAATATTTGATTGTATTAATGTTACCTATGAGTAAAAAAATACTCTCTAAGTTGAATATGTTGGCATTGATGATATGAAGAGGTGATGGTTGGCATTGATGATATGAAGATATGATGAGGTGATGATTGATATTGATGTCAACCTAGTAGTGTGTGAATTGATGAGTGTTGCAGTGATGGAAGTTTGGCATTCATGTCGACCTAGGCTTGTGTTGTAGATGATATGCATATGCTTGGTTGTTTGATGGTATTGGCTTGTGCATAGTTGTTATGAAAAATGTTTATGTTGTAGGTGCTTTCATGTTTTCTTTGAAGGATTTGATGGTTGGTTGGACAACTAGATATCCATATCTCTGATGCTTGAGTGTTGCTTTGAGATGTCCTTGATGCTTCTAAGTTATGGATTGGTTCTTGCACTTATGAAGACTATGTCATGTATAAGTTCAATAAGGGGTTGCAGAGTTAGTTCTTAAGGCTTGTCATGGCTTGGAAAAGATTCACAAATGCTATAGATGTTGATCAAGAAGTTGGAGGAAGTTCTGATTTGAAAATTTTTGGTTTTTCCCATTCTTTGCCCCAACCTCATGGAGCTAAGCTCATGCATGTGGTTGGAAGGCTCCAACTACTGGAAGACTGTGTTGTGGGAGTGGTTGCAACCTAAATTTCATAATATTGTTCATGCGGTTATGAATGTAAGTCAAGAATTCTGTGGATTCCTCACACACCTAGGGTGAATTAAATGTTTTATGATGTTTCTTGTTCGAGATCTTTCATGGAAGCTTCTAATTGACCAAATCAACATACTAAAATGTAGTTTGAACTGTGAGTGTCTTGATAGAGTGAGTAGTGGAGATAACAGAGTGGTATGTTTAAATAGAGGAACAAGAAATCAATTTTGTGTTAGATGGTGCACCCAGTGACATGTAGAGGTGAGGTAGAAGCCACAGGTCGAGATCCAATGAGGGTGAAAATTCTCAAATGAATATGGCAGAGATCAGAAGTGAGGAGACTCATGGAGAGATCAGTTATTGTTTCACAGAGGCAGAATTAAATATGTTGATTGTGATAGAGTTTTCAAAAACTACAATAGAGGATATTCAGAGGGTTAATAGTGTATTGCATGGAGGACCTATATGTGACTAATTTCTAATTTCATAGGGAAGTTATTATGTGTGCATGCCTACAATATTACATTTATGTATTGTATGTTTATCTAGAAACTACAAGGTTTGAGTTTTGTACTCAATTGCATTAAGAGTATGATTGCAAGAGAGTGGAGATTAATGTGTTGTATAAGTTGTGTATGAACTAATTTGCATGGGAGAGGTCTTTTGTTGAGATTATTGATTGTTACTTATGTTGTTGAGAGCTATATGTGCATGTTGTTATTGATATATATCCTTGTGTCACTGAGTGAGAGAGCCATATCCTATGTAAACTGATAACTGAGTATTGAGGGTTGGTATGTTGTTGATATAGTGGGGTTTATTTGATTGAGAAGGTGTTGATGTATTGAGATTTCATTAAAGAAAGAAAGTAGTTGTTGTTTTATGCAAGTGTCCAATTTGAAACATTATCAAATGTGTCCCTAGAATATCAATAGATCGAGATAGATTGGTGAAAAAGGACTGAATGTTCCTTGTCGATGGTGTTCGGTAGCTTCAATAGAGGGAGTAACATACTCATAGTCCAATGGGTGTTGGTGAGGCTTGCTGGGGGTAGAGTCTTCCGGTGGATGGTTGTTCACAAAGTCAATTTAGAGTGAGAAACTTCCTTGTTTGACATAGCCAACTATGATGATGTAAAATTATTTGTTTGATTAATCAAATATGAAGCAGAGAAGGAACATCAGTAAATGGTGGTTTTTGACCCAGAGAGGGTTTTCCGCTAGAGATCCTCGTGTTCATTGTGCATGAATGTGTGATTGTCTTGATTTACTTTTGTCGAAGATAAATGCTTATTTACTAATGAATTTATGTATATTTGCATGAAGAATTGATAGATGACTGCATGAGATAATATTGTGAAAAATATTTAAGAAGTTATCACTACTAATTCCTCCCCCCCCCCTCAATAGTGATCTGATATCCCACATAATTATTCAATTTGGCCTTGAAATGAAGGTTGGCTGTGCATTTGTGTGAGGTGGGCCAAAATTACCTTGCTTCACTAAAACGCATGATCAGGTTTCATTTATTAGCCAATATGATTGATTCAAATTGTAGATTGTTTATTTAATGATTTCACACTTTTACATTTTCATATCCTTACTTTGACCTTAAAAGTTTATACTTCATATTTCATACAATATTCTATGTTTTGTTTCGACTTGACTTATGTGAAAGTTGTGTATAAGTGGGAAACATAGTTATGTAGGATATTTGTCAGACATGATGTAAGGTTATATCCTAAGGTTAGGAATTGTCCAATCATGTCCCATTTCAAATTTCATTACCAAGAGTATAATTGGTTTGGCCTGGGAGTGCATATTTGTTTCGACTGTGATCATTGGCAAATATGATCAATTGTTATTATGATAGACTTGGATTTTAGTGTATAACATTTCCTTTATGAAAATGACTATGATATGTTGCGTAAAATGGTTTTATATTTAGTTTAGAATGATAATTATCACACAGCTAACTAAGTGCAAGTCCTAGTATGCATTTATTTGAGGAAGACAAACCTTCACTTTAACCCTACAAAATTAATCCAGTTTGACATACTCTTTCACAACAAAAAATTATGTGTAAAATCACTGTTAATTATGAGTAAAAAAATACTCTCCAATTTGAATCATTCAATTTGTCCTTGTAATGAAGGTTGGGGGTGCATTTTTGTGAAGTAGGCCAAAATTGCCTTGCTTCCCTAAATGCACAGCGAGGCTTTATTTATTGGCAAATATCATTGATTCAAATTGTAGATTGTTTATTTACTTATTTTATACGCTTTTGAATTATTATATGTTTAATTTGATCCATAAATAATTCTACTTCATATTTCATACAACATTCCAAGTTTTTCTTCAACTTACATTATGTCAAAGTTGTATATAGGTTTTTCTTTAGCTTGTTGTTGGGAAAAACAATTGTCCTTTTAATTCAGAGCAATAGTTCCAACTCTCCACATTTTTTTTCAATCCTGTTAGGTTTTGTTATTGCAAGGCAATTAAAAAAAATATATGCAAGGGAAAATGATGACGAATGCTAATGAATTTCAAACTCAATCATTGTAATCACACTCTCAACAACTCAAAACTCTAGTTGTTACACTCTCAAAATTTTGTTCAAAGAATCAAGAAATAAAAACACAATGCAGAATAAAACCACTCTCTCACACAGTCGCTCTTATTCAGAAAAGGAAAACACTCCAGGAATCCATTCTCTCAACAAATTTTGAAACACATATTAAAATGAAATGAACACACCATAAAACTTTAACATGAATTAAATAAATTTCACACTAACAAAGGGATCAGTCCAGGACCTATGTTGTTACATAATACAATGGTTAGAATTATTCAATAATTAAAGCATGAACAAGGCTAATAATAACATTAGCACCAATCACACATGAAATATAACTTAGAGAAAATAAAAAAAAAATCTACAATACCTTCCTAATCAGTGATCCTTGCGAAGGAGGGCCCTTCCTTCCTAACAGGGGTTGGTACGCTACACAACAGACAAGCTAGTCAACAGAAAGGTATGGTGCCATTAATGATTGAGAGTGCATTAATGAAACATACATGATTACAATGTTGGTTATATTCCCCTCTATCACTATCTATTTGTTCCTATATGTCTATCTCGCGCGGGCAGAGAGTACACCTATTTATAATTTCATATTGCAATGATAAGATCATGATTCTCATGTGATCTAATTTGAGAATACACATTAACAATTCGATAAACATTCCAAGTTTAGGACAAAGTTGTAACAAATTTTCCAAATTACAATAATTATCAATAGCAAATCCTAAATTTTTTAGTTGTGTTGTCCATAAAATTCTCCTTTGACAGCCAAACTATCTTTTGACCAGATGCTTTCCAAATTGATCTTCATAAATAATTGAAGGAGATCACCATGTCCAAAATATATCTTCATGTGTAACAACAATGCTCAACAAGTCCTTAACCTATCCTTGGCGAGGAAAAAATTCGAAAGTGTAATCCTGCAACAACATCTCAACATACCACAAACCTTGTAACAACCTAGTTATCAGTTTTAAGAGAATAATAGCCTACAACAATAGTTCTCATTCCAAATTACAAGAAGAATTGGGTCATAATAATGACATATAAAAAATACATACCTAGTTTGATAATGATTGTTACAGTGGCAAAGTATGATCTCGAGAATACAAAAAGGGTAAATAAAAGTTAGGGAAATGAGTGCAAAAATATGCCAATTTCACGTCCCAACATCTCCCCTCAACTTAAGTATTTTCATGTCCATTTGTGCATGATTTCATATCCCAACATCTCCATCTCAGTCTACTTCATCTATTGGTTCTTGTGCAATTGTAGCATCTTCAGTAGGTTTTTGTAGAACAATGGTTTGGATTTCTTCATCTTGCTATCCAACTTGAATTCCAACCTAAGTAATGGTTTCCCTTTCATAATCTACTTCCTCCAACACTTCCTTATATCCATCACATAATCTAACTGACACTACTGCTGCTACTTCTTCTAAGGTTTTTAATCCATTTTGTTTTCTAGACTGAATTTTCCCTTCAACCATGGTAAGTTGTTTCCTTAAATTTTCATTTTCCTCAAATTTATTAATTTTTTGAATAAGGAGGCCATTTTCAAACTTACTTGGTAAAGAGACATCTTCTTGTTCCTTTTTGAGCTCCTCCTCTTTCTATTGTTCCTTAGGTTCCTTTGATTCAAGGGGAACAACAAGAACTTCAAGTGTCAGGGTATCTTATTTTACAAACTCTTCTTCTTTCTCTTCATTTTGTTGTCCCTTAGACTCCTTTGGTTCAGTTATATCAATGAATTCCTTAGGTGATTGAGATATTTGATGGTGTAACAATTACCTGCACTCTCTTCTTGGGATAATTTCCAACCAATGGCTTCTTCAATTTCATATTTTCAACGTAGTTTGTATAAGAGTAGATTTTTTAGATACTTCCCTAGATTCCCTAGGCATTTCTATTTTAGGAACCCCTAATTTAGCTAACGTTGCTCCTGGTGCCCTTATTTCAGCAGTATTTTCCTCTAGCCCTTCTTCCTCAATAAGGCATCCATAATAACTATACTCGGATTGTCCACTGGATATATCCAAATTTTCTTTAGTTCAATTTCTTTTTCCTTAAGAGGGTGTATAAAAAGACGTTCTTATGGAACATCATCACTTAGGTTTTTGTGATGGGGTATAGGAGGTGTTGGGTGTGACTTTCTACGTATTTTTTGCACCTTCTTTCCCCAGTTTTGATCCTCTTATCCTCCAAACCTATGAAATTTACATGATTAATCACCCTTTTTCTCACTTTTATAACCTATTCTACTGCCATGTTATTTTTTTGTATTTTACTAAATAATACGATACTATATTCCTTTTTGTGGCTAACTGGGGTGAACATTGGAGGAGTATTTTGGAATCTTTTCTCCTTTTCAGTTGTTTCTTGCAGGAACAAGGCTATGGAGTAAACATGTAGTGCTCATCAATTACAGAGCAGGGTAGAACAGTTTGTTATTACACCCTATATGCTGTTACATGTTTCTGTTACACATTGAATGTTGTTACACTGTGTTTTTACACTACGCACTGATACAAAGGTCTATTGTTGCACCAAGGGTGTTGTCGCCAACAATTTTCGTAACATCCCGAACCACTATTCACTCGTAGGATGTTGTTTCAGCGGAGATGGCAAGTGCGGGTACTATTCCACATAACAACTGTCGGCATTAGGAATTGTTTATTTTGGGAGCAACAGACCCAAGCGGTTGCAATCCTAACTAATGTATATTTGTACTTAGAAATAGGTTGTAACTACTTTTATTTTTTATCAGCATGAGAATCGTGAGATTCTCATGACCGATCTGTTTCTAATTTTGGGCATGTAATAACTATAAAAGAAAATCGATTTCCTATGTTCAAGGATGCATAAAGAAGAGTATTGTTACTTTGCTTCTGTAACTCTGAATTATTTTTAATATTAATCATTATGGTGATGTTGTTATTGCTCTTCAACTGATTTGTTAATTACTTTCCTGTTATTCCTGCGGCCCTGCTAAGGAGGAAGGGCCCTCCTCCTTGACAGGGACTACAGTGGTAGAGGTAGTGTACATTTCAGTTTCATAATTTGTTATATGGTTTCTTATTGTTGCTGTAAAAATTGTGAATTACATTCGCTATTGTTCCAATTTATATTATGTTGTTACATTGAGTTAATAAATAGAATGGTAGTAACCAACTGGAGTAGATATTAGTCATTGTGTGGTGCGCCCTTACTTTACTAGTTGTGAAGTGTGATCTCAATTCTGTGGAGTTTTTTTTTATTTCTATGTGAATGATTTGATTCAGCAATTTGATTCAGCGACATCTTTTATTGTTCTTTCCATTTTATCATTCTTGGTTGCAGTGTATCGATACAAAAAATGCGAACTCCATTGAAACAGAAAGACCTACCCTGGGTTGACAACTAAATGTTGTAGTCTCAGTTAATTAGGATTGATTAAAAGAACACTACATTTTGGCACCGTTTCCAGGGATGGCAGTTGACAATACAGTTAGCCAAGTTGTTTGTTTGATGATAGAGTGTTCCTAGTCCAAAATTGTTGGGCAATAAGACGAAAGGTAAGAACCTACGTATCGCTCTAACATACCTGGGTGGGCTCACCATTGTGACCACTAGGACACTTAGGGTAGGGAATTTTGGTATTTTGTTTAGCGTGTCTTTATCTCTTCAGTCACTGGGTGGTAATACGAGAGGTAAGAACCTGCGCATTGCTCTAACATACTTGGGCAGGCTCACCACTGTCGAAGACTGAGACACTTAGGGTGTGAATTAATACACATAGGTTCCATGTGTGAAACTATAGGAATTACAAAGATACCAAAACTACCCCCACTCTAATTAGTCACACGAAAAAATGGGCGTAAAAAGGAAAGGAAGAGTGTAGATTTGGGAAAGAAAACATTTATCCAAGAACTAATCTCTAAGGTGGAAAAAGAACAGTCAAGCTCGCAAAGGGATGCAAGGAAAACAGGGCCGCAAAAAGCTGTTACTCCCATAACAAGGGTAGAAACCACTGATTCCTCTATCTCGGGACCATATCATTCTAAAGCTAGCACCTACACTCCCAAGATCTAGAATCCAATCCAGGAGCAGGAGGGGGAAGCTAGAAGCCAGAAATTGAGGACCAAGGGATAGGGGGAAACTGAGGGGGAACATCAAACACTTGAGACGAAAGAGAACCTGTTGATTTATCAATATCTAGATATAGGTAGTGTGGTGAAATAGCGAGCCCCAAGGATACATGAGCCATCAATCACACCTGCAAGACCATCACAAGAATAGTTTGAAGGGTGTCCGTTACAACAAGGTTTAGAAGGATTAGTCAAGGGGGACAACAATGACAACAATGCTAAAAAAAATGCTACCATCACCACCTTTGAGTTCCCAATCGGGGATATCAGAGGTGCATATCATATGAAAAATATTCCTCTATCATCCTTACCATCCTTCTAGGGGATGACTGTGGAAGATCTAGACACATTTTTATTTGAATTTGATGTCTTATGCAGAAGTTATGATTATACCTAAGATGCTCAAAAATAGAAATTATTTCCTGCTACTTTAAAAGGGGAAGCCTTGAGATGGTTCATGGGACTGGGCTCTACTTCTATTCGAACATGGAACGATATGAAGGTGTTATAGACATTTTTGTGTATTACAGCATGAAGCATGAAATGTCCATAATCTGAGGGATCCAAAGTCCCTAAACATGTTGTTCCTACCCCTAGAGGAACAAGGTCAGCAAACCACAGCACTGAATATCAGTTCTCCACCTGAAAACACTCAAAAACAAGCTAATTCTGGATCATGTCAACTGCTCCACTGAGCATCTGCGCTGAATGTCAACTGCTCCACTGTCTACCTGCACTGAATGTCAACTACAAAGAAGGCTACCTGCGCTGGGCGAGTTGGGACATGTGGCACAGTCATTCCTCAAGGTGTCAATGCCCAGGAAGCTTCCAAAATGACACTTGGATCAGGGAATTCGACTGGTGATGAGTAAGAGGATCTAGATCTCCAAGTGGAAGCAAGAACCTCCAAGTGGACTCAAGAACTGAAGAATAACTGAAGTGGGAGAGGACACTAGTCAGCTCTCAAGCTGACTCATCCTTTCTCCAAAACTCCTATATATAGAGCTCTCTCATGAGGTCTAGGGGGGCTGGAATCTTGTGAATGTAAGGAAGTGCTGTTGGTTTGAGTATAGAACTATTGGGTGATTTGCTTTGAAGGAGGTGAAGAGGAGATTTCTTTCTGCTGGGAGGTGATGCTGGATTGGGCCTTTTATGGTTGTATCACTTCCTGAACTTTACTTCTTCCATTAATAAAGCATTTGAGGTTCTTCTATATGCATGTATCTCAATGATGTATTGTTATGCTTGTGTATTTGATTTATTCTAATCCTTGAATCAATTATGAATGTATGCTTCTTGTAGTTTCCCTCTCTTGTCATTTTGCAGGATCTTGGTGTAGCTGGGCCAGTGAAAGAGCAAGGAGCTGGGAGCAAGCAGCAAGGAGAGAAGATTGGATCAACCATTAGCGAAAGACATCGGTTAGTGGATCTCTTTCTCCCCTATTTTACTTTCATAAAGAAGAAATCTTAGATAGCCTTGCTTCGATTGTTGCTGAGGTACTATCACCCTTAGAGTGGGATAGGGTCATTCCGTATTGGATACTTTTCCCAACAACAAATTGGTGACTCCGCTGGGGATCGTATCTTGTTGGTTGTTTGTGTTTTTGCTATTCATTTCCTAAACACAGGGAGTACCGAATCGAACTGCATTTGAATCTTCTAAATGCAAAGTAGAGGGCATCTACTCTAGCTCAGTTTCTGGGCATGTTTATGATTTGAAGAGCTGATCCACAAGGACTCTGAATAGCTCTTAGTGATAGCTTTTCATCCTCCTAATTACCCTTTAGTGTGTACTTGATTGATAGCTTCTGATTTGGCCAAAAACTGTGAATTTTTGAGCAATCTGTGACCCGGAAACTGAGAAAAACGAAAGTTTATCTCTTCATTGCAGGCACTGTGAAGGCAGTCTGCATTTCATCGCAGGTCCCGAAGGGGCTACCTGCGCTGAAGGTCAAACTGCCAGTGTACTACCTGCGCTGAACCAGTTTTGCCTTGTGCTACTAGGGTTCCCTGCTGTTTGTTGCCCTGTTTTCATCCTTGTTTTTTGCAGCCTGTTGTCAGTCAATGTACCTATCTGAAACCACCTTTCTTTGCCACCATTCCGCCTCGGTTGTATAAAGAAACTGTATTTGTTCTTTGTGTATTTCTTATATCATTTGCAGTTTCCCATAACGAAAGTGAACTAGTCTTGCTGTGGCCTCTTAGATCTAGACCTGTGATAAGTGTCGTTTTGATCTTAAGAGTTAGTTTGTTTGCTGTTCATAGCTGATTGAGCTTTTTCTTTCGTCATATGGTTTGAATTCATGTATTTCTAGTGTCGAAACAAGTAAATCTTAAGGTGTCTTTTGATTTTGGACAAAGCTTGTTTGCTTTCACTTGAAATTGAATTCAAAATTATACAACAGCTTTCTTTTTGTAGTACATCAACATTAAGGAAGAGAAAAGAAATACCTGCATTGTGCATTTTGCATTTGATAAGTTTGCATGTTGATTTAGGAAAAAGTGCATTAGTGTGTGCTCTATGATCTGTGTGAAAAGATGATGTCTTTCTTTTCCCTCAGTAGTTAAGGATTTTCAAAGTTAAAAGATTTGAAAAGCTTGCTTCTCATCTTAGACTGCATTTAGGAATTTGTATCATACATCTCGTGGTGAACCTTGAAAGGCAAACTTTTAAAAAAAAGATCAACTTAAAATATATTGAATGAACCTAACAATGCTTTGAAACATAACGCAAACACATAGAGGTCTAAGCTAGAGACGTGTTCCGGCGTCGTTAAACGTAGTGACTGTCGATCTCGAAGAAGGTGGGTGATTCCTCCTGAGAGT
Organism: Pinus tabuliformis; assembly: GCA_031772625.1. Lineage (NCBI taxonomy): Eukaryota > Viridiplantae > Streptophyta > Pinopsida > Pinales > Pinaceae > Pinus > Pinus tabuliformis. The sequence goes on from CM062812.1 coordinate 151,129,715, forward strand.
CGGTGGCACTAATACGGACTTGTGCTCCCACGTACCGTCGCGTATATATTGGGAGACCCCTATAGGCATATATCTTTTATCCTTAGGAAGCCGTGTCGGCCGCCCTACTGATCGCAATGCAATGAACACAACATTCACGAAGATCGAGCACCCGTACCGTAAAATGTATTATGTGGTTTTGCGAAAAGTTTGGCACACCCTCTGCCTAGATCTCCAGAGCAGTTTCTTTTGGCCTTTTTCAAACTCTATAACTGAAAAAGTCCATCCGAGCATTTGTCACTTCGGGCTCGTTAAAACATCGAAGGAGACTAGAGTCATCTTTAGCTTTTTCTCGACTCTTAAAAAGTGAAAAAGCAAGTTGTGTCTAAAAGCGTCTAATAAAATTCATTCAATTCGGAAACACAAATTTCCCCTTTTAGTATTTTGGTTGATCGAGTAATCCGCAATCGTGGAAGAAAGTCAATTGAAACCCCGTCGTTCGCGGAGGCTTACGAGTCAACCGTCTTTGTCTCCGGAATCAAAAACAGTACGGACAAAGTGAACTCGTTTAACCGGTTCAAAATCTCCTATAAAAGTTAGAACAAGAGTTCCAACTACATCTGAGGTTCCGGTTACTCCAAACATTTCTTGAAACCCTGCCTCTATAGAAGAAGTTCAACAGCCACAGAAGGACAGTAATACTAATCCTAGTCTGGGGGCAAATACTTGTGTAACTGAACCAGTTCCATCTGTAACCGGTCCAGAAAGTTTTGTTCCTCAAACAACTGTCGCTGTCGAAACAACCACTTCTTCGGCACCAGAAATATTTTACGGACCTGACGGTCTTCCTCTTCCACCGGGTTTGATTGCGATAGAGGAAATTGTAGAGGATCCGCAAGCAAGTACTCCAACTCATTTTGGAGTCGGGGTCACTCTATTTCCTTCATCAGAAGTTAATCCACCACAAGTGGAGGTTCCTGTAGAATTGCTAGGCAATCTATTGGATAGACTTAAAATGTCTGAACAACCGTCATCATCTAGGACTGTGTCAAATGACACAGCGATAGCAGAAGCCCATGCCGTCACTCCGACAATGTTTGCCGGCATACCAGCTGTCCCAACTAGCTCACAACAGCTAGAAGGAGTCCACCAAGGGACTATTTCGACAGTATGGTCTGTTCCAGTTTGTTCATCCGGAGTAATACCCGGCAACTCTTATGTTGAGACTGGCCAAATTGATCCATTTGGAGGTCAATTCGGGCAATCCAGTCCCCAAGGACAATCAATCCCCTTGAGTTCCGGATTGCTACCGTATGGGGGGCAGTATGCCCTTTCACCACCCCCTCCGGGAGGGTACCCGTACGTGAGTTCACAACAGTATTCAGGTTATACTGGAATTGCATCAAGTAGTTGGGTGCCTATGCTACCTCAACAACCAAGGGTTGTATATTCTATGCAACAGTGTGTACCTATGACGAACATCCCAACCACACCGGCTATTGTAACAGTGTCACAAGTTCAAGCAATGCCTGTTGCATGTCAACCTCAGATATCTCAGGTTGTAATGCAACAGCCCCTTGAACATGGGTCACAACCACAATCGCCAACTGGTGGGGCGACACAGGTCCAAACGGGTACAATTACCCCACACCTTGGTCCAACGGTTAGCATAGCACAACAAAACATGGCTTCACAACCATGGCTTGTGCAATACCAACAACCGCAATTCCAGCAGGCATATCAAGGTTCTGAGCAGCAGATCTTTGCGAACAGTGGACAACCGTATATCCAAAATGGTCAAAACCAACTGCTTTACAGTGGTCAAGTCCACCAACCGTATCAGTCATACCAACATCAATTACATTATGCTGGTATACAAAGACCCACTGCTCAAGCGATTCCATCGTACCCTGGTTATGCTTCGCCTAACCTGAATCAACAGTTACCATTCGTGGCGACTTTAGAGTTACCCGACTTACACCGGCTAACCAACGATCCGATTGCTTATGCCCCTTGGTGGCCAGCGATTCCTCATAAACTTCCATCTGACATTCCTAAATTCAATGGAAATCCAGGTGAAGACCCGTCGAATCACGTGATGACTTTTCATCTGTGGTGTTCGTCGAACACCCTAAACGACGATTCGATAAGGCTTCGCCTTTTTCAGAGGACATTGACAGGTCCAGCGGCTAAATGGTATATTGAATTGCCAAGAGCCTCGTTCGACAATTTTAGTTCCCTAGCCACGACTTTCTTAACCCATTTTCAATTACCGATAAGGTATGAAACGGGAACAGAAATATTAACCAACTTCAAACAGACAACTGCCACCCATATATCTGATCATATACATGAGTGGCATCGTCGTCGTAGGATGGTGAAAACATATGTTCCCGATCAGCTGTTAGCTGAATGGTTTATAAAGTCGTTACTTCCTGCTATAACGGAAGATGTGGCAAAGGGGGGAGTCGTAATAGAGGAGCAAGTTATCGCTCGTGCACAATATTTGGACTTAGTTTATACTCAGTCCGGCACGCTCTACGACAAAATACCTGACGCCCCTAGACCGGAATTTTCAATTCCTCCCCCTCCTAAATCCAATAGTGACTCTCATGCCGGTGATGGCGTGATTGGCACGGCAAACGCGAAATCGACAAAGGCTTCGTCCAAGAAAGCCCGTAAGAATTCGGATCAAAATGCAAAAGAAGAAATTCTTGCTTCGGAAGTAAATGCCGTATCAGCAGATAAGGGCAAAGAAACCAATCAACCAGGAAGCAAGAAGAAACAAAACAAAGGGAAGAAGAAGAAACAAGGTGAGTCATCTCCTCGGAAAAATTCTTCAAACCCTCCTGGGCAAGGGAAACAAATTTATCCATGTCAAATATGTGATGAAGAGGATCATTACACAAAGAATTGCCCATTCAAAGCTTAGTTAAAGAGGTTCTTTAAAAGTTCCCAAACCTCAGCTGTGTTAACTGATCCATTTCCCAACCCAAGTCAAAATCTGGTTGATAGTGGAAATGCTTCCCCGTCGCAAGTACTTATGTTGTCAGTTTCAAAACAGCAGAATGATGCTTTGATTTCGACAAGGAACAAAGATTACGGGAATCCTCAGCTGTCGAACGACAAAGGTAAAGATCAACCAAGTAGTTCGACAACAACTTCGACAGAAGTTTTACCGCCCATCATTCCTGAATTAACAATAAAACCGCCAAAGGGTGTAGTACACAAGTCGACATTTAATCCTCGCACCAGAGCGGCGCAACATTATAACATAGTGGAAGATTTGGCACAATCGCCATCCGCTATGTCGACTCTTGAGGTACTACAAAATTGTCCAACCCAAAGGCAGGCGTTGTTATCAGCAATTGGTGGGGTTGATCCTAAAGATTCCAATCTTGTATCCTTTGATCACAAGGGATACGATCCTCAGTTACCAGCTCAACTAGCTTTCCTTATTCAAGTGAAAGCCCTCAACAAAACTGTTCATAGAACAATAATTGATGAGGGAGCATCAACATGTATTATGTCGATGAGTTGCTGGAAAACTTTAGGATCTCCAACCTTGTCGCGATCTTCGACGACATTAAAAGCTTTCGACGGAAGGACTTATACCCCATACGGTATCCTTAATAACTTGAAAGTTGAACTAGGGGGAAAAACAGTAGAAATTGATGTTGAGGTCATCGATGGAAATCTTGACTACAACATCCTACTGGGTAGACCATGGATTTATGCCATGGCAGCTGTTGTGTCGACTTATTTTAGGAAGATCGCATTCCCGTTTGAAGGAGGGATTACGATCGTCGACCAACAGAATTTCCTCCCTAATGGTTCACAAGTTACAGGAAGCATTCCCATGATCCATGAGAGCAACCATTCAATTCAAGATATCGGAGTAGGATTATTGAAGGACCCCACACTGATGGGAACTTTCGCGCTACCACCTCCTATTTATACAGGAAATGTACCGTTTGTAGCAACCTGCAACATGATATCTTCCACGAAGGTCGCAAAAGACAATGTCAACATGGATCATACAATGGTTTTGCCCCCAAGCAATTTAGAAATATTGTAGCAATCAATGTTTCAAGCATGGGAGGCGGACCCAAATCAACGCTCATCAAGCGTTTGGGTAGATAGGTCTAGAGAATATGGTACCCCATTAGATCCTTGGTCGAAATTACATGGGACTAACGAAGGAATCTTACAATCAATGTTGATTGAGGGGGCACCATGGAATGATCACCACCATCGTTCCCTTCTTCCGGAATATGAAGAAGATACTCAAAGTGACCTTTATCACCCTTCAGTTTTTGAATTCCTAACAAATACTGTAAATACGGTGGATTCCGAGCGAAACTTATCCAATATTGAAGAGACTATAGCCATAAATATCTCGACTAAAACAGATGTTGTAGAGAATATTTATGTCGGCAAAGGTTGTTCCCCTTCAGAACTGGAAATATATAACGCTCTTTTTCGCGAATTCAGAGATGTCTTTGCTTGGTCATATGATGAAATGCCAGGCATTGACTCGAGTATCGTGAAATTAAAATGTATCCTGATGTCAAACCAGTAAGACAACGGCTTCGGCAGGTGCACCCCAAGAAAGCCGCTGCCATTAAAGCGGAAGTTGAGAAACTTCTCCATGCTGGATTCATCTACCCGGTTCCTCTAACCGATTGGGTATCGAATATTTTCCCTGTTATGAAGAAACAAGGGACGATTAGAGTGTGTGTCGATTATAGGGATGTAAACCAAGCTTGTCCAAATGACAACTACCCTACACCCTTCATCGACCAGATAATTGATGAATGCGCCGGATGTGAAATCTTTTCATTTATGGATGGATTTTCCGGGTATAATCAAATAAATATCCGCCCACAGGACCAGTCAAAGACTGCATTTATTTGTCCGTGGGGCACATTCGCTTATCGAAAATTACCCTTTGGTTTAAAGAACGCAGGGGCGACGTTTCAGAGGGCAATGAATTATGCCTTCCATGACATCAAGAACATTTTTCAACCTTATCTCGACGACCTCCCAGCTCATTCGCGAAAGCGGACTGATCATCCGCAGCATTTAAGAGCGATATTTATACGTTGCCGACACTACAAGATAAGACTCAATCCACACAAATGTGTGTTTTGCGTCGGTTCTGGTCGTTTACTTGGCTTTGTAGTCTCTAAGGATGGGATTCGTCTCGACCCCTGCAAGGTTCAGGCAATCATTAATTTGCCTCCACCTTCAAATTTGCTTCAGATTCAGAAACTCCAAGGGAAAGCAAACTTTCTGAGGAGGTTCATTCCAAATTACGCAGAACTTGCTAAAGGTTATACTCGTCTTTTGAAAAAGGATGTACCTTTCGTCTGGGACCAGGTGGCGCAAGCTTCCTTTGATGCTCTGAAAGATTGTCTAGTAAAAGCATCATTAATGTACGCCCCGGACTATCAAAGAGATTTTAACCTGTATCTGGCTGCAGCGGATACGACCATTGCGATGGTTTTAGTTCAAGAAGTCGATGGAATTGAACATCCTATCTATTATTTAAGTAAAAACTTAAATGATACAGAAAGTAAATATTCTTATGTTGAAAAACTAGCGCTTGCAGCTGTTCAAGCGATTCAAAGGTTTCGACATTATGTCCTCTTTCGGAAAACTACCATCTTGTCAGATTGCAACCCCATGACTTATATACTGTCGCGACAGTTACTGGGGGGCAAATATTCAAAATGGATAGCGATCCTTCAAGAGTTTGATCTGGAATTTGTAAAATCCAAATCAAAGAAAGCTCTAGTTTTCGCAGAATTATTATGCGATCTCCCATCGTCGTCCAACGATGAAACATCAGAAGAGTCAATTGTGGACGAAAGTTTGTTTCTGATATCTGTAAGCAATGAGTGGTATGGAGATATCATAGTTTATCTCCAAACCCAAAAATTCAGGTCTAACACCTCTCGCTCCGAACAAAAACGTATACGATACCAAGCAAAAGACTACATGATCGTCGGTGATACACTTTACCGTCGTGGTATCGATACAGTTCTGAGGAGGTGCCTTACCCATGAGGAGGCCGAAAAAGCCCTGAATGAGTGTCATTCAGGCGCGTGTGGGGGGCATCAATCTGGATATGCAACAACACAAAAAATATTACGAGCATGATACTTTTGGCCAACCATGTTCAAAGATTGCATAACCGCAGTCAGAAGTTGCCATGCTTGTCAAATTTTTGATAGCAAAACCAGACGACCACCCGCACCTTTACAGCCGATAGTTTCTGTTGGGCCTTTCTCCAAGTGGGGCATCGATTTCATGCAATGTAACCCCACCTCGACTGGGGGGCATGGGTATATTATAGTCGCTGTTGACTATTTTACCAAATGGGCCGAGGCGATGCCTACATTGGATAACACTGGTGAAACAGTTGCCCTTTTCTTTTTCAATCATGTAGTCGCCAGGTTCGGCATACCACAGGCTATAGTCACAGATCATGGATCGCATTTCCGCAATCACATGATGGTCGAATTAGCTGCCAAGCTAGGGCTATCTCACGACAGCTCTACCCCGTATTATCCGCAAGCCAATGGACAAGTTGAAGCAATCAACAAGGTCCTGAAGCGTATGTTGCAAAGGATGATCGGAGTTCATAAAAGAAGGTGGCACCTAATCCTGTACCCAGCCTTGTGGGCTTACCGAACGTCGGTAAAGAACGCAACCGGGTTCACACCTTTTCAACTGGTGTATGGCCTGGAAGCAGTCTTACCAATCCAGTGCGAAATTTCGTCGCTTAAACTCGCAATTGATCTCCTCCCCGGAACTTCAGAAGAAGAGGCTCGTTTCTTGGAATTAATCCAATTGGATGAAACCCGTCGTGATGCCGCTTTGGCTAACGAAGCCCATAAGAAACGAGTCAAGGCTCAGTTCGACAAAAATGTCAAACCCCGTGTCTTCTCAGAAGGTGATTTGGTCTTGCTTTATGACCAAGAATCTGATAAATTGGGAGCAGGTAAATTCAAGTCCTTATGGATGGGCCCCTATATTGTTAAAAAGGTGTTAGCAAAAGGAGCCTACGAGTTAATGGATTATGACGGAATTCCACTGGCGCAGCCCCGTAATGGGCTGTACCTCAAGCGTTACTATGCTTAAATAGTAACCTGCATGCTTTTGTTGTATTTTGTTTTCGCTAAAGTATTTGTTCTGGTCGAGTGATCCACCTTTTCCATTTTGTTGCAGATGTCGAACCTTCTGGAGACATGTGTTGGATATGCCGACGGAGCGAGTCGTAGTTCGCGGAACCTATCCTCCGCAGCCTGGGCCATTTTTGATCCAAGCGGCGAGTTAGTAAGTTTCAGAGGTGTGTGTATTGGGCAATCAACGAATAACATCGCTGAGTATAGCGCGTTGATAGAACTACTCTCTGATGCCATCACACATGGCATACGCGGACTAATTGTCAGGCTAGACTCACAGCTCGTAATACTACAACTCAATGGTATATATTATGTTCGCAATCCAGCTATTTATCGCATGTTCCTAAGGGTTAAGATTTTGGAAAGACAATTTGATTCAATTCAATATCAACATATTTCTAGAAACTTAAACACATTAACTGACTCATTAACAAACTATGTGTTAGATAGACATTTGCAACATTTATAAAAAGGACACATCATCAAAGATTGTACATATGGATCATATAACTCAATCAGAATAAAACTCGAAAATCAAAATATATATAAGCTGTTTATAGTTCATACATAATGTTCTGTAACCAAGACAAAATTGGTCATATGACCTAAAACTCAAAAAGATGCTAGGGGGCACCCTAGCCTAATGGTGCTCATGATAGCACGTCACGGCCTGTGCAATCATGTGCAAGAGACGAGTCCATCGTCTAGGCACACCAGTAGTGTGTCGCTGCAGCTGTAAAGGTAACTCATCAATCCTCACATCGGGAATGCCGAGAGTAAGGCTCTCAACCTGCTCCTGCACAGCTGTAAGGGTCTCAGTATCGTCAAGGTCGCGGAGGATAGCTCTCCTAGCAGGCTCCACTGCCGGGGCAGCAACCGGCGGTCTCGGACGAACTGCTGGACGGACAGGACCAACATCTGCATGCACACAAGAGTATGATTAAAAGTCTTGATAGAATAAAGCACAACAACATTATGAATAAGAACAGTAAACAATGATATGGTCAAAGAGTTTACCAATAGCGCCCCACTGTTCGCCATCCGGTAACACCAAATCCAGATCACCTCGGAAATCCATACCCACATATGGATACTCGGAAAAGACCATCTCCTGGCGCTCGAACCACCTGAAGAAGGCATCAGTAAAAGTAATCTGAGGTTGACCAGCATGCCTAGACATGTGATCGACCCACCTCTGCATGCGTGGCTCGGTCGGAGAAGGCAAGTCGAGTATAATATACTGAGGCTGCATCAATGGGATTTTCTCCAAGGTGAAGGCAGTCAAAATAGAACCGAATCCAAAGTTCTTCAGCTTCCCGTCCTTCACCTTGGTCAACTGACTTTTCATCTGAACAAGTACTGCATCACACCAGTTGAATACTTTCGGTTGGAGACACTCCAAGGCGTGCTGCATGTAAGATCTGTTGGCAACATGTAGAGCTGCGCTACCAGCCATCCTACCAATGGTATACAGAATGGACCTGAGAGACCTGTCAGTAATCTCACGGATAACAATCTTGCCGTCTCTGCTCGGCTGAGAACCTTCCCTGCAATACTGGCAGACATAATCTCTCACGGAATCGGTCCCCCGGGCCGTACCTGACAAGAAAATGGGGGCACCTCGCCTTGACAATCCAGTCAAGAAGTACATGTCCTCTATGGTCAAGGGAATGGACTTTCCCCTAATCTGGAATACCTGGTTAATAGGATCCCAAGCATCAAGCATGTACTGCAGCAAAGTGATCTGTGCTCTCATGCTAGAGATACGGAAGAACTTCAACAGGCCACAGTTCCGCAGCGCGTTCACCGTGACAGGGTCATGGAGGGCAATCATGTCCTCCTCTTCATGTTCTTGTTCTCGCCATGTAAGGGACATTTTGTTCAAGGTTCCCTGCAAAACAAACAAGAGAAGGAGTAAGTTCCTGATTTTGATGAAAAACTGGCGAAAATTCATCAAAAAATGAGCTGGAAACTCAGTTTTCTGAGCCCAACGCAGGCAGAGAGTGTCCCACCTGCGCTGAAGGACAGACTGCCTTAAGGCAGCTTGACATTTAGCACAGGTTTCGAATGAGGAACCTGCGCTGAAGTTAGGGCGCCCTGGCAAAACCCCTGAGGCTCAGAAAAGCTGGGAAACAGGCACAAAACTGAAAAAAGGAACCATGAAAAGAAAGAGCTAGGGTTTAGCTCCTACCTGGTCCAGACGGCGCCGAAAATCGTCCGCAGAATCTCCCGGAATCAGCTGGTGAAAATCAAAGGGGAAGAGGCACCTCCAAAGCTCCAACAAATCAAATGCAAATGAAATGGTAAAATGAGAGGTAAAAACACCTTTTAATGGCTTTTTACGTAGTTCAAAGCGAAATATTAGGGTTATAATCTCATTTTCATGCAAATATTATTCATTTCTAACAAAGTTTGTTGCAGCAATTGAAAATGCAGTACTATCCTTGAAAAGAGAAAAGCTAGTAATGGTAAAAAATCAAAATTTGACCATATAATCGAGCAGTTTTAGCATAAAGTTCATGCTCGTTAAAAAATAAACGCAAAATCCGAGCAGTTTTAACGCGGTCTTCATGCTCGTTAAAAAATAAATAAAAGCAGTGAGCAATGTTTCCCCCAGAGTTTAAGATCTTTTTTAAATAAAAAATGAACCTATCCCGGTAAATAACCTCTGTGATCGTAAATTTATCAGCCATAAAAACCTTGGTCGTGTTTGCACCTGCCACCTCCACCGTCATTTGGCCGATCGTTCACCTCCATATGATTGTTTACCCATTTTGAGGAACAACTGCGAAGAGTGATTTCACCTAGCCATCCTTGTGACACTACCGTGATTGGAAAATTCCAACCTGTACCTGGAATCTGCTGCTATCCCTGTTTGTCACTCGTTCCTCAAAAGACGAGTCTTCTTTGAGCTCTTTTCAACTGACTCATAAAATATGAAAAGTTTGCCGAGTTTTGGCCTTCCAGCTCGTTAAAGTGACCGGAAGAGCTATCCCTCCTCTAGATTTTAATCTTTTTGGACCTGATGGATTATTGCACAAAAAGGTCAAGCGCTTGTTTTATTCGGCTCGTTAAAGTTATCGAAAATTCATCCCTTCTGTATTGTTTTATACTTTTTCGGACTTAAGGGATTAGATGACGAAAAATGAATTTTGGAGTTAACTTTCTGTACCTTTTCAGACTCTCTAAAAATGAAAAGGACCGAGTTTTCTTTGTCGTTAGACTCATTAAAATGATTAAATAGCGACAAACTTGTCTTTAGACGAGAACGAGTTTCCCTATCGCTAGGCTCGTTAAAACATAGCGATGGGCTTGCCCGAAGGGCAGGTTATAGAACAAGCATATGTTATCCTCCTCAAGCTTGACAAAAATAAAGAGGTACTGGTCAGAAATGACTGGGGAAAAATTGGGAGAACCTCAAAGCTTTAATGGTAGCAAGTCGCTCTTGAACATGACACTTTTCCTCCGTACCACATCGGGTTGGGTTGTTTCATTCACCGGTCTCATCACCATGGTCTCGCCAAACCATCCACATTTGGGGTAATGCTACCGATCCATCGCATCAGTGTCGTTATATGTTCAAGAGATGTTGTTCAGAAAGAGTCAACCGTGTCCCATCCACTGCCATACATTATCCTTCATCCACCCATGATCGCCACCCTGAATCATATGTCACAGATTGTTTTCACCTCCACTAAAATCATTAGCTCCGTTCCGTGTCACTGATGTGGGATTCATTAAGGCCCTCCTTTGACAGATCGCTTCTTGTCGACTTCAGCTCATTATCCAAGAAGTTGATCTAGGAACAACCCCCTTAGTACTTTGAAGCTTGCATGCCTCAATGGCAAGTTTCTCACTTCCGGCGACAGGTATACATCAATGACCTTCGACCAGAAGATTTTGCGTGGTGTTCGACGCCAAGTCCTTTATTCACACAACGTGAATTGTACTGCAGTACCTTGAGGGTCATTATCATTATCGATGATTCCTCTCGCGCTTGTTAATGGTTTACATCATTGACCGGTAATCAAGCGATGTCTTTCCATGTTCGACTTCAGCGCAATTCTCACATGGATCGACTTGTACTTAGAGTGAAGATCGAACGAGTTTGAAGACCCCGGATCTAGTTTCATCCATCCGGGCTGCGATATATATTAAGGAAATATAAAGACATTTGATATGTACATCATTGCAGCAGATGATCATCCTACTCAAAGGATGATAATTTCAGTAGAGAATTATCAGTCTATCATTAGACGATCGTCTGTTCTATGTACCAAAATGAATTTATAAAGCTGAGCATTGGAATGCCCGCCTCAGCTAGATCATGAAAGCAGAATGAAAAATAATGTATTTTATTGTATTTTATTACAGGTCACCTCTCAGCGATTGAATGAACTTCGGATCCTCCTGATAAAGCATTTCACCCGATAAACGACCTCATACTTTAGGGGGCAACAGTTATAGACATTTCTGTGCCTTACAGCATGAAGCATGAAATGTCCATAATCTGAGGGATCCAAAGTCCCTAAACATGTTGTTCCTACCCCTAGAGGAACAAGGTCAGCAAACCATAGCACTGAATATCAGTTCTCCACCTGAAAACACTCAAAAACAAGCTAATTCTGGATCATGTCAACTGCTCCACTGAGCATCTGCGCTGAATGTCAACTGCTCCACTGTCTACCTGCGCTGAATGTCAACTGCAAAGAAGGCTACCTGCGCTGGGCGAGTTGGGACATGTGGCACAGTCATTCCTCAAGGTGTCAATGCCCAGGAAGCTTCCAAAATGACACTTGGATCAGGGAATTCGACTGGTGATGAGTAAGAGGATCTAGATCTCCAAGTGGAAGCAAGAACCTCCAAGTGGACTCAAGAACTGAAGAATAACTGAAGTGGGAGAGGACACTAGTCAGCTCTCAAGCTGACTCATCCTTTCTCTAAAACTCCTATATATAGAGCTCTCTCATGAGGTCTAGGGGGGCTGGAATCTTGTGAATGTAAGGAAGTGCTGTTGGTTTGAGTATAGAACTATTGGGTGATTTGCTTTGAAGGAGGTGAAGAGGAGATTTCTTTCTGCTGGGAGGTGATGCTGGATTGGGACTTTTATGGTTGTATCACTTCCTGAACTTTACTTCTTCCATTAATAAAGCATTCGAGGTTCTTCTATATGCATGTATCTCAATGATGTATTGTTATGCTTGTGTATTTGATTTATTCTAATCCTTGAATCAATTATGAATGTATGCTTCTTGTAGTTTCCCTCTCTTGTCATTTTGTAGGATCTTGGTGTAGCTGGGCCAGTGAAAGAGCAAGGAGCTGGGAGCAAGCAGCAAGGAGAGAAGATTGGATCAACCATTAGCGAAAGACATCGGTTAGTGGATCTCTTTCTCCCCTATTTTACTTTCATAAAGAAGAAATCTTAGATAGCTTTGCTTCGATTGTTGCTGAGGTACTATCACCCTTAGAGTGGGATAGGGTCATTCCGTATTGGATACTTTTCCCAACAACAGAAGGAGACATTCTTATCAAAGTACCAAGACTATTACAGAACCAGGGACTTAAGGGAGGAGGCATTTAGAATGACACAAAAGGAGGATGAGATCTTGGAAGACTATGTAGAGTGGTTCCACTATAATCTGTAGAGGTATAAACACAATGATTTAGACCATGAAATCTTTAAGACTATATTTATAAGAGGAATGAGCGATGACTGCCTTGATACCTTGAACATATTATGGAAGGGGGATATATTACAGGAATCATTCACTGAAATTGTAAAGCTCTGTCTAAGATGCTCTAGAGGATCGTCTAAGGGGAGGAGCACAATTCGAGACGCCTCTTCCCAAATACAAAAATCTACAGGAGGAGGAGTAACCAGAGTAGAGATCAAGAATTTGTTTGAGAATTTCAAGGCTAATATCCTCAATACTCTCTCTGCCCAGATAACGACAACACAGATCAAGAAGACACAAGTAGAAGTTGATACACCTTTGGCTGTGTTCTGTCTGAATTGTCGCAAGAAGCATCCTTTGAGGGAATGTGAATTGAAAAAAATCAGCTTGTGTAATATTTGGGAGTTGGAACATTTGACATGACAATGTCCAGAGCTTCCTAGACTGAAGGTGGTACTTAGAGAGTCAAGTGAGGAGGTGAAGTCCTCTTATTTCATCGCACCAAGGAGGCCATGGGAACCATGACCTCCAGGTATGTGTCAAGATGTTTCCTCTTTCAATTCATGGAAAAATGCATATAATACTCAACAATATCCATGGCAATACCCTGCTCCTTTTTCAGCACAGTTTCCTTCACACTGGGACCAGTGGTCTCCATCTCCCTCTGTCCAATATCCTCAATCTCAACCATATCCTTGGAATGACCCAAATAAAGCTTTACCTGGATTATTCGTGCAACAATAGCTGTAGTTACCTCCTTTCCAAACTCCTGCTCCTACACCGCCTGTGCAACCCCAACTACCTATGCAACCTAACCCAAACCCAAACAATAAATCAACACAGGGCATAGAGGCTCTTACTACCTTCCAGACCTACCTTATTACCCCCCCATGGCTTAATGAAATTTAATTGTGATCGAGAAAGGTAATTAAACCAAGTCACTCCCCTATCATTATATGGAGGAATGTGAACCATCTAGAAGAGATATCGGAGGCTCTGAGGTGGATGTTGTACCTATAATAGTCGATACAGAGGAAGTTGTTAAGTTTGTAATAGCCAATCCGCGAAGAACTATTACTTCTATAATATCCAACTCGAGAAAGGCTGATACACCTGTAACAATCGACTCGACTATTGTAACTTAGGACCCTCCATATCCTTAGAGATTGATTGAACATGGAATGACTTCACAACCCGAATCTAATTTAGGGAGTTGCAAAATCTACTTCTATGAATTCCTCTACTATAAGCCCTTAAATAAATACCTATCTATGCTAAAAAAGTGAGAGGTTTGTGCACCACGAAACCTTGGAGGAAGCCTAAAGACCCTGCTACCATACATGTGATGGGGGAATTATCCAAATTAATGTCTGCTCAACCTCTTCTAACTAAGTATAATGATCCAAGAAATCCTACGGTTACTGTCTACATTAATGATCAACCCATGGCTAACATGTTGATCGATCTTGGCGCTGCCATTAATGTAATGAAAAAGGACCTCTTTACCACTCTTCGGTTATAGGGACTTAGAAATACTCCTATTGTACTTGAATTAGTGGACAGGTCCCGTGTTAAACTTGAGGGGGTGTTATAGGATATAGTGATTACAATAGCTTTCTGGAGGTATCCGGCTGACTTTCTTATCTTACAGCCCAAATTCAATTTGAGGGGACCTCCTTTGATCTTAAGGAGACCTTGGATGGCCACTGTAGATGCATTTATAGGTTGCAGATCTAGATCTATGTGATCTTGGATGGCCATGCGACAAAGAACCTTAATCTTTACCCCCCCAAAACCAAATGTGGATTTATACAACCCTTGGTGGGATGAGTTTGAGCGTGAGTCAAATCTTTCCCTACCACTCCTCACTTTCGGGAAAGCCGACTATTTCAAATATGAGACAAAAGATGACATCATTCATGGTTTTATTAGTAACTTTCTTTCTGTCGCTTTTGCTAAAAATGTGAATGAGGAAGAAGAGGTGGAAGATATATATTTTGGAGAAATGAGAATCACTCTTTATATTGATTGCAGTCCAATTGAAATAGAACCATGAAATTTTTTTAATATTAACCCCAACTTGACTGCTGAGAAAAACCAACTTCTGTTACAATGATTACATAAATACAAAAAGGCATTTGCATGGAACTATATGGATATGAAAGGGATCCACCCTAACCTATGCACTCACTATATTTATTTGAAGGATGTTTGCAAACCAATCACACAACCACAATAGCCGCATGAACCCTCCACTAAAGGAGGTGGTGAAGGAAGCATTACAAAAACTCATGAGTGCTAATTTTATTTATCCAATATCTAATAGTCAGTGGGTGTCATCGATTGTCATCGTTCCTAACAAGAATCGCAAGTGGAGAGTCTGTGTAGGTTACAAAGAACTCAATAAGGCCACTTAAAAGGACCATTTTCCTTTACCATTTATAGATCAGGTCCTTGATACCCTTTCTAGAAAGAAATTCTTTTCATTTTTAGACGGATTTAGTGGCTACAATTAGATACATATTTCCCTAGAGGATTAGGATAAAAAAACCTTTACTTGTCCTTGGGGAACCTTTGCATATAGAGTACTCCCTTTTGGACTTCGCAATGTGCCAACAACCTTTCAAAGGGAAATACTGGGGATTTTTTCTGACTTGTTGAATGACTTCCTTGAAATCTTCATGGACGATTTTACACCTTATGGAGATGCTTTTGAAACAACATTGGCTAATCTGGAAAAGGTGTTGGAATGATGAATAGAGACTAATGTTTCTTTGAGCAATGAAAAATTTCACATGATGATGACTGAAGGGATCATGCTTGGACACTAGATCTATGCTGAAGGAATCAAGGTAGACCCTGAAAAAATAGAGGTAATTCTAAAAATTTCAACCCCCAAGATGCAAAAAGACGTACGTAGTTTCTTGGGGCATGTAGGGTATTACAGGAGATTTATAGAAAAATTTTCAAAAATTGCATCGCCATTATTTTCCTTGCTCATGAAGGATGTCGACTTGTTGTGTCCAGGAAAGTGTGAGCAGGCCTTTTTAAAGCTGAAATGTTGCGTGTTAGTAGCTCCAGTCTTGCGAGGACCTGATTGGGAACTGCCATTTCACATAGCAATAAATGCATCTGATATTGCTGTAGGTGTTGTTTGGGTCAACTGGATGATAAGAAACCTTATGCTACTTACTACATAAGCAAAAATCTAACCCCAGTTGAGCTCAACTACACAGTGCCTGAGAAGGAGTTCTTAGCAATCATGCACGCCGTCAATAAATTTCGACATTATATCACTAGGTATCAAGTATTTGCACACACTGACCACTTTTCCATTCGGTTTTTAATGAATAATCCAATTACCAATGGTAAAATCACACATTGTTTACTGTTGTTTACAAGAATTTGATATCACAACTGTCAACAAACCTGGAAAAGATAATGTAGTATTTGATTTTATTTCTAGGTTAACTATTGATGACAATTGCATTCCTACTGAGGATTCTTTCCTATTTCTACTTACTCGCCTTGGTATGTAGATATAGCCAATTATCTTGTTGTAGAGAAGTTTCCATAGTATTTGTCCTCCAAGGAGAAAACAAAGATTATACAACAAAGTGCGACCTATACCTGGATAGATGGGAATCTCTATCACACTAGGCTAGATTTCCAGATCAGACATTTTGTTAGAGAAGATGAGATATTTGACATCGTTAAAGCTTGTCACGAACAACCTTTTGGAGGGCACTTCGCAGACAAACAGATAGGATAAAAAGTCCTTTCAACAGTGTATTATTGGCCAAAAATATTTCAGGATGCCAAGAAGTTTGTGAAGGGATGTGATAATTGCCAAAGGATGGGCCAACCATTGCAATCAGATGAGATCCCGTTACAGCCCCAAATCTTCTTAGAACCTTTTGAGAAATGGGCCCTAGATTTTGTGGGACCAATTAATCATCATCTAGATAGAAATATTACATCTTGGTCTACACTGACGATGTCACAAAATGGGTTGAGACAAAGGCACTAACCAGAGCCATGAAGCAGGTTGTTTCAAACTTCCTGTTTGAAGACATCTTTGTTCAATTTGGCATACCCAGAGAGATAGTCATAAACAAAGGGCCCTAGTTTACATCCCATATGATCTAGAAGTTGGTTCAAAAATATAAAATCCATCATAGAATCACAACACCGTATCATCCACAAGCAAATGGCCAAGTGGAAAGCATTAACAAAGTCATTGAGGGGATCCTTACTAAGACTATGGCTAGTCACCGAAGGAATGGACCGAAGAAATTTTAGAAGTGTTGTGGGCATTCAGGACTACATGGAGGAATACCATAGGATTCTCACCATATGAACTTGTGTATGGAAAAAACCCTTATTCCCCATTGATTTCGAAATCAAGACACTAACAACAACATTGTAGGTAAATTTGGATCTGCCTACAGTACAAAAGAAGAGAGTGAACCAGCTCAATGAATTGGAGGAGAAACGATTAGCTGCTATCTAGAAAACAAAGATTATCCAGCAGTAGAGAACTAAGTGGCATGACAGATTCATCAAGAAGAATAAGTTCCAGAAAGGAGATTGGACTCTCTTATACGAGTCAAGATTCAAAGACTTCAAGGGTAAGCTCTACACCAGATGGCTAGGTCCCTATGAGGTATATGCAATCTTTGACAATGGCACTATAAATTTGGTGACCATTGACAGTGCGAGGATACCATTGCTTGCAAATGGGCACCGTATTTGGTTATATCACAAACCTATTTCAAGGGATTCATTCGTCAACATTGACACAAATTCGTATCTTCAAATTACAGGAACAGGGGAAAGCCCCCCTATGCTGCAAATAGATATATACCCTAAACCCAGCTCCTGGATACATCATTGATTGAATATTATCTATTGTCGCGTCCCCTGATGATGGACTCACTTGGTAGTCCGAAACGTTGGGTTCACAAAACTCTTCAACAGGTCATTCCTCCTCTATCTAAAACCATCTTCACCTGTATGGATTCCCTATTTAACAACATCAAATCCTACCATGGAAGGGATATGATGGATAGCGCATCAGATTTCGAAAAATTAAGATTGTCCAGAGCTAAACTCATTTCTAATCTGAATTTTCTTAAAAAGTGTAGAGATAACAAGGTCATCCCTAAATTTGCCAACTGTAAACATCCTCTTCGGTTCAGAAATCTATCCAGTTTCAAAAAATTAAGTGATACCCTGGTGAGAAATGAAATCAAATGGGTCAGATCCAAATTAATAAAAACTTCTGAGAAACTTCTTTCTGCGCATCTGAACCTTGCTGCGCATCTTAGAAAGGATTTTTGGCAATCACTAGATGCAATTACATTCATAAGAGCTGACAAATGGTTAATAAAAGACAGCATCAAGAAACTAAAAAAGTTAAACAATTTACGCAGCAATGGTGAAGATCACAACCTGTGCGCTCGTTCAAAGATTCCTCATATCTACAATCTTAATGGTTCGTCCAGAATACATACACCGCAAGACACGCTGGTTGATAATGTTCCTGATAGCAATCATGCTATATTACAGATAAACAACGCAGTGAAATTGATGAATAGCTCGGAATCAGATTCGATGCCACTAATAAATAATTCAGCGGCCCCTGTTCCTGACTCGCATTCTGTAACAATCGTGCCTATAAACAGCGCTGCCATAATGATGAATAGAAGTGGCAATAATTCGTTGGCGCAGGCTCCTTTGCAAACCGACTCACAGATCAGCACAATCCACTCATCCAGAACGCAATCCAGTCTTGATTCAACGCCTGAGACTATGGATTCGGTGGTGCAGGTATACAGTCCAGCAGAAAAATCTCTAAACAGCGCAGAACGGAAGTGTATTATGAATTCGAAGGATAGGGTAACTCTATCAACGCAAGTTAAAACGTTTCAACCTTTGAACCGCGCTGTTACAAGTCAAGATGGGAGCAGTCAAGGCAGCAATACGATGGCAAGAAACGTGGCTGTGACTCAGGATGAAAGCAGCAGAGTTATAATAGGTAGGCACGGCAACATAACCAACATGTCTCAAAATGAAAATAACGCTGGCATAAATAATATTATGGATAAAACAGAAAACTTCGCTAATAACCCTTTCACCAGCTTAAAAACGCAAAACCCTCATCACAATCCAATCATGACATCTGACAAAGCCCTAGTTATTAACTTATCAGACATCATCCTAGATCATGCAGCTGAATCCATCTTAAAAAAAGGGCTGAATTTTGCCATAACCCCTAATAAAATTCCGATTGAAGATGTTATCAGTAATATCGAAGTAGCCATAAAAAACTTAGATATAGCTGAAAGTGAAGAAATTAGACAAGATATTGCAAAAATCCTGAGAACTGCAAAACCTCCTTCATCTAACATTTCCTTAGAAGAGAAAAGAGCCTTAAACACCCTTAGAAATAATAAAAACATAGTCATCCTAAAGGCAGACAAGGGCAATGCAACTGTGATTATGAACAGAAGTGATTATGACAATAAAATGGAAGATCATCTAAACAATAGCGGTTGTTATAAAATAATAGACAAAGATCCTAGTGAGAAAATCATGCGTGATGTAATTAAGAAAATCAAAGAATCATCCTTAGATGATGCCACTAAAAAGAAAATCATTCCTAGCAGTTCCATCATTCCTAGAATCTATGGGGCTCCCAAAGTCCATAAACCTAACATACCTCTCAGACCTATAGTTAACACCATAGGTTCCCCTACTTACCTGCTCGCAAAATACCTTGCTAAAAAGCTTAGACCCCTATCTGGCAATACCCCTTCTTATATTAAAGACTCCTATTCGTTTGTTCAATGGATAAATAACATTGAAATGAAAGAGGAAGATCTTATGGTCAGCTTTGACATTGTATCCCTTTACACCATGATTCCTATTGATGAAGCCATTGAGATCATGAGAAACCTCACTGATAAAGAAACTGTGGATCTTTTGGAACTATGCTTGAAATCTTCGTACTTCAGCTTCAAAGGAATAATTTATGAACAAACTCATGGTGTGGCTATGGGTTCTCCTCTATCCCCCATAATTGCCAACATCTTTATGGAGCACTTTGAACAGAAGGCTCTTACATCATTTCCATACACCCCTGAAGAATGGAAAAGGTTTGTAGATGACATATTTGCTAAGTGGAGTCATGGAAAAGAAAAGCTTGACCTATTCCTCAACCATTTAAATAGCCTCTCTGACCATATAAAATTCACCATTGAAATTGAAAACAACAACCAGCTTCCCTTTCTTGATGTCCTCCTAACCAAAAGAGAAGGGTCTCTTGGTTTCCAGGTCTATAGAAAGAAAACTCATACAGAAAGATATCTACATGCAAATTCCCATCACCACCCTAAACAGAAGATTGGCATCATCAGGACCTTAACCACTAGGGCAGTAAGAATATCTGATCCTGACCATTTAAACAATGAACTCAACCATCTTCACAAAGTGTTTGAGCTAAATGGCTACAATAGAAATACCATAAAGAAAGCTATGCACCTATCCCTAAAGAAAAATAACAATAATATTAAGGATCAAAATTTATCAACTCCTAAGGTCTCCCTTCCATACATAAAAGGTACCACAGATAAAATTACCAAAGTTCTCAATAAACATAACATTGATGTAGCATTCACCCCAGCTAACACCATCAAACAATTATTCAACTCTGTTAAAGACCCCATAAACCCTAACCTTCAGAAAGGTGTTTATGTGATTCCTTGCTCATGCGGCAAGGAATACATAGGTGAAACAGGTAGATCCCTTAATGTTAGAATTAAAGAACACTCTGCTGACTTAAGAAGAGAAAGAATCTCTAAATCAGCCTTAGCTGAACATGTTCACTCTTCCTCTCATTACATCTGCATGGAAAAAGCCAAACTTGTTAGAAAAGAAGAACACTGTCTTAAAAGAAAAATTAAAGAAGCCATTGAAATAGAAAAAAGGAAAAACAATTTTAACCGTGATGATGGATTAAAATTGAGTAACACTTGGAAACCTTTACTAGAAATCCTAAAAAACAATAATCGCCACTCAGATTAACCCTTTCCCTCAGATTATCTCATTAACTATCAATCATTATAAATCTCCTCTTAACCATCCTCCTTAAGCATTAATTCATTAACCTAATCAAATCATAAAACAGTAATAAATTAATTAATCATATATTAATTAATTAATTAATTGATATCTATATATATATATATATATATATATATATATATATATATATAGATAATAACAATAATCATATAGTTTCATATTTTATCAAACCTTTTTATATATAATTAAATTAAAAATTAAAAATTAAAAATTATAATAGAAGAAAGAAATTGAAATAAATAAAAATTAATAATAATTTAACAATCATATTAAACTAATAATTAAATATATAAAAAAAAATAATAATAATTAATTAATTAAATTAAATTAAATTAAATTAAATATCAAACTTTTATTAAAATATATAATTAAATTAAAAATTAAAAGTTATAAAAAATTAAAATAGAATAAAGAAATTAAAATAAATAAAAAATTAATAATAATTTAATAATCATAATAAAAAGATAATTAAATATAACAAATAAATAAATAAATAAATAAATAAATAATTAAATTAAATTAAAAAATATATAATTAAACTAAAAATTAAAAGTTAAAGAAAATTAAAATAGAATAAAGAAATTATAATAAATAAAAAATTAATAATAATTTAATAATCAGAATAAACAAATAATTAAATATAACAAATAATTAATTAATTAATTAATTAATTTAAACTCATTAATAAAGTAAATAAATCATTATTCAATTCAATTAATTTTTGATTTGGAAAAAAAAAAAAATTTAAATAAATAAATACATTGGCCGACCTAATTTCTCTCATCATTCTTCAATAACCTAGATATATATACCCTAAACCCAGCTCCTGGATACATCATTGATTGAAGATTATCTATTGTCGCGTCCCCTGATGATGGACTCACTTGGTAGTCCGAAACGTTGGGTTCACAAAACTCTTCAACAGGTCATTCCTCCTCTATCTAAAATCATCTTCACCTGTATGGATTCCCTATTTAACAAAAATTCTAATTTTTCCGATAAGCGTAACAACTAAAAATCAAATATGGTTGGCGGCTGTTACACCTTCAAACTTAAAAAACAAAAAAACAAAATGAAAAAAAACAAAATAAAAAACAACATAATAAAACAATCTGCCTGTGAAAACCTTTTCCGGGCGCAGAGAGACAATTTCTATAGTAGTTTAGAACCACCTTGTGGTAGCTATTACACACTCTGTAACAACATTTGTTATTTCAAATCATACCTTACGATAGTGTTGTTACATGATATTTTCTTCTCTATTTTTGTAAAAATTAATAATATATAATAGTCGTTGTTGGGCACCAAATCTGCTTACCTGTTCCCTACATTTCCACTCATCTTTTCATCCTTTTTGCACTCATTAACATGCATTTACTATGCTAAACCTATGAGGTAACCCTCCTTTCTTTGTCTCTTGGAATATTTAATTAATGAAGTAAAGTCACAAGGGCTATGCGAACCACTAAAAATTGTTATGTCCGTAGATTCTGGAGAACAAGTGTTGATCTCACAGCATATAGCGGTAGTTCCGCTATTCACAACAGTCGTTTAGCAATGCTGAAACAACATAACCAACTTGTAGCTATTCCCAATCCATTTTGGATCATTTCTATTCTCACTCTCTCGGCACTAGTGCTGTTTTGAACTGATGTATATTTTTGGGCATGTAGTTGCCAGGTTTTGGGGGAAGATGTTATCACCCCTGTATTGTATAAAAGATGGATCATTCCTATGCGAAGGGTTAGCCGTACCAGGATATGCATTGTAACAGCTTTTCTTTAGATTAATAAAATATAAATGCTTTGTTGTTCTATCTTCAGTTGTGAGTGAACGCAACCTTGATCAGAGAGTTGGGCCCGCTCTTCTGATCAGGTGTTGTGTGTTTCCTTTTATGTGTGTTGTTTTACTTGCTGTATTTATTTCCTTATTACTGTTATAGATTTCCATAGATTGTTGTGAATTCCTTTTTAAGTTCTGTAGTTTAATTTCCATTACTGTTACAGCGATGCTTTGATTTCTTAATCACGAACCCTTGGTTGATGTAAGATTGTAACTTTGCTCCTGCATATACCTTGCGCATTACCTTGAAAAGAGTATGCACTTGGATTGATGAATTAATGTAGGAAAAGGGTTGATTAATTTGTTCATACATGGACACCAACATTTTGGTGTCATTGTCGGGGAAGGCTAACAAGTTTCAAGACACAATCTGTATCAACCAGAGGATCAATCTCTCTTCCTGGGGAGAGAAGGAGTTTTCTCACTCTGCTCCATGTCCTAAGCGTAGTCATTTATTTGTTTTGTTGTTTTTCTTTTGTTTTTTTTTTCCATTTTTATCTTTAGGGCCACTCTCTCGTCCTGGGGAGGGAAAGAGTTTTCTCACCCTCCTCTGGGTCCTAAGCTTAAATTTTTCCTATATTTTTTCTTGTTTTGATTTTGAAAAACCCAATCTCTCATCCTGGGGAGGGAATGGTCCTTTGACGCCCTACTCTAGGTCCCGAGCTTTAGATTTCCTTATGTACATTCTTTTCTTGTTTGGTTTCTTTTCCTGGGGAGGGAAGGATCCTTTGACACCCTGCACCAAGCCTTGAACCTTAGGTTCTTGTTTATTTAGTTGTTTTCCTTTCCACTTGATCTCTGTTCCTGGGGAGGGAATGGTCTTTTGACACCCTGCTCCAGGTCCTGAGCTTTGTGATCTGGTATCGACATTTGCATCACATCAAATTGCATGAACAAAGATTCGAATAAAAGGGGCAGAGGAAGAGCGCCAAAGAAGGGAGGACAGGATATGGGAAGGAATACTTATATCCAGCAAATCATCGCAAGAGTTGAGTCAGAGGCATCCTCTCACGCTGCTCTAAGGGAAGGTGTTCAAACAAGATCTAGGGGACAATCTGTAGATCAGCCAGTGTTATCCACATCACCCCTTATTGATTCAACACAACAGACACTTCCAGCAGCTGAAGGAGCATGTAGTAGCATACCTAATGAAGGGGCACCATTGCTGGTAGCAGAGGGAGAAGAAGTTGCAAGCAGAACATCAGAGGGACCAACCCATTCCAGTAGGGAAGAAGAAGTTGTAGAGAAGAGGTCTGAAGGATCAAGCCATTGTGACAGAGAGGAAGAAGTTGTAGGGGTACCTATATCACCAAGGGATAGAGGGAGTGTTGTTAAAGCAACTCAAACCCCTGTGATAAGAGCCCTTCCATCATTTCCTGCAGAACCCGCTGAAATCCCCAGTGATTATTGGAGGATATTCATGGCACCGACAACCTCTACTATTGACTTCCCAATTGGAGATCTGGGGGCTGGCGCACCCACAAAGCCCATTCCTTTAGTAGCCTTACCTAGCTTTCATGGGCTTACTTCAGAAGATCCTGACACATTCCTGTTTGAATTTGACATTGTATGTCGGGGGTATGACTATATAATGGATGCTCAGAAACTGAAAATCTTCCCTACCACACTAAAGGGGACAACCCTGCGATGGTTTATGGGTCTTGGAGGAAAGACTATTTCCACATGGGATGACATGAAAACCTCCTTCCTGGAGAAGTATCAGGACTACTGGAAATCTCGGGATATCAAGGAAGAACTTTTCAAGTTTATACAGAAAGAAGATGAGAACATGGAAGACTGTGTGGAATGTTTTAAATACACGCTACAGAGATCAGGTCACTCCGACTTGGATAAGGATATTCTAAAAATTATCCTTCTCTGGGCCTTTTGTGAGGACTCTTTGGAGCTGTTAAACATAGTAGGAAAAGGAGATATATCAAAAGAGGACTTCGATACCATCTGTGAGCTGTGCATTCAGTGCTCAAGGGGAGTTGCAAGGAATAGACAAGGGATTCAGTCAACAAAAGTATCTGGCGGAGGTGTCACAAAGGCATAAATTGGAAACTTGTTGGATAATTTGAGAACTGATATCCTGAGTACCCTGTCTGCACAGATGGACACACTACAAGTAAAACAAAAACAGCTGGAACTAGAAATAACTATGGCTATATTTTGCCCAAAGTGCAGAAAGAAGCATCCACAAAGGGAATTCCCATTGAACTCTGTAGAGGAATGTGTAATCTTTGAGCTGAATCATGCAACAAGTTCATGCCCATCCTTGCCAGGATTGAAAGTGGTTTTTCAAGGTGCAGGAGAAGAGATGGAGCAACTGTACTTTATGGGACCTAAAAAGCCATGGAAACCTTGGCCATCAATTGGAAATCAAGGTATATTCCTGAATCCATCTCAATATTTTAGTAATTTTAATATGGGTCCCCAGTCCATGCCTTATCCGCTTATTTGGCTCGAATACCAGCTTCCACCCTAGCAGCAGTGGGCTCCTCAAGCTAGTTCAAGTTCCTCGTGGGCTTCGAACTGGCATGGACCTTCTCCTCCTGGGTAGTTTCCCTAGTTAATGCCACAAAAACAACTCCAGTTGCCCTCTAATATGACTCTTGGTAATCAGCCTATTTTTTGTCAACTTCCCATCCAACCTAATCCAAATCCTAACAATAAAGGGGCTCAACAAGTTGACACCATCATCCTACCTTCATACAACATATCCACTGCAAAATTTTATGAGATGAATTTAAGATCTGGGTGGGTAGTGGATGCTCAACCCTCACCTATTATCATTGGACAAGTTGGCAGTGAGGCAAAGGAATAAGAAATGGTTAAATAGGAATCGAACCAAGTCAGTAAAAATCAGAGACCTCCTCAGCCGTTAATTACTCAAAAACACCAAGCTGAACCGCCCTATCTAGAAAGATTGGCTTTGAGTAAATAGATCCCTCAAGCTGAGTTTTGATTTGTTAGGGGAGTTACAAAATTTGTTTGTTAAGATCCCTCTAGTGCAAGCTATGAAGGAAGTACCTATATATGCAAAAAATCTCAGGGAGTATTGTGCTAAGAAGCCTAAAAGGAAATCAAGGGACCCACTCACCATTCATGTGATGGGAAAGCTATCAGATTTTATGATGGGGAAGTTCATGCCTATGAAATATGAGGATCCCGGGAACCCAATTTTAACCGTGCAAATTAATGGAGTAGAAATTCCAAATGTGTTGGTAGATTTGGGTTCTGCCATAAATGTCAAAACTTATGAAACCATGCATACATTGGGTCTTCGAAACCTGAAACATACACCTACTGTGTTAGAGCTGGAAGATCAATCTATAGTTAAACCTGTAGGGAATTTATAAGATATCGCAATCTCGGTTGATTCATGGCACTACCCTATGGATTTCCTAGTACTGCAAACGCAATCCCCAGATGGTGGCCATCCCCTGATTCTGGGAAGACCGTGGCTAAAACCTCATATGCTTATGTTGGGTGTCATTCTGGACATATGGTTATCTCAAATGGACAGATTACTAAAAATTTAGTGTTATATCCTTCTGCAGAACCTAGTCCATCAGTGAAACCAGTGGGTTACAAGAAACCTTTACCAAAGGAAGAATCTGAATTTGAAAATGAGGAATTAAGACCTGTCCTTACTATTGGACAGGCCCTTCAGTTGAAAACAGAAACAGAAGATGACACAATTACTACTTTTATTAGTGATCCCTATTCTATTTCTGATTCAAATTAGTGAATTCTAGAGTCTGTCTTGATATGTGAAACGCAA
Organism: Pinus tabuliformis; assembly: GCA_031772625.1. Classification (NCBI taxonomy): domain Eukaryota; kingdom Viridiplantae; phylum Streptophyta; class Pinopsida; order Pinales; family Pinaceae; genus Pinus; species Pinus tabuliformis. The sequence continues at coordinate 151,156,339 of CM062812.1, forward strand.
GAAAATATTGGAACAATTGATGGATTCGATGGGCTACCTACAACTACATCCCATGACAACATTTCAGTGGAAATAGAGCCAAGGAAGACCCTGAATATTAATCCAGATCTGTCAGAATCCCAGACGAAATAGCTCTTAGATGTTCTTCAAAAACACAAAGAAGCATTCGCCTGGGACTACACAGACATGAAAGGGATTCCTGCCAATTTATGTACCCATCATATATACATCAAAGAGGATTGTCATCCTATGAGACAACCCCAGAGAAGGATGAACTTGCTCTAAAAAACATTGTCAAGGAAGAACTTCAAAAGCTACTGGATGTGGGATTTATCTACCCCATTTCAGACAGCCAATGGGTTTCCCCATTGGTGATGGTTCCTAAGAAAAATGGTAAATGGTGGATATGTGTGGATTACAGAGAATTAAATAAGGCAACGCAGAAAGACCATTTTTCGTTACCATTCATTGACCAAGTCTTGGATACTTTGGCTGGGAAGAAGTTCTTCTCCTTCCTGGACGGATTTAGTGGGTACAACCAGATCTAGATAGCCCCCGAAGATCAGGATAAAACCACTTTCACATGTCCTTGGGGAACTTTCGCATACTGGGTCCTTCCATTTGGTCTCTATAATGCACCTGCAACATTCCAAAGGGAAATTTTGGGGATTTTCTCTGATTTGGTAGATGACAGTGTTGAGATTTATATGGATGACTTCACTCCATACGGGGATTCATTCGAGGAGGGGTTGGAAAATCTAGAAAATTTACTTGAAAGATGCAAACAGGCGCATGTCTCTTTGAGTATAGTAAAATGCCACATGATGATGGAGGAAGGAATAGTTTTGGGACATTTACTTTCAGCTGCTAGAATTTGAATGGATACAGCTAAGATAAAGGTAATATTGCACTTCCCGATACCTAAAACACCCACACAGATACGTAGATTTATTGGTTGTGATGGTTATTACAGGCGCTTTATAGAAAACTTTACTAAAATAGCCCATCCACTTCTTCAATTTCTGACAAAATATGCAGATTTTGTGTGGACAGATGACTATGATGCAGCCTTTGTGAAGATCAAGGAACTTGTCTATAGAGCTCCGATCCTTCGAGGGCTGGATTGGAAATTACCATTCCATATTCATGTTGATGCTTCTTAGACAGCAGTTGGGGAAGTTTTGGGACAACAAGTGGATAAGGTACCATATGTAGTTTACTATGTTAGTAAGAACTTGGCTCCTGCTGAGTTGAACTACACAGTGACTAAAAAAGATTTCCTCGCTTTCATCTACGCCATCAACACGTTCTAGTATTATATTACCGGGTACCCCACCTTTGTACATACTGATCACGCAACAATTAGGTATTTGATGAATAAACCCATTACTCCTGGTTGTATTACAAGATGGATTTTGTTACTTCAAGAGTTTGACATTACCATAGTAGATAAACCAGAGAAGGACAATGTGGTTGCTGATTTTCTGTCTAGTCTAGGAAATAATGTTGAAGGTACACCCATCAAAGATAGTTTTCTAGATGAGCATCTTTTTGCAATTTCTGCTAACATTTTGTGGTATGCATATATTGCTAACTATCTTGCTACAAGGAAGGTACCTCATCATTTGTCATACAGGGATGAGTAGAAAATTATTCATCATAGTACCTGATATTCATGGATGGCATGGTACCTCTTTCATACAAGGGTTGATCAGTAGATTGAGAGTTGTGTATCAAAGGATGACATATATGAGATACTGAAGGTTGCCCATGATGGCCCTTGTGGAGTACATTTTGTAGATAAAAGAACATGCCACAATGTGCTACAAATGGGATACTACTGGCCTTTTATCTTTCATGATTCTCGAGATTATGTCCGAATATGTGACAGTTGTCAACGGATGGGACAACCTCGACGATCAGATGAGATGCCACTACAGCCCCAAATAGTCCTTGAACCTTTTGAGAAGTGGGCCATTGACTTCGTTGGACCCTTCAACCCACCTTATCAACAAAAGGTTTACATTCTAGTCTGCACTAACTATGTGACTAAGTGGGTGGAAGCCATAGTTGTTGTGAAAGCAACAGAACAGGTGGTTGCAGATTTTATTTTTTTAGAGATTTTTGCTCGATATGGTACTCCAAGGGAGATCATTTCAGATGGGGGAGCACACTTCACATCCCACACAATAGGAAGGCTTATGTAAAAATACGGGGTTAAACACAGAGTGACAACTCCTTACCATCCCTAGGCAAATGGACAAGTAGAAAGTACAAACAAGGTATTAGAAAGTTTCTTGACAAAAACTGTAGCAAGTCATCACTGGGATTGGTCTCAGAAACTTCCAGAATCTCTTTGGGCGTATAGGACAACATGGTGGAATACAACCAGTTTTTCACCATTTAATTTAGTCTATGGGAAATCCCCCTTGTTTCCAGTATAATTTGAGATCAACACACTCAGAATAGCTTTGGAAGTGGGATTAGACTTATCAGAGGCCCAAAAACACTGGCTGGAACATCTCAATGAGTTAGATGAGATCTATTCAATGGCCGTCTAGAAAACTACTGCTATTTAATAGTAGAGAATGAAGTGGCATGATAAATTTATCAAGAACAAGGTGTTTCATACAGAAGATTGGGCATTGCTCTATGACTCCCGATTCAAGGATTTTAAGGGAAAGCTTCACACTTGTTGGATGGGACCCTATGAAGTGGATGCTGTGTTTGACAACGGAGCAGTTAGATTGATTACAATAGATGAAACTAGTACTTCCTTCCTAGTGAATGTACATCGTTTGAAATTATACTACTGTCCAGCTTCTAAGGATGCCTTCATCAAACATCTCTCTGATAAATCTAGTTTGATGGTTGTTGGTGCAGAGAATGCTCTCTCTGCCTTCTAAATATATATATATATATATATATATATATATATATATATATATATATATATATATATATATATATATATATATATATATATATATATATATATATATATATATATATATATATATATATATATATATATATATATATATATATATATATATATATATATATATATATATATATATATATATATATATATATATATAACACTTCTTGGATGGGACCCTATGAAGTGGACACTGTGTTTGACAATGGAACAATTAGATTGATTACAATAGATGAAACTAGTACTTCCTTCCTAGTGAAAGGACACCGTTTGAAATTATACTACCGTCCAACTTCTAAGGATGCCTTCATCAAAATTCTCTCTGATAAATCTGGTTTGATGGTTGTTGGTGCAGAGAATTCTATCTCTACCTTCTAAATATATATATATATATATATATATATATATATATATATATATATATATATATATATATATATATATATATATATATATATATATATATATGTGTGTGTATGTATATGATGTTTCTACTTACTTGTTTGTCTTTTGCAGGGATAATGATCAAATTATGACAAGAAGGAGCTGAAAGAATTTTTTTCCAAGGAATACTTCATGTTGTTACTCTATCAGTGTTGTTACTCCGACGTTGTTGTTACTCCATCGGTGTTGTTACTCTGCCACTGTTTTTATTCCTTCGGTGCTATTACTCCACCACTGCTGTTACTCCGTCGGTGGTGTTACTCCGCCGTTGCTGTTACTCCGTCGGTGTTGTTACTCTATCATTGCTATTACTTCGTCGGTGTTGTTACTCCGCCAGTTATTTTCGCTATTACTCCATCGCGAGATATGCCTCCGTTGACTCTTACAGATTTAATTAAAATATTCAATTAAAGAGACTAGTACGTGCCGTGGATGACTACATTTAAGTTGGGGGGTTCCCGTCATAAATAAACGACAACATACTTTAATCATTTTTATACCACATCATTACCAAATCTAATGTGAATGGGAATCAACAAAATATCGTGATTTTGTAATTATGATTCTAACACATTGGGATTTGAATTCATATGCCAAAAACCTTATTGGTCTTTTCCCCAATACACTGCATTTAATTACTGTAATCATTCAGTTGTACTGCCATAACTCGTCATCATTCGCTGCGTTTTCTGAGAACTTACCCGTCACTCTCACTACCCTTTTACCTCGCGGCCATCATGATGTTACCATCGCCACTACTAGTGTGGATTGCGGCTACTCTCCCCCTACCAACCGATTGTGTCCACTGTGCTGTTACTATTTCTACAATGATGGGTGGGTTGGCTGTGCACCATGAGCTGGAGGATACAACAGTGGTTCAAAACAACCAGGAAGTATAGCATATTTTCGTAAATTCATGTTGGGACATCTATCTTGACAGGTTACAGGGGTTCAATGAAGCAGTTGTAATTGAATTCACACTCAATTTAGGTGAGGAGAGCTCTCGAGTTCGAGGGGTAGAAATCCCTATCATAGAGGAAGAAGAAGTGTTGTAGCAAGAAAGAGCTGATATAGAAGAAGTCTATGATAGGGGTTTTGGCATAAACCACAGCCATTGGATGATCTTCTCTCTCTCTCTATTTAACATGTAGCCATGATCTGGTTCTTCAACTTGTCCTAACGATGAACCACAATTATTGGTTCGAAACACATCGATAATTGATTGATAATGTGATTTACGCCGAAACCCTATCATATACTTGTTATGGATCATAGAAGCCTCAATTATACAATAGAAGAAGTCGTGAGCACCATGACTGAGGCTGTCCCACAAGAAACAACCTCAACTGTGGAGCCAAGAGAGCAAATTGGCAGCACCATAATGGGAGAAGAGGTACTGCAGCAGGCTGAGGTAGAAAAAAATTTCAACATTATGGCTGAGGCTATCCCACAAGAACCAACCTCGACCGTGGAGCCAATGGAGGAAGAAAAACCGAGTGAGGAAGGAGCTGGGATGGAAGAAGTCATTAGCACCACAGCTGAGGCTGCTCCACAAGAACCAACCTCGACTGTGAGGCCAATGGAGGAAGATGGACCAGTACAAAAGGGTTCCGAGGCTAAAGGAACCATGGGAATAATAGAAGGAGAAACTATGGACATAATGGACGGGGTTGACACGATTATACAAGAGTCCACTTTCATCAATTTCGTGCTGGAAGAAACAGTGCCAGCATCAGCTGCTCAAGAAATGTTGGATACGGGTGGTGGTGTCACACAAGAACCACCACCAACCCTTTTCGGCTCCAGAAATTGTGGAGGAATTAAATCCTGAGGTTGACACTGTTCCACAAGAACCAGTGTCAACCGCGGGACAGGAGACCACACAAGAGGAAGTCTCGACCCAAAGCAGAGCTATTGTAGATAGAGGAAAAGAGCTCGAGGTCACAGCTGGGGCCGGGATAGACCAGGCAGAAAACCTCTTTCAATCCCCTTTTTATTTCTCCATCCCGAGAGGAGCGAGGGTGTCTCGCTCTCCCCAATGCATAGAGGAGGAGGTTTTCATTCCTCCTATTTTGAAATTTGATGGGTCGATCAAAGGACCAGTTGCCGCAGGTCTGTTGGCCGCAAACTCCCAGCGAGACCTTCCTGAGGGACAAAGGGAGGAAGAACACCCCGCAGAGCCACAAGCACAACAATTGGGTGAGGAAAACACTGTTCGGGCAACAGGTACCCTAGAACCCAGAAGAGAGGAAGGGGTAGGCATTTTTGAAACAGGGGAACTAGGAGGGGAGATGCCAGCTGAAACGCCGATGGATATCCATCCAGTTGATCCACCACCTACCGAGACAACTTCACAGTGGGTCGAGGTAACGATTAAGAAGGAAGCAGCTGCTCCCAAGGAAGAGGGACCAAGCAGAGCGGTCCTGACAATTGAACCTGTGGATACTCCCTTGAGTAATCCACCACCTGTCAAACCAGCGACAAGGCCGGTCGAGGTGGTCGTGAAGCAAGAAGTGATTGAGGAAGAGAAAACAATGGAGGAAAACCCAATAGTAGGTCTAGCAGACATTCCCTCAGGTGACCTACCTCCTGCTGAACCAGTTGCAGTACCAGATGAGGTGGTGGTCAAACAAGAATGGATAGAGTTGTGTGAGCAATGGAGGCTACCCATTAAGCAAAAATATCAGCTGCAATTCAGCGATGCGATGTGGCTAAAAACAAACATTAGGAGGCTGAGAAGGCAGGCGCACCAGCTAAAGAAATAGGTGAAGAAATATAGGCAACAGGCTAAGAAGCCAAAATCCATGGTGGCCGAAGCAGAAACACAGGTGGACAATGTGGAAAAAACCTCTGTTGCCATTTAGACGGACCCTATCAAGCATTTGTTCAAAGGCCATGAGTTTTCCTTGATAGCTTGTTATGAACCTATACCAATAGGTGTCATATATCATGATTGACTTGGCCTAGTTCTGAAATATGTTTATACCTTTACTTGTTGCAAAGGTTTTCCATATCTGTAAAAAATCAAAAAATTAAAAAATGTAAAGAGGGTATACCCTAAAAGAAAAATCAAAGGGTAAAAAGAACAAAGAAAAGGTTGAAAAAATGAAAAAAAATGAACCCCAACAAAAATAAAAGACCAGGAAAGTGTGCAAGACCAAATGCCACTACTATTTTACATTGTACAATAATGATTGTGTGCAACTTGTTACCCATGCCACAATCCATGGTAACCAAATAGCTTAATCTTGGTTATTCCATGTTTTCAATTTCATGTTTTAAGAAATAGAGAATAAAGATCTGACCAAACAGTGTAAACTTGGCAGATAAGTAGATAGGTAGAGTGAAAAAGGAGCTCAACAGTTTAATCTGAGCTCTTGGATGTAATAAGTGTAGATTTAGATAGGAGTTCATATGTAAAAGAAAAGAAAGTTTGATAAGGGTTTGCCAGTCTAAGTGCACCCTAATAAAGAAGTGAAAATGCTAGGTTAAGTAGGTAGGGTAAGTAGATGGTGGTTGCAGAATAAATGTGTGGTGAATGGTTAAGTTCAATGCTTAAATCTTTTGCTTTCATCACTTGGACAAAAGCATGTAGCACATGGAAGGCACATCAACATTCAAAGTCACAATAATTAACTTCCCTATTCATTTCCCCTAAATTTTCACTAATTCCCTAAGTGCTAAAGGTAATTGCCAAAGTTGGAGGGGCTCAGAGCATTTCTCTGACTTTTGGAGGGACCAGACCCTCGACCCAATAATTTGAAATGCCTAAAGTACTTACGTCCCCTTCATCAACATTACCCCCCCCATAAAATCAATCATTCCTTTTATAATATTTTTTTCTAAGTAAAATCCTATTTTACTTAGGGAAATTAACACATCCTCTATATAAAAACCCTCATATTCACTTAGCCTAAGTTTTAAATGTGTATGATGAAAAGCTTTCGGAAAACATTAGACTTAGCACTTTCCCATTCATTTGGTCATATTAACCACTAATGTTTTTATTATATAATTCCTGAATAAAAAATGGGATTAATTAGCTAATATGTAGTTAATTAAGAACCCGACCCCTCCACCATCTAATGAGGATTAATTAAGTCATCCGGACTAATTAATAACTCTTTCGACCAATCAAATCGCCCCTGATATAACTAAGTTTTTTAATTCATATCAAGCCCGCCACTGTTGTCCATCAGTCACCTCAGCATCCTTGACCACTATCCGATTGGATCCCTCAGATTCGATGGCCATCGCGCATATCGGATGGGCCTTTTGATCGAAATTTAGCATGTGATGAGAGCAGTTTCCCAAACAGTGTTGATGCTACGTGTCAAAAGATGTGTTGAATCGCGCGACCCCTCCTAAAAACCACTTCCCACCCATAAGCGGTGCGATGAAACTCGCTCACCCCCTCCCCACAAACGACAAAAAATGTCAAATCACCACATTGACGCAACCTGTTTGTTTCACAAAACCCGCCAAGAGATTGACTTTGCATAAACAACAAAGTTTTATCCATTTTCATCCATTATTTTGAAAAACTCATGCATGTAGCCAGTACGTAGATATCAACCAACTCGTACCAAAACCATCAACCACCCTGAAAATTACTGCCCGACGTCGCTCCAGTCCACAGAGTGCTTCCAATCATGCAGTACACTATTTCTAGTTGCTCAAATACAGGTATTTACCATTTTTTCCCAGAAACCATGTTAAATACTAGAATTCCGCTGCAATTAAGTTGAAACCAAAATTTCTAGTGTAATTTAGTTGCCAGACTTAAAATTAAAGATTCCCAGGACCTCTGTTACACCTTTTTTCACTCAAAAATCCCTATTTTCATTTCTGAATCCACAAGAACTAGAAATGGAAACCCCCATGGCCCTCAATGTGGCTCCAGTCTTGGCTCCTCAGAGGGACTTAGGCCACCTTCCCTTGGCTAATAGGGACTTCCAAATCAAAGACCTCACATTTGATGACTCCCCCTTGAGACTTCCTTGTAAATACCGGGACCTTTACCTCAATAATGTTGACAATATTAGTCTGTGGGAATCAAATCTCCCAAAGTACCAATTCCATTATGTGTACATTTTCCCAGACATTGTTCACCAGTGCCATGCCAATTATAACCCTAATCTCAGAGCTGTAATGTCCCCCGACTAGCAAATCCCTTTTACCATTACAACAGACTCCATCAATGAAATATTGCAGTTTCAACCTAGTCAGAACCTTACCCCTTTGTCTATTACTGATTTACTTGACAAATCTTTCAAACTATCCAGCTCAGAGATCGCCAGAGTTTGCCAAATGTTCATGTTAGAACAATACATTTCAGAAAACCCTCCACCCTACATGATAGGTGCTTTTACAAGCTTAGGGAGGGATATTATCACCATGATTGCCTGTATTCTTGGTTTCACAACCAATGAATATGTGGATGAAATGACCTTTGCTTATATGACTATCTTCACCCTTGGCTAGCCCCCTACTGCCAAGTATGACAATGCTGCATTCATAGCTGACAAAATCCATGTTCAATTCACGAGATTAGAAAATGAGAGAGTTTTCAAGTATTCCATAGTCTTGTATCACCTCTTCCTGTATTACCAAAATGACAAATTTCCATTCTATGTGAATAAGCTTGATACCAGAGGTAATCCCAGATTAGTCATTTTCTAGACTTCCATCTTCCATTACTCATACACTTCTCCCTATTCATACAATGAATTCATAGATCAATTTGTCTATCCTGTAACCACCATGCTGACAGGATATTCTCCCCCAGGAATCAATGATGATATTAAGAGAATCCTGCAATTGTCAAAGAAGTACAAGATAGGTGACTGGTACTTGTACCTGAATCTATGGTTGTGAGCTCCCTCCTTTCAAGCTGCCAAAATATGTCCCTATGAGATTGTTTGCCTTAGAATATTACAGGCAAATGATAAACTCTAACCAAATTCATTTCACCAAGGCAAAGAAAAAAACATAATTGAGGATCAAAGACCACTTAGGCCCATTTGTGTGCAACAATAGACAAGTAGGGAAAGAAGCAGAAGATATTTTAGAGAATATGCATTTGAAGAAGAGATTTACTTGGACATATGATCCTCACAGTTTCATCTATGATAGAAGGACCAAACGTAAGTTGTCACCCAATATCCATCACAGAATCCCTGAGATAGAATATTATGCAAATTTGAATGAATGGAGGGAACACTGATAGAACCAGAGAGCGACAAAGTTGAAGTTGAAAATGTAATGAAATATTTGGAGAAGAGACTTGACCTAGACTCCTTATTATAGGTGCATGTAGAGTCTTCCCAAAGGCTAGCCCAGGAAACCAGTTCTCCCACAGCAGAGACTTCACAGAGACAAACTCAAGAAACAAGTCCATCTACATCAGAACAGCCAGAAGTATAAGAGCAGCTTGAAATATCTGAAGAACAAGCTCCACCCTAGCCACATCCAACTCCAACAAACATGGGAAATCCCCCAGTTGTGCAGACTCCACTGAATGAGGAAAAGAACTTGAAAAGAGATAGGGAAGTAGCTACCCCTTCTAGCAAACCTGTAGACGAAACCTTTGCTAAAAGGTAAAGGATGAACCCATATCCAGAGGAGGAATTCATTGGAGAAACCACAGAAAGCATAAGGAATGAAGGAGCAAACAATCCACATACATTCTGAATAGGTGGGACACCTTCAAGCTCATAGAGACAAGAACTGGAAAGGCAACAAAGCATAGAAGTTTCATCCCTTAGGTCTTCTTCTCAGAAGATTATAGACATAAAGGGGAAGTTCAAGGAGATAAAGACAAAGAATGAGCAACTGAAGGCCCAAGCCTATGCTCAGTATTTAAATATGGCCCCTACAAACCAGACCAGATTGATATCAACTTTTGACATCAAAGAAGGCAAAATGCAAATGAGGTTTCTAAAGCCCACAGTGCTGTAGCCAAAATCTTTGGCAGATTATCTCAAAAATGACTTTGAAGTCATGGCTAAAGACATCCACCCAATAGACCAGATCGAATTACACAAGAAAATAGGGGAGATGGTCTATTCTATGTTGACTAGCAAGGCAATGATGGCACATAGGTTGCAAAATTCACTGAGCAACACTATTGCCAAATTGCAACTGGAAAATGCCTCCTCACAGGCAAAGGGAAACATAATCAAATCATTGGAGGAGCTAATTATTGAATTGGGCCATGATCCAAAGGATGTCAAGGCAATAGAGATCCTAATAATGAAGAAGAATGATGATATAACTGCACTTAGAAAACTGTTGAAGTTGCCACCACTCGTTCATCCTCAGACTGTTGAAGCGATTGAGAAGAAAAATGAAGAAGAGCTTATGGACTTGGTCCTTAAGCTAAATGAGCGATTAAAGGAAAAAAACCAGGAATTGGAAAAAGAAGTACAATCAAGGCAGAGTGAGTCGACCACACAGCCTCAAACTGTAGTGCCAATAGTCTCAACAACAGTCCCTTCCACACTGGCACCTGCTTTAGCACCAAATATTCCTTTGGCAACAACCACACCAGTGGAAACAACAGGTACAACATAGATAGGTACATCAACACAGAGCACAGAGGACTTGATTAAGTCCATGGAGGAGATGAAACTCCAAGTCACAGAGCTACAGAAAGTGAAAGAGAAATTCATTACTTTGGAGCAGAAATATGATATATCAAAGATTAATTATGCAGAAGAAATGAGGAAAAACAAAGGCATGGCCCAACAAATTAAAGCATTGGAGAAGGACCTGACATTTGACAGGCCTTTGACAGAAATCAGGAAAATATTGTGGACCAATATCATTGATTCCATCAATGATATTTGGCCATCCATTCAAATTATTTTTGAACAGATTGATTTGGTTAAGCCAGCTCTTGAAGAAGTTTGGAAGACTAGAGAGGAATTGGGTAGAAAGCCTGAAGAGGCAATCCAGTTAATAAATTTTCTAAACAAAAAAATAGGCAACAATTGGAGCAATTAGACATTGAGGATAGGATTTCTACCATCCTCGAAATCAAGAAAGTGTTGACCAAGAGAAATCTGATGCAAGGTCTGGAACATAGATGTCTAAATATGTAGGAAGATATAGATGAGTTCATGAAGAAATTTGACATCTTAAGGAGTAAGGGACTCCCAAGCCCTTTAGTCATCAATGATAGGCTAATGGTTCAGATTAACTACATCAACAAGTTACATCAGCAGGTTGACAGTCAGGCCAGTTCATCTGCAGTCAAGGAATTGCCTACAGGGAAGGTTCTCTATGTTGGTTTGGAGAACCTTTTTTACATTGAACATGAAGTAAAGCACCTATTCAGAATCCAGCCTAATTTTTTGAAATATACTGAGGCTGGTGAAATTTATAGGAAATTAACAAGGATGAATATACCAAAAGATGATTGGTGGACCAACATGACATACATCTTATAAATTACCATGGTAAACAGTGAGGTAAATAGAAATATTTACCACAGTAAATTTTGGTAAAAAGGGTGAATAATGGTGAACGGGTAAAGAGTATCAGACACAGGTAAAGAATGACAGTGAAAAGATAATATCCAATGTCCAACACAGAGTTACTAACACGACAACAAGATGTGCATTCATAGGACCTGCCTCTAGCTCCTTCAACAAAAACAGGGACAACAACAATCAGTTCACTTTCTGTTTCTATAATCGAGACCATCTGTCTCTATATTCATGTAAAAGATAGCTAGTTTTCCTAGAATAAATCTCTCTTAGTTAGGAGATATTTTGATGCAAACATTTGTATAAATACTTCCTCGGTCGAAGTATTAGGTGGATTCTACAACATTTCTATAGACATTTTCTTCTGGAATTGAAGTGCTATTGTACCAACATTTGTATGGCTTGCTAGATCAAGGAATAAAGCTAAGGCAGTTTACAGGATACTTGTGTCAAAAAAAAATCAAATAAGTATTCTATATCTCTTGTGTTTTACTGTTTTCCTTATGTTTATTAATAATCACATGTGTTTTCATGAAATCTGAATGATAAATGAAATAATGATATTTCAGAAGTTGCTTTGCTGCAATATGTTTTAAAAGGTTTATCTTTCTTAACGTTTTCTTCTAGACTATCATAGTTAGGGAATTCTTAAATGCTCCCTTGCTTTCATAGTTTATCACAGTGACCCATTTAACAAAGAATACTTAATTGCTCCTTGTTAATGAGTACCCTCTATTCTGCATATTAAACCCGGTTAAAGGATTCTTCATTGCCCTTCTCCCTGTTTATTACCATTTCATCCATCCATATAAACTTGGCATTTGCCTTTTGTTTTACTACCTTGCGTTGTGAGTTTTCCCCGTTAGTAATTTGATCTGATCTAGTTGAGCCATCACTTGATTTGACTCCATAGCCCAATGGCTTAAAGGCCTTGTTCTATTCATCTATTACCAAAATTTCACCACCCAACCAAAATCCCCTACAAGCTTTCATAACTAGCCTAATATCTCCATAAAACAAAGCTAAATCATAAAGAGAGAGCCCTCTTTGAGTACAGTCTGGCAAGATTCTATACTTAAAAGATTGGTTTTTGGTTACCTCAGATCCCTTTCCTTCTTCCTATAACTTCTAAGGGGAATCTGGGTGATAACACAATTGAAGTTAAAATCTAGAAATCCACCGTAGCTCAATATTGGAATGAAGTGAAGAGAGCCCAGGAACAAGCATCCAAGGCTATCCAAGGTATGGCCTAAAAAATTAAAGCATTGGAGAAGGACCTGACATTTGACAGGCCTTTGACAGAAATCAGGAAAATATTATGGACCAATATCATTGATTCCATTAATGATATTTGGCCATCCATTCAAATTATTTTGAACAGATTGATTTGGTTAAGCCATCTCTTGAAGAAGTTCGGAAGACCAAAGAGGAATTGGGTAGAAAGATTGAAGAGGCAATCCAGTTAATAAATTTTATAAACAAAAAAAACAAGAAACAATTGGAGCAATTAGACATTGAGGATAAGACTGCTACCATCCTCGAAATAAAGAAAGTGTTGACCAAGAGAAATCTGATGCAAGGTCTGGAACGTAGATGTCTAAATATGTAGGAAGATATAGATGAGTTCATGAAGAAATTTGACATCTTAAGGAGTAATGGACTCCTAAGCCCTTTAGTCATCAATGACAGGCTAATGGTTCAAATAGACTACATCAACAATATACATCAGCAGGCTGACAGTCATGCCAGTTCATCTGCAATCAATGCATTGCCTACAGGGAAAGTTCTCTATGATGGTTTGGAGAACCTTTTTTACATTGAACATGAAGTAAAGCACCTATTCACACTCCAGCCTAATTTTGTGAAATATACTGATTCTGATGAAATTTATAGGAAATTAACAAGGATGAATATACCAAAAGATGATTGATGGGCCAACATGGCAGACATCCTATAAATTACCATGGTAAACAGTGAGGTAAATAGAAATATTTACTGTAGTAAATTTTGGTAAAAAGGGTGAACAATGGTGAACAGGTAAAGAGTATTAGACACAGGTAAAGAATTTTAAGAAGGGTTTCAGCGTAAATCACATGTTGACACATTTCGAACCAACTAGTGTGGTTCATTGTCACACCTAGCCATTTGGAAGATCTACTCTCCCTATTTAATATGCAGCCATGATTTGACTCTTCAACTTGTCTTGACGATGAACCACACTAGTTGGTTTGAAATGCGTCGAAAAATGTTTTCTACATGTGATTTACGCCGAAACCCTTCTTAAAACTGTTATGGATCACAGAAGCCTCAATTCAACAGGTAAATAATATCAGTGAAAAGATAAAAGCCAATGTCCAGCACAGAGTTACTAGCATGACAGCAAGATGCACATTCATAGGACCTGCCTCCAGCTCCTTCAACAAAAACAAGGACAGCAATAATCAGTTCACATTCTGTTTCTACAATCGAGGCCATCTGTCTCTATATTCATGTAAAAGATAGTTAGTTTTCCTAGAATAAATCTCTCTTAGTTAGGAGATATTTTGATGCAAACATTTGTATAAATACTTCCTCAGTTGAAGTATTAGGTGGATTCTACAACATTTCTATAGACATTTTCTCCTGGAATTGAAGTGCTATTGTACCAACATTTGTATGGCTTGCTGGATCAAGGAATAAAGCTAAGGCAGTTTACAGAATACTTGTGTCAAACAGAAATCAAATAAGTATTCTATATCTCTTATGTTTTACTGTTTTCCTTTTGTTTATTAATAATCAAATGTGTTTTCATGAAATCTAAATGATAAATGAAATAATGATATTTCAGAAATTGCTTTGCTACAATCTATTTTAAAAGGTTTATCTTTCTTAATGTTTTCTTCTACACTATCATAGTTAGGGAATTCTTAAATGCTCCCTTGCTTTCATAGTTTATCATAGTGACCCATTTAACAAAGAATACTTAATTTCTCCTTGTTAATGAGTACCCTCTATTCTGCATATTAAACCTGGTTAAAGGATTCTTCATTGCCCTTTCTCCTTGTTTATTACCATTTCATCCATCCATCTGAACTTGGCATTTGCCTTTTGTTTTACTGCCTTGCCCTGTGAGTTTTCCCTTTAGTAATTTGATCTGATCCAGTTGAGCCATCACTTGATTTGACTCCATAGCCCAATGGCTTCAAGGCCTTGTTCTATCCATCTATTACCAGAATTTCACCACCCAACCAAATCCCCTACAAGCTTTCATAACTAACCTAATATCTCCATAAAACAAAGCTAAATCATAAAGAGAGAGCCCTCTTTGAGTATAGATTGGCTAGATTCTATACTTAAAAGATTGGTTTGTGGTTACCTCGGATCCTTTTCCTTCTTCCCATAACTTCTAAGGAAAATCTGAGTTATAACATAGTGGCGACCATACTGGGGAATGAACAATTCCTCAGTTGAAATAAAACCTTTAAGAAACCAAAGAATTTGATTTAAAAGAATCTTAGAGGATTTTAGAAGTTATTTTGGAAAAATTATATAAGAAAATCCATAAAAAATTAAAATCTAGCTTCAGAAAGGACTGGTTACACTAGAGCTAATCCTGCTCCCAATCCACCACCTGTGTTTGAGAACCCCAATCTAATTCTGAGAATTCCTAGAAGACAAGAAAGTTCTGTTAGCCCTCGACCCATATTCAGATCCCAATCTTGTCTTGTGAAGTGGTTTTTCCTAGAAGACCTTTCCTTTAACGAGTAATTTTAAACCTATTTGTTTCGAACTTCATCTGATTTTGAATTAATAGACCTAGTCCAAGATCCAGAGTTCATTAGAGAAATCAAAATTCAAAGAGCTAATTTGTTAATTGATAGACATTTGTAGAACTCACCTCAATCTGATATTACCACTGAAGGAACCCCTAATCCTTCTATAGTCACCTCTGTTTATGCAAGTTCATCATCTTTCCCTCATCTCTCTCAACCTCAAACCACTCCACATTTGATCATTACTCCAAGCCCTCCATCCACAACTCAAACATCCATTGTTACCCCAACTCTAGCCTTTGTTTCATGACTACCAATAGCAATGGCCAACAAATATGCTCCCCTGGTACTACCAGCCAATTAGGTTCCATGCACCAAGACTACCAAAGCAAGATTACTACTTTTGATTGCACTTGAACCTATACAGCCGAACAACACACCAAGAAGATGACTGATTATTTTGAAATTTATGAAATAGATACTGCTGATGTGCAAATGAGGATATTTGTTCAAAGTTTATCTGGGGAAGTTAGAACCTGGTTCAGAGCCTTAACACCAAATAGTATAGATAGCATAAGAACTCTCTATCAGTAATTCTAGAATAGGTGGGAGAAAAGGAAAGACCCCCTTTAGATTTTTTCTGAATACAAAAACCTAAGAAGAGGACCCCATGAAACTGTCCAAGACTATTGCACTAGATTTAACAGTGTGTATAATTCCGTTCCACTAGATCTTAGGCCTCCACCTGGTTTAGGCTTAATCAAATTCCCAGATGGATTTGACTCTGATATGGATTTCCAGTTGAGAGAACGAAACCCCCCTACTTTGGAAGATATGCAAAGCATAGCAGTTAGCGTTGAAGCCAACCTGCTATCCAAAATAACCAAGGCCAGGAGTGAAAGGAGAATACCACTAAAAGAAGAAAGCTCACTCTTTGAACAAAAGCTAGATGCCATAATTAAAGGAATGGATAGACTAGGAGACAGAGTGGAGACAATTGAAAGAAATTCTCCTTGAGATAGTCAGCAAGCTAATGCAGGGAGAAATCCTAATTTCAAAAAAAATCAAAACCAGATCACTGGAAAGAATGGTCTTGACCAAAACATTAGACCCCCTTTCCAGGAGAACTATGTAGAAGCTTCTCACTCTGAAGGCCCAGAAGAAGATACTCAAATTAATTTGATGGGGCTTGATGATGAAGGAGAAGTTTTCTTATCCCAAGATGATCAAGAGGCCCACATACTTAAATAGTTCCAAACCCAATCAGGAGAATCATTCAACTTTAGGCAGGGATATGACTCAGCCATCTTTGAGGTGCACAAGCAATACAATCTAAGAAGTAGGAGAATTGATGTCCCTGAAACAAACAAGAAAACAATCTCAAATCAATCCAAAAAAGGTAAGATAATAACCAAACCTTTGCAAATTCTTTCTAGACCAAACACTAATCCTTCTGACCCCATAATTGAAGATATCTCTGATAATCAACCAAACAATGAACAACCTTCCACTTCCCTTCCTTCCAAGGAAACTGTGGAAGAACCTCCAAAGGTTGATCTAGGAGAATCAACAAATCATGATTCTAATCCTGAAAGGGAGAAAGACACAGAAAACAGAGAAAACACTGCTGCTTGAAATCCAAAAGACCAGATAGAAAAACCCTTTAATCTGGAAATAGAAGTAGACAAGCTAAAAATTTATGTCCCATTATCTAAATTAGCCAAACATGATGCCTACCGAACTCAAATCAATAGATCATTGAAAATGACTGGAACTGAAGACTCAGTTAATCTTTTTGATGATCAACCCGAGTTGATCTTTGGCCTAGAAGTGAATGGGAAACCATTGGAAGGAGGAATTCCTCCCTTCTATGTTAGCTTAAGCATACATGATAAGATTCTTCACAATGCCATGTTTGACTCTGGTGCATCTCATAATCTCATGCCCAAGTCTGTCATGGAAAAGTTAGACCTAGACATCACTAGACCATACAAAGATTTGTTTTCTTTTGATTCCAGTCAAGTGAGATGTTTAGGATTGATAAAAGACTTGCGTGTTTCATTAGTTCAATACCCTGCAAAAAAAAATTTAATGGACATAGTGGTCGCAGATATACCACCCAAATATGGCATGCTATTGTCCAGATCTTGGGGTGCTAAGCTTCAGGGATCTCTTCAACTGGATATATCATATGCCACTATATCAGTTTTTTGACAACCCAAGAAACTATACAGAGAAACATTAATGAAATATGTCGTAAGTAGTCAGGAAAAACCCCAAAATTTCCCTATCTACTCAACACACTCTGATATGGATTCTTTCATTCTTTACAATGCAGAAGCCAATCCTTCAAATGCTTTAGATGTTTTAGTAGCAGAACCAAAAGAAATTGAAAAAGCAAAATCAACTGTTCATATTCAGGAAATATCAAATAACAAAGAAAAATCAAATGACAATGAAAACCCAAATGCCATGGTTAAACAAGTTCCTACTACCCTAGATACAAATTATTAACATGAAATCCTTTGGCATTTAGAGTTTGATGGCTCGGTAAATAAACTAGGAGCGGGAGTAGGAGTTTGGGTGTACAATTTAGAAAATGATCATGCTGAAGGGCATGCCTATAGATTAAATTTTAGATGCACCAATAATATGGTAGAATATGAGGCTTTGTTGTTAGGTCTTAAACTTGTTAAAAGATTAGGAGCTATCAAGGTGTCCATCATGGGAGATTCAAAATTAATAATTAAACATATTAAAGGAACTTACTGAACCAGGGATCCTAGACTAGGATATTATAGAGGAACAGTCATAGAAATCCTCAACACTTTTTTGGAAACCCAGCTTGTAACTATTCCTAGAAAATAGAAAATGCAAGCCCACAGTCTGGCCATGTTTGCCAGCACCTGCAAATTACCTTTTCAACCTAATTATCAGTATACTGCTGAGATTAGGCACAGACCAGCCATCCCTGATAATCTTAAGAACTGGTAGGTTTTTGATAGTGATAAGCAGATCAATAATTTTTTAACTTTAGATGAAGAGTTTTCTAACATTAACATAGATGTTGATATAGTTACTAGTTCTAATCAAATAAATGAGGTAGAAATTAACATTTCAGAAGAGAATTCAATAAATATGCTTCATCCTACCAAATTCACACAATAAGAAATTAAAAACTTGAAACAAGTGGACCTAGATGAAATAATTGAAGAGGAAACAGAGGTTATAAATTTGAAGGATAATCATTTACCCAAAGGATTAACTCCTTTGCAAGATTTTCTTGACTCTAATGACATTCCCAAGAAACCTAAAATGGAGCCTTTAAAAGCAAACATTGAAGAGTATAATTTAGGGACACAAGATAATCCCAAATTGATAAAATTGTCAAAATCTTTGCCTCCTGATCAAAAGCTAAAGTATGTTGAACTTATCAGAGAATTCCAGGATGTTTTTGTTTGGAGTTACGAAGATTTGAAGTTCTATGAGACCTTTATTATTCAGCATACCATCCCTTTGAAAGCAAATCAAAAGCCCTTTAAACAAAAACTCAGAAGAATTAACCCTGTGATATTACCATCAATCGAGAAAGAAATCAAATAGATGTACAAAGAAGGAATTATTGCCCCTATTAGATTTTCTAAATGGGTGTCTAACTTGGTACCAACTAGGAAGAAAACAGGGGAAATAAGGTTATGTGTTGACTTGAGGAATGTAAACAAGGTCTCTCTTAAAGATAACTACCCTTTACCCAAAATGGATCATATTTTGCAAAGGGTAGTGGGTTCTTCTAGAATTTCACTTTTAGATGGGCTTTCAGCTTATAACCAAATCTTGGTTCATCCTGATGACCAAGAGAAAGCTACATTTACAACACCATGGGGTACTTTCATGTACATTAAAATGCCATTTGGACTGAAAAATACAGGAGAAACCTTGCAAAGAGCAATGGACATTGCCTTTGCCAAAGAAATTCATGATTTTCTTGTTATATGTCTTGATGATCTAACTGTTTTTTCCAAATCAGATCAGCAGCACTTGGAGCATCTCAGGAAAGTTTTTTTAAAGTGCAGAAAGTATGGCCTTAACCAGAACACCAGTCCTAACAAGCCCACAGTTTGATAGAGACTTCATCATTTTTTCTTTTGCATCGGAACACACTATAGTTGAAGTTTTGTTACAAAAGGATGATCAGGGATGTGAAAAACCAATAGCCTTTTCTAGTAAATCTCTTAGATATGCATCATCAAAATACAAAATAATGGAGAAACAAGCTTTTGCATTGGTAAAAGCCCTTAAAGATTTCAGAGTCTATATATTGTATTCCCATGTGGTAGCTTATGTTCCTAACGCAGTAGTCAAAGATATCCTAACTCAGGATGGAGTTGATGGTAAAGGAGGAAAATGGATAGCTACTATCTTAGAGTATGATATAGAGATAAAACCTACCAAGCTAATTAAAGGTCAGGGATTGGCTAAACTCATGGCAGAAACGAATTGCCAAGTCTTAGACATAAATCTTATTGTAGAGTTGGATAATGAGAAGGAGATGGCGACAACACAGATCAGCCAGGCCTTTTCAGATTCACCTTGGTATGCTGATATAATTTATGTGTTACAAAACCTGCAAGCTCCTCTAGGGTTATCTAGAACCAAGAATAGATTTTTGAAAATGAAAGCTTCAAAGTTTTGCATCTTAGATAATACTCTTTTTTGGAAAAATCATGAAGGAATTTTGTTAAATTGTTTATTAAAAGATGAAGCTAACAAGGCTCTACAAGAATTTCATGCAGGGGACTGTGGTGGACATCTCTATTGGAAGTCAACTGCTGATAAAATCCTAAGGGCTGGATTCTATTGGCCAACCTTGTTTGCAGATGTGAAGAAATTTGTAACTTCTTGCCATAAATGCCAAATCTTTGAAGGCAAAAGAAAATTGTTACCTTTACCCTTGAAACCTATTTCCACCGAGAAGCCTTTTCAACAATGGGGTCTTGACTTCATTGGAGAAATTCATCCACCCTCTTCTAGCCAACACAAATGGATACTCACTGCAACTGATTATTTCACTAAATGGATAGAAGCCATTCCCTCTAGACAAGCCACTGACACTGTTATCATAGGTTTCCTAGAGGCCAATATTTTGTCCAGATTTGGTTGTCCCACTAAAATCATTACTGATAATGCTACAACCTTCAAGTCCAAGAAAATGATTGCCTTCTGTCACAAATATCACATAACACTTGGCCATTCCACAACTTACTATCCTCAAGGGAATGGACTTGCAGAATCTTCCAACAAAAGTCTCATCAATATTATCAAAAAATTATTAGAAGAAAATAAGAAAACTTGGAATAAAAAGTTGACCAATGCTTTATGGGAAGATAGGCTTACTACTAAGAAGTCCATTGGAACCAGTCCCTATGAACTAGTATATGGAATGGAGGCAGTTTTTCCTTCATCTTTAGGAGTTCCTGTTATGAAATTACTGCAAGAAGCTCAAGTGGAACCCAATGATATACAAAGAAGAATTAACCAGACCATTCATTTGAAGCAGACCAGGGAAGAAGTGTACCAAAGATCCCAAGTACTACAAGAGAAACTCAAGAATATATTTGACAGAAGGACCAAAGTAGAAGACTTCTATCTGGGAGACAAAGTGTTAAGGTGGGATTCAAGAAGAGAGGACAAAGGAAAACATGGGAAGTTTGACTTCCTATGGAAAGGACGATACATAATATATGATTTCAGAGGAAACAATGCATATTTTCTTAAAGATTTAGATGGTACAGAAGTTGAAGAAGGACCAATCAATGGTCGGATGTCAAAGCATTACTTTGATCCTAGTTACTAATACTACCATGTTCCTAACTGTACATATTATATCTTTTGTAATGTTCATTGTTGATTTGATGGTAAAATTGTAGAGTTGAAGCCCGAAGAGAAGGCCCTAAGCTTCAGAGTCATTACTGTCATACATACAAATAAAGAAACAAGGAAAAGAAGATTGCAGAGCATAGTCAAAGTCATTCAGAGGCCACTGATCTACTATTCTTGACTTTCCACCAGGGAAATCCATCCCCAAGTGGAGCCACTGTTATGCCCCTATACCAATAGGTGTCATATATCATGATTGACTTGGCCTAGTTCTGAAATATGTTTATACCTTTACTTGTTGCAAAGGTTTTCCATATTTGTAAAAAATCAAAAAATTAAAAAATGTAAAGAGGGTATACCCTAAAAGAAAAATCAAAGGGTAAAAAGAATAAAGAAAAGGTCAAAAAAATGAAAGAAAATGAACCCCAACAAAAAGAAAAGACCAGGAAAGTGTGCAAGACCAAATGCCACTACTATTTTACTTTGTACAATAATGATTGTGTGCAACTTGTTACCCATGCCACAATCCATGGTAACCAAATAGCTTAATCTTGGTTATTCCATGTTTTCAATTTCATGTTTTAAGAAATAGAGAATAAAGATCTGACCAAACAGTGTAAACTTGCCAGATAAGTAGATAGGTAGATTGAAAAAGGAGCTCAATAGTTTAATATGAGCTCTTGGATGTAATAAGTGTAGATTTAGATAGGAGTTCATATGTAAAAGAAAATAAAGTTTGATAAGGGTTTGTCAGTCTAAGTGCACCCTAATAAAAAAGTGAAAATGCTAGGTTAAGTAGGTAGGGTAAGTAGATGGTGGTTGCAGAATAAATGTGTGGTGAATGGTTAAGTTCAATGCTTAAATCTTTTTCTTTCATCACTTGGACAAAAGCATGTAGCACATGGAAGGCACATCAAACTTCAAAGTCACAATAATTAACTTCCCTATTCATTTCCCCTAAATTTTCACTAATTCCCTAAGTGCTAAAGGTAATTGCCAAAGTTGGAGGGGCTCAGAGCATTTCTCTGACTTTTGGAGGGACCGGACCCTCGGCCCAATAATTGGAAATGCCTAAAGTACTTAATTCCCTTTCATCAACATTAACCCCCCATAAAATCAATCATTCCTTTGATAAGATTTTTTCCTAAGTAAAATCCTATTTTACTTAGGGAAATTAACACATTCTCTATATAAAAACCCTCATATTCACTTAGCCTAAGTTTTAAATGTGTATGATGAAAATCTTTAGGAAAACATTAGACTTAGTGATTTTCCATTCATTTGGTCATATTAACCACTAATGCTTTTATTATATAATTCCTGAATAAAAAACGAGATTAATTAGCTAATCTGTAGTTAACTAAGAACCCGACCCCTCCACCATTTAATGAGGATTAATTAAGTCATCCAGACTAATTAATAACTCTTTCGACCAATCAAATAACGCCTGATATGACTAAGTTTTTTAATTCATATTGGGCTCGCCACTGTTATCCATCAATCACCTCAGCATCCCCGACCCCCGTCTGATCGGATCTCTCAGATCCGGCGGCCATCACGCATATCGCATGGGCCTTTTGGTCGACATTTAGCGTGCGATGAGAGCGGTTTCCCAAACAATGCCAATGCTACATGTCGAAAGATGTGTGGAATCATGCTGCCCCTCCTAAAAACCACTTCCCACCCATAAGCGGTGCGATGAAACCCACTTAACGCCTCCCCACAAATGAAAAAAAACGTCAAATCACCACGCTGACGCAACCTATCCGTTTCACAAAACCTGCCAAAACATTGACTTTGCATAAAAAATAGAGTTTTATCCATTTTCGTCCGTTATTCTGGAAAAATCATGCATGTAGCCAATATGTAGAAATCAACCAACTCGTACCAAAATCATCAAACACCCTGAAATTTGCTACCTAACGTCGCTGCAGTCCATAGAGTGCTTCCAATCAACTAGTACACTATTGCCAGTCACTCAAATTTAGATATTTACCAGTTTTTCCTAGAAACCTATTAAATACTAGAATTCTGTTGCAATTAATTTGAAACCCAAATTTCCAGTGTAATTTAGTTGCCAGACTTAAAATTAAAGATTCCCAAGACCTCTGTTACACCTTTTTTCACTCAAAAAGCCCTATTTTCATTTCTGAATCCACAAGAACTAGAAATGGAAACCCCATGGCCCTCAATGTGGCTCCAGTCTCCGCTCCTCACAGGGACTTAGATGACCTTCCCTTAGCTGATAGGGACTTCCAAAGCAAAGACCTCACATTTGATGACTCCCCCTTGAGACTGCATTGTAAATACCGAGACCTTTACCTCAATAATGTTGACAATATTGGTCTATGGGAATCAAATCTCCCAAAGTACCAATTCCCTTCTATGCACATTTTTCCAGACATTGTTCACCATTTCCATGCCAATTATAACCCTAATCTCAAAGTTGTAATATCCCCCGACCAACAAATCCTTTTTACCATTATAGCAGACTCCATCAATGAAATATTGCAGTTGCAACCTAATCAAAACCTTACCCCTCTGTCTATTGCTGATTTACTTGACAAATATTTCAAACTATCCAGCTCAGAGATCACCAGAGTTTTCCAAATGTTCATGTTAGAACAATACATTTCAGAAAACCCTCCACCCTACATGACAGGTGCTTTTACAAGCTTAGGGAGGGATATTATCACCATGATTGCATGTATTCTTGGTTTCACAACCAATTAATATGTGGATGAAATGACCTTTTCTTATATGACTATCTTCACCCTTGGCCAGCCCCCTGCTGCCAAGTATGAAAATGCTGCATTTATAGCTAACAAAGTCCATGATTAGTTCACGAGATTGGAAAATGAGAGAGTTTTCAAGTATTCCACAGTCTTGTATCACGTCTTCCTGCATTACCAAAATGACAAATTTCCATTCTCTGTGAATAAGCTTGATACCAGAGGTAATTCCAGATTAGTCATATTTTGGACTTCCATATTCCACTACTCATACACTTCTCCCTATTCATACAATGAATTCATAGATCAATTTGTATATCCTATAACCACGATGCTGACAAGATATTCTCCCCCAAGAATCAGTGATGATATCAAGAGAATCCTACAACTATCAAAGTAGTACAAGATAGGTGACTGGTACTTGTACCAGAATCACACTGAGATCTGAATCTATGGTTGTGAGCTCCCTCCTTTCAAGCTGCCTAAATTTGTCTGTATGAGATTGTTTGCCTTGGAATATTACAGGCAAATGATAAACTCTGACCAAATTCATTTCACCAAGGCAAAGAAAAAAGCAGGGAAAAGAAGAATAAGAGATTTTATAGAATATGCGTTTGAAGAAGAGCTTTTCTTGGACATATGATCCTCACAGTTTCATCTGTGATAGAAGGACGAAACATAAGCTGTCACCCTATATCCATCACAAAATCGCTGAGATAGAACAGTATGTAAATTTGAATGAATGGAGGGAAGGAACACTGATAGAACCAGATAGTGACAAAGTTGAAGTTGAAAATGTAATGAAAGATTTGGAGAAGAGACTTGACCTAGACTCCTTTGTACAGGTGCATGCAGAGTCTTCCCAAAGGCTAGCCCAGGAAACCAGTGCTCCCACAGCAGAGACTTCACAGAGACAAACTCAGGAAACAAGTCCATCTACATCAGAATAGCCAGAAGTATTAGAGCATCCTAAAATCTCTGAAGAACAAGCTCCACCCCAGCCACATCCAACTCCAACAAACATGGGAAATCCCCCAGTTGTGCAGACTCCTCTGAATGAGGAAAAGAACTTGAAAAGAGATAGGGAAGTAGCTACCCCTTCTAGCAAACTTGCAGATCAAACCTTTGCTAAGAGGAAAAGGATGAACCCATATTCAGAGGAGGAATTCATTGGAGAAACCACAGAAAGCATAAGGAAGGAAGGAGCAGACAGTCCACATACATTCCCAACAGGTGGGACACCTTCAAGCTCACAGAGACAAGAACTGGAAAGGCAACAGAGCATAGAAGTTTCATCCCTCAGGTCTTCTTCTAAGAAGATTATAGACATAAAGGGGAAGTTCAAGGAGATAAAGACAAAGAATGAGCAACTGAAGGCCCAAGCCTATGCTCAGTATTTAAAGATGGCCCCTACAAACCAGACCAGATTGATGTCAGCTTTTGACATCAAAGAACGCAAAATGCAAATGAGCTTTCTAAAGCCCACAGTGCTGCAGCCAAAATCTTTGGCAGATTATCTCAAAACTAACTTTGAATTCATGGCTAAAGACATCCACCCAATAGACCAGATCGAATTACACAAGAAAACAGGGGAGATGGTCTATTCTACACTGACTAGCAAGGCAATGATGGCACATAGGTTGCAAAATTCACTGAGCAACACTACTACCCAAATGCAACTGGAAAAGGCCTCTTCACAGGAAAAGGACAACAAAATCAAATCATTGGAGGAGCTAATTATTGAATTGGGCCATGACCCAAAGGATGTCAAGGTAGCAGAGAGCCTAATAAAGAAGAAGAATGAAGATATAACTGCACTTAGAAAACAATTGAAGTTTCCACCACTCATTCATCCTCAGACTGTTGAAGTGATTGAGAAGAAAAATGAAGAAGAGCTTATGGACTTGGTCCTTAAGTTAAATGAGCAATTAAAAGAAACAGAGCAGGAATTGGAAAAAGCAGTACAGTCAAGGCAGAGTGAGTCGACCACATAGCCTCAAACTGTAGTACCAATAGTCTCAACAGCAGTCCCTTCCACGTTGGCACCTGCTTTAGCACCAAATATTCCTTTGGCAACAGCCACACCAGTGGAAACAACGAGTACAACACAGACAGGTACATCAACACAGAGCACAGAGGACTTGATTAAGTCCATGGAGGAGATGAAACTTCAAGTCACAAAGTTACAGAAAGTGAAAGAGAAATTCATGACTTTGGAGCAGAAATATGATATATCAAAGATTAATTATGCAGAAGAAATGAGGAAAAACAAAGGCATGGCCCAACAAATTAAAGAATTGGAGAAGGACCTGATATTTGATAGGCCTTTGACAAAAATTAGGAAAATATTGTGGACCAATATCATTGATTCTACCAATGATATTTGGCCATCCATTCAAAATATTTTTGAACAAATTGATTTGGTTAAGCCAGCTCTTGATAAGTTCGGAAGACTAGAGAGGAATTGGGTAGAAAGCCTGAAGTGGCAATCCAGTTAATAATTTTATAAAAAACAAAAACAGGCAACCATTGGAGCAATTAGACATTGAGGATAGGATTTATACCATCCTCGAAATAAAGAAAGTGTTGACCAAAAGAAATCTAATGCAAGGTCTGGAACGTAGATCTTTAAATATGCAGGAAGATATAGATGAGTTCATGAAGAAATTTGACATCTTAAGGAGTAAGGGACTCCCAAGCCCTTTCATCATCAATGATAGGCTAATGGTTCAGATAGACTACATAAACAAGTTACATCAGTAGGCTAATAGTCAGGCTAGTTCATCTGCAATCAAGGAACCTTTTTTACATTGAACATGAAGTAAAGCACCTATTCAGAATCCAGCCTAATTTTGTGAAATATACTGAGGCTGATGAAATTTATAGGAAATTAACAACGATGAATATACCAAAAGATGATTGGTGGACCAACATGACAGACATCTTATAAATTACCATGGTAAACAGTGAGGTAAATAGAAATATTTACCACAGTAAATTTTGGTAAAAAGGGTGAACAATGGTGAACAGGTAAAGAGTATTAGACACAGGTAAAGAATGACAGTGAAAAGATAAAAGCTAATGTCCAGCACAGAGTTACTAGCATGACAACAAGATGCACATTCATAGGACCTGCCTCCAGCTCCTTCAACAAAAACAGGGACAACAACAATCAGTTCACATTCTGTTTCTACAATCGAGACCATCTGTCTCTATATTCATGTAAAAGATAGTTAGTTTTCCTAGAATAAATCTCTCTTAGTTAGGAGATATTTTGATGCAAACATTGTATAAATACTTCCTCGGTCGAAGTATTAGGTGGATTCTACAACATTTCTATAGACATTTTCTTCTGGAATTGAAGTGCTATTGTACTAACATTTGTATGGCTTGCTGGATCAAGGAATAAAGCTAATCCAATTTACAGGATACTTGTGTCAAACAGAAATCAAATAAGTATTCTACATCTCTTGTGTTTTATTGTTTTCCTTCTGTTTATTAATAATCACTTGTGTTTTCATGAAATCTGAATGATAAATGAAATAATGATATTTTAGAAGTTGCTTTGCTGCAATCTGGTTTAAAAGGTTTATCTTTCTTAATGTTTTCTTCTAGACTATCATAGTTAGGGAATTCTTAAATGCTCCCTTACTTTCATAGTTTATCACAGTGACCCTTTTAACAAAGAATAATTAATTGCTCATTGTTAATGAGTACACTCTATTCTGCATATTAAACCCGGTTAAAGGATTCTTCATTGCCCTTTCTCCTTGTTTATTACCATTTCATCCATTCATTTGAACTTGGCATTTGCATTTTGTTTTACTACCTTGCCCTTGAGTTTCCATTTAGTAATTTGATCTGATCTAGTTGAGCCATCACATTATTTGACTCCATAGCCCAATGGCTTAAAGCCCTTGTTCTATCCATCTATTACCAGAATTTCACCACCCAACCAAAATACCCTACAAGCTTTCATAACTAGCCTAATATCTCCATAAAACAAAGATAAATCATAAAGAGAGAGCCCTATTTAAGTACATATTGGCTAGATTCTGTACTTAAAAGATTGTTTTGTGGTTACCTCAGATCCCTTTCCTTCTTCCCATAACTTCTAAGGAAAATCTGAGTGATAACACAGCTAAAGTTCAAATCTGGAAATCCACCGCAGCTCGGTATCAGAATGAAGTGAAGAGAGCCCATGAACAAGTATCCAAGGCTATCTTTGAATATGTGGAGCACATAGACATATTGCGATTGAGGCACGTAAAGTAGCTACTCAAGGTGGAGTGACTCGAGGAACAAGTGACATAATTGAAGGCTGACAAAGAATAGATGTTTAGCCTGGCACGAGAGGTAATGGCATGTCACCCTCCTTTTTCTAGCTATTCTTTGTTCATGCATGAGCAATTTCTTTTCTTCTATTTGGAAAGCATTAAGAAGGAAATTAGTCACAAGATCGAGGATGGTGTACAGTTCCTCCGGATATTGAGGTCCCCTGATTTGGAAACTCAACACTTGATGTGTGAGCTTTATATGCATGGATATCTTTTGCGTGTTGACAAAGAGTTTAATCTGGTCCCATATGTGGGGGACATTATTTTAAGGGCTCTTACCTCTTATACTCTCAATCAGATAAGCTAGCAGAAGGCTTCTAATACGTTTGAGTCAAATCATACCACGAAGCTTTTTATGATGAGAGGGGAGCACGAGTGGTCAGTGACTATGTACAATAAGCACAACACCTCTTTATAAATTGTGGGAAACAAAGAACATATGTTGAGGACACAGAAGTGGTGCATTGATCTTCGTGTCAACCAAATAGTCACGTTTCAAGATGAGGCCCTTGACAGTTTCTAAAAAAGGTGGATGATGTCACCCACGTTTGTCCAGAATAGGGAACTGTTTGGAGCACCAAATTGTGCATGAGCACTAAGCACGGTGCCAAGACACGTGACATGCATCCAAACATGTGAGGTCCAGTGGATGGGAATCCAGCTCCAGTTCCCTATCATTTGGTTTCCAGCAGAGCACTATACCCCAACATATAATGTACCAAACGATTGGTGGAAGGGAGTTCTTCTTTCAGAAGGGTATAAGGTTCCAGTAACAGACACGACAGAGGAATATGATCTCGCCCGGCTTCACGAGACCCACAGCCTATCCAATCCCGACCCACAGAGGTGGCGAGCTGCATGAGGGCATGCAGAAGGCTAGTTGGGGGGAGATGTTGGGCACCAAATCTACTTACCTTTTTGTTACACTAAAATTTGTCACCATGACTATCTACAGTTAGTATGGCTCCATCAACTGTCATACTATCCTCCTTGGTAAGTCTCATACCTCTGCTCCTCATGTCAAACTCCAGGAAAGAGAGAAAGTCCTTAAAAAAGTCAATTAACTCTGGTTACGTAGTTTCTCTTAACCTTACCTGCGTGTACGCACTCCAAGTTCACAATACCTGCGTACTTGTACGCTCTGTCTGTAAAGGGGTGGGTGCGTACTCCTGTAAAGGTCAAAAGGCGCGAGTTTTACTTCAAAAAAGTTACTTGTGGTCGATTCTAGAGCATTCTAGAAGATGGTTTGACGTGTATTGAGCGCCTCCAGATGGTTCATGTATCCCTATGAAAGAGGAACTTATCCCATCAAGAGGGGAGTTATCCCATTCAAAGAGGGGCTTATCCCATTGATGGTGGACCTGATTAACTTCCTCCAAAGCATTATAAATACAGGCATTGGGCAAGAGGGAGGGGAGGTTGAAAGCTGAACATTCCTAAGGGTAGATGCTATTGAAATTAGGACTCCCTTATAGAGCTTGAGAGGAGAGATTCCCATCCTTTCTTAGCTTCATTTGGAAGTGGGTGAGCTGATCAAAGTAAAGGAGAACTCTTGCTGGACCCTGGGAGGGACCTGCACAACACCAAGGCACTGGTTGTAATGGTTTCTTTTGTTTCCACTTAATACAATTAAGTTCATTTTTCTCAACAAGTTGTTATATATAATTTGTTTCATATACTCCTTGGTCTTTATGATGAATATGTTTTATTTTATGAGTTATTCAGGTGCTATGTAATCGTTTGCTTGTTAGTGAATGCAGGTTTCAAAGAGAAGGAGGAGCTCATCCGGATCGGAGAGGCTGGACTGCTACAAACAGCGTTGGATTAAAGGTATGTTTTAAACACCTGATTGCTTGTATTCTAAATGCATATTTAGGGAAATATAGTGCTTAATTGTTTTGTTGTCACTAGAAAGCCTTAGCTTCTAGGGAGGTCGGTTTTGTCCGCAAAATTGATTCTTTCCGCATGACACTTTTCCCTACATTTCCACTCATCTTTTCATCCTTTTTCACTCATTAACATGTATTTACTATGCTAAAGCTATGAGGTAACCCTCCTTTCTCCGTCTCTTGGAATATTTAATTAATGAAGTAAAATCATGAGGGTTTTCCCTATGCAAACCACTAAAACTTGTTATGTTAGCAGATTCTAGAGAACAGGTGTTGATCTCACGACATATAGTGGCAGTTCCACGATTCGTAGCAGCCGTTCAGCAATGCTAAAACAACATAACCAACTTGCAGTTGTTCCCAATCCGTTTTGGATCATTTCTGTTCTCGCTCTCTTAGCACTAGTGTTGTTTTGAATTGATGTATATTTTTGGGCATGTAGTTTCCAGGTTTTGGGGGAAGATGTTATCACCCCTGTATTGTATAAAAGATGGATCGTTCCTGTGTGAAGGGTTAGCCGTACCAGGATATGCATTGTAACAACTTTTCTTCAGATTAATAAAATATAAATGCTTTTCTATTGGATCCTCGATTGTGAGTGAACGCAACCCTGACCAGAGAGTTGGGCCTACTCTTCTGATCAGGTGTTGTGTGTTTCCTTTTATGTGTGTTGTTTTAGTTGATGTATTTATTTCCTTATTGTTGTTACAGATTTCCATAGATTGCTGTGAATTCCTTTTTAAGTTCTGTAGTTTAATTTCCATTACTGTTACAACGATGCTTTGATTTCTTAATCACGAACCCTTGGTTGATTTAAGATTGTAACTTTGCTCCTGCATATACCTTGCGCATTACCTTGAAAAGAGTACGCAATCTGATTGATGAATTAATGTAGGAAAAGGGTTGACAAATTTTTTCATACTTGGACACAAACAGTCATCTTGGTTGTTACACCTGTAACATCCAACGAATTTTAGAAATAAGTGGAATAATATATTTTGTTGCAATAAACAACAAGCATCATCATGGTTCTTTTCATTATAGTTAAGTTCACACGTCTCACCACCGTAGCTAGGTTCACGCGTCTAGCCACCCATGACTTCTCCCCACGTCACCCAGGTATGTCATATAAAGGTAATATCGTTATTCACTTTATTCGGTAATTATGACAACTTAACATGACTTTTGGTGGTTGTCACATTTAAGCCGAGGAGGGGGTGAATCATATTGCAACATGACTTGTGATTATTCAAAAAAACCTATAATTAAGGCATGGTGACCTGGTAATTATTGTTACTTAATGTCTGATCATACCAAAAAAGTGAAGTGTACCTTCGACGAGACCTCCCATAACCCAACATTACTAAGGAAATATCACTATGCAGTACCAACCATGATTGCAAAATCCTAATTTTAAATCCTTACCTATGCCACCCTACCATTTACCCCTAATGGAGCATTTCATCCCCATTCAGAGTGCTCTGAAAAGTGGAAAAGAACAATTGCAGGATGAAACAACTAAGTAGTGTGCTGACTGCCATGAAACTTATGAAAGAAAGGAAAAGGAACAAAAACAACACTGAATTTGTGTAGCAATGGTCGAGCAGCAATTTGGCATGAGCCAGGGTCAACAGAAGCCTTGGAGAATTTCCCTGAAGCATGCCATATTTCAAGGACATAGTTTGGTTTGAGTTCTTCTAGAGGTTGGAGGGATTAGAGGATGGAGTTTCCATGGAATTTGCAAAGAATTTAGAGAGAAATCAGACGGAGGTTAGGGGGTTGAAGCTAAAGGTTACAAAATAGGTGATTGATCGAGTGATGAGATTACTGGTGGAAGGAAAGAGGTGGTTTAACATGATCGTTAATGACCCCTCCCTGAAGGGGGATTTCCTCCAAGAGGAAGAGTTACTGGTGAAGAAAGGGAGGGGGATCGACAGGTTGTCACTTCCCCAGCCATGGGATGATGTTTCCCTCTACCTCATCAAGTACATTACTTAAGAGGGAAGGGAAAAAATTGTGTTCAATTACCACTTTCCATTGCTAAATCATCTTCGACATTGACAACCAATCAAACTTCCCTACTTCTTTCTGGGAAAAATTAAGCATATGGCCATGGCTGTGAAAACAACTACACATCTAGAAACATGCGTCGCCAACCATGGCCTCATAAAGCTCATTGTGTTGGAAACCTTAATCCTCCTAGGCAGGAATTGGGAAGAATTCATGCGGAAGAAGGCTAGGACCACCCACAGGAGGAAAACTGGGACGTCTGAGGGAGCTCTAGTGGTGACAAAGGAGCAGCCCCAACCTTCCATAATAAGGGTTGGTAAGAGGCCAGTCGACAAACCAATTGGTGATAGGTGGCCAAAGTAGAGGATAAGGGTTAGCGAGCACCTAGAGTCCCCATCCATGTCAAAGAAGGAAAAAGAGGTAGTGGAGTAGAAGGACGAGGAGCAGGCTCAGCTAGAGGAACCTTCTTCACCTGGTAAGAGTGAAACTAAATCCCTACTTTTAAAAATTGAAAATTTTGAAAAAGAAAATAGAGGCCTAAGGGAACAACTAGTAGAGGGGAAGGTAGAGGCAAGAGCCCTAGGGTTAGACACTCTGGCTGAGGCCATGACAGGGCCAGGAAGGGCGATGTCTTAGGCACTATGTGCACAGCCTGTGCTGAGAAGCTAGTGACAAAGGGATTTAGAGTCTATGCAACAGACACCATATCAAGGGAAACCCAAACTGGAATCTGGGAGGCTGACACACAAAATACTGTTGAGGACATTGCTGTTACATAAGAACCACCAATTGAGACGGCACAATCCACAGAAAGTAATATGGTAGCGGATACACATGAGCCCTTGGTTGACACTGTTGTTACATGAGAACCAGTAGTGGAGACAGAAGTTAGCCAAGGAAAGGAAGGAGATGCTGACATCCACCGGACTGTGGTTGACACTGCTATTACACAAGAACCAGCAGTGGAGATAGAGGACTACCTGGGGAAAAACAATATACAAAAGTCTGTGGATGACACTGCTGTTACACAAGGACCATCAGTGGGAATGGAAATTGATAAGGGAGATACGTAAACTATAAAAAAATCCATTGATGATGCTATTGTTACACAAGGACCAACAACCAAAGTGGAGCAGTTTCACCAACGGGAGGTTGTTACACCCTCAATTGATAGTGCATGTGGGAGAACACCGGTTCCTGATGAAGGATGGTGTTCTGAAAATATGTTGTTGTTACCAGAGCTACATAAATGGAAGCAGCAGGTGCACTCTCTATAAGAGGGGGTGATATCGGTCAAGAAACGCAAAAGGATGATGGATTCCCTTAGGGAGAAGTGGTGAAAGGAAGAATGGGAGATATAATGGGAAGCACGGAGGCATAAGGAAGCCATGAAGAAGAAGGATGAACAACTGTATCAGTTACAATGACAAGTCTCAGACCTGATGAATGACAAGACCAAGCTCTATGATATTTCCCTAAACCTGCTAGCATGTAGGTAGCTGTCCCCATCGTCTCCAGTGTTCCTTTGGGAACGATATTATTTATTTCAATTGAAAGAAGTTTTTGAGAATAGGTCTTATTTGGGTTCTTCAACCTGAACTTTTCTTGAGATTTTTCGCTCCTGTGATTTTGATGAACAGAGCTTGCTTTGCGATCTATTTTTGTATAATATAATGTGTGAGTATGTCAGCATGAAAATGGTAGCAAGTGTCTTCTCCTATATGGGATATTTTCAGCTTCGGGCCTTTCCTTCATTTATGAGGAACGAGATTGAGTGGAATCTAGCCATGAAATCAGCAAAAGCTAACAAAGAAAGGACATCATTATGGGTTAGAGCAGAAATAGGGATGTTTATGAACTCAGGCATGAGTTTAAGTTGTTCCTAAGCACTCCAGATATTAGGGAACAATCAACTATATATAGGAAAAGGATTGTGAGGATCTGCCTGAATCTACATGCCCATATGAACCAAGGCCTGTAGCACTGAGTTGCAACAAGGGGATCCTTTCGAATACAGAAATTTTGTGGTTTCTACTACACATGTGCCTAAGTATGCTCAGATCATGCAAACATTGGGGGCGTTCTAGATTGGGCTCAGATTTAAATTTCCTTTGATTTGGTTGTCGGTAGAAGAGTATCAGCCGGAAAACCGCCTATGTGATTACGAAGAAGAATCATGGCCATTCAAGGGTACAGAGCTCTGGGTGAAGACACTGTTGGTGCTTACAATTTTACAGACTTACATTGAGGGTAGAGCAGGAGAAGCTGAGATTCTGCATGGGGACATGCAGTTGCTTAAGTTTGGGGGGAGATGTTGTGTGTGACTTTTTACCTATTTTTTGCACATTCTTTCCCTAGTTTTGATCCTCTTATCCTCCAAGCCTATGAACTTTACATGATTAATCACCCCTTTTCTCACTTTTATAACCTATTCTACTATCATGTTATTTTGTTGTATTTTACTGAATAATACGACACTATATTCCTTTTTGTGGCTAACTAGGGTGAGCATTGGAGGAGTATTTTGGAAGCTCTTCTCCTTTTCAGGTGTTGTTTTGTAGAAAATTTGATGGTAGGTTAACCCGATAATGCAATATAAATCGAAGCATAATACTATAACCTACTTCTACTATCAATTTGTGGAAGCTTAAAGATCGAGCTGGATAATATAACTAGAAGAAGAAGAATCAATGGCACAATACACATGAAAATACTTTGGGGAAAGCCTCGGCTAAAAACCCCACACTATTGTATTATCATACATGGTGGAAATACATAGGAATTATACAAAGCCTTAGCTCTCACAACTAGCAAGCTCTCAGTACAATCCTCACAAATGTTCACAAGAAATCTTGGCTTCTCTCTAGCCTTCCTCTCTGCCCTCCAAGCTCCTATTTCCTTGCGCTGTTCCTTGTCGATGATTCCTAGTTACCAATTGGAAAACCCTTCAAAACTGTGCAATCCTCAAGGATAAATCCTTGACTGCATGCATGAGTTTTCTCCATGAGAAAACACATGCAACTAATAGTACACTATCCTTGAACATTAATCTCAACTAGGTCTTTCTCAGAATAGACATGCATGAGTTTCTGACGAGGGAATCTTCAATTAACTGGAGTAGCACTAGTTGATTGCATTAATGCATCAACTGAATATTAACTCACTATTATTTCCTCAAACAGTTTGGAACTAATTTAACTGGACTTAACTCAATAAACTGAGTTAACTACTTACAACTCAAATGTAACTCAATATTATCTCCTTAATTTAAGGGATAAATCTTGCATGACTTCAGAAAGACTTCTAACTTGAATTTCTCCAACTAATTAATTCAAAATAAATTAATTAATTATTTCCAAGTAGTTGTTAAGACTAAATTTGATTTTAATTCACAATTTAATTCAAGGACAAATTAAATTGGAATATTCTTGTTGCCATATTTCAACACTTCCTCTCAACAAGAAAGGGATTACCTGCCATCCCGATCCTGTCTCTATGGAACTCGAATTTACACTTTGACAATGCCTTTGTCAAAATGTCAGCATCTTGCTCCTTTGTCGAATATACTGTAGCAACATGATCCTCCTCACTACATAGTCTCTAAGATGATGATACCGGATGTCGATGTGATTGGACCTATCATGAAATACTGGATTCTTAGAGAGTTTGATAAAACTCTAATTATCACAATAGATCACACTTGGATCCATCCTCTGATCAAACAAACCAACTAGGATTTTCCACATCCAGATGGCCTCACATGCTGCCTGACTTGCAGCCATATATTTTTCCTCTGTCGAGCTTAGTGCAACCGACTTTTGTTTCCTGCTATACCAAGAAACTATCACTGACCCAAGGTTAAAAATCCCTCCTAATGTGCTCTTTCGATCTGATGGACTCCCTGCCCAATCTGCATCAGTGAAACCCTGTAGCTTCACTCCCTCTATCCGTCTATACCATAATCCATACTGTTATCATTGAAAATATTTAAAAGGAAAGGGATTACTTACAAGGTATAACCAACAATCAAAGAAGCCAAGTACATCAGAAGGATCAATATGCAACTGAGAGCTGGGAATAAGGTTATGAAGAAACAAATTGAAGATCTGAAGGCACAGCTAAGCCAGCTTAAAGGACCTGCTAAATGAGTTTTCATTTCAAGTAAGATTCTGTTTCAAACTTTTGATAAGTTCACTTGATCTTATCTTTCTGAAGAAATCTAAATCCCTATTCGGCCTTTGGAAAGTCTAAAGAAGTTTTTGGCAATCAAGCACTCGGTTAATAAAGGTCTTAGGTTAAAAACAAGTTGTTTTAAATAACTCAGCAGTTTCGTAGCGTGCTACGAAACTGCTGAAAGTGATGATTTCAACATAAATCAAGCAGTTTTGAGGTTGAAGCCGGAAAATTTTGAAGAACAGTTGCAATGTGGTTGCTATCAGTGATTGATTCCTTTAATAGTGAAAGTAAAGTGGCCATCATGGAAGCAGGGGAACACTTCTTGTGGTTGCAAATTCAGGAGCAGCTGGAGGTATATTACAATTTAAATTACTTAAAGATATAGTTGAGCCAGCTACAAGAATCTCCATAAAGAAATCTCACTGCAACGGGAATTTTGAAAGGGGAATGTCTGCAAGGCATACAAGGCATCATCTAAAGCTATCAACATTCAACTAGGTCAAGACAGGTGGAGAAAATATATATTCAAATCCAACTTCAAATTTTTGTCGTAAAGTGAGCACATTTACCACAGTTCAGGATATATCAAACAGTTTGCAAGAAACTTTTGCCTGCACACATGTACATGGGAAAGGCTTACAACACATGAAGGACGTGGCACCCCATGAATAGATTGACTAATTCAAGAAGATCAACATAGTTAATTACTTTTGATTATCTTTAAGGAAACCAAAAGCATAGAAAAGGGACAGTCTCCTAGTTTCTAGGAACACCAAAAGGATGAGTCATCAAGGGCCAGCTGGAAGGTTATGGGCTTCATCAAATTTGACTTCATGGAGTTTTGTGTGTCAAAAGGAGTGTTTAATGCTTAGATAAGGTTGTTGTAATCATGATAAGGAGATACACTCCTAGTTGTATTAGGTCTCTAGGACTGCTAGTTAGGTGTCATTTGCATTTAATAGTTAGTTTTGAGTGTCATTAGGTGTCAGGTCAGGTAGAATTCGAATTTTCCTCATCCTAGAAGAGGAATCTAAGTTGTGTAAAGAGCTCTATATATAGCAGAAGAGCTGATGTACAAAGGGTTGGAAAATGTTAGAGAAAAAGACTACTTTTGTAAATGCTATGCAGGGATTGATATATACAGAAGCAGTTGGACTTTTCTGAAGCTGAGATTCTTAGTGTACTTCAGTGAGCTTCATCTTTTATCTTTGAAATGCTTTACTTCCATAGTCTTAATGCTTATTACTCAGGATTCATGAAGGATTTTTTATGTTCAGAATATGTGATGTTGTCCTTTCCTTAATTCTTACAGTGGTATGGATGTATAATCACTCAGAATTCACTGAATGTGCTCTGACTTCCTGTATACATTTATAAACTGTGTTGTCCCATATGATTTTATGTTCTGAATGTTTAAATGCTGAATGCCCTGACTTCCTTTAGGTATTAAACTATGATCTATCACTTTAAATTCTTTCCTTTTGAATACCTTGATGTATCATTACTCAGAATTCATGCCCACATGCTCTGACTCCTATGAACTTCAAGTTATTGAGACTTTCTTGAATGTTTCACTCTTTCATTGAAGTATATACAAGCCTCAGTTTTATAAGAAGAGCTATTTGTTGTCCTTATCTCTGTCATTGACTCCATAGCCCAATGGTAGCAAGTCTCCATCTTCCAATCTACAAACATATAAAATCCAAACCATAGAGTTAGCCATCTATCCATATCTTTAATCAATATCATTAACCCTTTGAGAGAGCCCTCTCAGGCTAAGGAGGCTAAGCCTTAGCTAAAAGATTGGTTTGAAATAGTTACACTGAGATAGTCTGATTAGTAGCCTATCAGGGTCCTATTTTGGTGATAACATTTTGGTGCGTCTGCTGGGAGTCTGAAGATTATTCATTCCCGAAATCAAGAGACTGAACTTCTGAAGGTAGCAGGAGTTCAGAAATCTTTTTGAGGCTGCAAATCTACCTTGGCGACTCCATTGTTGAAGAATTCGAAATTCATAGATGCATGGTGATTCCACTGGAGTTATGAAGAACCCAGATGCTACCATTCTTAGTTCAAGGTATGCATGCATAAATTTTTCAGGAATTCATGGTTTCCCAAATCATTTTCCCAAGGATGCATATTTTCTAAGGAATGGTCCAAAATTCAATGGAGAAGATTTGAGTTTAACTTTGAAGCATATATCAGATTTTTGTGATTTTACAGAGCTTCTTAGAGTTAAACATGAGGATGTTTGCATTATGTTGTTCTATGATTCATTTCAAGGGAAATGTAAACAATGGATTGAAAGCTTTCCTACCAAATCCATTAAGTCATTTGAAGACTTTTGGCTTATGTTTTTGGAGGAATGGATGGATAGATCATATGCGGTGGCAAACTCTCCTTCAATTCAAGGTTTCAAACAGTGGAATGATCATCATATTAATGAAGAAATAGTTGAAAATTTTTCTTTGTCCTTGTCTTCTTATCTAAAATCATTTGACTGCAAGGCAGAGGATAAGATGAAATTTTTGGATGAATTTGCCAAAGACATTGAGAAAAATATTGAATGTTTACAAGGTCAAATTCAACCATATAGTCTTCGTGGTTGTGATCATTCTTTTCAAAATATTTTTATGGCAGCACATAAGGAGAGAGTGTTGCTTCCTTTCTCTTTCACGATTGAGGAACTGTACACTGTTGTTGAAGATCAGTTTGCACAACCAGAAAGTTACAAGAATCATCAAGCTGATCATGTATTCTGGGATCCTATAGCCAAATATATGGAAGAGTTTTACTCTCCAGTGTTTCAGTTTTTCTATGAAGATCAGAGGCAATTTCAGTGGCAGTGGTCATCACAATATCATAGTGGCTCTGAACTCCGATGCAGTCAAAGAAATCAAACATCAGATAAGACATCAGATGAACTCCGATGCATTAAGACTATGGAAGTAAATCATTTCAAAGATAAAAGATGAAGCTCACTGAAGTACACTAAGAATCTCAGCTTCAGAAAAGTCCAACTGCTTCTGTATATATCAATCCCTGCATAGCATTTACAAAAGTAGTCTTTTTCTCTAACATTTTCCAACCCTTTGTACATCAGCTCTTCTGCTATATAGAGAGCTCTTTACACAACTTATATTCCTCTTCTAGGATGAGGAAAATTCGAATTCTACCTGACCTGACACCTAATGACACTCAAAACTAACTATTAAATGCAAATGACACCTAACTAGCAGTCCTAGAGACCTAATACAACTAGGAGTGTATCTCCTTATCATGATTACAACAACCTTATCTAAGCAGTAAACACTCCTTTTGACACACAAAACTCCATGAAGTCGAATTTGATGAAGCCCATAACCTTCCAGCTGGCCCTTGATGACTCATCCTTTTGGTGTTCCTAGAAACTAGGAGACTGTCCCTTTTCTATGCTTTTGGTTTCCTTAAAGATAATCTAAAGTAATTAACTATGTTGATCTTCTTGAATTAGTCAATCTATTCATGGGGTGCCATGTCCTTCATGTGTTGTAAGCCTTTCCCATGTACATGTGTGCAGGCAAAAGTTTCTTGCAAACTGTTTGATATATCCTAAACTGTAGTAAATGTGCTCACTTTACGACAAAAATTTGAAGTTGGATTTGAATATATATTTTCTCCACCTGTCTTGACCTAGTTGAATGTTGATAGCTTCAGATGATGCCTTGTATGCCTTGCAGACATTCCCCTTTCAAAATGTTCTGAACTCCGATAGCTTCAGTTTATGTTCTGAATGTTTAAATGCTGAATGCCCTGACTTCCATGTAAGGTTGAGTTCATTTTTATATTGAGGTGTTGTTGACTCCATAAGCCCAATGGATAGTTGTTTGATGTGTTTCCACCATTCATATTTTTCATAGTTGTTCTATAAGAGTTAGCCATCTTATCTTTAATCAAATTCATTAATCCATCAAGAGAGAGCCCTCTCAGGTTGAGGAGGCTAAGCCTCAGCCTAAAGTAGGTTTAAAATAGTTACTTAGAGTCAACCTGACCAGCAGCCTATCAGGGCCTGATTTTGAGATAACACATACTAAGATGTGCCTATGAGGTATCTCAATATATGGTTTGTCGCCTTCCAAAACATCTTGGTAGGATAAACCGTCAATTGACTCAGCGGGTTCATCGCATAGTAGAAATCTGGTTGTGTGTTCACTAAGTACATCAGTGAACCCACAAGCTGCCTATACACAGTAGCCTCTACCACTTCTCTTGAGGTAGCAATCTCCTGCCTCCAGTTACCTGTTAGAGGAGTTTGCATGGGCTTGAACTTCTCCATGTAGAATCTCCTAAGTATCTCGTTGGCATACTTGCCCTGAGACACAAACAACTCCCCATCCTTCTGCCACACTTCCATGCCAAGGAAGTAATGCATGAGACCCATGTCTTTCATCTTGAATTATCTTGGAAGGTCCTCCTTGAAAGACATGATCAACTGATCATCACCAGTCAATATGAGATCATCAACATAAAGTACGATGATCAACAACTTACCTTTCACCATGATGTGGTATAGGTTTGCATCCGCTTGACTCTTTGTGGAGCCCAACCGGGTGAAGTAGTTGTCTATCCTGGTGTACCAAGCATGAGGTTCTTGCTTCAACTCGTACAATGCTCTCTTGAGTCGGAACGCATGCGACTCACGATCGAAGGTCTCTAAACCTTCCAGTTTCTCTATGTACACCGCTTCCTCAATCTAGCCATTGAGGAATGTAGTCTTCACATCCATTTGATGGATCTGCCAACCCATCTGTGTTGATAGTGCCAACATAGATCTGATAGATGAGTACCTTGCGACAGAAGCAAAAGTCTCATCATAGTCAATCCCCTCGACCTGTGAAAAGCCATGGAAAACAAATCTTGCCTTATGCTTCTCCACACTACCATTAGCATCTTGCTTTACCTTGTAAATCCAATGGGAACTCACAAATGACCTGTTCTCCAGTCTCAGAACTACGTCCCAAACACTGTTACGAACTATGGAGTCATACTCATCCACCATAGCATCAACCCAAATTGGCTGCTGCACTTCTTCCTCAAAGGAAGATGGCTCGGTCTCAACACATTCCCCAGCAAGGGCCATGTATCCAGTGTACCTCTCAGGTGACCTCCTTTGTTTGCACTGAGAATATGGTGCTCCCACATTCTCTCTCGCATCCTCCAAAAATCTGTTAGCTTTTCTTGTGTGCTTCCATCCATCTTTGGAAGACTCTGCTTGAGTGGATGTGTCCACTCTTGGAACCTCTGCATGCGGCTACTCCACATTAGTCTGAGGCTCTCCCTCCTTAGGAACCAACAGTTCCTCCATAGTCTGTAGTTGGAACTCCCTCTCAGGGGAAACTCGCATGGCCTTCTGCTCATCGAACTTGAGATCTTTGTGAACCACTGTCCTCCAACTGGTAGGAAAGTACACCTGATAGTTGTGAGGTTTATTAGTGTACCTCACAAATATCCCCAACTCTGCTGTCAGCTCAAGCTTCTTCTGTGCATCCTTTGTCACATGGAAATATACCGATGAGCCAAAGATCCTAAATTGATCCACATCTGGTCTCTTACCGGAGAAAGCTTCCTCTGGTGTCTTCATCCCAAGTATGTGAAGCAGGCTTCTATTCTACAAATAGAGTGCGGTGTTGCATGCCTCAGCCCATAAGTGAAGTGGTAGGCCTTGGTCATGCAACATTGCTCGTGCTTCCCCTACAATAGTTATGTTCTTCCTCTCAGCCAACCCATTCTGCTGTGGGTTATGAGGTGCCTTTAACCCTCGTTTAATTCCTTCTGTTGCATAGAAGTCCTTAAACTCTTGAGAGACAAATTCTCCATCGTTGTCGCTTCTCAAGGCCTTGATCTTCTTTCCTAACTCTTTCTTGACCAAAGATTTGAACTCACAAAACTTTGTGAAAGTTTCGACCTTATTCTGCATGAAATAAATCCAACATTTATGAGAACATTCATCAATGAAATTCACATAATACCTTTGCTCCGCTGTGGATTCTGTCGATGAATGGTCCACACAAATTAGTGTGAATTCACTCTAAGATAGCCTCTGCTCGACTGTCTCGATCATGAAAAGAAGACTTGGTGTACTTTCCCAAGGTACAACCTTTGCATGTGTCAACTTGCTCAAGTTTACCATTGGGAAGTCCTGTAGATATTTGTTGCATTATCTTCAAAGCACCATGATGTAAATGGCCCAACCGCCTGTGCCACAACTCGCCAATGTCTTGGCTTTGCACCAATTCTTCTTTCCTACTCAATGTTGCACAAAATCTACCTCTAGTTTATAGAGATTCTTCACCCATATCCATATCCTCTTGGTTTAATCTGTGTCTATGTGTCTTAGGAATTCCTTTCCTTTACTGAAGACAACATCGTAGCCTTTGTCCTCCAACATCACGACCGATACCAAG
Source organism: Pinus tabuliformis (assembly GCA_031772625.1). Taxonomy (NCBI): domain Eukaryota; kingdom Viridiplantae; phylum Streptophyta; class Pinopsida; order Pinales; family Pinaceae; genus Pinus; species Pinus tabuliformis. Next base: position 151,199,432 of record CM062812.1, read on the forward strand.
TTCTTCTTCAGTCCAGGCACATACATCACATCTGTCAAGGTGATAGGAGCTCCATGCTCCCTCTTAAAAGAAATCGTGCCCACTCCTGAAACATTATACCTTCCATCATCACCCATATCTACGTGCATCTGGAGGTCTTTCTCCCCCAAGCAACTGAATAAATTTTTATCACTGGTCATGTGGAATGAGGCTCCACTGTCAAGATACCAGACACAACTCATCATCGATGACACCATGCATGCGATGAGGGTAAAGTCCATTTCGAACTGAGAGGCTAATGCCTCACCTTTTGATCCTTCTGAGGATCCCTTCTTAGACTTGTTCTTTGATGAGCAATTAGTCACATAATGTCCCGTCTTGTGACAATTAAAGCATCTTACTTTAGACATGTCACCCTTATTCCCTCCATGAGAAGAATTTGATTTGAAATAGGAAGCCTTCCCCTTCCATTTCCTTGCCTTACTTGCTAAGGTGATATTTTCTCCATGATCATTCTTAGACGAAGAACGATCTCATGTGCTCCTCTTGATCTCCTCCTACATAAGATCTGACCACATTCGTTCCCAATTTGGCAGTTTCTGCCTTCCATTCACAGAGTCCTGGTAACTATTCCAACTCTTTGGAAGGCCAAGGAGAGCGAGGCTCACCATATCATCATCGGTAGTAGTTATTCCCACACTGCCAAGCTCATCTCTGCAGGTGGTGAGCTTGTTCAGATATGTGGAAATAGTATTGCCCTTCTCCATCTTGATTCTTCGAAGATTATCCTTGAGTGCCAATTTCCTCTGGTCGCTACTGTTCTGGTAGAGTTCCTTCAATGTCTTCCACATTGAAAATGGAGTATCCTTCCCATGGAGACTCAAGAAAATATGGTCTCAAACTCCCTCAAGGATGATCTGTCTCGCCTTCGACACACACTTCTTCCACTCAGCCAACTCTTGTGCATTAGTTGAAGCTGGCTTTGGGATTTCTTGATCAATGAATTCCTTCAAGCCATTATCTTCTAATACAACCTCCATTCTATCTTTCCATGCTATGTAATTTGAGCTACCTTCCAAGGCATACTCGAGTATCAAGCCATAGAACGCCATTTTCCAACCTTGAAGTATGATATGAATTTGATTTGCACCTGCAACTCCAAGATTCAAACTTTGAATTCTCTTCTTAGTATATTGTTCACTGCTCCGATAACATGTAGAAAATCTGATGGTAGGTTAACCCGATAATGCAATATAAGTCAAAGAAGAATACTATAACCTACTTCTACTATCAATTTTTGGAAGCTTAAAGATCGAGCTGAACAATATAATCGGAAGAAGAAGAATCAATGGCACAATACACATGAAAATACTTTGGCGAAAGCCTCAGCTAAAAACCCCACACTATTGTATTATCATACATGGTGGAAATACATAGCAATTATACAAAGCCTTAGCTATCACAGCTAGCCAGCTCTCAGTACAATCCTCATAGATGCTCACAAGCAATCTTGGCTTCTCTCCAGCCTTCCTCTATGCCCTCCAAGCTCCTATTTCCTTGCGATGTTCCTTGTGGATGATTCCCAGTTACCAAGTGGAAAAACCTTCAAAACTGCGCAATCCTCAAGGATAAATCCTTCACTGCATGAATGATTTTTCTCCATGAGAAAACACATGGAACTGATATTGCACTATCCTTGAACATTAATCTCAACTAGGTCTTTCTCAGATTAGACATGCATGAGTTTCTGATGAGGGAATCTTTAATTAATTGGAGTAGCACTAGTTGAGTGAATTAATGCATCAACTGACTGTTAACTCACTATTAGTTCCTCAAATAGTTTGGAACTAATTTAACTGGAATTAACTTAGTAAACTAAGTTAACTAATTACAACTCAAATATAACTCAATCTTATCTCCTTAATTTAAGGGATAACTCTTGCATGACTCCAGAAAGACTTATAATTTGAATTTCTCCAACTAATTAATTTAAAATTAATTAATTAATTATTTCCAGGTAGTTTTTAAGACTAAATTCGATTTTAATTCACAATTTAATTCAAGTAGAAATTAAATTGGAATATTCTTGTTGCCATATTTCAACATGCTCATGGGAACAAGGCTATGGAGTAAACATGCAGCGCTAATCAATTACAGAGCAGGGTAGAGTAGGTCCTTGTTACACCATGTATGCTATTACAGGTTGTTGTTACAGATTGAACGTTGTTACAGTATGTTACTACACTACGTGCTGATACAAAGGTCTGTTGTTACACCAAGGGTGTTGTCGCCAACGATTGTCGTAACATCTCAAACCGCTATCCACTCGTAGGATGTTGCTACATCGGAGCAGGCAATTGTGGGTACTATTCCACATAACAACTATCGGCATTAGGAATTGTTTATTTTGGAAGCAATAGACCATTGCAATCCTAACTAATGTATATTTGTATTTAGAAATAGGTTGTAACTACTTTTATTTTTAATCAACATGAGAATCATGAGATTCTCATGACTGATCTGTTTCTAATTTTGGGCATGTAATAACTATAAAAGAAACTCGATTTCCTATGTACAAGGGTGACATATAGAAGAGTATTGTTACTCTGATTTTGTAACTCTGATTATTTTTAACATTAATCATTACGGTGATGATGTTATTGCTCTTTAGTTGGTTCCTTAATTACTTTTGTGTTATTCCTGTGGCCCTCCTCTTTGATACGGACTGCAGTCGTAGAGGTAGTGTACATTTTGGTTTTGTTATTTGTTATAAGGTTTCTTATTATTGCTATCAAAACTATGAATCACATTCGTTGTTGTTCCAATTTATATTATGATATTACATTGAGTTAATCAACAGAATGGTAGTAACCAGCTAGAGTAGATATTAGTCATCATGTGGTGTGACCTTACTTTGGTAGTTGCGAAGTGTGATCTCAATTCTTTGGAGTGTTTTTATTTCTACATGAATGATTTGATTCAACAACTTGATTCAGTGACATCTTTTACTGTTCTTTCCATTTTCTCATTCTTGGTTGTAGTGTATCGGCACAAATAGTGTGAACTCTATTGAAACAACAAGACCTACCTTGGGTTGACAATTAAATGTTGCAGTCTTGGCCAATTAAGATTGATTAAAACAACACTACAGGAGGTGCTACTACTCTTCCTTGTCTAGGAAGTGTAGCTGCTCTACTTTTTCTGGAAGGTGTAATTGCTCTATGTTTCGGTGTTGTTTTAGCACTTAACTCATGTTCTTCACTTTCACTTTCCTCTATTTCTATGGTTGGTGCATGTGACTTTTCCAATAAACTAGCCCATGTGCTTCCCTGTTTTTGCATTGAATGAATTATGATTAACTTGATGAGCACATGGTTGGTTAAGTAGGCGTTTGGATGTTTTTCCATACAAACCACCTCTTCCATATGTTGTAAATAATTTATCAGTCATCCATTACAAAGATGTTGCAATAACTAAAAATGATAATTGAATACTATTCCAAAATGTCCCAGGCAAGTAATGAACTTATAAATAAAGAAAGCCACATCATCCCAAGGTTGAGGAAGGGATGTTCTATAAATAACTCTCCACTTGCTCCTTACTTCCTCTCCTCACTGTAAAAATTTTCGCCTAACTATTATAACTATTATTTTTCTAGAAAACTAGTGAGTCCCTAACTGAGCTAAACCTATCACATTGGAAATTAAGTCCTTTGTAAAAATAATTCTGAATCCTCTAATCTCTAAATATTTCTCCTATAGAGCCTACACGAATTCCATAACAATATATTTGTTGAAACCTTGCATCTTCTCAAAGTAGACCAACCGCCCTACATTCCTAAATATTTCTAGGGCTTGTGGATGGTGTAGTAGCGTAACAATGGAGTCTAGTTCATGATAGACTAGCGCTCCTCCCATGGTTGTTTTAGAGACTGTTACTACTCATAACTTATCAGATACTATTACAGGGTTGCACTTGGTACATACAAACATTTGCTAAGGTAGAGAATATTAGTCAAATGAAATGTGGCAACGGGTAGGGAATAATTTGGGTTACCCTTTCAGTGAATTCATGCTTTTCATCATAAATGAAAACTACTGAGAATGATTTCCAAGTAGTCACATTGATTTTCAGAAATGAAAATAGGAGTAATGGTGGTAGTGGGTAATTACTGAATTAAGATTAGTGTATTTTGCATTAGCTAAATTATAATTATTGAATTGGGGTACAATCATTGTGTATCTTACGATAGATACGATACACTCCTAAGTCCTCCCCCCATCTTAATTACAAAAATTGTCCTTGAAATGTGTAATAGAAAAATCCATATCCTCCCTTAAATCAAAATCCTACAAGTAAATGAAAATCAAACATACCTACCTTGGCTTACTATTATGGTGACGTAGGTTTGTACAAGGAAAGTGAATGGTTCGATGTTGTACAATATTTCATGTGTGGCTAAAAAGGAAGCTAACATTAGAGAAATTTTGAGATCTAAAATGTGCCTCAAAACAAAAATGTACAAAAAAAATCAACTTTATAAGAACCAATAGGACTCAGGATGATGATTTCAACCATGGGATATGATTCACCATTTTTGGAGTAAAAAAAAAAAAAAAAAAAAAATACTTCTTTTTCAACTTGTATTTTCAACTTATCTCCTTATGGTTTTACTCAAATTTTCAGTGGGAGCACTCATTGAATGTGGAATTTAATTCCTCATCCAAGGAGTACCCATGTTGCATACTTTCAATGGACCCCGCTACAAAAAAAAATAAAAAATACATGAAAAATGTGATTGCAACCACACGTTTTCATGTATTTCTCATTTTTCATGTAATAGGGTCCATCAAAAGTATGAAACTTGGGTTCTCCTTGGATGAGGAATTAAATTATGCATCCAACTAGTGCTCCATCTTGAAATATGAGTAAAATTATAGGGAGATATGTTGAAAATATGAGTTGAAAAAATAGTTTTTTATTTTTTCCCTCTAAAATTTGATGATGTAATATAATGTTATTTTATTATTTCCATTATTATTTTATAATATTCCTTTTTTTTGGGTGTGGAGCCTAATTATCTATTCTATTTATAGGTCTTTGTTTCAGTCATATGTATACCCCAGGAAGAGTGTACAGCTCTCCACACAAAGGAGGGGTTTGGGGGCGGGGGGGGGGGGTTACAGGGGGACTTGTGCCCCCGTGGGGGTGATTCCCCCCTAGCTGGGGGGTTCGGGGGCTAGCTCCCCCAAAGCTAAAAATAGATGTAAAATTTCCTTGTAAAATATTGTAATTTCGTAGTCAATCTGGACCATTCATTAGGTGGATGATCTGACGGTAGAAGTTATGTTTAATTTAGGCTTTTTTTCCCTAGAAGGCAACCCCTTGCTATATATTAGGGAATTGTATTGCGGCTATTTATATGTGTATTCTGAGTGAGAAAGAGAGACGAGATTGTGTGAGAGATAAGGGGAAATTACAATGGATCTGTTGTATGTTGTATCGCTTTATTTTGCTAGATAATGTAAAAGGAAGGACTGGTTGTTTCTCCATGGACGTAGCCCAAATTGAGTGAACCATGTATATATGTGTCTCTCTTGTTTTATGCATTTTATGTGTTTGTGTTTCTAAAATATTTTATTTGTTCCATTTCTTTGTAATATAATTTTCTAACACTTAGTAGACCCATTTAAGACCTCAAAATTTCTCTAATAAGTAGAAAGTAAAAACAATGCCATAATGAGGAGAAAAATAGGATGTTACACAGGAAGCTAAAATGGAAGTTAATAAGGAAGCTACGGTGGATGTTAAAAACAATGCCATAACGAGGAGAAAATTAGGACGTTACAGAGGACGCTATGCATGAAGCTACAACAAGACCTAAAGAAGAGGTTAAATTGGGTGTTTATGTCAGTGCTAAAGTTAGCACTAAATTGGGTGCTATGTAGTGCCGACTAGTTATGATTGCTGAAAAAAATGCCAAAAATAGCACTATCCTGATAAATAACATCGGGTTTTTCAAAAAGGTGGAGAAAAATACACTAAAATAGTCAATGGAAGGAAAAATGGATCTAAAGTGGAATCTAGTCACGAGGATTTTTTGTAGTGGTCCCATCGAAGCAAGACTATCTCGTCCTTTCCTAGGAGCCCATGATCCATTTTTAAATGTCTATACCATCTTTCCATTAATTAAATATGAATATGTGTGGCAAATAAATGCATAATAATGAGTTTGGAAACTTCCAAAAGCAATTTCTCTAGAAACTTCTCCTCCTCACAACTATGAATCTATGTCCTTCCTCAGCCCAATCATCTTTTTTTTTTATGTTTTTCATAATTATTTTCAATGTTAGTTGTACATAGTAGTATTTACATGAGGGGCAACTAAAAGGGTTCTTAAAAACTCCATCCCCTTAAAGGAACATTTCCCTTGGTGTATTATACTATAACATAATTTCAACAACAAGCTTTATATACACAACTCTTTTACATTTACATTGACATTCACATTTACTTACACAACAACAAAAAATGGGTAAGATATCCCCATTCAATCAACCATTTTCCAAGTGGTCTCATCTGTTCCATAGTGCTTCCATTGCACCTTGTCCTGCTCAAAATATAGATATGCATAGATGCAATACAATTCCCTCATATATAGCGAGGGGTTGCCTTCTAGGGCAAAAAACCCTAAATTAAACATAACTTCTACTGTCAGATGTCCGCCTAATGAATGACCCAGATTGACTACGAAATTACAACATTTTACAACGCAATTTTACATCTATTCTTAGCTTCGGGAACGCTGCCCCCGATCCCCCCTAGACCCCCCCTGTAGCGAATATTTTATGGGTGGCATTGCCACCCCATTATGAACTAGGGTCCAATGCGGCGATACCTTTGAATACAGAAGATAATCAAGCTCCACACCCAACAATTAAAATGTAACTCAAGTAATTATAAATTAGATCTTAAACCAAATTAAATCATAATATTGATAAAAAATTCTCTAAATTGATATATATTTATCTATATGGTTCACTTTTTACCTTCTTGGCTCACAAGAATTGAGATTTTCCAAACCAGGAAAACACCTGGTGGTGTATTTACTCCATAGCTCCACATGATCTTTAGCTTAATCTTTAATCCCAGCTCACTAAGTGCTTCTCAACCCTAAGGAAAGCACCCTGTGGTAATTATGATGCCCTATAGCTCCACATAATCTTCATTCTATCCCATCTTTAAATCCATCTCATTGAGTAGTTTCACCACCAAGGGAAGCACTTAGTAGTGCATATACTACTCCATGTAGTCTTTATGTATAGGTATATCCTTGAGTCCAATGCACTAGTAGTTTCACCACCAAGGGAAGTACTCAGTGGAAAATATACTACTCCACATAGTCTTTTTGTATAGGTCCATCCTTGAGTACAATTCACTGAGTAGTTTCACCACCAAGGGAAGTACACAATGGTGGATATATTGCTCCACATAGTCTTTTCATATAAATCCCAATAAGCCACCCACTCCTTCTCTCACTCACCTCCCAGCGAGTTCGGGCACTACCATCTAGGTAGTCTTCTATTGACAGTAATATTATTTACCACCACAACTCCCATATCATCACAAATCATCACAACTCCCATGTCATCACCCCTCCAACAAGGTAGGTGTTATTGTTCGTCAAGTGTATAAGTGGTTAGCTAGCACTTTGGTGGTGTTAATAGTGGAACTATATGCATTGAGTGGTTTCTTAACCCAAGCTTGTATTCAGTGGCATATGTGTCTCATGATCTTATCAAGGAATATTATTAATTGTTAGTATAGTATACGCACTGATACAATATTCAACATTTCCTTGTCATAACATAATGTAATCATAGCATATATATATTATAAGAATGTCAGCATAATAATACTAAACAACAAGAGTTCACAATTTCTCATTGGATCCCTTAGATGACATGGGATATTATAGGATAACCTTATCATGTTATCCCCAAACATGTCATTCACATAATCATCAAATTTTTAGGAACATTAATCAATCATCCTTCCACTAGGATGATTCTCGATAATGGCTTGTGAAATTAAATAGCATCATATAAATTCATTTCATCATTAAAATATTCATGAAATATAGTACATACATATGCTATATAGTATTAAGGTTAGGAAACTTCGATATATCCATGTATATCATGCATCAATTTGAAAGAAAAAATTTCAAATTTAGCTCAAGGAATTCTCTCCCAATTCCTTCCTTTACTCCTTTTTACGTTGGTTGAAATTACTGGTGCTTTTAGTTGAATCCCTCTTTCTTTTTTTTTATGCATCCAACTGGTTGATGACATTCATGTTGTTGCAATACTCAATAGTTGATTCAATTCCAGATTTTCCTTATCCATGTTATTCATGTGTTGTCAATGTCCAACCTTTATCATTTTCATTCATGCTCACAAAGATATCATAAGCATAAACATAACATATTAATTATGATAATTATTAGTAGTACATCCTTCCTTCACACTTGCCTAATGGTGTTCCATATAGCATGGAATCCCTTAAATAACCTCACTATGTCCCTCAAAAATAGAAAAAGAAAATTTTATTCCCACACCACCCATACAATGATCATATTTTGTAACATCTCTCATTAAAAATTCATGTAAAAATATATAATACCATGGTCATGGGACATGTATTCCAAGATGAATGGTGGGAAAAATATCCTAGTGGGTGTTCATTTAAGCTATTATGGCTAAGAAAATTGGATTAGGAAATGGAAAAAGGTTTGGAAAGGAAAAATGGCACTTTGGCACATTTATTTATGAAAATAAATGAAATTAGGATAAAAGGGAGGCCTTCCCTTTTCATTGAAATGTCACAGGTTTAATGTGAGGAGTAAAATGAAGGTAAATAATGGAAAATGAAGAAAATAGAGGCCTCATTAATAAAAAGGCTTCTTAGGATCAGTTGGAAAGCTTTTGGCAGGTTTTGGTGGAGCTCTCTTATATTATCTCTCTCTCATACTCTTGGACACTTAGAGTTTTCTTGGAGCACTCTTGGAGAGTGTGGCATACTTGGATGCTTGGAGAAAGAAGGCAAAGGAAGAGTAGGAAAGCACAAGAGGACATTGGGATCAAAAACTACAATGGGTTTTTCTTGTAGGTACCGAGTTTCATGTATGTTTTCCTCACTTGTTTTGGCATGCATGGCATATGCATGTGGTTTATTGGTCATGATCTATCACTGGCATGGTAGATTTCCTAGATTGACAATGGATTTGCCTAGCCTTGTCACTTCCTATATATCCATGGTGTTGTGGGTTCATTTCTTTGTTTTCTGGTTGGTTCTCATGTTTCCTTTAGCTTTGGTTGAGTTACTAGGTCATGGAAGCCTTGGTTGGACAAATGCTCCGGAAGCCTTATAACAACTTGGTTTGAGTTACTAGTCCTGGAAGTCATGGTTGGAAAAATGCTCTGGAATCCCTCGATGGGTTGAGTTACTAGTCCTGGAAGCCCTGGTTGGAAAAATGCTTTGGAAGACTAGAGTAAGCTTTGGGTTGAGTTACTAGTCCTCGAAGCCTTGGTTGGAACAAATGTTCTAGAGCCCTGGAAGGATTCGGTAGAGACCAAACTGGTGATGGCTTTGTATATTTGGCCATGAGGTGGACTCATTGTTTGATGGGTTGAGGTGGTTTAGCCTTTGGAAGCCCTAGATGGTTTGATTGATGGTTTTATGAGATCCCATATTCATTCTTGGAATATGGCACGGGGGTGACTAGATGAAGAGAGTTTTGGCTCAGCCATGTCTATGGTCGGGTGGTTCGTGGAAGTCCCAAACCTAGTTGGCATTTGCATCATTAATATGAGGTTATTTATCATTTTTATTTCATGAGTATTATATTGGTTTATACGTGGATGATATGGCCATATATCCTTGACTTTTCTGTTGTTATTATGTTGTTTATAAGCATGTATTATGATAGTGATGATGTATGGTTCTCCTCATGTTTTGATTTGCAGTATGATACCCCTATGCTAATTTTTTTTTGTTTAAACCTATAGATTACATATTTGTGATATGTTTGACGAAATGCCTATCATGGCTAGTAGCGGTCCAGTCTAATCCTTGTTGATGTTTTTGCAAATGCACCATTGTTATGTTGTCTAAATTCATTTCCGAAAGTGTCATTGAGTTATGGGTAGTGACTTGGGCTCTGGGCCGGAAAAAATGTCTCAAATATTAGAGACAAAGGCACAATACTGGGCAAAAAATCCCCTAGACGCATGCATGTCCATGTTGTGGGAGTGACAAGAGCCTCTTGGATGCATGGATGCCCATATCAAGGGAACTTCTGGGGGTTTAATGGTCTAAAAACTCAGTGGGACCTAGGGGTTGGATACCTAAGTGGTTAGGAGGGTTCCTAGGAGTCATGTTGATGATGTGGAAGGTACTTATTGTGTGTTTATGTTGGTTCCACTTCCTTAAGGTGACTTAGGAGGTTGAATCATATCATAGTAAATTCTTGTCACTTGTTTACCCTGGTTGGACGGTTACTTGGGTAGATGTGGGAGGAGGGTGTTATAGAGTGGTATCAAAGCATGGTTCACGCCTCGGACTGGATGGGTGGTGTGTTGGTCATGCATTCATGTCAATTGCATATGTGTCGCTTATGGTTGTAGTCCATGTTATTGTTGCATTTGTATGGTGTTGATCATGGTTGTAGTGATGTCGCCGTGTGAAAGTTGATGGTGTTGTTGTGGGATGTGTCATCTTGAGTGTATGGTTGTATATTCATTTGTTATGAATGTTGGTGTCTATATGTTGTTATGCATGCATTGTCATGGTTATTGTTATACATGTATGGTAGGTTAGATAGGCATTGTGAGGTCATTGTATGAAATTAGGTCATCATGATGAAATTAGTATTTTATGATGTTAATGTGTTGGATGAGATAACGTAGGACATGTAGATCATCAAAGTGAAATTGCGACATTTGACCTCAAGGCAAGAGCATATCGTCCTATAGGTTGTATGTTGAGCATGTAGTTATGTAGGTTAAAGATTGTTATATGCATTATGTTTATGTGTATGCCTTTCATTTTATTGATGTTATGGTTACATACATCATAGATGCTAGTTGATTAGTGTAGTCATATGTGCATGTGTCAGATAGTCATGAATGATAGTAGCATGTGGTTATATGCATTGCTTTATGTTAGATAACTAGATGATTATGTTATATGGTGCTGATGAGCATGATATATAACTTCTTGTTATTATATGCTAGTAAATTGATTATTAGGTTTATTACATTAAGATATGATGTTATGTGTATCATACTAATTTGGGTTAGTCTATGCAAATGGTTAAGGTTATGACATTTAGGTATGAGTTAATATGTTGTGATATTATGTCATAATAATCTAGACTAATTGTACATATGTGATTGTTATGCATCAACAACAAATGTTTATGATCTTATGATGTGAACATGTTAGTTAGTTATTGTTATGGATATCATGATATTATTTATGCTTGAGTTGATGTGTTGTAAAGTGATATCATGCTAACTAGATTGACTGTGCAGACAAGATAGCCTCCCCTGAGATGCATTAAGGCATGAGTTTTTTTATGTCATATATTTAGTGCTTGATTGTTTAATTATGTCCTCTATTTGATTAATTTAACATGGTATGTTTGCAAGTTAGTTGGATGTTTGACGAATTGCATAATATGAGTGTGTTCAAATGATATTGTTTTAAGATGATTGTACTAACACATATGTGTTGAGACAGTATGTACTTGAGTGTTGTAGGTGACAGTTATAGCATTTTTTCTAATGACTATGATTTGACTATTGATTATGACATGAATGCTAGTCTTGGTAAAGGTTGATTTCAATTTGATAGATATGATTATCTTGATATTTGGAACATGTGGTTGACATGTGTAAATAGCTGTAGGAAACATGCCTGGTATTAGTGTGACAAGGTAACAATTGATTTGTTTATATAACTAACAGTTGGGTGATGTGATAGTACAGAGTAAGCCTCAATTACAACAAGGTAAAAAGGTAAAAGAAAGGAATTGGGCAAGAATTCCTCTAGCTATGTTTGGAAACCTTAATTCCAAACAAATGAGTTCTTTGCATGCTGGAAGTCTTCTTAACCTTGATTTCGTCTGACATTATGTGGGTATGTGCTATATTCATGGACATGTGTTTGACAAGTATAATAGTTGGTGTCTAGTTACAGCTAGATCTGTCAAGGGAATTGGAGTCCCTTGAGATATGGCATGGATGTGTTCAGTTGTAAGACAATGTGCTTGGAATAACAAGGTAAGCTAACTGGTATATAGTTATATTTATTTATGCACTGACAATTATGTGTTATGGTAGTATGATCCAAGGGATTGCATGGAAAAGAGGCTGCCATGAAATCTTGAAGAAGGCTCAGGTTAATCTTTCGCTTGGAAGCACTGGGAACCATGGGGATTAAGTCATGGCGTCTATTGTCAGTCTTGTGCTTTTGTTATTTTGGTGAATTTTTGTGCTTAATTGCGGTTTTGTTTGCATCTTGTGCATGGCCATGCCACTTTATCTGTGGTGTCTTATTGTTGTTGGTTTTCCACAGTTTTATTCTTATTTGCTTCTTGTTCTTTCCTTTTATGTTTTGATTCTTTGGAATTGGTTGGGAAAGACGAAAGTTAATGGAGCTCGAGAGAAGCTAAATGAAACCCATCAAGTAATATGAGACTCAAATGAATCTCAGTGCATCAGTAAAGGGCAATTGAGGGAAAGGATATGACAGCCAGCTGGATTGGTTTGGTCCATTGGGATAATGGATGGTGGTAGGAGAGTCATGAGAAAGGTAATGAGAAAGGTAAAGTAACCGGGCTTAAGATAACAGATGCCTTGGCTATCTTGGGAATTGTTGTTCTCAATTTTGTGCATGGTGTGCACAAATAAAGGGAGTTCTCTTAATCTTTACCTTATGCTATCTAATAATTATGTTATGATCATGATTATGCTAATGTTTGTATATGTATACATGTATGTATGTATGTAGGTTGTGTCTAGAAGGGTCATCATGGATCATGGTTGTTTAATGCTAATGCTTATATGTATATATGTTTGTATGCATGTTGTTGTCTGACATGATCCTGATTTGTTTATTCTAAAGTTTATGTATATTTATCTATGTATCGATGTCACTGTCCGACAAGGTTATCAGGGATCATTCTTGTGGAGGAATGATTGCTTATGTAGGTGAGTGGCATGGCGAGGTTCCTGGTCTTATGGGGAATCAAGTGGGGAGAGTAGTCATGAAAAATATATAAGGTCAGTATCATGTGGATATGAATTGATATTCTATGCTTGTATTATGCCTATGTTTATGTTATGACAGGTAACTCTGAGGGATATGTTAGCTGAATGAAAGCAGTGAGATTTGATGCATGCTAGGATAAGCATGGATGGCAAAGAGACACTAGAAGCAAGGTCTCATGATAGAGAAAGTGTGGTTTTGGATGTGCGGTACTATTGCTGTGCATATGTTGTACATGTTGCATTTGTGATGTTGTGTGCATGTGGTGTTGTGTATATATAGTGTGTGTACATGTTGTTTATGCAATTTTATGTATAGGGTGGTATAGATAGTGTTGTGAAAATATTTCATATGCAGTGTTGGGTATAGATTGTGCTATGTACATGTTGGATATGCGGTATTGTGTACATAGTACACTATGTGCATGATGGATATGAGATTTTGTGTGCATATGGTGTTGTGCGCATGTTGTATATCCAATGTTGTGTACATAGGGTGCTACGTACACGTTATATATGCAGTGCTATGTACATATGGTGTTGTGTGCATGTTGTGCATATGGTGCTATGTACTTATGGTGTTTTCTACATGATTGTATAAGTGGTGCTCAAGCATGGGCTGTTGTGTATATGTTGTACATATGGTGTTGTGTGCAGTTGGTGCTTTGTGCATGTGGTGTTGTGTGCATGTCATGCATATGGTGTTGTGTACATGTGGTTTCATGTACATGTCGTGCATGTGGTGCCATGTACATCTGGCATTATGTACACGTTGTACAGGTGGTACGATGTACACGTGGCATTGTGTAGGTGGTGTCATGTACATGTGATGCTATGTATACGTTGTGCAGGTGGTGTTGTGTATAGGTGGTATTGTGTACATGTTTTACATGAGTTATTGGCATACATGTCGTATTATGTGCATGTCATACATGTTGTGTTGTGTACATGTGGTACTATGTATGTTCATTGTGTAGTTGTCGTATCGTGACATGTGTATTCGTTGTGTTGTACATTGTGTATTACATGTAATGTGTTGTGTTGTATGCCATGCATGGGAACATGTATTGTGTTGTGTTGTATGCCATGTGTAGGTACATGTATTGTGTGGTGTTGTACATTAGGTATAGATGTATAATGTTATGTTGTATGCCAACTGTAGTTACATGTATTGTGTGGTGTTGTATATTGGATATAGATGTATGTGTTGTGTTGTATATCAAGTGTAGGTCGAAACATTGTGTGGTGTTTTACATTGTGTGGATGTATGGGTTATGATGTACATTTTGCATGTGTACATGATTGAAGAAAAGAAAAAGGAATTGGGTGTTTTCTGGGTGTGGAAATCAATCAAGTGTGTGTACAAAAAGAATAAAGGCAGAAGTAAGGATCGATGAAGGATTAATATCGGTAGTTTATTTCAGTTTTATTATGCATGTGATCTATGATTCTGAATTGTGATGATTATATGTGATTTATGATTATGGCTTATGATGATTTCATGTGATTCATGATTTTAATTTATGATGGTTGAGTTTGAGCTAACTGGATGTGATATGTTTATTCATGATGATATTATCAAACAATTAGTTTGATTTGTTGTGATAGGAAGTAAATAGGATTGCAAGTGTACCTTATTAATCAGGTACTAATGAGGTATGACGTGAATTTATTTCAATTTATTTTAAATCTAATGGAATTTATATGCTTGGTATAGGAAGCGTGGAAATTCCCAGTTGGGTGGTTGAAACGAACTACAATAATTTACAGCATCGGTGAAAGGAATTGGAACATGCAGCAGTATGCTAGTAAAGTACTTTAGGAGTAGGTCCATTGTGGGACATTGGTACCCAATAGTTTCAATTAGTTTCCATGAGCATGTTATGAATGATATGATAGTTTTTAGGTAGGTATATGCCTTGGTTGTTTCAACTTTCGATGCGAGGAAGCCTTACCAAGGGATGGATCGCGGAGGATAGGGGATGTCGGGGAACTTGTAAGGTGAGTGACTGCATGGAAGGGGTGATCAGATTTCCCTAGGGACTATGTAGTAGAGAAGGGAAGGTCGAGGCTATAATTATTTTGGTCATTAGCATTGGTAGATGGAATCAATTTCAGATTGGGAGTGTGCCTTGGAACAATGAGTTGGTAACTTTTCACTGAGAGGGCAAGTGACATTGGATTGTAGCACTGGACATTAGATGTAGATTTGACCTTGCAGTGGATTTGGACTTCCTGGGAAGGAATTGAATCTTGGTATTAACATAACGGTGGAGGTGTGGAGACCCCGATTATAGGGCTTCCAGAGCGTTTTTCCAACCAATGCTACCAGGAACTCGTAACTCCATTTCCATTTATCTTATGTATAGGGTTTAATCAGGGTCTCACACTTCCATTCAAGTTTTATTCAACTCTTCTCCAAAGCTCCTTTTCTTTCCTTTCCCACATCCAACAAACCACCAACACCAAACCAAAAAAGGCAAGAAGAGAGAAAAAATGAAAATAGAGAAAACCCATGATAGAAATCATATGACAAAATACAAAGTAGCATGGCCATGCTCAAATTCAACAATAAAAACAACAAGGCAAAGATGAAGCCAATAATAATAATAAAACATGTAAGGAATTCATATCCTTCATTTTCCCACAACAACTCAATCCCTCGAGTTCTGGTGTTTTATGTATCCTTCACCACTATATATAGAAACACACACACACACACAAATTTTTGACCTAGTATTTTCCAAAGTTTATAGTAACAACAAATTCTACTTCCCTTCTAAATAGTTCAAGAAGGAGCTTTCTTTGTATTTCAAAGAACTTGAGGGGATACTCGCTCATCTATTTCTCCATTATAGGTTGTTGTTTCATGTGCCTGGAGTTCACATGAACTATTCTTCTTCTTCTTCTTTCATTGTCTTTCAAGACAATCCCTTTACAGATTTTCTTCCCAATAGTACCAACATGCAATTGGCTCGCTTTTTTCTTCAATCTTATTGTTATTACTAACAAATTGATCATCTACCCTAATTTACTAGATAGATCGAAGTACACCACGTAAAGTCAATTTTACCATAGTAAAATTGCTTTCACTGTGAGAAATTACTTAATAAACCACCTTTGTTAAGTAATTTATAGTTAAACCCATGAAGAATAATTAAATAATTCACTATTTATTTGATTTTCTTATAGGAATAATTAATTTAACCATTGTTTTATTATTATTCCTTGTCAAATTTTACCCAATGATGAAAAATAAACAAATAGATCATTATTTATCTTATTTTTCTCTAAGAATAATTAATTAATCACTAATTAATTCTTATTCTTTGTTAAATTTGACTAAATCCCTTAGGAATAATTAAATAAACCATTATTTGTTTATTATTCCTTAACTAATTCCTTGAGATGATAAATAAGTCATTTATTTATTTATTATTTCTAAATAAAAGTTTAAATACTTTTTCCCTCCTAAACAAATATAATAAAATATTCCAAGTGGTTATTCCAAGAATGGGATCAATGATATTTTATTATTGCTCATTATTCGAGGATAACTCAATATTTTGTTATAAATAGAAGGGTTTTCCATTCATTATTCACTTTTGATTATTTTCATTGTTGCACTCATTGTTGTAACTCTGATTATTTTCATTGTTTCAGTCATTGTTGTAACTTTGATTATTTTCATTGTCGCACACCATATTTTTGTTGGGTTTATGTATTATAGAGGAGAGAGACTCTACACAAGCTCAGGATGTTTGAGGATAGCCAAGAAACAATCCCATAGAGGGGGACTGGTAACATTTATCTGTTCTCTTCACAGGTGTTATTATAAAATTATTCTTTACATATTTGGTTTCCATTGGATGATTGAAGTTATTAATCTTTCTTTTGTTGTTTAACTATGATTGTGGCATAGATCAAAATTTTGGTAGATTTTGTTTCTATCAGTTGCTGCAGATCTACAATTTTTAGTAGCCATTTATATTGTTAAGATTGTTTTTCATCCACAATATTAAGTGGGTTATTTTCGTACATCATTGAGAAGAAAACACTACAACAAAATTGGTGACTCCGCTGGGTTTTTATACTTCAGATCTAGAAACCTAGGTGACCTTTGGTTTTCAGCTTATGGTTTCTTCTTTTTTCAATTCTCTTAATATTTCCTAGTTTTTTAACCCTAGATATGATAAATTTCTAACTTCAGCAAGATTTCTGGTCATTTTCACAAGTCACAAGAACTAGCCGCGACAATGGCGACACTTTTTTTGATATTTGCCGACTGAGATCTACGGAACAAAAATCGTAGTTTTTAGTGCAAAAAGTGTGATCTGGGCTTCATAACGCACATTTCAGCCCAAAAAGTGTGATCCCTGTAGAGAAACAGATCATTACCTGCAATTTTTGGGTTTTTCTCAGATCTATTTCTGGGTTTTACAGAGAGCTATCTGCTGGGTGTCTGACCTCTGTCTCATCCCTCTTAGGCCTTGATCCACTCCATTTTACTCGTTGAAGTCAAATTTATCCTCCCCTAGGGATTCTTATACACTTCCACCTTTCTAGGAGGAGTTTAGCTGAGTGAGTAGTCTGAGTTTCTGTAACGCTTTCAGCCACATTTTCCAGATCTGTACCTTTCTATTTCAGATCTGTTAAGATAAGTTTCTACCATCCATAGTTTCACATTTCCACTCGTTTGGTAATTTTCCTTAGGGTCCCATCGGTTTCCCTAGGTGGTTCACCCATCTCCCTATCCTTTTGCAGCGATATTCCCTCAGGTTTTTTGTTGTTGCTGCACCACTTTCCAGCATCTTAGTGTCACTTGATCCCAGTCACACCGACATTCAAATATCTTGACCGCTTCAGTGTATTTCACATCAGTTTAGCCACCAAGAAGTATAGTTTTTGCAAACCCAGTTTGGGTGGGGTTTAGTTAATCGTTTTTCTGTTCATTTTATGTTATTTATTTCAGTTTATTTTCAGCAATATTTTTTCTTTTTTACAAACACAATCTGGGATTAATCAATTAATACACTTGCACACACAAGCACACCTTAAGTGAAGGGCACTTGGTTTACACTGCCAAGCCAAGACTTAACATAATAAATTTATCTCCCCGCATCGAGAAAAATATATATTACTAATCTCCCTTCACCATTTCCATGTTCTATGTGTCCTATCATCATTGTGCCACCAAGGTGTATGTTGCAAATACTATTAGGCCTTCAACCCCAGTTTCTGCTTGGGTGTATTACCCCTCCCCGTCGGGTTCAAATTCATAGCCCTCCGAGTCCCCATGCCAACTCTTTTGTTGGTTCTTCTGATTCGAAGCCTCCTTCATCACATATTATCACCATGTCTGGACCCAAAGCTGGTGCAGGAACCCAACCTGGTGTTGGCTCCAGTTCTATATTGGTGGTCACATCAAGTAGAGCAGTCTCAGGAACCGTTCCGGTAGCCCCCATGCTCCTCTTTATGGCTGGGTTAAGTCTACCAGATCTTAACTAGTTGATAAACGACCCCATACACCATGATGTTGGTTGGCCCTCTATGCCGACTAAGCTTCCCTTAGACATCCTAAAGTTTGAGGGTATTGCTGGGGAGGATCCTACCAACCATGTTCAATCCTTCCGCATGTGGTTTTTGTCCAACTCCATAAATGCTGAGTCCATTCGTCTTTGGCTCTTCCAACACACGCTCACTGGAGATGCTACAAAATGGTATGTAGACAATCACTCCACATCTCATTCCATTTTGGTGACACTTGCTAAAGCGTTACTTTCATATTTCTGACTACCTCTCCATTACGACACTGGTATGCAGCTATTGACCACATTCCATCAGTCCTCCACCACTTGACTTTATAACCATGTTCAAGAGTGGCATTAAAGGAGGGGCACATGTCGTGCCCCGCCTTTCGAAGACCAAGTTTAACTAGATTGGTTTCTTAAGAGCCTTTTATCCCCCAACGGGAATGATGTCATGTCCCATTTTCCTCAGACTGAGGAAGAAGCTATCCAAGTTGCTTTGATATATGATCTGATTTATGCACAATCTGGTTATGTCTATACCGTCATTCAAGACCTCCCTCATCCTGGAAGAGTCAATGCATCGAGGGCATCTCACGCTGCCGACGTATCATTAGATCCATTTCACACTCTTTGCCATATACTCAGCAGAGTTAAGGCTATCTATAGGGGGCACCAATTCCTCCAACACTTATGCCCCTTGTTCTAGCAACATGTTTCCTGGACCTCAACCCATCTACCAAACTATTGCTCCCCCTTATGCACAGCCGAGGGCTCCAACCCCTCAAGCATTAGCGTCGTAGCCTCCCATGCATCCTTACCCCAGCAACCACCACCCCCTCAGGGTCAGGTGTTTTCATAACAGAGTACTATCAATCCCCAAAATTTTAAGAAAAAGAATAAGGGGAAGGGTAACAAGGGTAACCAAGGTAATCAAGGTAACCAACCTAGTGAACCCAGGGGAACTAGCCTAACACCAACAACCAGCAACAGGGTGACCAGCCCACGCAAAACAAGGATATTTGTACGAACAAGCATTGTGAATGTTGTGGTGTACATAGCCACCATACACATGAGTGTCCCCTCTTACCCCAGATGCACCAAATGTGGGAAGCTTAAGAAACTTCTAGAGGTCAACAATTGCCTCAGATTCTTGCACCAACCCAACTAACAGTGCTCACAAATCCTTTCCCTCAGTAAGGATTTGTTGTTTCTCAACCCCAACCAGGTCAAGCAACCCACCTCCCCCAACCTTCTCGTGCCAATGACTACTAGATCCTTGTGATGAACTCTGATGAGGTTAACCCCTCCAATATTAACCTACAAACTCAGTCGCGTCAGTATGACAAGCCCTTCACTTCATCAGCTACCAAGTCCAAAACCAAAGTATTCACTGAGCCTCTTACGAAACCAAATGGTCCTTTACAGATCCCTCAACCTAAATTTGAGGCCATTCCCAAGATTCTAAAGGGACCATTACACCATAATGCAACTTCTAACAGAGCTGCCCATACATGCTGTATAGTAGACGAATTAGCATAATCACCTCCTGCCATATCGACACTGGAAGTTCTCCCATCGTGCCCGTCCCAAAATAAAGCTCTACTGATTACCTTGGGTGCAGTGGATCCTTCTGACAATCATTTGATTGCCTTCACGGTTGATACATCATAGCATCCCCAATTGCCTTCATCTGTTGCTTTCCAGATACCAGTTAGAGTTTGTAATGCCATCATCTCCAGATGCATTATTAACGAAGGTGCATCCACTTGTGTGATGTCTACTGCTATTTGGAAATAGCTTAAGTCACCTGAGTTGTCCCCCTTGACTATCACTTTGTGTGCTTTGGATGAACACCTCTCCCAGCCCCTTGGCATGTACCACAACTATCCAGTGACCCTTCCGGGCAAGACTGTCCATGTCGATATCGAAGCCATTGATAGCCCTTTGGATTACAACATTCTCTTAGTTTGTAGTTACACATATGCCATGTTAGCTGTCGCATCTGTGGTGTTTCACAAGATGTGCTTCCCCCATGATGGTAAGATCGTTACCATTGATCAGTTGACTTACTATGAGCCAGCATCCATGACCTCCCCCAAGTCCATTATCTCATCAATGTCCGAAAAACAGTCTTCAAATCCTACCACCAGTGTTTCACCCAGAGTCTATAAATATTCCTCATTATTGGGTGCTTTCCCTGGTCCCCCCCCCCATCTCAGAGCCTACTTCTATTAGTGTTTGCATGTTACAAGCATCATTGGTTGCCCTTAAGTAGTCTCGTACACCTGATCAACAACAAGCTCCTCAACACATTGTTGTTTCCCTTCCAGTTAAGCCCTCTGAATCCACCCCCCCAGGACCTCCTCCATTTGTGGGTGCCTCTCATATGTTTCCACCAGGAACTGTTCCCCCATCAAGGAGCTATTCCACTGGGACATTACCCTGTAGACCAGATACCTTTCTTATTCCCCCCTCTGGTGGTATTTAATGTCTCTATCATGGCTTCGCTGGTCCTTACTAACATGAATCTGGGGATGCTGGTATGGTACATTGACCCCCCTACAAACATTCTGCTTGGTCAACCAAGACCTTATCATGCTTTGACTAGGGTACAACCGGTCCCCATGACCCCTGCCGCTGCTTCAGTTCCATCACAACCTCAATAGGAACCCACTCTTATTGTCAAAGCATTAGGTCAGGGGGCAAAGCTAAGAGGAAATAACCTAAGGACAATTCTCCTCAAGCTGAGGAGCCCCTAAGGCCCCAAAGCCGACACCATCGTGCACTTTTTGTAAAGTTGTTTAGAATGCCGCCAAAAATTGTCCTGGAATTCCTCAACCTAAACCTTTGGTTCATTAAGTGTTCCCTGAGTCAAATATCCTGAAAGTCCATGTTAACTTGTTGGGCCCACCCAAGAAACTCAAAACGCTGCACACAAATCACCCTTGTGCCCTGTGAGATCACCATGGTCAATATTCCCATTGTTTCCCTCATCTTGATGAATTTCGTGATTGCCTTGGGGCGATTTGTGAATACGAGGCGACTCATAGTGGATCATCTACTCCTCTACCCATGGATTTTGGTACCACTAGTCAACCAAAATAGGGAAGCTCTGTCCCTACTATTGTGATCCCTCCCCCTGATGTCGAGATGACGGACACCACAAGCCCCATTCTCTACCTGTCATCATCCTTGAGTTCCTCGCAGGCAAACATTTCTGAGGCTTCTGTGCACACTTTTTTCGAACCACTTTTGATAAAATCCCAAGTCTCAACATCAGTAGATTCTCCATCTACAAGTCCATTGTCTACCATTCTAGACGATGCATATGTGAACCTTATTCCTCAGGTTGATGCACTAGGTAATGTCACCGCGTCATGTAGTCAGTCTTCCTCTAGACCACTCATCTCCCAGCCTTATGTGGACAACATGGAACCTATTTCTACCCCTGATTACCTCTACCCTTAAGTAAGGGGGAATTTCTTTAGAGGATTTTGAAGACCATTTACTTCTTAATTCTCTCAATGCGCTCCACCTCAAGAAATTTCGCTCATAGCACATCCCTTTGATTTGTGTGTCTTTATTTCTGCCATGAAGTTAGGTAGATTGTATCGTCTCATCCGTTGTCTTTCACACCTTTCAAATGGATCCATCATCCACACCATATATCGGTCATGTCGATGGTGAAAGTCTCTTTTCCTAAAACCTAGCCTCGATAGCCTAGGCCATTGATACATTTGTCCTTTCAAACAACGTGTGCATTGGATCAGCCACCAATAATCAAGCCGAATATGATGTAGTAATAGGTTTGTTAGTCGATGCCCTTGCTTAGCACATCCTTCATCTTCATGTTCGTTTAGATTCCTTGCTACTTGTCATGCAATTGAATGGTGTGTATCATGTGCATAACCAAGTCCTATTTATAAAATATCTATGAGTGAAGCTATTGGTATGTGAATTTGAAACCATTACTTTCATTCATGTGCCTAGAGCCCAAAATCACTATGTAGATACCATTGCAAACAACATTCTAGATTGGCATTTATCACATGTATACCATAGAAGACAACCATAAATAAAACAAATGGTGAATCATCATCGTCATATAAAATTCATAATCATATTATGTATCATAAAATTGTTTGGAGCCATAGCTCTAAATACATCTGACATGCCCATAACATGTTACAAAAATCACAATCAAAGGGACCCACATGTCCTTATATCTAGTCATTGTCCAGCGGATCTTGCACCAAAGGCTCTGCTCCACCTGCACGTAGATCACGTACTGCCTAACCTTCCATTGCCACATGTTGCACGATACCTCGCCACTTTGAGGGAAGACCAATGTACTCATCTGTGTATCGATCTTGTAAGTTGTGCCATCCGCCCTCTGAAACCCAAGTTAAGAGTACATCAAATCTACGATGCAAAACAACAAGCAGCATATTATCCTCTGGACCTTGTTGTGACGATGATGTCCCCTAATCTACATCCCCAAGTGCTGCAGCTCAGCCTGCATATCTTGTTGGCTTCACTAGTTCTATGTATGTATAAAACATATTTCACATTTAGTACTATATGCATGTGACATAAATATAAAATTCAGCATAAAATATAACAACTTAACACTTACTGTCTGGTCCCCATGCTCACCTGGGCGGAAGTGGCAAGTCAAGATCCCCTTGATAGTTCATCCCAATATAAGGGTAATCATCAATGTAAAGGGGCATCTGATCTGAGTGTGCTAAAAACTCTGGTTGGAACACCCATATAACTCCCCCTCCTCCTCCTCTCTATAGTAGCTGCCACCAACGACGCATCCTGGGCTCCTATGGGCCCCCATCTCGGATATGTACATGAGGACGGATAGTGGGTATCTTCTCAAAGAAGAACACACATCGTATTGTACCAAAAAATTAGTCACGATTCAATTGCATATTACAAATACTCAACTATCATTTCACCAACGACAGCATCATTTGGGCCCACCCATAGTAGGTCCTAGCCAAAACACTCTCAACTAACATTATTTGCCCTTGAGTGATGTGGTGGAACACCTGGCTGCCTAAGACCTATAGCACAGCTGTGGCAATAGCCTGTCTCTAGCCTCTCTAGATCAATAAGCGAGATAGTCATGCCCTTGACACGAAAACCCCATCGACAATGGAACTCCACAAAATTAGTAATGTTCCTCCCACAACGTAACACTGGATGAATATCCCCCACCACTCCAAGGGGAGGCAGTCCGGTCAAAAAGTAAATATCCTGTAATGTGAGCTTGATCTTGTGCCCCTGCATGACAAAAACCTCCTGGTCTGGATCCCAATAGCTCAAAATTCTCGATAGCAAGGGCTCACCTACCCTCATCAGTGGGTTCTCTACCAACTTGAGAACCCCATAATGAGCCAATGCCCCTCGAACCACCTGATCCCCTTGGATCTCAGCTCGAAATCCAAGTCTTCTTCACGCCAGTTGATATTCGGATCTTCCCTGCCTACAAAACACCATATTTCTTGTTAGTATAGAAAATAAAACAATGGTCTACACTGATCAACCTACAGCCCCCACCAGGCTAGCAGACCAATCCTTCCTCTAGCCACAAATCTTAGTTTTCACCCCAGAAAGTGTAAGCTCGTAGGTTTCCATCTATTTCGTATGAGACAAATAGCACTTCTGGACCTAGAAAGTGTGATGTGACTGTGAGAAAAGTCAAGGGTCTCTCAGGGAGATGCTAGGTGCCAAAAATCAGGAAATAAACCAATTAAATTGAAGAGATGAGTAAGGCCACCTACCTGAAAGTTGTAGATCTTGATTCTAATAGTCATTTTTCTGCTATGATCTCCGCAGGATTTAGGGCCTTTTTCCTCCTCTCCAAATTCACCACAACTCACTTAGAAAATGAATCCAAATTGGAGGGAAAATGTCCTTTCATAGAAAAATCCCTAATTTTTCTATCGTCCATTGCGACTAGACCGTAGCTCAGTTTGAAAAACTATCAGTATCATTAGAAATCTCTCACTGAGTTCTAAAATGGGTCTTCCTCATTTTTTGATTATTTGACACTTCACCCAGAAACCATTTTTCCAAGAAGGTTGCTTCTTCATCTCTCAAAATAAAATTTCATCATAAAGTGACACTTGTACCTTGAGGTCCACCTCCTCTTACTACTTGTCGTACCATATGTCGATTTTCATCATGAGTAACCATCATTTACTCATGTTTTCATGGTCCCCACCAGGTCTCGTCTGTATGGAACCGTCATCAAGTCACCCTTGTTCAGAGCATCTACGATGAGTCACCCTTGTAGTCTTGGAGTCTATTTCATGCCCCATCATATCATGTCATAGTATTCCATCCATATTTGCATATCATTCATCCTATGTTGCCCATTTTGGCCTCCAATCATACTGTCCTCATCACTTTCGAAGTTGAGTCAGTTTTTGCCAGGTCAACCATGCACTCTCTGCTCTGACAATGGTAGTCGTATGTTTGTCCCTCAGTCCCATTTCCCCATTATCCCTGGTGTCAGTCCATCATTCACATTACTATTCTCCCTCTTGCTTTAGTTGAGGATCCTCATTGCCTCATCTATCGCGGGCCATATTCTGTTGACATCAACTCATTTATTCCAGAAGAAAGACCTAGAGGGCGATGTATCTCGGTTCAAGCTTCCATTCTTGTTCGACGCCTTGGATCAAGAAGAGTGTCTCATTATTTCCATTTGAATTGGTTGTCTCGTGTTTGTGATCGATACACTTGATGGTCCAGTGATGTAGCATATTGTACCAGTGATTCCCGGATGTGTGTGAGACGTTTCAAACCTCATGAGGGGGTGGCCCTTTAGGTAGCCCCCCACATGCCCAGATGCATATCTACTATGCTACACCCTCAGATGCAGTTCCACAGAGTTGATGGGTTCGGTTCCTAGTGATCACAATGTTCATAGCATGCATGTCTCCTCTAGATGATCCATTCAGTTTTTCAGAGCCCTTCCTTGTTTAGCAGGGATTCTCTGGTTGTTCTACCCTCCCTCCCACCCATTTTTTTAGGGAAGGGGATTTGTGTCACATGTACTCAAATATTATTGTATTCAGTATTGGCTCATGTTTTTACCAGGTGTATTATGTATATGGGACACATTGTATTGTTTTTTGGCTCTGTTATGCCACCATGTCATGTACCATTCAGCATGTACTTAATTGCTCAATTTTATATGTCTACGCAAACCATTATTTTTGTACTAAGTTATCTCAACAGATATGGGTATGCCTCACCCACCTCATTGAGGTCTAGTACCACAACATAAAAGGAGACTTGCATTAGTCTTACCCCCTCTATCCCTATCCTCTTTCAATTCAGCTTCATTGACCTCTCTCTCTCTCTCTCTCTCTCTCCTTGACTCCCCTTTGTTGTCTCGGTGATTGTGTCTTTACAATGTACTTCAGTCATACGTTTTTCTCCTAATACTCGTACGTTAGGAGGAAATCTATTATCATCAAAAAATTGATCATCTAGCCTAATTTACTAGATGGATCGAAGTACACGATGTAAAGCCAATTTTACCATAGTAAAATTTCTTTCACTATGAGAAATTACTTAATAAACCACCTTATTTAAGTAATTTATAGTTAAAACCATGAAGAATAATTAAAGGAATTAGTTAAGGAAGGAATTATTCTTTGTTCGATTTTACTAAATCCCTTAGGAATAATTAAATAAATCCCTATTTTTTATTATTCCTTAACTAATTCCTTGAGATGATAAATAAATCATTTATTTATTTATTATTTCTAAATAAAATTTTAAATACTTTTTCCCTCCCAAACAAATATAATAAAATATTCCAAGTGGTTATTCCAAGAATGGGATCAATAATATTTTATTATTGCTCATTATTCGAGGATAACTCAATATTTTGTTATAAATATAAGGGTTTTCCATTCATTATTCACTTTTTATTATTTTCATTGTTGCACTCATTGTTGTAACTCTGACTATTTTCATTCTCGCACACCATATTTTTGTTGGGTTTATGCATTAGAGAGGAGAGAGACTCTACACAAGCTCAAGACGTTTGAGGATGGCCAAGAAACCATCCCATAGAGGGGTACTGGTAACATTTATCTGTTCTCTTCACAAGTGTTATTACAAAATTATTCTTTACATATCTGGTTTCCATTAGATGATTGGAGTTATTACTCTTTCTTTTGTTGTTTAAATATGATTGTGGCATAGACCAGAATTTTGGCAGGTTTTGTTTCTATTAGTTGTTGCAGACCTACACTGTTTAGCAGCCATTTATATTGTTGAAATTGTTTTTCATCCACAATCTTAAGTGGGTTCTTTTCGTACATCGTTGAGAAGAAAACACTACAACACTTATGATGTCTTTTTCTATCCTTGCCAACATGACGTTCTTGTATCCCCTCCAGAAGTTGATGCATGTCATAACAACCCTTTCATGTATGAAATGTTATATAGAAGTATTGTATTCAACCTTTCTTGCTCCTTTTTCTTTCTAATGAGCCTTTTATTTTTTGCGTTGCAGCTTTTTAGCTTAGCTTTCAAGATCATAAAGGTTTCTGCTCCATCAAGGAAACTTTAATTTTCTTGTTCATGATGGAATTGGCCCACACTATGGTGTACCATATTGTTGTTCATCCTTTTATTTATTATTGCAATTAGATCTCCTTATGTGTTGTAAAACACACATGGTTGTTATTTATATCAATATAAACAAATTGGCATATTACCTTCCATGCCAACACCATACATGTTGGCCTAACGTGTGTTGATCGATTTCTAGTCACACATCTAGAATTCATGTCAGCCACATGTTCTAATAGTCAAAGGTGTATATTAGTAAGTATGTATTCATATCATCACTAAGTTAGCAATCAACCTTTGTCAAGGCTAGTAGCCAAAAGGGCTACAAGCTCAAACAAAAATTCATTAGAAACAAACTAACTATTAGAATTTTCCATTCTATTAGTTCACAATTCTGATATCAACACATGCATTTATCACACAATTACTAGTCAAATTCTACAATCAATACACATTCCAAGAATTTAAAAGAGAATATCAACAAGTTTATACCCATATCAATTAGTAGGTTTAAACTAGCATATTACAAAAATAACAACCCATCACCTCTGCAAGTTTAAAAAGAAAATGTTGATCTTTATAATAGACAATATAAGAAGAATGAAAAATTACTCATCAAAATGAATTATAATTATTTGAATGTAATCCATAACCAAAATTCTATAAACAACACACAACAAAAAACCACTATAATGACTACACTCTATTACAGAGTTCACAAATGATCATTCTAGACCCATTCAATCCAAGTACTAAAATTGGACATTATGTTGCCAAATTGTAACATAACTCTAATTATGATTTCTGAAGGTCCAAGTTAGAACCTTTGCTCTAGGTCCACACTGTAACCGAGCTCCCATTCTATTTATTTTTTAGCCCATTCAAGTCCAATGTTGAACAATTCTATGATACCACTCTGTAATGCCCCCTCCCTACCCCCTTCTATTCTTCTAGGTTGAATGTGAGGTGTTACTTTCAATTAACCCAACATCCACTATCTCATTATAGAAATGGGGTTACAAAATTTCTCCTTCCCCAAAAATAATATAATTAATTTTGGACAAACACAATGTGTCTGAATTATCAAGAACTTTCTAGTAATATAAATTTGATATTTGATCTAATGCCTTGATCAAAAGGTATGGCCATTTGAAGTTCGAGATCCTTAACCCTTTCCACATCAGGAAGGTTCTTGTTACAGGGAAAAGTGTCTATATAGAACTGCTCTATCCCACTAAGGTGTGATAGTTGCCTTAGAAACAAATAGAGAAAAACTACTTTCGTTTTTCCTTTATGAATTATAGCTAGAGAGGAATAGGAAGACCAACCTCTGTCTTGCGCTAATCTCCTGATTTGATTCCTCTCTTCTTTGATAGTCTTTAGCTACCTGCTCCCTTGCACGCCCAGCTTCACAAAGTACCTGTAAGATCACAGTAGCATAGCACTATACGAAGACATGGATCTATAATCATAAACAATCTAGGATGAGATGTAAA
The DNA here is from genome assembly GCA_031772625.1 of Pinus tabuliformis. Lineage (NCBI taxonomy): Eukaryota > Viridiplantae > Streptophyta > Pinopsida > Pinales > Pinaceae > Pinus > Pinus tabuliformis. The sequence goes on from CM062812.1 coordinate 151,228,382, forward strand.
TTGACCATACAAATGTAGCAAACATCAATGACACAAGAGCATGGAGGAAAAATTGAATAGCTTTTATTGATAAACAAGAAACAGCCAGGAAGATTTACAACCAGTTGTTCTAACCCAGCATCAACCTCTCAGCAAAGAAGCCCCTCTTCACCTCATACAAAGCTTAGATCACCCAACAATCTGATGTTTGTCTCAAGAAACCAACAGCAATTCCTTACAATATGCAAAATTCCAGCCTCTGGATCTCTGGGATGAGGGATCCATATATAGATATCTGTAATGGAGATGAGTTAGCGTATGATTTGATTAATGTCTTCCCTCTGATAGTTCTTGCTTCCACTTGGAGATTAATGATCTCTTACTCATCCTTGGTCGAATTTAGTGAGGCAAGTGTCACAGGAGAAGTTTTTGGAAGCTTCCATTGCCTCTCCACCTCGCGGAATGACACTGCCATTTGTCATTTCTCACTAATCGCACCCCATAGAAGGGATTTTTGAAATGCAACGCACCCACACAGTGTATTTAGGTGAGATGCAACACACTTGGCCAGTGGAGCAGCTGAAATGATCCTGTTTTGACCAATTCTGAGCAGTTTTTCATGGAGAACTTCTGGGAGAAGCTGTAATTTGTTGACCTTGTTCCTTTACGGGTTAGAACAACACTTTTAGGGACTTAGGAGCCCTTGGTTTATGGACATTTCATGTTTGGGGTTGTAGTGCCCAAAAATGTCTATAACAGTTGCCCCCTAAAGCATGAGGTCGTTAATCTTTTGATGCCGGGTGAAATGCTTTATTATGAGGATCCGAAGTTCTTTCAAGCTAGGAGGAGACCTGTAATAAGATACAATACAATACATTATCTTCATAATGTTTTCATGATCTAGCTGAGGCGGGCATTCCCATGCTCAACTTTATAAATTCATTTTCATGTACATAGGATAGACAATCATCTGAGTGTAGACTGATGATTCTGATAGAGCCATCATCCTTTTGATTGGATGATTATCTATGCAGCAATGATGTACATTTGATGTATTTATTTCCCTAAATATATATCGCAGCCCGGATGAATGAAACTAGATCTGGGGTCTTCAATCTCGTTTGATCTTCACTCGAAGTACAAGTCGATCCATGTGAAAGTTGTTCTGGAGTCGAACATGGAAAGACATCGCCTGATTACCAGCCAATGATGTAAGTTGTTAACATGCGCGAGAGGAATCACCGATAATGATAATGACCCTCAAGGTACTGCAGTATAATTCACGTGGTGTGAATAAAGGACTTGGCGTCAAACACCACGCAAAATCTTTCGGTCGAAGGCCATTGATGTAAACCTGTCGCCGGAAGTGAGAAACTTGCCATTGAGGCATGCAAGCTTCAAAGTACTGAATGGGGGTGTTCCTAGATCAACTTCTTGGATAATGAGCTGATGTCGACAAGAAGCGATCCGTCACAGGAGAGCCTTAATGAATCCCACATCAATGACACGGAACGGAGCAAATGATTTTAATGGAGGTGAAAATGATCTAGTGATATAAGGTTCAGGGTGGCGGTCATGAAAGAATGGAGTATAAATGTATGGTAGTGGGTGAGACACAGGCGAATTCTTTGAATGACTTCCCTTGAACATATCGGCAACACTGATGTGATGGATTGGTAGCATTAACCCCAAATGTGGATGGTATGATGGGACCATGGTGATGTGACCGGTGAATGAAACAACCCAACCCGACTCGGACGCGGAGTGGAAGTGTCATGTTCAAGAGCGACTTGCTACCAACAAAGTTTCTTCAAGTTTTCTTCCCAAATTTCCCCAGTCATTGCTGACCAGTACCTCTTTATTTTTGTCAAGCTTGAGGAGGATAACATATGCTTGTTCTATAATTTGCCCTTCGGGCAAACCCATCACTATGTTTTAATGAGCCTAGCGATAGTGAAACTCGTTCGCGTCTATAGACAAGTTTTTCGCTATTAAACTTTTAACGAGTTTAACAACAAAGATAACTTGGTCCTTTTCAATTTTAGAGAGTCTGAAAAGGGACGTAAAGGTAACTCCAAAATTCCTTTTTCGTCATCTAATCCCTTAAGTCCGAAAAAGTATAAAACAATACAGAAGGGATGAATTTTCGATACTTTTAACGAGCCGAACAAAACAAGCGCTCGATCTTTTTGTGTAATAATCTTTCAGGTCCAAAAAGATTAAAATTTAGAGGAGAGATAGCACTTCCTGTCACTTTAACGAGTTGGAGAGGCCAATGGCTCGGCAATCTTTTCATATTTTATGAGTTAGTTGAAAAGAGCTTAAAGGAGACTCGTCTTTTGAGGAACGAGTGATAAAATGGGTAGCAACTGATTCCAGGTAAGGTTTGGAATTTTCCAATCACGACAGTGTTACAAGGATGGCTACTGAGATCACTCTTCGCAGCTGTTCCTCAAAATGGGTAAACAATCAAATGGAGGTGAATGATCGGCCAATGCAAAAGTGGAGGTGATGGTGCAAACATGACCAAGGCTTTAATGGCTGAAGTGCTACATTCACGATGGTTATTTACCAGTGAATAGTTCATTTTTTAATGAGCTTAAACGCGGGGGGAAACATTTGCTCATGTCTTATGTTTATTTTTTAACGAGCTTGAACTATGTGCTAAAACTGCTCGATTAATCCAGTCATGTGATAAGAATGTCTCATATAAAAACAGAAACTTTTAGATTTTTGCCCCACATCCTTTCTTTATGCAAGTTAGGAAATGACCAATCCAAAAAACAGATAAATGATCACTCTTTGCTTGCACTCCAAAAGGTTTGCATGCCCCCAGGTATAAAACAGAGTTTCAAGGTTACCCCTTCTTTATTCCGTTAAAACATTTGTTTTACTGAGAGAGGCCTACCTTTTACAGGTTACCCAAAGATTGTTCTATTTACAGCGCAAACAAAACACTTCTTCGGCGATGTTTACCGAAATAGACAAAGGTGAGTGAAGGAGGCTACTCCACTCACGTAACTTTGACAAGAGAATCTTGTTCCAAAATAACCCCCTCTTCCAATCACGGACAGGGGTAAAGACTAGTCATATTCTCTCGCGGAAACCTACCCTATACCCGAAGTTTTCCTGCCGAAGTAGACCAGGGTGCATGCCCCCTGGGTTTCAGTCATGTCCCCCGAATCACTCGCGCTCATCGGGCGGACGGACTGGAGATTGAGACATTTCTTGCGTGAAGAGACCATTTAGGGATGGTATATGACTATTTGCTATGCGTGAACCGGGTAATGAAAGCTGGTCTACGAGCTTGACCACTCTTCCTTCGTGCAGAAAACACATTACTCTAAAGAGTGAGGAGACAATTGCTCCCATGCAATAAATATAGTCTCGTCCAAGGAGTAGATTGTAATCCAGGGGTCCTTGAACTACCATCACGTTCATGTGAACAGTTTTCCCTCTCAATGTTATGGGCACATTGGGAAGGATCCCTAATGGTCGACTGGTTCCTTTATCAAAGCCTGTTATATTTCTCATCTTAGGCAAAAGCGATGGCGAACCAAGCGCTTTCCAAGCAGTTGAGGAAAGGATACTCATAGAAGCCCCCTCATCTATGATGGTACCAGCCATAACCATTCTATATATTTGAACAATGATTCGGAATGGTACACTAGCTGGTAAACGGGGCCTGCCTAGTTGATTCCAGTCGAAGGAGACAACTAGGTTGCTTGGAGGTGGGACCGAATAGACGGCCGGGTATGACTCTGATGAACTTCCTTCCTGCGGTAAAGGAACGGGTAAATTGCCGCCATGTTCGTTGGAGTCTGTGCTTAGAAGAGAATTTGGATGGTATCATCCTTGTTCTCTTCAGTGATTGTATCATCTGAAGATGGAACCTCTGAAGGCAAGACCGGGTCAACTGCCGCCTCGACCTTTTGACTTTCGTTTGGTATGGGTTCAGATGGTTTGTCTTCAATGATAGATGCTTCAGCCGACCACTTGAGCGGGCCAGCTGGATTTTCAACTAGTGATGGACTCAGCAAGAGTTTTTTATATCCAGGAGGAAGTCGTAACGGTGAAACCAGACAATCGTCCAAAACTCTTTTAGCCTCGTCTAAGAAGGGACAACGGTGGACGGCATGATCGCCTTCACACAGTTTACAAGGAAATCTATATTTTCCTTTTTGTCCTGGGGCTTCACTTTCACTAGTTGACGGTGTGTTTTCAACATGATCATCAGAGGTTGACGACACCGGGTTGTGCAAACGAGGAGACCAGTCCCTTAAGATCCGAGGGATACAAGGACAATCTCTATGATAGTGGTCTCCTTTGCAAATGACACATGGCGATTTAGGCCTGGTCAGTGCAGTGTGTGGATTTTCGCAAGATGACACTCATTTGCCCCCATTCGCTTTTGGCTCCTTCTTCTTCTTCTCTTTCTGTTACACTAAAAAATGTCACCTTGACTACTTACAGTTAGTATGGCTCAAATCAACAGTCATTCTACCCTCTTAGGCAAGTCTCATGCCTCTGTTATCCATCTCAAACTCAAAGAAGAGAGAAAGTCTTGTAAAAACTATGTTTATCTCTGGGGTCGCAGGTTCTCTCTAGCCTTACCTGCGGGGACGCTGACCATGTTCACAAAATCTGCGTCCATGGACGCTCTGTATGTTAAGGGACAGGTGCGTCCCTCTGTAAAAGGCAAAATGCGCGAGTTTTATCTTGAAAAAGTTACTTGTGGTTACTTCTAGAACATTCTAGAGGTCGGTTTGATGAAATGGATGCGCCTCCAGTTGGTTCATGTATCTCTATTAAGGGGGAACTTATCCCATCAATAAGGGAGCTATCCCACCCATAGAGGGGGATGATCCCATTGATAGTGGACCTGAATAACCTCTTTACAGCACTATAAATAAAGGCATTGAGCCAGAAGGAGAAGAGGTTGGAGCTATACATTTTCTTTGGGTAAATGCTGCAGGATTTAGGTCTTCCATTAGAGCCTTTGTGAGGAGAGATTGTCTTCACTTGATTCTACTTGGGAGAGGGTGAGCTTTGTCAAAGTAGAGGAAAACCCTTGATGGACCCTGGGAGGAACTTGCACAACACCAAGGCCAGGTTGTAAGAGTTTCTTTGTTTCGTTATTAATACAAACTGGTTTATTTTTCTCAATAGCTTGTGTTAATGAGTTATTTCATGTGTTCCTTGGTCTGCATGTTGAATATATGTTTTATTATATGAAATGCAAGTGCTTGGTAATTGTTTGATTGTTTGTGGTTGCAGGAATTGACTTGAAGGAGGAGCTCATCCGGATCGTCAAGAACGGACTTCAACAACAGCGTTTTGGAATAAGGTAAGCCTAAACACTTGTAGTTTTCATGTTGTAAAAGGTGTATTTAGAGAAAGATCACTCCATTTTGTCTTGTTTGTCATTAGAATGTCTTAGACTTCTAGGAAGGTCAGTCGTGTCCGCACCCTTGACAGATTCCGTGTGACAAATTGGCGACTCCACTGGGGAATCCATTAATGAGAGAGTCTTTTCCTTTATATGAACTTTGCTTTGAGAAAATCATTTTTATTTTCTGGTTTTTGACTGTGAGAATTAGTATTTGGGTGGCTTAGCTTTAGATTTAGTTAGATTTGGTTTTTCTTCGTTTTTCCAGACGGACGCACCCTCTTAGTACTGCACAGTGCGTCTTTGGACGCGCTGTTGCCGTCTGCACAGAGCGGGGCCGCACCTGTGACAACGGGTTGCCTGCGTCTTCCTGTAAAACTTAAGAAAATTCCATTTTTGCTTTAAATTGCTTTTAGATTTTGTTTTTCCTTAGTGTTTTCTGCCCAGATCCTTTAGTACCCTGTCAAGAATTTTCACCTGAACTTGTTTTGTGAGCTTTGAGTGTTTTAGTGGTTTTCAACGAAGTTTAGACCTAGGGTTTGATTTTTGGAAAGGCTTTGTAGTGACTTTGATAGTAGAAAGTTGTCCAGCCTTAGATCTCTCTGGTTAGTCAACCTTCTTAGAAGTCGGGCCTGTCGTAAAGTCTCCTTTTGTGAGCAACTTGCCATTTGAGTTGTTTTGGGTCAAATTTCGAATTACTTGTTTATAAAGTATTGATTTCCATTTTACAAAAAGAACAAAAAGATTAGATTTTTGTTTTGGCTAGTTTTTGATTCTGCAATAAGCTAGTCCTTGATTTGATTGTGATCAAGTAAAACACCTTAGAAATAATCATTGTTAGTTTTGGCCTCGTTAAGATTGCTTAGAGTAAATTTGCCTTTAGTTTGCTTATGAGTGCATTTTCATAGATTTTAAGAGTTGTTAAGATTGATTTTTGGTTATATTAGATTTACTTGCTTTATTAAAAGAAAAATACAAAAACATCTTCTTAAAAAGTCTTGTTTCAAGTAGCTTTTTGTTTTCAAAAGAAGAAAAGAGTTTTTTCGTGCATGTAAAGAGAAGTTATGTTTTTATGCTTGGAAAAGAAAAACGAATTGTTTCTTTGATTGTCTTCAATTAAGAAGTTGCTTTTATAAAGATTGCATTCTCTCAACTTTTTAGTTAAGCAATTCATCGAAAAAGTAAAGTAGTGGATAAATCATTCTAGGTGCATTTTGTAGTGGTTTCGAGTCGAGTCAACACACCACTAGTTTCACTTCCATCACCTTTTGACTTAAGAAACAACCTTAAAAGTAACGCTTAAATTAAAATCAATCTAGTAATCTTTATTTTTCTAGGGCTCTGAAGCACCAACATAGCTTAGGCTAGGGTCTTGGAGTAGGTGAGTACTTAACTCTCCAAGACTACAAAACCAAACAGATAGTCTATCTTGAGTAGAACAAATCCAATTGTTTCAGTTACATTCTGGGAAAGCTCCTCTTAAAGGAGAAGCACGAGCTCGTGTCCGAACCAGTGAGGGGATCATTCCTCCCTCGTTGGGAACGACGCCAGGCAGTACGTATTACAAACGGTAAACCTCGGATTAACCATTGTCGAGGAGCCAGGGGTCACTTATCGGTAAACCTTGGATTGTTGTCAAGGAGCCGGTAAGGGGATTGGAGCTTGCTACTCTGCCCTTGCGTGCTGTCGGAGTTTAGACTGTTCCCCCAGGTGTAATTGTTGTGATTGGTAACCTTAGTGGCCATAATATCTAGGATTCTACCCAAGGTGACGGTGGAGGGAAGGTCCCACTGTACCTGGAGCAGACGTCGGTTATACTCACTTGGATTTTCTGGGGGGTTCGCTTCACTTCGAGACGGTTAAAGTGGAGGAACTTGGTCCAGTCTATTCATTAAGCAGGTTGCCGGGGTAACTGTTCCACCCACTATTTCTGTACTGAATCCTGCGAGGTTGGGCCTAATCACCAACTAGCGCTTTTGGTCCGGAAGACTACTGTTTGTGTGTGGTTTGACGCTCTAGATTATTTAGGCGTGTGCTTCAAATTTGATTGGTTCTTTAGAAGACTTTAGGTGGTTTGATTTGAAATTTTTTACTTTGTTTTCGTGTGTTGTAGTTAAAATCTTTAATTGTGGCGGAATTACCGAGACAGTCCCGTAGACTTCGGGGCAAGTCTCCTGAGATTGTTACCGGAATAGATTTGTTAAGAAAACTCCGTAAATCGCGGGGTGAATCTCCTGAAGACATTCCGGGTCATTTAGAAGGGTTAAAGGTCCTTGTAACTCCTCCTAGTGGCAGTAGAGTAGGATCACCTGAAGAAGGAGAATCTTCCTTGGTAGTCCATCCAGATTACCAAAGTTTAGAAACAGGTTACAATCCCGAAGCTGTTACAGTTTCCGAGCTTGCTGGTAGTTTTTCATCTGCCAGTGAAACAGGCGAAGAACCTGAAATTTCAGAACCTGTTACTCCAACTCCTAGTGTTCCTGATTCACCAAGAATAGAAAGAATTATCACCGAAAATCTTCCTGTTGGATTAATTGCTATAGAAGAACTTGTTCCAGAGGAAGAAATAGGCGTTTCTGATTCTGAAGATCTAATTACCCTTGATCTAAGGGAGCGTGAATCCATCTTTTACAGTCCTCCTAGAAGTGAATCTTGGTACCTTGCATTAACCAATTTTTTAGACAACTCAGTAGGTTTTTCTACACCTCGTACTCCGGTTCCACCTAGAGGAATTCATTCTCCTGTAAATATGTCTGGTCAGTCATCTGTGTTTTCACAAAGTCCTGAATCATTTTTACATGGCGGTCCTTCTGTTCCTACTGGGTATCAATCACTTTCTGGTACCTTTGCGGGAGCATCTCCTCAACCCATTGATCATGGGTTATTAGTTGGAAACAGTGGTAATGTACCATTGAGTATAGGTGAAGTTTATATGATGTCAGGTTCAACTCCCATTAACCAACCTCAAGGTGGCCAATTACCGCCTGGGGGGCAACCTTCGTTAATGCCTGGGGGGCAACCTCAAGGTACTTCATTCGTGACTGGGGGGCAACCTCAAGGGTATCAACCCCAAGGGTATCAACCCCAGCCTCAATATGTACCCCAAAGTCAACCTCAGTATCAGTATCAACCTCAAGGATGGCAACCTCAAGGATGGCAACCCCAAGGGTATCAACCCCAAGGGTATCAACCTCAAGGATACCAACCTCAAGGTCAAGGTCAACCCCAGTATTCGTATTTACCTCAAGGTTATCAACCTACGGGTCAATACCCTGGTCAAGGTTATCAACCACCTCAAGGGCAATCATATGGGACTACACCTTACAGTTATCAACCCTATCCTCAATACGGCTATGGATCTCAGTATCCTCAACCTGTTACGAGTCAATACCCTGGAATGTTAACATGGGATCCGTCACAGGGTCAACAGATGTCGCAACCAAGTATACAGTCGGTACCTCAAGCAGGACAACCTGCAGTTCCTGGTCCACCCCAGCAACCGCAACCTGTCCAGTCAAGTGTTCAGACCCCTGTAACTTCTGTAGTTACTCAGCCGCCAATTGCACCTGGTACTCCACCTCACACGGCTGCAGCAACTACCGCTTCATCTACCATGCTTACTTCTGGAGTATCGGCAGCTCCGGTTTCTACTGTCCCTGTAACCACTCCTCAGACATCTGTACCGTTGTCTGGACCCACGGTTCAAACCACAGTCCAGATGCCTGCAGGCCAACCTGGTACAAGTACGGTTGTTACTACTCAACCTCAATTTGTTCAACCTCCGTACCAGGGACAGTATCAACCTGGGCAAGCTGCCCAACAACCGGTTTACCAGTATCAACCGTATCCTGGGTACACTTATCAACCACCTCAGCAACCCCAGTACGGTCCGGTTAATCCTGGTTTTCCAGGAGGATATAATATCCCCAATGCGACTCCTGTTCCTAGTTATCCTGGATATCCTCCTCCTGGGGCTGGTATTGTGACTCAGAGTTTTAGAGATCCTAACCGGCAGTTACCGTTTATTGCGACTTTAGATTTACCCGACTTGACGCGCCTAACGAACGATCCAATTCAATATCTTCCGTTCTGGCCGCCAATGCCAAATAAGTTGCCCAGCGATATACCCAAGTTCGAAGGTAAGTCTGGAGAGGATCCGTCTAATCACGTGATGACTTACCACCTCTGGTGTGCATCAAATTCCATCTCAGATGATTCCATCCGCTTACGTCTTTTCCAGCGTACACTCATTGGTCTCGCAGCCAAGTGGTACATTGAGTTACCACGGGCCTCTTTTTACAACTTTAGCCAGTTAGCTACCTCGTTCTTAACTCATTTTCAGTTACCAGTCAGATACGATAATGGTACAGAATTATTAACTTCGCTAAAACAATCGACATCCACGTACATTTCTGATCACATCCATGAGTGGAGACGTCGAAGGAGATTAGTGAAAGTTTTTATCCCGGACCAAATCTTAGCTGAATGGTTTGTCAAATCATTATTACCAAGAATTACTGAAGATGTAGCTAAGGCCGGAGTAGTTACTGAGGAGCAAGTCATTGCTCAGGCACAATACCTTGACTTAGTTTACACTCAGTCGGGTACGTTACACGAGAAAATTCCGGATCTTCCAAAGTCAAACCAAATCGCTGCTGCTCCTTCGGGATCTCATGCCGCTGATGGTATGATCGGTATCGTGACTACGAAGAGTAAGAAGAAGTCTTCCAAGACCTCCAATACTCCAATTATCACTTTGCCTGATTCTCCGACAGGAGAGTCTTCTCCTCCTGAACTTACCGCCGACATTCACGCTGTAGAGTCATCTACGGCCAAATCCAAAAACGGTGGAAAGAAGAAAGGAAAGAAGAAGGCTAAAGCAGACAAGGCTCCAAAGGAGAAAACGGAAAAGTCGGAAACCAATGACGAAAAGCGCAAACCTCGATATCCTTGTCTTATTTGTGAAGAAGATCATTTTACGAGAGACTGCCCTCATCGGGCCGAGGTAGTGAAAATAGTCAAAGGTTCTCCCACTCCTGCTGTGTTAAAAAATCCATTTCCAGAGCAGGAGAATAAGATGATAGGTTCTTCTTCGAATGCCAGTGAAGAACCCATTTTGATGATGTCTCATGTCAGGATTGCGACTCGATCGCAAGATTATGGTAGTAAGGCTCCTGTTGATGGTAAAGAAGCAGAATCTTCTCACTCTAACCCATCAACCTCAGCTCCTGGTTCCGATCCACTACAGATCGAAAAACCTAACCCAGACTTAGTGATTAAGCCGCCCGCCAAGGGTGTACTTCGAAGGTCTGCTTTCAATCCACATGCGAGAGCAGCCCAGAATTACAACATTGTTGAAGACTTAGCTGTTTCACCTTCAGCAATGTCGGCACTCGAAGTGCTGCAATCATGTCCAGCGCAACGAAAATTGCTTTTGTCGGCTATTGGAGCTGTCGATGTTCAGGACCCGAACCTAATGATCTTTGATCTAGAAAGTAGTACACCGCGTCTCCCCCATCAAATGGCTTTCCAAATTCCAGTGATAGTCAAAAACAGGCCTATTCATCGGACTGTGATTGATGAGGGAGCTTCTACGTGTATTATGTCGATTCAATGTTGGAGATCGCTTGGTTCTCCTTCGTTGAACCAATCCCCCACCATCCTTAAGGCCTTTGATGGCCGTGGGTTCCGTCCGTTTGGTATTCTACAAGAATTGCCTATAGGGGTCGAAGGTAAAACCGTTAGTCTGGATGTGGAAGTGGTTGATGCCCCTCTAGACTACAACCTTCTTTTGGGTCGAAGTTGGTCATATGCTATGACAGCGGTCGTTTCATCGGTCTTCAGAGTCATTAAGTTTCCACATAACGGTAAGATCGTGACTATTGATCAGCTGACATACTTTTCATCCGACCCAACCTCTTTAGAAACTATCCAGCATGTTGGTAAAACGACAATCCCTTATAGGGACATTGGTGTAGGTTTAGTTAAGGATTCCGGTTTACTGGGAACTTTTCCTCTCCCTCCACTCAATGCAGACCCTTCGTTCGCAACAATTCATATGATCACGTCAGAAAACATTATTTATGATGATCCTTGGTATGTTCCCTCTGACTCTGAGCTAGACTCACTCGGTGATGTTATGCCGTTGAGTCCGTATGAGATTGCTTATGAAGCTCTTATGTCTTTTACCGACTTTCATTCAACCGACCAAATGAATGTGGTCAGTGAAGAGTCACTTTTCACCTCACCCTTAGAACGGATAACGTTTCCCGAAGAAGTGTCATCTGACGAACAACTTCGCGAAATCCTAAGTGTAGATGATCTACCATGGGAAGATCTCCATCACAGATCTTCGTTTTTACCTAAGGATGATGCATTTGAAAATGATTTTTCATCTATCTTTACCGCTGAATATGTCAAAGACGCTCAGGATCCAACGAAACATTCTGATTCAGAGCTGAATTTAGGGAATATTTCTCGTACTATTCCCATTGATATTTCAGTGAAGCCCGGAATCGAGGAGAACATTCATATAGGTGCCGCATGTACTGAAGAAGAAATCCAAACTTACAAGGCCCTATTCCAAGAATTCCGCGACGTGTTTGCCTGGTCTTACGAGGAAATGCCGGGAATTGATCCTGCCATTGTTGTTCATGAAATCAAAACCTACCCGGATGCTAAACCCATTCGGCAACGGTTGCGTCAGATTCACCCTCGAAAAGCGGCTGCGATTAAAGCAGAAGTCGAAAAGCTGTTGAAAGCAGGTTTCATTTATCCGATCCCGTTAACGGATTGGGTATCGAATATTGTTCCCGTCAATAAAAAACAAGGAACAATAAGAATCTGTATCGACTATAGGGATATCAATCGAGCTTGTCCAAAAGACAACTATCCTACGCCTTATATCGATCAAATTATTGATGATTGTGCCGGAAGTGAGATGTTTTCCTTCATGGATGGTTTCTCAGGCTATAATCAAATCAATATTCTACCTGCCGATCAACCAAAAACGGCATTCATTTGTCCATGGGGGACATTTGCTTATTGCAAATTACCTTTTGGGCTTAAGAATGCCGGCGCTACTTTTCAACGGGCGATGTCTTATGCATTTCATGACATCAAGCACATTGTGCAACCCTATCTCGATGATTTGCCTGCTCATTCTTTACAACGAGCTGATCACCTTGTCCACCTACGAGCAATCTTTATGAGGTGTAGGCATTATCGAATTCGGTTGAATCCCCACAAGTGTGTTTTCTGTATAGAAACAGGTCGATTGCTGGGATTTGTTGTTTCAAAAGCCGGCATTCGCGTCGATCCCTCGAAAGTCGAGGCTATCATCAAATTGCCTCCTCCTTCGAGTTTGCGCCAACTCCAAAGTTTGCAAGGGAAAGCGAACTTTTTACGCCGATTCATCCCAAACTACGCCGAGGTCACTAAAGGTTTTACACGGTTGTTGAAACAGAACGCACAATTCTTTTGGGACGAGATTGCCCAACAATCTTTTGATGCACTGAAACACGCGTTGACCCATGCACCGTTATTGCATCCTCCCAACTACAACCAGGACTACTTCTTATACCTCGCAGCTTCGCATTCCACCATTGGAATGGTGTTAGTTCAAGAAGATGAATTCAAAGCAGAGCATGTGATATATTATCTTAGTAGAACCTTAAATCCCACTGAGTTAAAATATTCGCATGTGGAGAAATTGGCCCTGGCAGCCGTTCAAGCTGTCCAGCGTTTTCGTCACTACATTCTTCTCCGCAAGACTACAGTTATTTCGGATTGCAACCCTATGATTTATATTTTGACAAAACAACTGCTAGGGGGCAAGTACTCTAAATGGATTGTTATCCTGCAAGAGTTCGACTTGGAGTTCGAGAAGTCCAAGTCTAAGAAATCTTTAGTTTTTGCGGAATTGATGTGTGATTTCCCGAGTGCTGACACAGAGACTGTGGCAGAGGAGTCCATTGCGGACGAATCTTTGTTTCTTATTAGCACTTTAGATCCGTGGTATGGGGATATAATCATCTATCTCCAAACCCAAACCTTTCGGCCTGAAGCTTCCAAGGAAGACCGTCGAAAAATTCGGTTTCGATCCCAGCAATACAGAATTATTGGAGATACACTTTATCGCCGGGGGCAGACTTAGTTTTTCGACGTTGTTTAACTCACGAAGAGGCTGAGAGAGTTTTGAATGATTGTCACTCTGGAGCATGTGGCGGTCATATGTCTGGGTATGCCACAGCTCAGAAGGTGTTGCGCGCTGGCTATTTCTGGCCGTCTATGTTTAAAGATTGTATCCTTGCTGTCAGAACATGCCACAACTGTCAAGTGTTTGATCGAAAGATGCGCGCTCCACCTGCTCCTCTCCACCCTATAATTGCCGCTGGTCCATTCGCCAAATGGGGCATTGACTTTATTACTTGTAACCCTCACTCGGCCGGGGGGCATGCGTATATCATCCTCGCGGTTGATTATTTTACAAAATGGGCCGAGGCGATGCCTACATTCGACGCAAGCGGCAAGACAGCTGCAGTTTTCGTATTCAATCATATCATAACTAGGTTTGGTGTCCCACAAGCAATCATTACTGACCATGGGAGCCATTTTCGAAACGTCATGATGACTGAGCTTACAAGCCAGCTTGGTTTGCGCCACGATAGCTCTACTCCTTATTATCCGCAAGCCAACGGTTTGGTTGAGTCAATCAACAAAGTTCTAGTCATCATGATTCGACGGATCATTGGTATCCATCGAACGAATTGGCATAACATGTTATTTTCGGCGCTATGGGCATATCGAACTTCAGTGAAAAATTCAACAGGTTTCACCCCTTTCCAGCTAGTTTATGGCTTAGAAGCTGTGTTACCTATTGAATGCGAAATCCCATCACTTCAAATGGCTGTCGAATTACTTCCAGCTACTTCCGAAGAGGAGAAACGGTTATTATACTTGGCTAAATTAGATGAGACTCGACGTGACGCTACTTTAGCTATCGAGACTCACGCGAAACGAATGAAAGCTCAGTACGATAAAAATGTAACCCCTCGAAGTTTTTCGGAAGGAGACCTAGTACTATTATATGATCAAGCTAACGATAAGCTAGGTGCCGGAAAATTCGTTCCCATGTGGCATGGGCCCTACATTGTAAAGCGAAAGCTAGCAAAAGGGGCTTATGAGTTAGTTGATTTTGATGGGGACTCTTTGGGTAAACCCAGAAATGGACTTTACCTAAAGAGGTATTATGCTTAAAATGATGGGTATGGAGAAATTTTTAGATAGGTTAGATTTTCTTTCTAGCTAGCAAGTGTGTTAGTTTAGTCAGTGTGCTTAGCTTAGCAAGTGTGGTTTTTCGTCATTATTCTGGCTTATCTTGGTTTTACTCTTGATATTGTAGATGTCGACGCCTCTCCAAACATACATTGGATTTGCTGATGGTGCTTGTCGTAATACACGGAATATCTCTTCCGCAGCTTGGGTTATCTATTCGCCCTCTGACGAGTTAGTTTCTATGCATGGGGTAAGCCTCGGTCAAACAACGAATAACATTGCAGAATACAGTGCAGTGGTTGAATTATTATCCGAATCTATTTCATTTGGAATTCGACGTTTGATAGTGAGGTTAGATTCTGAACTTGTTGTATTACAGCTTAATAGAGTTTATGCCATTAGAAATCCTGTGTTATTAAGGTTGTTTTTGAGAGTGCGTCTCTTGGAACGTGAATTTGATTACATTGAATATCAACATATTCCAAGGTCTTTGAATACATTAGCAGATGCAATTGCTTCTCGAATGTTGGACAGACATTTACGATAATCATGCAAGTAAATTTAAAAACATTTCATCACATATGTTAAACAAGATAAGCCGGTAATAGTGATATATATAGATAGAAGTGTGTCAAAAAATATATACATCGTCTTCGATCATAGGTTTAAAACACCTTATGATCGGCAAAATGATAGTACAAAAAGTCAAAAATGTCACATGTGACTACAAAAGTGACTAGTCAATCACTGGTGGTGCTCTCTGTACGACACCACTGCGCGGGCTACCTTACGCAAAAATCTCCTAAACGGTCCAGGGACCGCGACTACGAAGCGCTGAAGCCTGATAGGAATGTCATCCATAGTAGTCTCAGGTATATCTGCCGTGAGACGCTCTAGATCATGCTCCAACTCAGCTAGTACTTCTGCTGTCGCATCCTGTGGGGCCGGTACCGGTGCAGCTGGATGTAGTCTATCATAAGGCCGGAGGTTGGCTGGACGCTGTGGACCAACATCTGCATTTTGAAAGATTTACTATTAGTTTTGAGACGATATATATAAAAAATACAAAAAATACATAACTAGAAAACTTGTGAAAATAAAAAGTACCTCTGTCGTCCCATTGTTCTCCCTGTGGAAGAACCATGTCCGGATCACCTCTGAAATCCATTCCGGCATACGGAAAGTCCTGTATCACAAAAAGCTGGCCCTCTAACCAGTCAAAATAACTATCTGAGAATCGAACTACTGTCGCGCCCTCGTCAGGATGCCGGGCCATCACCGCAACCCATCGTATCAGCTTTGGCTGCTGAGGACCCAAGATATCAACAGTGAGTTGCTGAGGGATCAGCATTGGAATTCTCTCCAAGGCAAAGCTCACGACTATAGGCCCATATCCAAAAGTCTTTAGTCGTCCGTTCTTTGCCTTGGTCAGTTGGCTCTTCATATGAGCCGACACAGCTTCACACCAGTTGAAAATGGTGCCTTGGTAACAGTCAATTGCCATCCGCATTTGGGATCCGGAAGCAATGTGTAAAGCGGCCGCGCCGCAAATTCTGGTAACCGTGAACGCTATGACTTTGAGTTCCGGCAGAGTGATGTGTTTTATCTCTATGCCTTTTGAATGGTGAGCCCCAGGTGTGCACCAATTCTCGCGGAGACTATCAAGGGATTGGCCACCCGGCCTAGTCCCCGCAAGACTGAGTTGCTCACCTCTGTTTGGCAAGCCAGTGAGAAAGTATACATCCGAGGGCTCTATCTCGAGCTGGTGCCCTCCTATGTAAAAGCATTGTTCTTGTACGTTCCATCGCTCAACCAGCCATTCCAAAAATCTTACCTGGCCCCTCATGCCCGGTATGGTCCAATATTTGTATAATCCGCATGCTCTTAGGGCATCCAGGGAAGGTTGATGATTTATTGCAGCTTCATCTTCCTCTACATGCTCTCTTTCTCTCCAGTCTAACATGATTAATGCCCTGCATATCAAAAATAGCAATTAGAAATTAATTTGGGAATTTTTGGTGGTTTTTTGAGAGAGTTGGGGTTTTGAAATGCGCGTTTCTCGGAGGACGCACCCCGGCTTTGTAGCACAGGGCGCCCGGACGCAGCTGGCCTGAAGGCGGGCTGCGTCTTCCGACCGTTTTCCCGTATGAGAAAAAGTCGGGGGACGCAGGTCACCCGAAGGGCACCTGCGTCCGCCGAGAGGCGCATTCCAAAACCAAAACCCCCCCAAAAAATGAAACTAAAACCTAAAAATTGATTCTAAACGGATAGAAATGCAGAGTAGGATGTGTAAAATACCTGGATGAGACGGCGTTCGATTCCAACGGTCAGATTTTCCGCAGCGACCACGGGAAGTTTCTTGTCAAAAGCTCCTTTTTCAACCTCAACAGTGAAACGGTAAAAATGACATGGTAAAAGGTCTTTTTATAGGTTTTTTGGATGAATTAGTTCATTTTTTACCATGAAAAGATGTTTTTGAATGTATTTTTGCCTATTTTAAACAGGTATGAGTAATGTGTCGCTTTTGTGCAGGACAAAGGGATTTCGAGGGAAATTGTAATTTTTCACAAACAAAATTTCAGAGTCATCTTTTAAGCCCTTTTCTGACTCCTAAAACATGAAAAGATCGCCGAGTGTTTCTTTTTCACTCGTTAAAACGGAATTAAAAGACGGTCCCCTTTTAGCTCTTTTCTGACCGCAAAATCAGGAAAAGATTGCCGGGTTTTTGTCGTTTCGAACTCGATAAGGAAATAAAACGACGTGTCCTTGATCGCTTTTTACTTTTCAGGTCGACGACACTATTATGAAAGTACTCCTTGGTCGCAAGATCAAGCGGTTCCCCCAGGTATTATTTTATACTTTTTCGGGCTTGAGGGACACAAATATACGAAAAAGTTCAACGTGGAGTCTCCTTTAGTTTTTTCAGACTCTCTAAAATTGAAAAACGCCGAGTTTCTCCTATACTGGGCTCGTTAAACTTTTACAGTAGAGGACCTGTTCAATTACAAACAGGAACGAACCACTCCTTCCTAGGGTTCGAATTTAAACTAGGTTGGACTCGTCCGAAGGATGAGCTTATAATCAAGCATATGTTATCCTCCTCAAGCTTGTTAAAAATAAAGAGGTACTTGCCAGAAATGGTGGGGGAAAAAAGAGAAGAATGAACCTATTTGTCACCTTTTGTCTCAGAAGAAACTTTATTACCGCTCTTGAACACGACACTTTTCATTCACCTGGGTTGGGAAATCTTTTACCTCACAGTTGACCAAATCACTTTGAAAGTCTTTAACCGGGTTCCAGGGGTTAACTTTGAGTTATACGTCACCAAGCCATCTGTTGTGTCGTTATGTGTTCAAGAGGTCTGCAAGCAAAAACTTTCATCTGCAAAATACTTGTCATCCATTTGACCATCCCTGAGTCAGTCCTTACAGCAACATTTCTTCAACTTGAACAATGATTTCGTGTTGCGGGCTTGCCTGCAACGGGTCGCTTTCTATCGACATCGACACATTATCTAGAAAGATGACTTAGGAATCGACAGTACCTTGAAGTCTGCATGCATCAATGGCAGGTTTCTCGCCTTTGACGTCAGTTTACATCATTGACTTTCGATCAGAGGATTCCGTGAAGTGTTCGACATCAAAACATCTATTCACATTTCACGGGTTGTGCTTGGTACTTTGAGAACCATTGACATTACTGGTGGTTTCTCTCACGCTTGTTAACAGTTTACATCATTGACTGGTAATCAAGTGGTTTCTACCATGTTCGACATCGAATCATTTAATCACATGGCTAGAATCGTACCAATTCGGGAAGTAGAAGTGAAGACCCTGGATCTAGTTTCTACCATCCAGGCTGCGAGGAGTTTTGTATTCATTATCTATGTAGACTAATCATAAACAGATGGCTGCGTCCATACTGTGTCTACAAAAGTCTATAAAAATGATGTACTGCAAGATCATTCCTGTATCAGAATAGTTAGTCCATTAGTTAAAGTTTTGAATCTGAGTATGGGAATGCCTACCTCAGTGATGATATAATCTTATCCATGTATTTTGTGTTGAAAATTGCAGGTTCCAACCAGGCCATCCACAAGGCAATCCTTGAAATGATAAAGCGCTTCACCCTTCCTAGAATTACAAAACCCTATTCTATTCCAGGCTTCGCACTTTAGGGGGCAATCTGTTACACTAAAAAATGTCACCTTGACTACTTACAGTTAGTATGGCTCAAATCAACAGTCATGCTACCCTCTTAGGCAAGTCTCATGCCTCTGTTATCCATCTCAAACTCAAAGAAGAGAGAAAGTCTTGTAAAAACTATGTTTATCTCTGGGGTCGCAGGTTCTCTCTAGCCTTACCTGCGGGGACGCTGACCATGTTCACAAAATCTGCGTCCATGGACGCTCTGTATGTTAAGGGACAGGTGCGTCCCTCTGTAAAAGGCAAAATGCGCGAGTTTTATCTTGAAAAAGTTACTTGTGGTTACTTCTAGAACATTCTAGAGGTCGGTTTGATGAAATGGATGCGCCTCCAGTTGGTTCATGTATCTCTATTAAGGGGGAACTTATCCCATCAATAAGGGAGCTATCCCACCCATAGAGGGGGATGATCCCATTGATAGTGGACCTGAATAACCTCTTTACAGCACTATAAATAAAGGCATTGAGCCAGAAGGAGAAGAGGTTGGAGCTATACATTTTCTTTGGGTAAATGCTGCAGGATTTAGGTCTTCCATTAGAGCCTTTGTGAGGAGAGATTGTCTTCACTTGATTCTACTTGGGAGAGGGTGAGCTTTGTCAAAGTAGAGGAAAACCCTTGATGGACCCTGGGAGGAACTTGCACAACACCAAGGCCAGGTTGTAAGAGTTTCTTTGTTTCGTTATTAATACAAACTGGTTTATTTTATTTCATGTGTTCCTTGGTCTGCATGTTGAATATATGTTTTATTATATGAAATGCAAGTGCTTGGTAATTGTTTGATTGTTTGTGGTTGCAGGAATTGACTTGAAGGAGGAGCTCATCCGGATCGTCAAGAACGGACTTCAACAACAGCGTTTTGGAATAAGGTAAGCCTAAACACTTGTAGTTTTCATGTTGTAAAAGGTGTATTTAGAGAAAGATCACTCCATTTTGTCTTGTTTGTCATTAGAACGTCTTAGACTTCTAGGAAGGTCAGTCGTGTCCGCACCCTTGACAGATTCCGTGTGACACTTTCTTCTTATTTTCCTTCTTCTCCTTAGGTACTTGACTTTTGGCTTTACCAGCCCCGTCAAGCGAAGAGGAAGGAGGAGAGGAAGAATTAGAGGAAGTAGAAGGTTGGTGGGTAACTCTGGACTCATCTAGTTGCCGATTCGATTGTTCAGGAATTGTGGTGTTCTGAACGACAAAGGTTGAGAAGAGCCATACAAGCAAGCCAATTGTCAGTCCTGGAAGTGACAATGTGGCCACATGGGGTGCACCAACATCTCCCCAAGACGAGAAGGGACTAGGATTTCCTCCAAGGGGAATTCCTTGGTTGGTGGATTCCATTTTCTCAACCCAAGATCAACGTAGGAAAGGGTAATGAATATTCCTTTTAAAATAAATTTTAGATGCTTTGACACAACTTGTTTTTTCAATTTTTAAGAGTTGAGAAAAAACAAAAGATGACTCTAGTCTCCTTCGATTTTTAATGAGCCTGAAGTGACAAGTGCTCAGATGGACCTTTTCTGTTAAGGAGTCTAAAAAGGAACGAAAGGGATTGCTCTGGAAATCTAGGTAGAGGGATTACCAAACCAATCACAAAACTACATAATACTTTTTATGGTACGGCAGTCAATCTTCCCGAATGCTGTGTTCAGTGCATTGCAATCGATAGGGCGGCAGACACGGCTTCCTATGGATAAAGGATTAAGCCTACTGGGGTTTCCCAAAATATACTCGACGGTACGTGGGAGCACAAGTCCGTACTGGTACTTATCGTCTCAAAGTGGAGGAATCACCCAACCATTAGTGAGAGCAACAGTTACCAGGCTTTACGACGCCGGAATACGTCTCTAGCCTAGAATTTTAAATGTTGTGCGTTAAGTTCCAAAGCATTGTTAGATTCATTGAATTTATTTTAAGTTGATTTTGTTTATGAAGTTTGCCTTTCAGGTTCACAGCGAGATGTAGATGTAATCCTAAAATGCAATCTAAGATGATAAACAAACTTTTTATCCTCTTTGTGCAATGAAAGTCCCAGCTACTAAGGAAAAGAAAGACAGAATCTTTTCACAAAGAGCAAAGAGCACACTCTAAATGCACTTTCCTAAATCAAGCCAATCAGACTGTCTATATGCAAATGCACATGCATGTATTTGTTTTCAACTTTCTTAGTATATGAATGCTAAAAAGGAAGTTGATGCACAAATCTGAATTTCTTTTCAAGCGACAAATATCAACAAGTTTCTTTTCGAAATAAAAAATGGAGACGATCACAACACCTTACGATTTTGAAATGAATACTTGTTCTTGACACTAGAAAATTACAAATTCAGACCAAAAACAACAGTAACAGGATAATCGACCATCAACAGCAATCAAACTCTTTCCTACGATTGAAATCGACACTTGCGACAGTTTCAAATCAAAGGACGACAGTATGATTATGCTACTTTTGCAAAGGAGAACTGAAAATGACTCAACAAACACACAAAAACATCTACAGTTCTTTTGTACAAAGGAGGCAGAATAACAACAAGTAAAAGGGGTTTCAAACAGACATATACTGGTCATAGGCAACAACATTCAGGAATAGAACTGGAAAGAATGAATCACAGAAACGAAAACTGCATAGAGCCTAGTCTGATCAGCGCACCTGTAACACAGAGAATTTGAAATGCAGTGCACCTTATCCACTCGGGAAGTGCGCTGAAGTCCAGATTCTCTGAACAGTACCTGCGCTGGGCCAGAAACGAGACTCTGTTTGGGTTCCGGGTCACAGTTTGCAGTTCAGTTCTTGGGTTTTGGCCGAGAAAAAAGAAATCAGTAATGCAACAATCAGCGGTACATCTAAGGAGGATCTAAGAGCTATCACAAGGGCAATCAGATAGTTTTTGAATCAGTTGTTTAAATCATAAACAGATCCAGTAGATGGATTGAAGTAGCATTTATCTACTTTGCATTTTTTATGGCAAATGCAGTTCGAATGCTACTTGTAAGTTTATGAAACAGACAACAAAGAATGATAAACAAACAAACTAATTCTTCCCCAGCGGAGTCACCATTTTGTTATAGGGGAAAGTGTCTATATAGAACTGCTCTATCCCACTAAGGTGTGACAGCTACCTTAGAAACAAACAGAGAAAAACTACTTTCGTTTTTCCTTTATGAATTATAGATAGAGAGGAATAGGAAGACCAACCTCTGTCTTGCGCTAATCTCCTGATTTGGTTCCTCTCTTCTTTGATAGTCTTTAGCTACCTGCTCCCTTGCACGCCCAGCTTCACAAAGTACCTGTAAGATCACAGTATCATAGCACTATACGAAGACATGGATCTATAATCATAAACAATCTAGGATGAGATGTAAATTGACCATACAAATGTAGCAAACATCAATGACACAAGAGCATGGAGGAAAACTTGAATATCTTTTATTGATAAACAAGAAAGAGCCAAGAAGAGTTACAACCAGTTGTTCTGACCCAGCATCAACCTCTCAGCAAAGGAGCCCCTCTTCACCTCATACAAAGCTTATATCACCCAAAAATCTGATGTTTGTCTCAAGAAACCAACATCAATTCCTTACAATATGCAAAATTCCAGCCTCTGGATCTCTAGGATGAGGGATCCATATATAGATATATGTAATAAAGATGAGTCAGCTTATGATTTGATTAGTGTCTTCCCTCTGATATTTCTTGCTTCCACTTGGAGATTGATGATCTCTTACTCATCCTTGGTCGAATTCAGTGAGGCAAGTGTCACAAGAGAAGTTTCTGGAAGCTTCCATTTCCTCTCCACCTCGCGGAATGACACTGCCATTTGTCATTTCTTGCCAATCGCACCCCATAGAAGGGATTTTTGAAATGCAATGCATCCACACAGTGTATTTAGGTGAGATGCAATGCACTTGGCCAGTGGAGCAGCTGAAATGATCCTGTTTTGACCAATTCTGAGCAGTTTTTCATGGAGAACTTCTGGGAGAAGCTGTAATCTGTTGACCTTGTTCCTTTAGGGGTTACAACAACACTTTTAGGGACTTAGGAGCCCTTGGTTTATGGACATTTCATGCTTGGGTTGTAGTTCCCAAAAATGTCTATAACAGTTCTGTTGAAACATGTAACTAGGTTCGGTCTTCATAATGGCATATGTAATCATTTATTTATGTATTTAATGAAAAGAGAAAAAAAAATTATTACTTGTATTCTTGAGGCATGGGTTTCATTCTCAAGGGAAATTTATTTTTAGGTCAAGCACCGATTGAGTGCTTCTAGGTTTGTCATAAAGTCAATTAGGTCATTGTCATGTATTGAAGACCCATTTGGGCATGTTGCATATTGTAAAGAAAAAATTATTGAGTCAAAATAGAGTCAAAAGACCCTCAAGACCTTGCCATGGAATAAACATCAAGTCAGCCTACATTAAGGGAAAGTTGGCCTCAAGATAGTAATTTGTACCCCTCACAAGCCTATAAATAAGAAGGAATTCGATCTCCTTTGCACACTCACTCAAGCAAGTTCAATATCCTCAAGATAAAAGCTAGAAAAGGATGATGAAGAAGAAGAATATCAAGATCGAAGTTTTTGGGCCTCTCTCTCTCTTTTGTTAGGATTTCTATAGTTTCTGGGCTAGACAAAATTTTGAAGCTGCAAGGTCGAATTTGTGAAATGGAAGGTCGAAGTTATGAAGCTGCAAGTTTGAAGTTGTGAAACTTCAAGGTTGAAGTTCTGAAGCTGGCTCTAGATTGAAGTTGTGAAGTTTTTAGGTCAAAGATGCATCAAGGTTGAAGCTATGAAATTGCTAGATCGTAGTTGATGAAGCTGCTAGGTCGAAGTTGCAGAAATTGTTGTTGGGGTCGAAGTTACTGGAAGGTCATAGTTTATTGTTGGAAGTTGTGCAAGGAAAGATCATCAAGAAGGAAGGATGACTTGTTCTTGGAGGGTCTTGGTAAAGGGTCATAGGACTTGTAATTTGTCAATTGATGTTCTATAAGAAGAGAAGGATTTTGGTGGGTTTTCGTCTCAATTGGAGAGGTTTTGGCATTGGCTGGTCGCCTCTATCTTGTGTCCTATTTTCTCATTGTTCTTTACGATTTGGTAGTTGTTTGATGATAGAGAACACTAATAATTATAAGGAAAGAATAATTTAATCAAGTAAAGTAAAAATACATCACAATCAATTATCAAAGAAAGAGAAATTGCCTACACTTGTTGCCCCCTAGATTTCCCAACATGGTATTGGAGCTAAGGTGACTACATCAAGGAAGGGAAACACGAAGAAGGATAATCTAGGGCCGAAGTATAAAGAGGTCATCTTGGAAACATCAAGAGCATCAATCATCAAGAAGGACTAACCCTATCATCATATTGAAAGGGAATAATTAAGAGCATCAAACAAGACCTCAAAACCCTAGCTCATCCAAAGAAGGGTTTCACACTTGAAGTGTTCTTGGGAAACTCACACATTCTACAATTATTATCACTAGGAAGGAAGAGTGAAACACTTTTGGGTATGTTTTTCTCATTGTATTATCAACACCTTATAAGTATTAAGACATCCTTGTGCAACAACAAGTATCAAATTGCAGCCACCATCAAGGATCAACTTCTTTGACAAGAAAGGTCTCCTTTGCAAGATGAAATAAAAAGAAAAAAAATTCAAGTCAAGAAAAGTAGAGAGAAGGAAAATTTGTCCATATTCTAGCCACATGTGTGAACTAGAGTTGTTTCATAAAAGGTCGAAATTGCATAACTACTACTTCAAGTTGAAATTCTGAAGAAGGGCCAAAATTTGAGGTTGTGAAACAAGTTTAACTAGCATTGCCTTGAAGGAAAAAAAGTAGGAAAAAAAGTTTTCATCATCATCAACGAATCAATGCAATATCCCTTTGAGCCAAGGGTCACTTTTGAAGAAAGACATATTCACCAAGAAGACATCTTCTATTATCCACGTCATCGTCAAAATCAAGAAGGCATCCAGTTGAACATTTCAACATCTAGGAGTATCTTCACTTAACAAGTAACTATTTTTATATCTATATTTGAATATGCTAAAATGACTTCATATTTCAAGGAGAGAAACAAATCGGTTGGGTCATCAAACTTTATTGCATGGAAGAAGAGGATATATTTGATCCTTATCGAAAATGAAGTCATTGGCCATTGTCAAATTGCTGAAAGAAGAAGCACAAGATGTACAAGATGAAGATATCAAAAGAAGAAGGAATAGCCTCATACTTTATGAGGGTGTCAAAAATAAGCAACCAACTCTAAGAGTTGGGAGAAATAATGTCTGACAAGGAAATAACTACCATAGTGATCAATGTACTACCAAAGGAATGGGGAAACATCACATCAAGTATCTATGGGTAGAAGGAATATACTCCATTCAATGAACTATGGTCATTGTGGAAAATCGAAGAAACCAGGTTGAAAGAAAAAATTGATGTACGATCAAGGATGCAAGCTCAAGTATCTATTGCCATGTCTATTAAAAGGGAATTTTGGGAAACTTGGTCCTCGGAAAAAGAAGAAGAACATGTTAAAGGTTCAATGCTATGGATGTCATGAATATGGGAACTACAGGAGAGATTGTCCAAAGTTCAATAAGGACAACAAAAAGGAGGAATAGAACAATCTCATATCACTGAAGAAGTGGAAGAAGATGAAAATAATAAATTCAAGAAGGAGGAAGTAAAAGATCTCTACTATGATTGAGATAGTCTTCAATAGAAGCATGATATGATGCATTATGTTAGGATATGGAATCATAAAAGCATAAGATTGAAAGCAAGAGCTTGTGACATCATCATAAAGAAGCATGAAAGATAGATGAAATAGAATTCTATGGTTGTCACCTATAGAAGGATGTAGCTCTTGGTAGCCTCATTAGAAGCATAAGTAGTACTTATGGGAAAAAGAAAGTAATCTAGTATAGAGCTCATTATACATCATACAAAAGGAGCGTTTGCAGGATGAGGATGATCAAGATCCTCTATTGGAATCTTCATTGGAAGGTTCACCTTCTGGAAGAAGCAAGTGTCTCATTGAGAATTCCAACGTGTATGGGATTCATGGGATGATGGTATGATGTCAAAAAAAGTGAAGCAGGTCAAGGGATTTAAGTTATTTCAATAAGGAAGCTTCCAAAGGAAGTTGAGATGACCAAAAAAAGAGATGAGGTATGTATTCTTGTACTTGATAAAATAGAGTCATTTCATATGGTTACAGATATCATGAATGAGTTCTCTACCTCAAGAGCATGAGCAAAAGAAAGGATCTCCTCCTATGAAAGCATGCATGAAGGCATGGTTCTGTTGTGACCATCAACAACCCCCCTTTCTATTAGTGTTAGCAATAACATTAATAAATGGGGACCCTTCCAAAAAATAAAAGCTTAGCATTTAATGTTGCCTTTTGTTCTTAGAATAAAACAAGATATCAAAGTGGAACTTGCTAAAACAAGTAAATTTACCTCTTTAGACTCCAAGTGCATAAAACATCACAAACTATGAGTTTCCTTATAAAAAACGCTACATGACCATAAGACCTAAGAAAAGATTTATAACAGAAAGTCTCAAACATTAAGAAAAGCTTTAAAAACCCGCTTTAAAATGATATTATCGCATCGCAAAAGGTCACAGCGGGCATCCCTTATAAAAGTAACTCCTCGAAAATGCGATCCGCAAAAATGCGAGATCACAAAGCTTACAACCTCATCGCATCGCAAATTTCAATTCTGCGGTGCTACTTTATGTAACACACCCAAATATCGTGAAATACGATAGCCTCTCACAAATCAAATATTGCAGCCGCCTGACGTAATGATGGTTTTTAATGATAGCAGGTTTTACAATATTGCGATCTGCGATATTGCGAAGCAAATTGCAAAATCGCTTTTATCGCAAATCAAAGGGCTAAGAGTTCTAGGACAGTACTTTCCATCGTTCAATGCAAATATATGAACATTAAAGTTTATCTTAACGGTCCACTAGTGGTCATTTATTAAAAAACGATTCGGATAAGGGTAAAGGACCATTTGACACAAGGTGATATCTTTTGATATGATTTACAATTAAAAGATTTCCCGTCACCTTACTTTTGTCTTTCTATTGATTTTTCCTGTATTCACTAGCATATTTAACGTATCTTTGCTCTCTACTTGCAATTTTCAGGAAGAGCATACAAAGTGTAATACACAACGAAATGGGGAAGAAAGGCAAGGCACCCACATCTGAGAAAACAGAAATGACTCCATTATTCACAGAAACTACCTGTACTAGGGACATAGGGATATCTACCTAGGAAGCTATGTACTAGTTGTTACAAGAGGAAAAATCAAGAATTATGAAACTTACAGTTACAACAGATGGATGCGGCTCTTCTAAAGCATCCCTAACTGAGCTTGCATGCTCGTTTCTACACTGCATTGCTGCGAGGCCGAAGATACTCCCCTACACTGATATGGTGAAATGGATTATAGATCACGCAGACATATCTGATAGAGAGTTCAAGATGGCCAATCAACAAGTCATGGGGTCATTTACCCCAAACAATTTGAGATGTATGTACCACTTGCTAGAACCCCAGGCTAGCTACAACAAGCAATTTGTAGAAAAGTTCGCCAAGGAGAACGAAGACTTGGCAGAATGCACAAAGCACTGGTCAAACAATGAGGAAAGATTGAAGAAGGATAAAAATGGTATGTATGCCACTGGCTCTCTTTCTTCTCCTTACTGTTTTGCCACTGCAATGTTATGTAGACTGTTTGGGAGACCAGACATCAACAAGTTTTCATCAGAATGGTTACCTCTATTGGATGCGGCTACCAATGCCACCATAATGGATTGGGCCCAAATTTTATCAAATAATTTAGCCTCTACAATTTTAGGATATAGAACTATAAGAAGCTTTACTTCAAGGGTTTACCCTTCATTCATTTTGAGTGCCTATGTCATGGATGCTATTTGTTTTGTTTTTGATTTTCCTATCATGGGATGGAAGTGGACTTTACAAAATCCACTTCCCATTCAGGTTTATCACAAAGTATTGTCGAAATCCAATTTCATCCCACATTTCTACAAGATTTGTCATGGAGTTATGCTCCCTATTCATAAAATTCTCTACAATAGAGATGCCCCAAGATTTTCCCCAGAAGCTAAAGTGGAGATTCTCCTCATGGGAAGATGGTTTGGGGAAGAGTTGTTCATGTATATTAGAGTGGTTGGAAGCATTGCTTCACCCCATGTGCTACCTTTTTATGTCCCTGACAAACTAATGGCCAGGGAAATAGCCTACCAGACATGTGGTGTTGGGGGGATGAGAAAGGTACTGAAAGATTCTAAGGAGGACATTTGGCCCCAGTTTCCTGTAGTATGCAGAGCTTTTGCATTGTTTGACTTAGGTCATGATTTTAAAGAAGTTGATAACATGTTATGCTTGCAACTACCAAAGTTCCCTAGGAGGCAATATGATCCCTTTGGTGTTGTAAGTAATTTTACTACAATGGTTAAAATAAAAGTGTTTTCCAATAAAGAAGAGCCCTTTGACGGTGTCTTTCTGTAGAAGAATAATTTCAAAGAGGTTCTACATATGGCATGAATTCAGTTCGACCAAGAAAAACTCCAAAATTTTGACATTTACGACAAACAAAGGTTATCAAAGGTCCTTTTGGACCAATTGCTCATCGAACCAATAAGGGAGCCAACTCCCAATGTTAGCATAAGTGGAAGTTCAAAAGAGAAGTCAAAAAGCAGTTCTAAAAAAGAATCAACTGAAAAGTCCAGTGATCAGTCCAAGAGTGAACACAACAGAAGTGAGGGGTCAATTAAGGACACAGCTCAATCTATGGAAAAGCCCGAGCAGCAGGCTTTGTCCCCAAAACAAGCTGAAGTTCCCACTCCCCTTACAAAGCCAACAAAGCCACTTACAGTGGATCTAGAAGGGAAATGGGATAATTTTAACAAGTTATTCAACACTGAGGAATAGAGTGAAGAGCCACTGACAAACCCAAGAGAGACAGCCACAGAAATGGTGGTAGAAGGGGCTATCAATACTTAGGAAATAGAGCATATTCTTGTTTCTCTGTCATCTGAAATTGTACTAAAGATAGAGGAGATTCCTCCTCTAGACATATTTTATAGCCCTCAACATAAGGTTGTCATCAGAAGGCAAAGAAGGAAAAGAGAGCTAGAAGTCATACTCACTCCAGAGGATGAACCTCTGGATGTTCTTTGGAAAGATCCCACTATAGACCCATTGGAAAATTTAACCAGGTTCCCTCAGATTGTAGGAGCATATGCTTCGACAACAATTGATAAAGCAACAGAAGTTCAAATGCTACTAAAAGAGAAAGAGGATAGGATTTTGTTTTTGGAACAGTAACTACAACAAGTCAGCATCAATAAAGAAGTAGAGATACAGTTGGCAAAACTCCAGCAAGACTTCCAGCAGATGCAATTGGATCATCAAAAAAGTTTGGCTAATAAAGAAGAATAGTTACAAGCTATGATAGAACTGCATAAATATGATCCCAAAATTGGGGAGTTTATCGCAGAAGCACTTGCTCTTAATGCCCAGCTCTTGCAACAGGAAGAACTACTCTGCCAGAAGATCTCACAATGGAATTCCCATTGTGAAATGAGCAATAATATTACAAATCAAGTCATAGATTTACGACTTGATTATGATTCAATTTTTAAGAAGGTTTCAGACTTCTTGAACTGGCAGATATTCGAAGAAGGGAAAAGAGCAGAATTGCCCAGAATCAACAAATCGCATAAAGAAATTTTATTTGCGAAATGGGATTCCTAGCTTAAGGAAGCAGAACAGGCGATGGAAGAGGCAGCGACAGTAGCGAACAATGTCATTGAGTGCATAAATGAAAATCTTCACAAGGCCAATTTGATATTAGAGACTAACCCAGGCTTCCTCCCAAAGGCACAATTTCTTCAAACAAAGTGGAAACAAACAACAGAGGAAAAGGCAGAGGCAATTAAATAGGTAAACAGGTTAAACTAGGACACATACTGGCAGTAATTGGTAAAGCCACATAGCCAATGGATGACCTTGAAATGCCTCATAACCTCTGCCAAGAAGATAGTGCTAGCTCTTTCCAACTCCATATTTGCAGCACAGTTAAATGTTGAAGTCGGCCAACCAACGCTCTTGAAACTGATGCTGGATATTTGCAATCTAAAGGATCAGATACAGGATTTGTCATAGATACAATTTAGTTTTGTTTTAGTTCATTTTTTCTTAAAATAAGGCAGGTCATTTAAACCTCCTTATCTATTTTTGTAATATTTATTTTTAGATTTCATAGAGTAGTATTTAAACCCCTCTCATGCATTTAGAGAGGGGTCCAGAGTTTTATCAAAAACAATTCTTCAGAACGTGCATTTTGCCCCCCATTGAGGAGGTTTCGATAAAATCAATGGAACAAGATTTATTTTTATATGAGTTTGATATCTGCTACTGAAATTCACTTTTGTACTCTCAGTGGATGTTGAGTGATTGGAAGATAAATCTATATTGTTGCAACTCATGAGTAGAACTTATTACCAATGGTATTTTTATCTCCTAATACTTTCTACTTATGTGCCAAGTAATAAATCATTTTCAGTTATTGAAATATGAAAGTCTGAATGTTTAGTTGTCATTATTGAACTTCTGTATGGTGATAACTTACTCTTTATGCTGAGTATATGAATAACTCTTATGCGATATGATTCTCATAATTGTGTTGGCTAACTTTTTATACGAAACAATCATTTTTAATAGATTCTTTTCTCGTAGTGATTGAATGATTTTCATTATCAATTGCTGTTAGAAATTATTTTAGATTGCATAAGTAAAAGTTACTCTCGGGACAGTTTAGAGTTAGATGTTTTCTTTGATTACAGTAGATTGCATATGATAGTGAAAATATATATTAGATTTAGAATAGGCATTCACCCCAAAAAACTCCAAAAAAGGAAAAACATCATCTGGTTAGTACACACATCATAAACATATTGGGAAACTGGTCCCATCATCCCTAGTCAGAGCCACTATTCCAAACGAAAAATGAGCTGCATTAAGGTTCGGACTGGGTGGTTATCCCCCTTGTTGTAGACCCGATTTTTGAGCCTTCAACATATTTGGCACTAGAAGGAGGGCCTGACTGTGAATGGCAAGTAAATCTACATCTTCATGCCATTCTAAGAGTAAAACTCCCTCACCATCACCTTCAAATTCTCGTTCGCATTCTGAATCTTCCATCATTGAGCTAGAAGTTGAAAAGAAAAATACATAGCACATTACTGAAATAAAAAACAAGCCAGATCATTCTTCTTCAAATCCTCCTGAGTTACAAACCTTAATTCATAAGTTAATGGGAATTTCCTTATCTCAAGAGAAATTTGAGTTTTCCCAAGGTATTGTCACTTCTCATCTAACCCTGACTCAACGACTGACTAGAGCACAAAGCAAAAAGCTAGGAATCCCACTGGTTGAGTTTCCTTTACCGAGTCTCAAGAAAGCTAGAAAAACACCAGCAGAATCTCAGAGTGAGGTGTTATCGTCATTTTCATCTACCATCCAATCCTTATCATCACAAGTCCATTCATCCACCCCTCAACCCTAGATCATGGTTCACACCGGTATAGGAGCAACATCTTCCTCTACCCAACCACCTTCAACTACTGCCACACCTCCTCCTACTCATACTCCAATGATGGCAGGAAATCCTCCACCAAGACCATGGGCCAATCCAGGGGATGTGAGAATGCCTGCACCCTTATCGCAATTACCAGCTCATCCTGAGAAATGGCTCCCCAAGTTCAATCCTGGTAATGGTCTATTAGCCGAAGAGCACATAAATAATTTCATGTTTTCCATTAATTTAAATGAAGTAACAGAAGAGGACGTAGTTGTACGATTATTCCCTTCTACTTTGAAAGGAGTAGCAAGATCATGGTATTTTTCGTTACCATCAGGCTCCATTAATAACTGGGATATATTTCAAGATCAATTTTTAACAAAATTTGGAGATGACCAATCTACAACAACTTTAATCAATGACCTCTCCAATTTGAAAGCCAAACCAAAAGAACCAACTAAGGATTTCAATTCTCGCTTCAATAAGTTATTAAATAAAATACCAGTAGCATTGAAGCCTAGCAATGAAGTCCAAAATGAATGGTATATTTTTGCTTTGCCTTCAAATTCAGCCATCTTTATAGATAGGGCTTCCAAGCTAATGTTAGCTGAAAATATGAAAGAGGCTATAGCTGTAGAGAAATGTATCCTAGCCGTAGAAAAGAAAAATGTTGTAGATGAAAGAAAATCTAAAAAGGTCTCTTTTAGAGATGATCCTAAGAAAAGCAATCAAAGGACCCATTCGACCTGGAAGGGTTACAGAAAGTTTTAAAAACCATGTCCAACGAAATGGTTGATATTAAGAAACAAGTAGCAGAAACCTCTTCCAAGAAACCTTTAAAACCCTTCAGGAGAAATGCTTCAACCGATCCAAAACCTTCAAATGCTATAACAAACACAGAATCAGATGGGGAAGAAGAAGAAGTTTCGAATGAGAAACAAACTGATGATGATGAAGTTGTGGAACTACAAGGAATGTGGGACTTCATTCTTCCAGATGAAGAAGATCAAGATGTATTTCCCATTGCTTCAAGAAGTAGAAATCAACTTGATCCTCCACAATCTAGTTCTAAATAGAAAAACCAAAGTTTGACTCTGAAGGATAAAATCGTAGGTAAGAAATCCTCACCAAAGGCTACTAAGACAAACCCAGTCCAATCTGATTCAACAACTCCATCTAAAACGCTTATCATCTCTGATGAAATGGAGTATAACATTGTTGAAGACATGAAGAAAAATAGGGCTAATATTACTTTTCATGAGCTCAACAAATTAAAGCATCAACAGAAATTTCTCTTGAAAGAGTTGCATGTAGTACCTATTACGCCTCTACCTACCATTGTAATTTCACAAGCTACTCATGAAATGGGAAGACCTCCGTCTGGCATTTCAAATAAAGTCGATCCAAATGACATTACTTTGATTGGAGGAAGGTAGAAATCCCATAATCCGCCATTTCTCCTTACCTTTGAAGTTTTCAATAAAATTTTGCATAACTGTCTGGTAGATTCTAGGCTTCATCTAATATTTTTCCTAAGACAGTTTGCACAAAGTTAAATTTCCAACCTCAAAAATCTACAGTATGCATAATACACTTGGATCGGTCTCAAGTCGAGGTTATCAATGAACTTAATCATGTGACCATAAGGCTTTCATAAAACCCAAAGGTATGTCAAGTCATTGATATACTTGTTGTAGATATTCCTGAATTTTATGGACTAATCCTTAGCAGGGATTGGTCAGAAAACCTTCACGGTTACTTTGCAACCAAATGGTCTCATATGTGGCTCCCTTACAATGGTAAAACAAATCAAATAAAGGTTGAATGAGAAAGACACCAAAAGTATATAGTGACGAAGTTAGAAGGACAAAACGAGCCTATAACATACAGAAACAATATAATTGGAAACTATTCTGTTGATTCGTTCTTAGGAAATTTCAATGCTCATACTTCACCTTTTTTAGAAAATTCTGTTTTATCTCAGATAGAAAATTTCTCTCAAACGGATACTTCTAGATGCATTAATTTTGTAGATAAACCTGTAAATAAATCTTTGTTTTGGAAATTATTTTTTGATGGTTCTAAGTCTAATGATGGAGCAGGAGTAGGTTGTATATTAGTTAGTCCAAAAGGAGAGAAAACCATGCTAACATGTAGACTCGAGTTCGATTGCACGAACAATACTACCGAATATGAAGCATTAGTTCAAGGGTTATACAAGGCAATCGGGCTTGATATCAAATATCTGCAAGTCTTTGGAGACTCTGAGATTGTTATCAAATAGGTAAGAAATACTATACATTGTCTGTCAGGACACTTGAAGCACTATCAATCGTTAGTACAAGACCTGACTTCACACTTTATAGCATTTAATATTTCATCTATTCCTAGACTCCAAAATGCTAGTGCTGATATCCTTGCTAATGTGGCTTCCAAGCTCATTCCATCAGAGGACTATAGTCCAAACAGATTCTCGATTGAATTAATCTTTAGACCCTCCATTCCTGATAATATTACCAACTGGAGAGTTTTTAACAATGACCCTGATATTGTAAGTTTTCTAACTTCAGAAGGCTCTTACAATAATGAAATAATTGATGAAGACCAACATGACAAGCAGCTAGAACAAGGAAGCAACAATAATTCTATACCCAAATCCGTAGTCAAGTTGGAAGACCTATATGATTTAAAGGACAGATTCAAACAAATCACCAATTCAAAACTTTAGAGTTCAATGCTGAGATATGAATTAGTGAATCTAGGGACTGACATAAAACCACAAAATATCAACTTAGGTCTTGGTCTAATACCCGAGGAAAAATCAACTTCATTCGACTATTGAAACAGTACAAAAATGTCTTTTCCTGGAATTATGATGATCTCAAAACTTACGACACTTCAATCATACAGCATACAATTCCGATGATCACTAATGAAAAGCTAGTCCAATAGAAATTGAGGAAAATCCATCGTAATTTGGAAAACCAGATTAAGTCTGAGTTGAACAAATTACTGAAATCCAAAATTATTTTTCCTGATAGGCATTCTAGATGGGTTTCCAACCTGGTACCAGTCAGAAAGAAAAACGGAGATATCCAAATTTGTATTGACTTTCGAAATCTCAATAAAGCTTGCCAAAAGGATACTTTTCCACTACCCCCTATGGAATAGATATTACAATCAGCCGCAGGGTCTAAACTGATGTCCTTTTTACATGGCTTCTCGGGGTATAATCAAATCTTGGTCCACCCAAAAGATCAATTGAAGACTACATTTAGAACAAAATGGGGCACTTATGCATATCAAAAGATGTCGTTTGGCTTGATTAATGTCAGTGCC
Source organism: Pinus tabuliformis (assembly GCA_031772625.1). NCBI lineage: Eukaryota > Viridiplantae > Streptophyta > Pinopsida > Pinales > Pinaceae > Pinus > Pinus tabuliformis. The sequence goes on from CM062812.1 coordinate 151,263,193, forward strand.
ATGTTTCAAAGGGCAATGGACATTGTGTTTAAAGGATTAGTGAATAGGTTAGTGGTGATTTACTTAGATGACATAACAGTGTATTCTAAAAAATGCAGTAGTCACCTTAGAGACTTAAAATAGATCTTCCAACGATGTCAAAAATATGGGATCTCACTTAATCCAAAAAAATCTTTTTTTGCATTAAGTGAAGGAAATCTTCTTGGATTCATAGTGTCTAAATCTAGAATTCATATCGACCCAGATAGGATTAAGGAAATTTCTGAGATATCCCTACCCCACAACAAAAAAGAAATGCAATCTTTCCTTGGTTATGTTATCATTGAAAATTCTGTTTCCAAAAATTTGCTCAGATTAGCTTAAAGACAAAGTGTTTTTGCAGCGCATGAATTCTTTAGCAGTTTCGCAGCGCAACCTGTTTTAGTGATTTCATAGCGTGCTACGAAATGGGGGATTTGTTCGAATCCATAGTAGCTGTCATGCAAAATAGTTCTGGGGCGGATACATTTTACAGGTGGAATGTTCTCAAGAAGTCATCATTAATGCTTGTCATTAAGTTTGGTCAGTGTGAGTTTCTTAGAAAGGGTGCAATAATTGGTTCATTGATGGATGCATGACAAACTGACCATGCGACTATTTATGATATATATCAGTGTGCACCCCGGATGCTGCAGGGTGTTATTCCAAATATGACACATGAGCTCCTGACAGATCAATTAGATGTGAGGTTGAAGTCAGTGAAGTTACTTGGTCTCCTTTTTGTGATACCTGGGCACCCTCTGCCAGAAGTGTTTCGGCCGCTTTTCTTGGAATTCCTAAAGAGACTTACAGATAAGGATGTTGAAGTTCGACTATCAGTTGGCGAACATGCAAAAGAATGTCTTTTATCAAATCCATTTAGGCATGAGGCAGCTGACATCATTTCTGCAATGAGCGATAGATTGTTAGACTATGATGAAAATGTGCATAAGCAAGTTGTGGCAGAAATTTGTGATATTGCCAGTTATGCCCTGAAATCTATACCGATGGAGATAATTAAGTTTGTAGCTAATTGCCTTCGTGACAAAATGGTTTCTGTTCGTATGTATACTCTGGAAAGGCTGGCAGATATATACATAAAGTTTATTGTTTGAAGTGTTCAGATGGTTCATTTATTGATTATGAGTTTGAATGGATCCCACGCAAAATCATAATGTGTTGTTATGACAAAGATTTCAGACCTCAAGCAATTGAAATAGTATTATCTGAATCACTCTTCCCATCAGATCTTTCAGTTGTGGAAAGGGTGAAGCATTGGACTATGATGTATTCTGAACTTGGAAAATTTGAAAGTTGTTATGACAAAGATTTCAGACCTCAAGCAATTGAAATAGTATTCTCTGAATCACTCTTCCCATCAGATCTTTCAGTTGTGGAAAGGGTGAAGCATTGGACTATGATGTATTCTGAACTTGGAAAATTTGAAATCAAGACTTTTGAAATAGTACTGGCTCAGAAGCAAAGGTTACAGCAAGAAATGCAGAGCTATTTGTTATTACGGCAGAAATTGAAAGATGACAATGAACTTTGTTTTGGCCTCTTATGTCAAGCAGCTATTCAATTTTGTGAGGAGTTTAGAGGAAGACTGTGTTTTTTAAATCACACAGCAGTTTCGTAGCACGCTACGAAACTGCTGTAGGTGATGTTTTCAATGCAGAATAAACAGTTTGACCGGGAATGTTAGAAGAGAGACACCTGTACATCAATACAGCCTACAGCTCATCTGGAGACATGGTGTTAGGTAGCAGCGTTCCATACTTTGAGCTATTAAAGATTTGGGAACATGCTGCTACATTTTCGGAGGATGGTAGGAGACAGGGACCTTAAAAATAGGTGTTTTGATCCTGATGATAAATGATCCATCAGCGCTTACAGGTATCCAAAGTCAGCGTTCCTTGCATCTGTAGCTCAATCATCTTGAGCCTAACCAACAAAAGACAGCTGTCAAAGATCAAGAAAGGAATCAGGCATACGAGGAGATGAAGTTAGAGTTTTAGTGTGATTAGGACTCTTTGTAATTACAGCTCAATACTTTATGTATTTAATGAGTTTGTTTAAAAATAGATAAGGGTAGTTAATGATAGGTCATCGAGCTCCCCTCATGCTTGAGGAGGAGACTCGAAGTAGTTAAGTATGTTTTCCTATATATAGCGAAAACTCTGATGTAATTGAGGTTGGAGATTTATGAAAAAAACAGAGTTCTTATATCAGCTTATGTAAAAGACTTTTGACAGTAATAGAAAGATTACTTTTTCTTCCCAAGATTCATCTTGTGTTCAATGCTCAGAATATATGTGATTTTGTCATTATCCTTTATGTTTTACAGCTCACTAAATATGCAATCACTCTGAATTCACCTAGTGCTCAGACTTCCTGTGTATATTTATGAGTTGAGGTTCTTTTTGAGAAATGTTCTGAGTGTTTAAACATTATATGCCTTGGCTTCCATGATTGAGTAGTTATTAGTTTATTGCAGAAGTGTTTGACTCCATGAGCCCAATGGAAGAAGTGTTATTTTGTTGTTCCAACCAGCTTATTTTCATGTACTGTTTGAAGAGTTAGCCATCTTTTCTAGTTATTGATTCCTATCAAAAATCTGTGAGAGAGCCCTCTCTGACTAAGGAGGCTAAGCCTTAGTCTAAAGCCTGGTTTGAAGTAGTTGCATGAGATCTTGCTAAGTAGCAGCCCTTAGTACACGATTTTGTGATAACATTTTGGTGCGTCTGCCGGGAGCCTGATGATTACTCATTCCCGAAGTTTTAAGATTGAATTTCTGAAGGTAGCAGGAGTTCAAAGTGGTTTTCGAGGCTGCAAACCTACCTTGGCGACTCCATTGTTGAAGAATTCAAAGTTCATACATTCATGGTGATTCCACTGGAGTTATGAAGGACCCAGAAGCTGCCTTTCTTAGTTCAAGGTATGCATGCATAGATTTCTCAGGAATTCATGGTTTCCCAAATCATTTTCCCAAGGATGCATATTTTCTAAGGAATGGTCCCAAATTTAATGGAGAAGATTTGAGTTTAACCTTGAAGCATATAACAGATTTTTGTCATTTTGCTGAGCTTCTTAGAGTTAAACATGAAGATGTTTGCATTATGTTATTTTATGATTCACTTCAAGGGAAATGCAAACAATGGATTGAAAGTTTTCCTATCAAATCCGTTAAGTCATTTCAAGACTTATGGCTTATGTTTTTTGAGGAATGGATAGATAGGTCAGAGGTGGTGGCAGACTCTCCCTCAGTTGAAGGTTTTAAACAATGGAATAATGATCATAGTAGAGAAGAAACAAATGAATCTTTTTCTTTGTCCTTGTCCTCATATATAAAATCCCTTGACTGCAAGGCAGAGGATAGGATGAGATTTTTGGTCGAATTTGCTGAGGATCTTGAAAAAGAAATTGAAGGTTTAGAAGGACAAATTCAGGCATATAATTTTCATGATCATGATCATTATTTTCAGCAGCTTTCTATGGCAGAACATAAGGAGAGAGTATTGTTTCCTTTCTCTTTTACACTTGAGGAAATGCACACTGCTGTTGAAGGTCAGCTTGCACAGCCGGAAAGTTACAAGAGAAATCAAGTTGATCATGTATTCTGGGATCCTGTAGCTGATTACATGGAAGAGTTTTACTCTCAAGTTTTTCAGTTTTCCTATAAAGATCAGAGGCAAATTCAGTGGCAGCGGTCATCAGACTATCATATTGGCTCTGAACTCCGATGCAGTCAAAGAAAACAAATATCAGATAAAACAGAGGATTGGCTACATTGGAAATTTCATATTGATTGAGCAGAAAAAAAAGTTGAAATTGTTAGGGTAGGTAGGTAGAGGTAAATGCAAAATAAGCTCAAGGTCAACTGAGCATCTTTCAGTAGAAATAGCTTTCTTTCTCCTACAGTCATGCTGGTCAAGCAAATTTCTGTTTGTCAAATAAATGTTATAAGGCACTGGAACTGCAGGTTCTTAGTGCACCACAAGGGCACACTATCCCAAGTGGAGCCACTGTTATCATTGAAAATTCTGTTTCCAAAAATTTGCTCAGATTAGCTTAAAGACAAAGTGTTTTTGCAGCGCATGAATTCTTTAGCAGTTTCGCAGCGCAACCTGTTTTAGTGATTTCGTAGCGTGCTACGAAATGGGGGATTTGTTCGAATCCATAGTAGCTGTCATGCAAAATAGTTCTGGGGCGGATACATTTTACAGGTGGCATGTTCTCAAGAAGTCATCATTAATGCTTGTCATTAAGTTTGGTCAGTGTGAGTTTCTTAGAAAGGGTGCAATAATTGGTTCATTGATGGATGCATGACAAACTGACCATGCGACTATTTATGATATATATCAGTGTGCACCCCAGATGCTGCAGGGTGTTATTCCAAATATGACACATGAGCTCCTGACAGATCAATTAGATGAGAGGTTGAAGTCAGTGAAGTTACTTGGTCTCCTTTTTGTGATACCTGTGCACCCTATGCCAGAAGTGTTTCGGCCGCTTTTCTTGGAATTCCTAAAGAGACTTACAGATAAGGATGTTGAAGTTCGACTATCAGTTGGCGAACATGCAAAAGAATGTCTTTTATCAAATCCATTTAGGCATGAGGCAGCTGACATCATTTCTGCAATGAGCGATAGATTGTTAGACTATGATGAAAATGTGCATAAGCAAGTTGTGGCAGAAATTTGTGATATTGCCAGTTATGCCCTGAAATCTATACCGATGGAGATAATTAAGTTTGTAGCTGATCGCCTTCGTGACAAAATGGTTTCTGTTCGTATGTATACTCTGGAAAGGCTGGCAGATATATACATAAAGTTTATTGTTTGAAGTGTTCAGATGGTTCATTTATTGATTATGAGTTTGAATGGATCCCACGCAAAATCATAATGTGTTGTTATGACAAAGATTTCAGACCTCAAGCAATTGAAATAGTATTCTCTGAATCACTCTTCCCATCAGATCTTTCAGTTGTGGAAAGGGTGAAGCATTGGACTATGATGTATTCTGAACTTGGAAAATTTGAAAGTTGTTATGACAAAGATTTCAGACCTCAAGCAATTGAAATAGTATTCTCTGAATCACTCTTCCCATCAGATCTTTCAGTTGTGGAAAGGGTGAAGCATTGGACTATGATGTATTCTGAACTTGGAAAATTTGAAATCAAGACTTTTGAAATAGTACTGGCTCAGAAGCAAAGGTTACAGCAAGAAATGCAGAGCTATTTGTTATTACGACAGAAATTGAAAGATGACAATGAACTTTGTTTTGGCCTCTTATGTCAAGCAGCTATTCAATTTTGTGAGGAGTTTAGAGGAAGACTGTGTTTTTTAAATCACACAGCAGTTTCGTAGCGCGCTACGAAACTGCTGTAGGTGATGTTTTCAATGCAGAATAAACAGTTTGACCGGGAATGTTAGAAGAGAGACACCTGTACATCAATACAGCCTACAGCTCATCTGGAGACATGGTGTTAGGTAGCAGCGTTCCATACTTTGAGCTATTAAAGATTTGGGAACATGCTGCTACATTTTCGGAGGATGGTAGGAGACAGGGACCTTAAAAATAGGTGTTTTGATCCTGATGATAAATGATCCATCAGTGCTTACAGGTATCCAAAGTCAGCGTTCCTTGCATCTGTAGCTCAATCATCTTGAGCCTAACCAACAAAAGACAGTTGTCAAAGATCAAGAAAGGAATCAGGCATACGAGGAGATGAAGTTAGAGTTTTAGTGTGATTAGGACTTTTTGTAATTACAGCTCAATACTTTATGTATTTAATGAGTTTGTTTAAAAATAGATAAGGGTAGTTAATGATAGGTCATCGAGCTCCCCTCATGCTTGAGGAGGAGACTCGAAGTAGTTAAGTATGTTTTCCTATATATAGCGAAAACTCTGATGTAATTGAGGTTGGAGATTTATGAAAAAAACAGAGTTCTTATATCAGCTTATGTAAAAGACTTTTGACAGTAATAGAAAGATTACTTTTTCTTCCCAAGATTCATCTTGTGTTCAATGCTCAGAATATATGTGATTTTGTCATTATCCTTTATGTTTTACAGCTCACTAAATATGCAATCACTCTGAATTCACCTAGTGCTCAGACTTCCTGTGTATATTTATGAGTTGAGGTTCTTTTTGAGAAATGTTCTGAGTGTTTAAACATTATATGCCTTGGCTTCCATGATTGAGTAGTTATTAGTTTACTGCAGAAGTGTTTGACTCCATGAGCCCAATGGAAGAAGTGTTATTTTGTTGTTCCAACCAGCTTATTTTCATGTACTGTTTGAAGAGTTAGCCATCTTTTCTAGTTATTGATTCCTATCAAAAATCTGTGAGAGAGCCCTCTCTAACTAAGGAGGCTAAGCCTTAGTCTAAAGCCTGGTTTGAAGTAGTTGCATGAGATCTTGCTAAGTAGCAGCCCTTAGTACACGATTTTGTGATAACATGTTAGATCAATTTTGTTAAAAGATTTGTCCCCGACTTCTCAAGAATCATGTCACCTCTCCAAGCCATGATAAAGAAAACTCTCTCTTCAAATGGGGTAAGGTAGAACATGAAGCGTTCAGCTTGATAAAACAAGCGATTATAAATGCCTCGTCTCTAATGACTCCAAACTTTTCCGATCCTTTCACTTTGTATACATTTTCCTCTGAAAAATCATATGCTGCAATACTCACACAGGCCAAACAAGATAAAGCTGAAACCCCAATTGCCTTCTTCAAATCAAACTTGCAAGGAGCTAAACTAAATTACTCCGACATAGAGAAACAGACTTATGTTGTATTCAAAGAAATCAAACACTTTAGATGCTTCCTTCTCAAGACTCGTACAAAAATAATAGTACCATTTCTGGCGATAAGAAACCTATTGGTACAGAAAGACATGGGTGAAAAGAGGGAAAATTGGGTCACAGCCCTGCAAGAATATGATGTTGAAATTAAACCAGTAAACATTATAAAAGGTCAAGGTTTTTGCAGGATGTTGTCTGGAGCATCGCACATATCAGAAATGCAATCTCCAGACAGTGAGGTACAAGTGTATGAGGTAAGCCTAAACGACACTGAATCAAGATATGCTGATATCATGTTTTACTTAAAAAATGGATACGCTCCTTCACATTTGAATCATACAAAGAAAAGAGCCCTAAGGCTAAAAGATAAACAATATCAAATTGTAAATGGTGTACTCTTTAGGATCAATTATGATTATGTTCTCCTTAGATGCCTTGAGAAATTTGAAGCCAAAAAAGTATTGCAGGAACTTCATGATGGACCAGTGGGCGGACACTACGCAGGAGATGCGACAGCACACAAAATCTTGCGCACAGGTTACTACTGGCCAATGTTATTTAAGGATGCACATAGCTACGTAAGAAGATGTCAGATTTGCCAGACTACTGCCAGAAGACAAAAGAAACCATCCTTGCCATTGTAGTCGGTCAACATCGATAAACCATTTGAACAATGGGGATTAGATATTATAGGTGAGATCGTTCCTCACTCTTCTAAATAGCATAAGTACATCTTTACAGCTATCGACTACTTTACCAAGTGGGTAGAAGCAGTTCCACTTAAGACAACCAACTCTGAGAGTATCATCGAATTTATAGATCAATTCATAATTACCAGGTTTGGCTTACCTTCTGCTTTGATGTTTGATAATGCATCATATTTCTCAGGTAATGCTATGACTGAATTTGTGCTCAAAAGAGGTTTTAAGCTTAAATATTCTACTAATTATTATCCACAAGGAAATGGGTTGGCTGAATCAATGAACAAAAACCTTATTAGAATCATTAAACGGACTATTGATCAAAATCATAGAAACTGGCATAAGTCTTTAATGTACGCTCTTTGGGCAGATCGAATAACTCAGAAAACTTCTATTGGCACTTCTCCTTTTAATTTAGTTTATGGGAAAGAAGTGGTCCTCCCAACAAATCTAGCTATTCCTTCTTTAGCCTTAGTTCAATTCATTGAAGAAACCCCTTCCTCATCCTTGCAATTAAGACAACTACAGATCATTAAGCTTGAAGAGGAACGAGAAAAGGCTAGAATTACCCATGCGCATCATGAGTAAAAGCTTCTTTTGATTCAAATTTGGTATCTAGAAAAGATTTTCAGCTTGGAGACTTAGTATTGAAATGGGATAAAGCCCATGAAGAGAAAGGCAAGCATACTAAATTCCAATGGATGTGGCTTGGACCATTCCAAATTGTCGAAATCATCGGTCCATCGACTTTCATGTTACAAGATTTAGCAGGGAAAAGAGAGTCTTTACCTATTAATGGACAGATCCTTAAAAAATATTTCCCATAGAAGATGATCTCTTCTATTTTCTGTAGATTATTGTTTTTAGTTTAGTTTTCTTTTTGATAATAAAACAGGTTGAAAATGTTTACTTTTGGTTTCCACAAAAGACTAGGGTCTCATGTCAATTTTTATTTTTTTTTCGCTTGTATAAATGGGAGTGATTATGAAAATTAGTCTTTATTTTTGAAACATAGGGTCAAGTGCTATCATTCTGAAGATTTTTATTTGTTCTTTTGTTTCAACTATACAAGTTTTGGTTAGAATCAACCTTAGGAAGAAGTTTTCCTCATATCAGTCATAAAAGGTACCAATAACAAAACAAAGATTCTCTACAGAAAAGCTATTTTTAAACTCTACAATTGTCGTCTGGAAAAATTCTTAAGGAACCAATGGCTTCCTCCCCACTTTGGCAAATTGCGAGATTCAAAGAGTATTCCAAATATGCACTTCAAACTTAAAGAATAATAGGTCTCATCAAGAGCCGGCTTATCATGATCATAAAGATTATAACTAACTGACATTGCCATACTGCATACCAAAATAGGGTAATGGCTTGAGATTGTTTCAATCAAAAGACAAGGGTTCTCATCACGAGCCAGCTTGTTCAGTTAAGTTATAAATCAAGTGAATGGCACTGTCAATTTTGGCCACCAAACCAGGACATTATTCTTTAAGAATTAAAAGAGAAATAAGAAAAGAAAAAGCAATAAGTGTGTATGAGGATTTATCTTTGAAAATTGCATGCTTCTTAAGTAGGACACTGGATCATTGCTGGGTAACAGGTAACCCTATCGAGGCTATGGACACCTGCCAGCAGCAAAGGCTCTACTTATGACAAATGAGTACACCTAAACTGATCTAAGGAGATGTTTTTGTTTTTATCTTTACAAACCAAGTAATGACTGATGTGAGTACAATATTAACTTTGGGAAGAAGATAATCAGAATAAAGATGGTTGGAACAAAATGTTTTTATTAATAAATAGCACTATTTACCTTATATTTCTACAATAAAGTTTCATTTTCAAAACCATCTCTATTTTATAAGTTTTAGAAAATTCAAAAAAACCATCCGAGATAAATGGTTCTTTCAAGTGAATCGCCAATTGTTGTGACCATCAACAACCCCCATTTCTATTAGTGTTAGCAATAACATTAATAAATGGGGACCCTTCCAAAAAAGTCAAATCTTAGCATTTAATGTTGCCTTTCGTTCTTAGAATAAAACAAGATATCAAAGTGAAACTTGCTAAAACATGTAAATTTTCCTTTTCATACTCCAAGCGCATAAAATATCACAAACTATGAGTTTCCTTATAAAAAATGCTACATGACCATAAGACCTAAGAAAAGATTTATAACACAAAGTCTCGAACATTAAGAAAAGCTTTGAAAACCCACTTTAAAATGATATTATCGCATCACAAAAGGTCACAGCGGGCATCCCTTATAAAAGTAACTCCTCAAAAATGCGATTCGTGAAAATGTGAGATCACAAAGCTTACAACCTCATCGCATCGCAAATTTCAATTTCGCGGTGCTACTTTATGTAACACACCCAAATATCGTGAAATGTGATAGCCTCTCATAAATCGCATATCGCAGCAGCCCGACATAACAATGGATTTTAATGATAGCAGGTTTTGTGATATTGCAATTTGCGATATTGCGAAGCAAATTGCAAAATCGCTTTTATCGCAAATCAAAGGGGTCAGAGTTCTAGGATAGTACTTTCCATCATTCGATGCAAAGATATAAACATTAAAGTTTAGCTTAATGTGGTCATTTATTAAAAAACAATTTGGGTCAGGGTAAAGGACCATTTGATGCAAGGTGATATCTTTTGATATGATTTACAATTAAAAGCTTTCCCATCACCTTATTTTTGTCTTTCTATTGATTTTTCCTATATTCACTATAATCTTTATCGTATCTTTGCTCTCTGCTTGCAACTTTCAGGAAGAGAACACAGAACATAATACACGATGAAATGGGGAAGAAAGGTAAGGCACCCACATCTGAGAAAACATAAATGACTCCATTATTCAAAGACACTACCTATACTAGGGACACAGGGATATCTACGTGGGAAGCTATGTACCAGTTGTTAGAAGAGGAAAACCTTATAATTATGAAAGTTACAGTTATAGTAGATGGACGCGGCTCTTCTGAAGCATCCATAATTTAGCTTGCATGCTAGTTTCTACACCACATTGCTGCAAGGCCGAAGATACTCCCCTACATTGATATGGTGAAATTGATTATAGATAACGCATGCATATCTGATAGAGAGTTCAAGACGGCCAATTAGCAAGTCATGGGGTCGTTTACCCCAAACAATATGAGATGTATGTACCACTTGCCAGAACCCCAGGTTAGCTACAACAAGCAATTTGTAGAAAAGTTCCCCAAGGAGAACGAAGAATTGACAAAATGCACAAAGCACTGGTCAAACAACGAGGAAATATTGAAGAAGGATAAAAATGGTATGTATGCCACTGGCTCTCTTTCTTCTCCTTACTGTTTTTCCGCTGCAATGTTATGTAGACTGTTTAGGAGACCAGACATCAACAAGTTTTCATCAGAATGGTTACCTCTATTGGATGTGGCTACCAATGCCACCATAATGGATTGGGCCCAAATTTTATTAGATAATTTAGCCTCTGCAATTTTAGGATACAGAACTAAAAGAAGCTTTACTTCAAGGGTTTACCCTCCATTCTTTTTGAGTGCCTATGTCATGGATGCTATTTGTTTTGTTTCTGATTTTCCTATCATGGGATGGAAATGGACGGTACAAAATCCACTTCCCATTCAGGTTTATCACAAAGTATTGTGGGAATCCAATTTCATCCCACATTTCTACAAGATTTGTCATGGAGTTATGCTCCCTATTCATAAAATGCTCTACAACAGAGACGCCCCAAGATTTTCCCCAGAAGCTGAAGTGGACATTCTCCCCATGGGAAGGTGGTTTGGGGAAGAGTTGTTCACGTATATCAGAGTGTTTGGCAACATTTCTTCACCCCATGTGCTACCTTTTTATGTCCCCGACAAACTAATGGCCAGGGAAATAGCCTACCAGACCTGTGGTGTGGGGGGAATGAGCAAGGTACTGAAAGATTCTAAGAAGGCCATTTGGCCCCAATTTCCTATAGTATGCAGAGCTTTTGCATTGTTTGACTTAGGTCATGCTTTTAAAGAAGTTGATAATATGTTATGTTTGCAACTACCAAAGTTCCCTGGGAGGCAATATGATCCCTTTGGTGTTGTAAGTAATTTTACTACAATGGTTAAAATAAAAGTGTTTTCCAATGAAGAAGATCCCTTTGACGATGTCTTTCTGCAGAAGAATACTTTCAAAGAGGTTCTACATATGGCACGAATTCAGTTTGACCAAGAAAAACTCCAAAAGTTTGACATTTACAGAAAACAAAGGTTATCAAAGGTCCCGTTGGACCAATTTCTCATCGAACCAATAAGGGAGCCAACTCCCAGTGTTAGCATAAGTGGAAGTTCAAAAGAGAAGTCTAAAACCAACTCTGAAAAAGAATCAGCTAAAAATTCCGGTGATCAGTCCAAGAGAGAAGACAACAGAATGAGGGGTCAATTAAAGACACAACTCAATCTATAGAAAAGCCTAACCAACGGGCGTTATTCCCAAAACAAGCTGAAGTTCCCACTCCCCTTACAAAGCCAACAAAGCCACTTGTAGTGGATCTAGAAGGGGAATGGGAGAATTTTAACAATTTAATCAACACTGAGGAATAGAGTGCAGAGCCACTAATAAACCCAAGAGAGACATCCACAGAAATGGTGGTAGAAGGGGCTATCAATACTCACGAAATAGAGCATATTCTTGTTGCTCTTTCATCTAAAATTGTACTAAAGATAGAGGAGATTCCTCCTCTAGACGTATTTTATAGCCCTCAAGATAAGGCTGTCATCAGAAGGCAAAGAAAGAAAATAAAGCTAGATGACATACTCACTCCAAAGGATGAACCTCTGGATTTTCTTTGGAAAGATCCCATTATAGACCCATCGGAAAATTTAACCAGGCTCTCTCAAATCGTAGGAGCATATGCTTCGGCAACAATTGATAAAGCAACAGAGGTTCAAATGCTACTAAAAGAGAAAGAGGATAGGATTTTGTTTTTGGAACAACAACTACAACAAGTCATCATCAATAAAGAAGCAGAGGTACAGTTGGCAAAACTCCAGCAAGACTTCCAACAGATGCAATTGGATCATCAAAGCAGTTTGGCTAATAAAGAATAATAGTTACAAGCTATGATAGAACTGCATAAAGATGATCCCAAAATTGGGGATTTTATCGCAGAAGCACTTACTCTTAATGCCCAGCTCTTGCAACAGGAAGAACTACTTTGCGAGAATATCTCGCAATGGAATTCCCATTGTGAAATGAGCAATAATATTACAAATCAAGTCATAGATTTACGACTTGATTATGATTCAATTTTTAAGAAGGTTTCAGACTTCTTGAACTAGTAGATATCCGAAGAAGGGAAAAGAGCAGAATTTCCTAGAATCAACGAATCGCACAAAGAAATGTTATTTGCGAAATGGGATTCCTGGCTTAAGGAAGCAGAACAGGCAATGGAAGAGGTAGCAGCAGCAGTGAACAGTGTCATTGAGTGCATAAATGAAAATATGCACAAGGCCAATTTGATATCAGAGACCACCCCGGGCTTCCTCCCAAAGGCACAACAGCTTCAAACAAAGTGGAAACAAACAACAAAGGAAAAGGCAGAGGTAATTAAACCGGTAAACAGGTTAAACTGGGACACATACTGGCAGTACCTAGTAAAGCCACATAACCAATGGATGACCCTGAAATGCCTCATAACCTCTTCTGAGAAGATAGTGCTAGCTCTTTCCAATGCCGTATTTGTAGCACAGTTAAAAGCTGAAGTCATCCAACCGACGCTCTTGAAATCGATGTTGGATATTTGCAATACAAGGATCAGATACAAGATTTATCATAGATACAATTTAGTTTTGTTTTATTTCATTTTTGCTTAAAATGAGGCAGGTCATTTAAACCTCCTCATCTATTTTTGTAATATTTATTTTTAGATTTCATAGAGTAGTATTTAAACCCCTCTCATGCATTTAGAGAGGGGTCCAGAATTTTGTCAAAAAAAATTCTTCAGAACGTGTGTTCCCCCCCACTAAGGAGGTTTCGATAAAATTAATGGAACGAGATTTATTTTTATATGAGTTTGATATCTGCTACTGAAATGCACTTTTGTACTCTTAGTGGATGTTGAGTGATTGGAAGATAAATTTATATTGATGCAGCTCATGAGTAGAACTTATTACCAATGATATTTTTATCTCCTAATACTTTTTAATTATGTGCCAAGGGATAAATCATTTTCAGTTATTGATATATGAAAGTCCGAATGTTTAGTTGTCATTATTCCACTTCTATATGGTGATAACTTACTTTTTATGCTGAGTATATGAATAACTCTTATGCGATATGTTTCTCATAATTGTTTCGGCTAACTTTTTATACGAAACAATCATTTTTAATGGATTATTTTCTTGTAGTGATTGAATGATTTTTATTATCAATTGTTGTTAGAAACTATTTTAGATTGCATAAGTAAAAGTTACTCCCGGGACAGTTTAGAGTTAGATGTTTTCTTTGATTACAATAGATTGTATATGATAGTGAAAAGATATATTAGATTTAGAATAGGCATTCACTCCATAAAACTCCAAAAAAAGAAAAACATCATCCCGTTAGTACACCCATCATAAACAGATTGGGAAACTGGTCCCATCATCCCCAGTCGGAGCCACTATTCCAAACGGAAAAGGAGCTGCATTAAGGTCTGGACTGGGTGGTTATCCCCCTTGTTGTAGACCCGATTTTCGAGCCTTCAATAGGTTCACACATTAAGTATATGAAATCAACCTAATATGTCCTCATATGAAATATGAGGTCGTTGAGAAAGTCAAAGGAACTATGATTGGAAGTTCCTAGGAGGAAATGTATGAATAAAGAAATGAAGAGATCATGAGAAATGCAACTATGGATAATGAAATCATCATCTATGGAATAGAAGATTTGACTATGATATCTCCATGGGAAAGATATGAACATCGTGATAAATTCTAGAAAATAAAGAGACCCTTGATGTTGTATATATTTTTGCATATGTGTAAATATATATGTAGGGTGCTGATGCAAACAAGGAGATGTCATGATGAAATACAATCACAAAGGTATTTTTTATTTAATGTTCATTTTATAGTTTTGAACAATATCTGGATGGGCTAATGTAGGGCTACCAAAGGAAGAGTTGTAGATGTGATCTACAACTGACACTCATGTGGAAGGATGAAAGATCCTGAAGGAAACATGATGCGAAGAAGATAGAAAGGTATGAAGGAAAGGAAATATATGGGCTAATGGATCACTTTCTAATGAAAGAAAGGATGACATGACTAACATGATTCATGAATTAAAGTGATCGATAGTTGATTCCCTACAAAGAAGTCTCAAAACGATGAAGACTCCTAAATAAAAAAAATAAGTTCATGACATCGAAAAAAGGAGCTCTTCAAGCAGTTGGTTGTCCCATGATCTCCACCTAAAGAGCTACTGGAAGTAAGTACCTAGTCAAGAGGGAGCTTGGTCCATTCCCTGATTAAGAGAGAGATTGGGTGCATTCCTTCATTGGAATGGTACTATCCTCCCTAATTTAGAGGGAGATATAGACACATCATTCTTGTCTTCACCTGAGAAGATAGAATGGAAGATTCAGTAAGCATATGGAATCTAATACTATTTGAGGATGTGGTAGGGCTTCCAAGATAAGAGTGGTCATAGAGGACTAATATTCTTTGAGGAATGGGAATCCAAGATAAGAATAGTCCTGGTAGAACATATTTTGAGATAACCTGGGTGGGGTATGTTCCCAGAGAGACTAAATGATGATGCCTACAAATTATTGGTCTCACTAGAATTATGCTCTGATCTTGTGGAGAGACAGAGTTTCTAGTCAAGGAATTGCTATGTGACAATGTTGGATGATATGGTGCTATACAAATGGGTTACCAATCCGACTCTTCTTATGAGAATTCTTCAGATTGAGAATGTCCAAGTACCTTTTATGGATTATGAATCCATCTCTAGTTAAGAGGGAGTGTCGAAATATGTAACAAATTCGATATTCATAATGGCATATGTAATCATGATTTTGTGTATTTAATGGAAACAAAAAAAAAAAATATTATTTGTATTCTTGAGGCACGGGTTTCAATCTCAAGGCAAATGTATTTTTAGGTCAAGCACCCATTGAGTGCTTCTAGGTTTGTCATAAAGTCATTGTCATGTATAAAGACCCATTTAGGCATGTTACATATTGTAAACAAAAATTTATCGAGTCAAAATAGAGTTAAAATACCCTCCAAGACCTCGTTATGGCACAAATAGAAAGTCAGCCTAAAGATATAAATTTGTACCCCTCGCAAGCCTATAAATAAGAAGGAATTAGACCTCATTTTCACACTCTCTTAAGAAATTTTGATCTCCTAAAGTTAGAAGCTGGAAAAGGATGATGAAGAAGATGAAGAAGATCAAGATCAAATTTTTTTGGCTTCTCTCTCTCTCTCTCTCTCTCTCTTTGTTAGGGTTTCAACACTTTATGGGCTAGAAGAAATTGTGAAGCTGCATTGAAGTGGTGAAACTGCAAGGTCGAAGTTGTAAATCTGCCTCTAGATTGAATATTTGAAGTTGTTAGGTCGAAGATACATCAAGGTCAATGTTGTGATGCTATTAGGTCGAAGTTTTTGAAGCTGCTTAGGCAAAGTTAAAGAAATTGTTGCTGGGATTGAAGTTGCTCGAGAAGTTATTGGAAGTTTGAAGTTTGTTGCTGAAAGCTGTGTAATGAAAGCTCATCAAGAAGGAAGGATGACTTGGTCTTAGAGGGTCTTGGTCAAGGGTCATAGGTCTTGGAATTCATCAATTGAAGTTCTATAAGAAGAGAAGGATTCTAGTGGGTTTTCCTCTCAATTGGAGAGGTGTTGGACCTGGCTGATCGCCTATATCTTGTGTCCTATTGTCTCATCGTACTTTATGATTTGGTAGTTTTTTAATGATTGAGAACAATAATAATGATAAGAAAATAATCAGTTAATAAAGTAAAGTAAAAATACATCACAATCAGTTATTAAAATAAGAGAAATCACCTACACTTTTTGCCCCCTAGATTTCTCAACAGGTTCGCCATATGGCAACTAGGTGCCTACATGGGCCTGTCATATCTCCCATGGCCAATTTTGTTCCCACATTGTCATCACTCCATAATGCCTTTGTGCCATCAAGCTTTACCTCTTAGGTGTGAACTATTTTAAACCTTAGTGGCCATCAACATACATATCAAGGGATGGGGACATTATCCATCCTATTCCTTCCATCATTCTATGGATTTTGTCATCACCGTATCCCCTTTGATAAGGTATCATTATGAAACATTGTTGGGGAACTGTGTTGCATGATGACATGGATCCTGACCATGTCCACATTGCATGGTGCCCCCATGCCATGTGGCACCACAAAACCATTACCATGTGTCAGATGGATTATGTTTATTTGACATCCAAATGGGCCCATGACAATTTCCATGTGTCATGTTATCAGTGTGCCACGTCAGTAGCTCTACCATGTCCCACACCCATGTCACCCCATCATTCCATATTATAATTATTCATGGTTAATTGCAACTTCCATGTTAATCAATATATTCTTGTTCATTGGAACATACATATTCCATTCCTCCCCTCAAAATGTACTTATCATTGTTCCTTGAAACGTATCTATTCATGTCAAAAGACGTCAAGACTTCCCATCCCACAGAGCCACATATCCATTCCCTATGGCATATATATATTCCCATCAACAAATGTCAAGACTATCCATTTTGCGAAACCATTTCTCATCTCCAAAAATAGATATATTCACGTCAACATATTTCAATACTTTATCGTCCCGTGGAACCTTATCTCTATTCCCTAGGACATACATATTTCCTTCTATTGACAATAAATATTTTTCATCAGACCCTGCACCTTCTGCCAGTAGCATCGAGTTTCTGTATCGCCCAATGTGTGTTACTTGGCGAGGATGATGCAAAATTTATTAATTTAATCACTGTAGATAAGTGCTAAATAGGTAATTAACACACAAATAGGACTAAGCCCCAATTTTTTTCCAAATACACTATCTTTTGTTATGTCTATCAAGGAATTATCCAGCCCAACCTGAGGTCTCTATAATACCAGGACTTGGAGGTATTAAGGATTAATGGGTGTTACTCAAACTCTTCTTGTAGTGAAGTGTTACTTGATCATTGATTTTCCAATAGACATACACATCCATAACACCTCATTGAGTTGACCTAATGCCTACTCAAAGGCTTCGAATCAAGCCAAGACATGGCTAACATTACTCTGCGAACTCAAGCATGGAAACATCATATATACCACGAAATGGATCCCAACAACACTATCATATTCACATATATATTGTGCATTGCATCATTCTTATTCAAACAATAAATTTCCATGATATTTATAACATATCATATAATGGGAATCACACAGTAATAGCTTATCTAAGCACACAAACATTCACACAAGACCATGTAAATAAATATGTAACTCAGGAACATACTAGCAACCACAGGAATTTGCATGTCCCTCACACCACGATAATAATTTCGCTGCCATCTCAATGCAAATAGATAAGAACATCCATTCCTACATTAACAAGGCATATTGGATTAGATGAAGCATGTTGATCAACCTTACATCTTCAGGT
This sequence comes from Pinus tabuliformis, assembly GCA_031772625.1. Classification (NCBI taxonomy): domain Eukaryota; kingdom Viridiplantae; phylum Streptophyta; class Pinopsida; order Pinales; family Pinaceae; genus Pinus; species Pinus tabuliformis. Next base: position 151,281,396 of record CM062812.1, read on the forward strand.
AATTAAATTTGTATCTCATGTAGTGAACAACAAGCACATATGTCCACGAGATTCACATCACCATGATAACATAGCAACAAGAATTCATCATGGACATATAGAGATATCCACAGTGCCTTTTTGGAGCAAGTCCACTCACATAACATATAAGCTAGACTACTTAAGAGACAACCCACACGCATGGTTATAATAGGTAGTTGCCCCAATCTCATAACGACATAAAATGACTAAAATTGCATAAAATAATATGAGATTCATGGTTGCTTTGAAACCACCAGGAATAGACACATCAAACCTTAGAATGCAAACTTATGTGATTCATACTTTTCTTTTAGGTTAATTCTTCCAATAAATTACATTCAAATTTTTCAGGTCAATGCATTTTGAACCACTTAGTGTGGTTCATAATCAGGGCTTAGATGAATGTTTTGATACAATCATGTTAATATATATTGTAGATATACAAAGCAACTAGAAATATCAAAGAAAAAATGATAGTTTATTTAAAATGAACATTAAAGGAAAAATAATAAAATATTTAACATGAACATTAAAACACTTATAAAATAATTAATATGAAATAGAAATATGAAATTGAATGTTATTTTAATATATTAGTGTTTATAATAACAAAATTATTATTATTTTTTAAATACTTATAAATACATACATAACAAAATATCTTCCAATAACTATTTTTAAAATTAATTTAATTAGAATAAATAATATATTCTTCAAACCCAATTTTTTTAATTAATAGTAATTCTAAATAATGTTATTAAAAATAATATTATTATAATAATAAAAATAAAAATTATTATTACAATATAAAAATTATACAAATTATTAATAAAAAAGTTGTAATATAAAGGAATATTAATATATAAAGAAAACATAAAAAAAAATATCTACATAAAGATAAGAAAAAGGAAATCTAACCAAGACCAGAAAGAGGAAAATATAAAACACTAATTAAAGGATATACAAAATAAATAAATAAAAATTATTAATTTATTTAAAAAAATTATATATAAATAAAAACTACTATCTACTAATTTATAAATATGGATAAAAATACGAGTAAAAGGAACAATTCCTTTGTTTGATGAGAGTGAATGAGAGGGAGGGTTTATGTGCATGCATAGCTAAGGTTTCAATCAAATGGTGCTCAAGGGGGAGAGAGTGGGGCTCCCTCATATTGTAATGTGGTAAGAGACAAAGGGAAGGGATCCAAGGCGGGTTTCAAGTTTTCAGTTGATTGTGCATTAGATGATATCCAAGGAGTGGCTGGATCAGGAACTCAAGGTGGGAATGGACATAGAAGAGAAGAGGATAGAAGTATTACACAGAATCAGGTAGATCAACAGTAAAAGTCAAAAGGGAGCACTGGGAATGGGCCATGTAAGCCCAAAATGGTGGTAATCCCAATGAAATTAATCATAGATCCTGAGACTTTTGCCTTTAGGGATCACATGCAATCGTCTACTATTATCTGTGACTTCATGGGCCTTTGGCCCACAAAAAAAGCATTATGCGACTGGATCAAACACCACTACATCTATAGTCCAAGTTTTTTTTATTGTGATATTTGCAAATATGGAGAATAGAGACTGAATCTTTGATGGTGGTCCCTACTTCTTTGCATCAACAGGTTTATGCCTATGCCCATGGATGAACAAATTCTCTCTAGAAAAGAGGACTTTTACCATAGTTCTAGTTTGGGTCAGGTTGTACTCATTACCCCTTGAATATTGGTTAACTTCAACCCTAAAGATCATGGGGGACATGTTGGGAAAGTTTATTAAGATATCAGATGTGATGCTATAGGGTATATATACATCGTATGAAAAGATCTTTGTGGAAATGGATATTCCGGGTGCGCTTCCTAAAGTAGTAAAACTAGAATTCAGGGTTGAAATATGGTTGCAGTCATTTGATTACGAATAGAATCCCTTCAAGTGTAGAATTTTTTATGAACATGGACACCTGATCTGAGAATACCCTTTGAATAAAACTAAATAACAAGGGAAGGAACAAGAACAAAAGGATGTTGAAGGTTTTGTGAGACCAAACACAAGGTGACGCGCTAACCAAAGATAACAACAAAGGAATTAAGGAGGCAGAATGACTTCGAGGAATATTTTTGAAGTCTTATCAGAAGAAAAGCCAAAGACTCATAGGAATGAAGAAGATAAAACTAAGGAGAGGGTAGATGGTAAAGAGGAAGAAACATTGTAACCTTTAGAAGATGTTTTCAAATTTTTTGAAATACTCGATTTGTCTAAAGACTTCGAAGGAGACACTGAGATGACCCCCAAGCGAAGTAGGTACAAAAGACCTAGATCTCTATCAAATTATGGAAAGTGAATGGATTGACATTTAGAATATGGTGGAACAAGTCTGGAAACAAGGATTAGAGACCATCCTAGTAGAGCAAATGGATAGGATCCAATACCTATACTTGATGAGAGAAGAGGCTAAATTATGAGGCCAGAAACACCCACATGCAGGCATAAGGGAGATGGGAATTAAGGTGTCAAGATCTCAAATAGTATCAGCACCATGACATATCTAATGGAAAAAAGGGAGGAAGTATAACAATGTATCTCTCTAGGAGATGGGAGCAATGATGATCAACTCAGGTAAGATGAGAGTGCTAATCTTGCAACCAAAAACAACAATGGAATTAAGGAGGCAGAATGGCTTCAAGGAATATTTTTGGAGTCTTATCAGAAGAAAATCTAGAGACTCACAAGAATGAAGAAGATAAAACTGAGGAGTGGGTAGATGGTAAAGAGGAAGAAATGTTGTAGCCTTTAGAAGATATTTTGAAAATTTTGGAAATACTAGATTTGTCTAAAGACTTTGAAGGAGATGTTGAGATGACCCTGAGAGAAGTAGGTATAGAGGACCCAGATCTTCAAGAAATTATGGAAAGGGAAGGGATTAACCTTGAGACTATGGCGGAACAATTCTGGAAATAAGGATTAGAGGTTGTGCTAACAAAGTAGATGGACAAGATCCAATACCTATACCTGATGAGAGAAGAGGCTAAATTATGAGGCCAAAATCACCCACATGCAGTCATAGGGGAGATGGGAGTTAAGGTGTCAGGTTCTCAAATAGTATAGACACTGTGGCACATCCAACAGATAAAAGGGAGGAATTCAAACATCATAGCTCTTTAGGAGTTGGGAGAAATGTTGATCATTTTAGGTAAGATGAGAGCGTTAAGCTTGCAACTCAATCTTCATAGTTAAAAATCAAATTTATAACATGGAATGCAAGAGGAATAAATAACCTTAGAAAACAAAGGTTTCTTAAGAAGAAGATAAAAATGGAATAGTCAAATCTTATTTTTCTTCAGGAAATGAATCGTTCAATAAAGAACATTATGGAGGTATGTAGGAAATCGATAAGGGGATTTAGTTTCTTGGAGGTAGTAGCACAAGGTTCTGTAGGAGGTTCAGTAACCTGTTGAAACCCTCATGCCCTGAATCTAATTGATGCAGAAGTCAAAATATCTTACTTATCATTGGAAATGTAGGTCATAGGTGTCCCAAGGGTGCTATTATTCACGAATGTTTACGACCCTCAAAGGATAGAGAAGAAGCTATGTTTTTTTCAATATCTTACGGAACTTAGAAATAAAAAATGCCACCTCCCCTGGATTTTGGGGCGATACTTCAATATGATAACCTACTTATCATAAAATAAGGAAGGCCAAAGGTGTATAGATAGAGATTTGGAATTCTTTAAAAATTTCACTGATGAAGGTAATCTAATTGATATGGAAACAACCAATGGAATCTTCACCTGGAGTAATAAACATGGAGGGGAACATCAAGTTGCGTCTAGGTTAGATATATTCTTAATTTTGGGAGATTTGTTAATGTGAGGGCTAGATATGAAAACCAATATCCTCCCCTATTGAGGTTTAGATCATTGGTTGGTGATATTAATGATTTTTATGTTGGGTACCCCTAAAATACACCATTTAGATTTGCATCATTTTGGATAAATCATCCCTCTTTTATGGAAAATATCAAAAATTGGTGGGAAGATCCAATCCTAATCAGGGGATCTAAGATGTATATATTGCAGGCCTAGTTAAGATATATTTAATCTAAATTAAGAATTTGGAAGAAGATGGAATTTAGTAACATCTTTCAGGAAAAAAGAGACTTGGAACTTAAAATGGAAGCATTGCAAAGAATATTGATTAAGGAGGGATATTTTGAGGAAAGGAAAAGAGAGGAGAAAGAGTTTCTGAATCTATGGGAGGAAAGGTGTAGACAGGAAGTAATTTTATGGAGGCATAAATATCAAGTTCTATGGCATAGGGAAGGAGAGAAGATTAGGATATTGAACAGTTATTGGTTCAACATTTCCAAAATATTGTAGAGGAGCCCTAGATAGATAAGATGGAATACATCCAAAAGATAGTCAGGCATATTCCAAAGTTGATAATGGAAGAACATAACAAGAATCTAAATAATCTGCATCCATCAAAGAGGTGGTCGATGTAGTAAATGACATGCCAAATAGTAAAGCCCTAGGTCCAGATAGTTTTACAATTGAATTTTTCTAAGCATGTTGGGAAATAGTCAAGATGAATTTATTTGAGATGGTAGTGGATTCCTCAAATTTGGCTACAATATTGAAGGCCCTAAAATCTACATTTATCACTCTCATAATGAAGGAGGACAAGGCAACTTCCCTTGAGAAATTTAGTTCGATAGATATCTTTAATTTGTCATATAAGATCATATCAAAAGTGACGTCCAATAGCATGAAAATGGTACTTCCGTCTGTGATATGAAAGGAATAGTCTGGGTTTGTGGAGGGCAGGCGTTGGGCCATACAATGGGTATAAGTTTACTCTTGATTACACTATATTTTTCCTTCTTTTTATGCATTTGTGCCCTGATATAGTAAGATGTTGATAAAATTCTATGAGAAATGAATAAAATTGATTTTGATACGATTCAACTCAAAAAAGCTAACTTTCGTTGTTTTTATGCAAAAATTGGCAAAGGGAACAACTGTTGTTCAAAAGATTGAACAACAAATGCTAAATAGAGGAAAAGGAGTGTGTCTTATGCGGACGAATCAAGGAATAAATCAAGAGGATCAGTGCAAGTTGGAATGTTGTCTGATAATAGCATTTAGTTGTGAATTCCTCAGGATCCCCTCATCCTGAGGAATCACATTTATCTCTTTTATTTCTTGATTATAAAAGGGAACTTCTTGCCCTTTTGAGAGGGGTTAATTTTAATATACAAAGTGTAATCTTGAAGAAGATAGCGCATTGTAATGAAATTTGAATTTGATGATTAATACATGAATTGAGTTGTTGTTCACTTGTGATATTCTGAAGTAGTTAAGTAGTATTCGCTAGCGGCTTGGGCCCGGTCATTGGTAGATTCCACTAATGTTCCCTGTGTTTTTACTTTTCCTTTACCACAAGTTTAATTACTCTACTTTACAGTTTTACAGACGATTTACATTCATTGGTGTTGAATTGGTGTATGCATTTCTTTACTTCTTAATTCTACCAATCGAGTTCATTTACTTATGTTTTGGATTGAATTAATCATTAGGAGAGAGTTATTTCTAGTTCATTAAAACATAGAAGTGTTATTGATTGGATTGGATGCATTATTCCTCCGCAGTAGTTTAGAATCAGCTAGAAGAGCTCTGTTATTGCTATAGTGCACTCAGTTGATGCAATTGCAATTAGAATCTCTTGATTAAGATTGAGTCTTGGTTCTGATTAAGGTTGTGTTTTGATGCTTACATAGATTATTTTCCCTGAAGTTACAAGCTTGAGATTTGTGATTTAATCTGTTTACCCCTGTATTGAATTTAATAAATTATCTCAAATCATTACTCTCCATAGATATAGCATTTGCACATATTGTGTAGACTCTTCGAACAGAAATATGTACCCAGGTTGATGATTAATGTGAGGCAAATTAGGATTTTTTAAAGATACCTTATAGCACCCAACATTTTGGTGCCATTGCTAGGGATAGTGTTGCCATTTCATAAAAGAGTGATGTATGTTTGATAGTTTCTGCTGGAAAAGAATTGGGTATTAAAAACGGAAGGTAAGAACCTCCGTATGAGTAAGTAAAGTGCTTGCTCCCTCGCCTGCTTTTCAGCACAATTAGGTAGGAATTGAAAGTAGAAATAGAAAATTGATTTTTATTTGCTGTGAAAGAATTGGGTATTAAAAATGGAAGGTAAGAACCTACGTACGAGTAAGTAAAGTGATTGCTCCCTTGCTCGCTTTTAAGTAAAAATTGCATAGGAATTCAAGTAGAAATGTTTTTTTTTTTTTTTTTTGTATGAATGACTAAGAAGAAAAGAGCATAAAAACATATAATTCCTCCATCCAAATCCTAAAAATCCAAGGCACTGGTGACCCTTGGACGATCAACCTTCATTGAAGAAATCATAAGAAAATCTGAGTCTCAGTCATTAGTAGGACCCTGAATCGTTTCCACAAGAAATCCTATTGTAACCCTTCAAGCTGCGGGATCACCATCTATAGCTAACACTGAGATTCACAACAAAACGAAAGGGTCTGAACAGAGTTTTCAGAATACTGAAAATTTGCAGTTTAGCCCTTTACAAGAAGGGAATTCTTGCAACCTCCATGAAGGAGGAGGAGAAATAGGTAGTACTAAATTATCAGAACCCAAATCTCCTCAAATAGTGGTTGAATAGAGGACCCCCAGTATTCTGGACCAAGGAAGTGCTGTTAAAATCATTTTACAAGTCTCTTCTAGCTCTCCCAAGAACAAATCTCTAGCTCCAGAAATCCCTGAAGAGTATTGGCATATTTTTTACCAAATGGCCAATAATCAGTGAAAGCCTCAAATCTCTACATTACAATATCCTATTTTTGACACAACTGTCAATGCTCCCATGAAAGCCATCCCATTACAGAATATTCCTACCTTTCATGGGCTAACTTCAGAGGATCCCGATGCATTCCTTTTTTAATTTGATGTTTTATGTAGGGGTTATGATTACACCACTGACCCCCAGAAACTGAAGTTTTTTCCTTCTACTTTGAAGGGAGAACCTCTGCGTTGGTTTATGGGGCTTGGTGGAGGTACCATTAACGACTGGGAACAAATGAAAACAACCTTTTTGAAAAAATACCAAGATTTTTGCCGAAGTAGAGAATTGAACGATGAAATCTTTCAAATGGTAGCTAAGACTAACAAGACTCTTGAAAAATATGTAGAACATTTTCAATATAATCTGCAAAGATATCCTTATGAAAATATACCCCCTGAAGTTCTTAAAACCACAATGATTAAAGGTATGAAAGACGAATGGGTAGAAACATTAAACTTATTAGGGAAAGGGGATATTTATCAAGAGGATTTTTATAATATTGTACAATTGTGTATCAGGTGTTCCAGAGGTAGTACAAGGTTGAAACCAATCAGGCACGATGTGATCACTAGAGATAATAGAACCTCAAAAGGAAGCATTACACAAGTTGAAATTGGTAATTTGCTCGAAGATTTCAAGACTGATACTTTGGGGACCCTGACAACACAATTGGATATCATGCAAGACAAATAGAAACAGGCCAAAGCAGAACAATACCTGGCTATTTTCTATCCACAATGTAGGAAGAAACACCATCATAGAGAATGTCTGCTAGATATGATACAGGCATGCATCATTTGCACTAAGGATCATGCTACAGAAAGTTGTTCATCACTTCCTGGGTTAAAAGCGGTCTTCAAGGAATCCGAGGAAGAAATGGAACTAGTATATCTGATGAACCAGCATTTTCAATGGCAAGCATGACCAACAGGTATGCCCACAGACCCTTCTTTGTTCTTTCCTTCCTCACAATATAATTCTCAATAGTATCCAAGGACAACATGGCAGAACCAACCACCCTTCTCTAATTGGCAACCTCAAGCCTTTTCTATGCCATCATGGCCCAATCAATCAAATCAGTCAAATTCCTGTCATCCTCCACCATTATGGCAGAGTAACCCCTATCCCTCGCAATGGTCCCCTTCTACCTCGCAAAATCAGAACTTGCAACCGAATTGGCAACGATCAGTAAACCAGCCTACTGGAATAGTTCCTCCATCTCAACCAACCTTACCAGCACCTTATGCATTGCAACCAAATCCTTAATCTAATATATGGCCACAATTCCCAGCCCAACCAAATCCAAACCCTAACAACGGACCCATCCAGTCAGTACAAATTATTGAGAGTCTGGACCCTGAAGTTGAGTCGAGAGAATGTAATGAACTTAAGTTAAGATCTAGACACATAATTACCGTAGATGAGGATAAAAATCTGCAACCTGAAACCAAAGAGACATATCTAGATAAGCCTTCGACTGTAGATACCCAACAAACAATGCAGGGAGAAGATACAGTCAGGCAGAAGGATCCTAAGAAAATCATAACTTCTTGTCGAAAATAGCAACAAGAAATGCTAAAAATAGAAGTGCTATAAATAACAGTTTGGGTACCAGTGTTGGACATATAAACAAGGAATGAAAAATGGAAGTGCTAAAAATAGCATTTCTATAAATAGAATTTTGAGATCGATTCCAATTTTAGTTAGTCCGTGAACTAAAATTGAGAAGTAAAATTTGAATTTGATCTTAGCGGCTATTTGTAAAATAATTAATTAATTCACTGTGAGTTAATTAGTTGTAGAAAATCAAACATGAAGTCTATGTGGGGACATGCAACAATTTCTACATTGATTGAGGAATTTATCCATCAGTTAAAGAGATAGGGATGAGTTGTAATATTGAGTTGTAATTAGTTGGCTCAGTTAACTGAGTTAAGTCTAGTTAGATTAGTTCAAATAGTTTGTTGAATTATTTGTGAGTTCAATTATTTAATGCATGCATGCATGTAACTACTGCACTTCAGATAACTGAATATTCTCTCATAAATAACTCATGCATGTCAGTTCAAACAGAGACCTAGTTGAGATCAGAGGAAGGGACAATGTACTATCATTTGGAGGATTTTTCCTATAAAGGAAACTCATCCATGCAGAAGGAATTATCTCCTTTAGGACTGTGCAGTTAAATCAGAGGTTAGTGAGTGTGTGAAGAGGCCAATTCACGCAGGTGGCAGCACTAGACCCCAAGAAAAACTATGCAAGGAAATAGGAGGCTTGGAGGGCAGAGGAGAAGTTTTGGAGAAGCCTTTGACTGTCTATGAGCAGTATTGTTTGATTGCAGAGAGAGAAGGATAACTTAAGAGCTGATTCTTTTTGTAACTTGAATAAGATTTCCACTTGCATGATAATACAGAAATTGGGGTTTTAGGCTAAGGCTTTCCCTGGGTTATTCTTCTATGTTATATGTGATTGATTTCTCATTCTCAGTTATATGTGTTCTCTTAATCTTGCTCAATTCGATTAAGCTTCCGCAAAGTGTTGTAGAAGTAGATCTGGTATGGTGTTTTAGTATATTTCATAATCTATTGATCTATAGTGGGAATTTCTACATGGTGTTGGAGCAAAGGTGATCAGAGCTGTGAATAGTATACGAAGAAGAGAAATCGAAGTAAAAAAAAAAAATGGGCCGCGATTTTTCATAGCAGATATGAAGATTTTTGTGCAAAATTAAAAAAAAAAATAGTAAATCTGGATTCCTTGCGGAAAAATACCCAAATTCAAAAAAAAAATCGGCTGAATCGGAGTTCAAATGAGGGAGATATCGCTGATTTAAAATCAACTATTTTTCCAGAAAATTTCGTGACGATAGGAAAGATGAAACGGATTGGTGTGCTAGCCAAGAACCTGTATGCACTTGAGGTACAAGATGCATGCAAAGCCTTGAGGATCAAGATGAAGGTGATATACTTGGTGGTTGAGAGGGAGAGTAAATTACCTCTCAACATGCAGCGCCAGAAGAAGTCTCAGACAATTGTGGAGGAGCCACAGTTGGTGAAGCAACTTCAGGAGGTTGTGGAGCAGCCACAACTGGAGAAGCTAAGAGGAGACCGAGTGGAGGCATCCACTCATGCAAAGACCTCCAGTAGGGGGAGATTTCAAGCCAAGTGGGTAGAAGGATCACATGCATCCATACCTCCAGATAGGAGGTTGGGCGATGTGGAGTGACAGTCCCAAGAAGGCTGGAATAGGGACCGAATCATTGAGGTACCGAACCTCTTTAATTAGACCTTCCTACGGGAGTCCTGAAGAGGAGTAGCAGGACTCGCTAAATGGTAGAGGCATATGCGGATGGAGCGACAGAAAGAGCTACAGTGTAGGAATCCCAAGACAGTGCAGAGCTAGCAGGCAACAACAATGCGAGAGGCACAGGAGTGTTGCACCAGTGCAGGATGGCACAGAGAGGTGTGCAACGGTGAGAGATGCATGGAGTGTTGCAGTAGCTCAGAGTTCAGAGAGGGAGCACTTGTCAGCAGCAGATGGACCTTCAGCATCAGAGGATGTTTCTAGCCTAACAGGAAGGTGAGTTGGGAGATTTTTTTGTTTCTAGAGTTGTTGGAGAACAACACTTGGGAGAAGTGTTTCATTCAGAACATTCCAAAGGTTCAGGATTGGGTTCGAGTTGAATGCCTTTCTTATTGAGAAGGAGTGTTGAAAATAGCAACAAGAAATGCTAAAAATAGAAGTGCTAAAGCTAGCATTGCTATAAATAGCAGTTTGGGTACGAGTGTTGGACATAGAAATAAGGAATGAAAAATGGAAGTGCTAAAATAACATTTCTATAGATAGCATTTTGGGATGGATTCCAATTTTAGTTTGTCTCTAAACTAAAATTGAGAAGTAAAATTCGAATTTGATCTTAGTAATTGTTTGTAAAATAATCAATTAATTCACCATGAGTTAATTAGTTGTAGAAAATCAAACATGAATTCTATGTGGGGACATGCAACAGTTTCTCCATTGATTGAGGAATTTATCCATCAGTTAAAGAGATAAGGATGAGTTGTAATATTGAGTTGTAATTAGTTGGCTTAGTTAATTGAGTTAAGTCCAGTTAGATTAGTTCAAACAGTTTGTTGAATTAATTGTGAGTTCAGTTAGTTAATGCATGCATGCATGTATGTAACTGCTGCACTTCAAATAATTGAATATTCTCTCATAAATAACTCATGCATGTCAGTTCAGACAGAGACCCAGTTGAGAGCAAAGGAAGGGAAAATGTACTATCAGTTGGAGGATTTTTCCTATAAAGAAAACTCATCCATGCAGAAGGAATTATCTCCTTCAGGATTGCGCAGTTAGATCAGAGGTTAGTGAGTGTGTGAAGAGGCCAATTCACAAAGGTGGCAGCACTGGACCCCAAGGAAATTTTCGCAAGGAAATAGGAGGCTTGGAGGGCAGAGGAGAAGGTTTGGAGAAGCCTTTGACTATCTATGAGCATTATTGTTTGATTACAGAGAGAGCAGGATAGCTTGAGAGTTGATTCTTTTTGTAACTTGAACAAGATTTCCACTTGTATGATAATACAAAGATTAGGGTTTTAGGCTGAGGCTTTCCCTGGGTTATTCTTCTGTGTTATGTGTGATTGATTTCCCATTGTTAGTTCTATGTGTTCTCTTGATCTTGCTCAATTTGATTAAGCTTCCATAAAGTGTTGTAGAAGTAGATCTTGTATTATGTTTTAGTATATTGCATAATTTATTGATCTACAGTGGGAATTTCTACACTTCTTCTCCCCCATTCCCAGAAAGATTGATAATACCTCGACCAATTGAATATCCTGATTTTGATCTTCTGGGTGAACTCAAGAATATATCTATAAAAATACCCCTCCTCCATGCTATTCAAGGCATTCTGATATATGCTAAAACTATTAAAGAATTGTGTATAAAGAATTCTGTGAGGAAAACAAAAAAAAACCCCAACTGTCCATGTTGTCAGGACTTTGTCTGATTTATTACTAGGAAAAGAGACACCTGTAAAATATGAAGACCTAGGAAACCCCATTGTCACAGTCCAGATAAATGGCTGCTCTTTTCCCAATTCTTTAGTCGATTTAGGGGCAGCCATTAACATTCTCACAACAACAACTTGCGAAATGCTTGGCATCACAACCTTGGAACCAACAACTACCTTACTGGAACTTGTCGATCACGCAGTCATTAAGCTAGAAGAAACATTACCAGATGTGATGGTTTCTGTAGACACTTGGGGATATCCAGCAGATTTTTTGATTATTAACCCTAGGAACTGGCTAGATGGACATCCCTTAATATTAGGAAGGCCTTGGCTAGCAATAGTTGATGCTTATATTAGCTGCCGAACAGGCAGTATGACCATAACCTGAGGAAATAATGTAAAGAATCTAGTCTTATACCCTCCCACTCAGCCAAGCCTAACCATTATAAAAACTTGGAAACAACCTGTAACATATTTAATAAAAAATATTCATTTACCATTGACTGTGGCAGATGCCTTTGAAATCAAAAACCAAACAGAAGACGATGCCATTAATACTTTTATCTATCACCCTGCCATGGTGTCTAATTTGAGATGTCACATGATTAAAGCAGTCCTTGACAATGAGATTGAAGAAGATTCCCTGAGAGATATCAATGACCAACCAATACCAACAACCGTTGTCTATAATAGCAAGCCTATCGAAATCGAGTAAGGGAAGATCCTCAATAGTAATCTGATAGCGACCAGCAATAGAAACTTATCCAAGTCCTTAGGAAATACAAAGAGACTTTTGCATGGGACTACCCAGACATGAAAGGGATTGACCCTCAGTTATGCATGCACCACATCTACACTGAAAAGGATGCAAGACCCATTCGACAACTGCAGCGTAGATTAAATCCTCATCTAAAGGATATTGTGAAAGAAGAACTTAAAAAATTATTAGATGTGAATTTTATTTATCCTATATTTGACAGTAAATGGGTTTCCCCATTAGTCGTTGTCCCCAAAAAGAATGGAAAATGGAGGATATGCATTGACTACAGAGAACTCAACAAAGCAACACAAGAAGACCATTTTCCCCTTCCATTTATTGATCAGGTCCTAGATACACTGGCAGGGAAGAAATTCTTCTCTTTCCTAGATGGCTTTAGTGGCTACAACCAAATTCAGATTGCCCTTGAAGACCAGGATAAAACTACTTTTACCTGCCTACAAGGAACATTTGCTTACGGAGTATTGCCTTTTGGATTGTGAAATGCACCTGCTACATTCCAAAAAGCCATACTTAGTGTTTTCACAGACTTGATAAATGAAGGATTAGAGGTGTACATGGATGATTTTACACCCTACGAGGATGACTTTGATCAAGCATTACAGACATTGGATAAAGTCCTAGAATGGTGTATTGCTACTATGCTATGCTTAAGTCATGAGAAATTTCATATGATGATGATAGAGGGCCTAATTCTAGGTCATTACATTTAAACAACTGAAATTCAAGTAGATCCAACAAAGATACAGGTAATCCTCTTATTAGTTGCTCCCTGCACTCAAATAGAGGTATGTAGTTTTTTGAGATTTGTTGGATATTATCGTAGATTTATAAAGAATTTTTCGCAAATTGTTGCACCTTTATATGTCTTGACAGGTAATGTTGATTTTATATGGACTGATAAATGTGACACTACCTTCACAAATCTTAAATGGTTAGTACCAACAACACCAATATTACAAAGGCCAAACTGGGATATGCCTTTCCAGATTTCATCAGATGCATCAGATACAACTATTGGAGCTGTTCTTGGCCAAGAAGAAGACAAGAAACCCTACGCTATATATTACATCAAGAAAAACCTAACTCCTACTGAGTTGAACTATACAGTGATAGAAAAAGAGTTTCTAGTTGTTATTTATGCTATAGACAAATTTAGACACTATATAGCTGGATATCCTATCTTTCCGTATACTGATCACTCTGCTATTAAATATTTAGCCAACAAACCTATCACAAATGGAAGAGTTACACCTTGGTTACTACTTTTGCAGGAATTTGACATAACTAAAAGGGATCGACTAGGGAAGGAGAACCTTGTGGCAGACTTCCTCTCCCGAGTACCAAGAACAGATGATACAGTGGTGGTGGAGGATCAGTTCTCATATGAACATTTGTTTGTTGTGGCCATAAAAATGCCATGGTATGTAGATGTGGCGAATTACTTAGTAGTGGGAAAATTTCCCAAACATCTGACATCCAGAGAAAGGAAATTGATTGTGTAGTGCAACACTCGTTTCTCTTGGATTGGAGGATATATTTTCGACACAGGAGCTAACATGCACATCCATAGGTGCATCAGGGAGGATGAAATTTATGCTATCTTAAAATCTTTCCATGAAGGACCTTACGATGGACACTTTGTAGACCGTAGAACTGAACATAAAATTCTATGAATGGGCTACTACTGGCCCACTATTTTTAAGGATGCTAAGAAATTTGTTTAGGCATGCGATAGCTACCAATGGATGGGCCGCCCTGGGCAATATGATGAAATGCCCCTACATCCGCAACTAGTGATAGAACCTTTTGAGCGTTGGGCATTAGATTTTGCTCGACCAATCAAACCATCATCCAACCAGAAATCGTATATATTGGTTGCAACAGAATATGTAACTAAGTGGGTGGAAGCAGTAGCGTTACCAAGAGCAACAGAGAAAACTATTATTAGCTTTCTTTTAAAAAGATTTGTGTCGTATGGTTTACGCAGAGAAGTGATTACTGATGGGGGGCCATAATTCGTGGGTCACAAGATTGTTGCTACACTGAAAAATCATCACATTACACACAAAATTACCTCCCCGTATCACCCGCAAGCGAACGAGCAAGTAGAGAGCACCAACAAAGTTATCAAAGCTATTCTAATGAAGACACTCTCATCACATAGATGAGACTGGACTGCTCGACTCCCAGAGGCCTTGTGGGCGTATCGCACAAATTTGAGAAACACTACTAGATACTCTCCATATCAGCTGGTATTTGGTAAGGAACCCATTTTCCCCGTAGAATTTGAAATACAAACACTAAGAATATCCCAGGAGGTAGGACTAGACTTAACTAAAGCCCAGGTTAACAAGTTATAGCAAATGAATGAATTAGATGAAATTTGACTATTGGATCTACAACATACTGTGCTTATTCAACAACAAAGAGAAAAATGGCATGATGCCCTTATTAAGAAAAGACATTTCATGAGAGCGACTGGGCACTTCTATATGATTCTAGGTTCCAAGACTTCCTGAGCAAACTAAAGACTAGATGGCTAGGCCCTTACGAAATAAAGAAAGTACATGACAATTGAACCCTTACGTTGGCCACCATTGATGGGTCTGGTTCTTCTATTAAACCAAATGGGCATTGGGTACGTCTCTACCAAAAACCACTTACCAGAGAATCTTTCTACTAGCAGATACGTGAGGACCCCACCATGCAATTTTTAGTTGAAGAGGGCAATCCCTCGGCAGCTTCATGATGATAAAAGTTATTTCTTCATTGTAAAATATGTAAATATGATTGCTAATTTTCTTTTGTTTTCTTTCTTTTTTCTTTTTTTCTTTTTCTGCTGTTCAAACTTTTGAACAACACTTTTTGTGTGTTTTCACTGTTCAAACTTTTGAACAGCACTTGTGTTGCGTTTTTTTTTTATTCAAACTTTTGAACAGCTGTTGTTCAAACTTTTGAACAACACTTTTTGCATGTTTTTGTTGTTCAAACTTTTGAACAACACTTGTGTTGTGTGTTTTTGTTGTTCAAACTTTTGAACAGCTATTGTTCAAACTTTTGAACAACACTTTTCTTCTGTGTTTTTGTTGTTCAAATTTTTGAACAACACTTTTTTGCGTGTTTTTGATGTTCAAACTTTTAAACAACACTTTTCTTCCATGTTTTTGTTGTTCAAACTTTTGAACTGTTGTTGTTCAAACGTTTGAACAACATTTTTCTTCCGTGTTTTGCTATTCAAACTTTTGAACAACACTTTTCTTCCGTGTTTTGTTATTCAAACGTTTGAACAGTTGTTGTTAAAACTTTTGAACATCACTTTTTCCGTGTTTTGTTGTTCAAACTTTTGAACAACACTTTTCTTGCGTGTTTTGCTATTCAAACTTTTGAACAACACTTTTCTTCCATGTTTTGTTGTTCAAACTTTTGAACATCACTTTTCCCGTGTTTTGCTGTTCAAAATTTTGAACAACACTTTTCTTGCATGTTTTGTTGTTCAAACTTTTGAATAACAATTTTTTTGCATGTTTTTGTTGTTCAAACTTTTGAACAGAAGTTGTTCAAACTTTTGAAAAACACTTTGATTATGTGTTTTTACTGTTCAAACTTTTGAACAAAACTTTTCTTCCATGTTTTGTTGTTCAAACTTTTGAACAACACTTTTCTTCCATGTTTTTGTTGTTCAAACTTTTGAACAACACTCTTCTTCCGTGTTTTATTGTTCAAACTTTTGAATAGCTGTTGTTCAAACTTTTGAACAACACTTTTCTTTCATGTTTTGTTGTTCAAACTTTTGAACAACTGCTATTCAACCTTTTGAACAAAACTTTTTCCATCTTTTGCTGTTCAAACTATTGAACAACACTTTTCTTGCATGTTTTGTTGTTCAAACTTTTAAACAACACTTTTTTTGTGTGTTTTTGCTGTTCAAACTTTTGAACAGCTATTGTTCAAACTTTTGAACAACATTTTTCTTCCATGTTTTTGTTGTTCAAACTTTTGAACCACTGTTGTTCAAACTTTTGAACAACGCTTTTCTTCCGTGTTTTGCTGTTCAAACTTTTGAACAACACTTTTCTTCCGTGTTTTTGTTGTTCAAACTTTTGAACAACACTTTTCTTTCATGTTTTGTTGTTCAAACTTTTGAACAACACTTTTCTTACGTGTTTTGCTATTCAAACTTTTGAACAACACTTTTTTGTTTGTTTTGTTGTTCAAACTTTTGAACAACACGTTTTTATTTTGTTGTTCAAACTTTTGAACATCACTTTTTGTGTATTTAGCGTTGTTGTTCAAACTTTTGAACAACGCTTTTTCTTGTGATTAGTTTGCTGTATAATCTATCGGACAACACTTCTTTTGTTTTTTACAGTATCTATTGTTTAATCTATTTGAACAACACTTCTTTTCCTTTTGTATGATTTCTCTTAGCTTATCTCAGCCCCATTTTGTTTTCTTTTCATGGCATGAAGTACACTACTTTCATGAGGACAAGAAGTATGGATCCTATTGAAGGGAGTTAATACTATTGACGTTATGATCTTTAATACCATGTTGGTTCTACTTCTCTTGGTTATAAACTTCTTTGTCTATAATAAATAAGACTATGGGTATATTTTTTTTTCTATTGACATATTCAACTTTTTTCGCCATCCCTTCTCTTAAGGAGTATTGAGCCTCCCTCTATTTAACATAAAAATATGTAATAATAGCAAAATTTTGTTTGCAGATGGAGGATAGGGGGTCTCATTAAGAGTCAGCCTACCATGTTCATAAGACTGTAGCAAAGTGGCATTCCCACTATGGCCACCACACTAGGGTTATGATACATTGGATAGCTACAATATCCTTGGAACATAAGGTCTCATCATGAGCCGTCCTAATCACTTTTTCTACATCCCAGTGAATGGTAGTGTGGTCATCTGGTTACCACACCAGCACACTGATCTCTTCTGTAGAACAACAATGGAATTTTCCACTTGTAAATTGAGGACCCTAGATCATAAGGGTTAAAAAGCAACCCTGTCGAGGCTATGGACGCCTGCTAGTAGCAGAGGCTCTGGTTATGGTATTGAAGTGATATTTTAACGTCAATAATCATTATAATACCCTCTTCTTATTCTTTCTTTTTCGGAGAAATTATTTCCTTATTTTTTTTAGAACCTTTATGCATGAGATAATGTCTTTTGATTAATCGTATCATTCCCACCTAAGATACCGTCAGCAGAGCACCTTTTTGGCATATTGTTGTCCTTTTTCACATAACCTATCATCAACCTAAAGCGTCTTATATTTTATTCATAACTACCTTTATACACTCCACTCTCATTATAACCATACCTCTTGCCGTCCCGTCATTGATATGCGTACTATGTCTCATTTACTATCGTACCCTTCACCCTCTTGCTTTTCCGTCAGAACAACACCTCCTTGTCTATTTGGTTGTAGGCGACCTCTAATTTGAAGGAGGGAGGGGACTCTCATTACATGCTTGCATGCACTATATTTATTTTATTGGATTTCATATGTTGCTACAATATCCCATGATTAAATGGCATGTGGCAATATGATAGTCCTCGAATTAATAATATTAATTCTCATGGAAATGTCGCTTAACATCATGAAACTTAGCCATTACATCTGCTTGTTGTTCTATCTCACCATTTTTGTTCTTTGTTGCATGTTTCTTGCTATTGCTATTCTCTCCTGTGTTTTCTTGCCTATTGATCTTTTGAATTTGTAGGAAGAATTCAAGCATTATGGGTGGAAAATCAATGCAATGAGAACCTTTAGTATTGGAAATTTCGGACAGGGCTAGGGAGATTCTGGTGCATGCAGCTTGGATGTCATACTTCGCCAGGCTTCAGGCCCCTAACAGTGAAGTTGCCCTCGAATTCTTACAACATGTATGGAATGGGTAGTCCATGGTGAAAGGAAGAAGAATCACAGTATCAGAAGTTGTGATAGCCGAAGTATCTAGGCTGCTGGCGGAAGGAGTTGTATGGCCTAAAAAGCACATAATGTTGCAAGATGCGGTGGATATTTTCAGAGATGTAGGCGAGGAATTAACCAGAAAAGGCAATGGAATTCAACCATCCTCTCTGGGAGAACCATGGCATGAGTTGGAAAGTGTTGTCTAGAGGTACATTACCTGTGATGGATGATGCGATGTGGTAAGACCACAAAAACTCAAACTCTTAGCTATTTTAAAACAAAAACTCACTATTAGTCTGCCATCTTTCTTGAATTCATTGCTACATGATACCGCTGATAGAATAAGATAGGCTAGGCACCGCAAAATTGTAGTTAGCCACCATGGTTTGATTAGACTAATTGTTATCCATAATATTGTTCAACAAAGCTTAACCTGAGATGGTCTCATAGCGCCTCCAGAGATTAGTCAAGACCTTGAAATCCAAAACTCTGCAATCTTGGAAATTAGCTAGCAGAGCCCTGTTTCGAAGAGGAAAAGGACTGCTCATTCGAAAATTGAACCCCATAAGCGTAGGCGGTCTGCAAAATTAAAACTAGCCCAGAGGATGTTTGTAAATCCTCAGGGTAGCATCGAATGAACAACAAAGCCATCCAGACCAATTAGTGTACAGGACTCTGAGTCAGAACCAAAGGAACGATGCAATTATGAGCTAGAACCAAAACAAAAGGATAATTCAGAGCCCGAGCCCAAGGAAGAGTGCAATTCTAAACCTGAACAGGGGGTAGAATGTCATTCTGAATCAAAACCTGAAGAAGAAGCCAATTCAGAACAAGAACCTGGGGAGGAACATAAGTCGGACTCAGAACAACAGGGAGTACAACATTTTTATGATGAATCGGGCAATGAAGCAGGACCTCCTCAAACACCACCTATGAACCCCCAAGATGATCTTTTGCAAGATTTTGAGGAAGGGATGGCATAGGTCCTGGAAAATTTGAATGCACACATGCAACCTGGAGCATCACTCGATCCTAACCTTATGGAAGCTCAATCCTTAAGAGATTCTGGTCATACAGAAATTCTGCCTTCTCCAAAAGCTGCAGACTAGGAAGAGGTAGCGAGCACAAAAATTATTCAAGAATCCCATAACCAGTCTAGTGACATAGTTATATTGGAGCACACCCATGACAGGCACCAAGAACCCTTAGATATAGAGGGTATTGACATACCAGTTCTTACAAAGAAGGCACCTCAGAAAAAGAAACTAGCTAAAACAAAACTAAAGAAGCTGAGGAAGAAATACCGAAAGCTCCAGAAGATAGTTAGAAGGCTACGTCAGAAATTGAACGAAACTGCAAATAGAGAAGCCCGGAGCACTACTCCTGAGGTAGTCACTGTGGCCACACAAACAGAAATATGTGAGGGTAGGGCAACTGAAACCTAGACCGAGCCTATTTTTACTCAAACGGTAGCCACCCAAACAAATTTGCATGCAGACTTAATGGATACAGTTGTTCAGATGGAGGGTTGGTCCTCCCACAATAAAAGAACTCAAACGAAGGGTTGGTCCTCCCATAATAAAAGAACTCAGATTGAGAGCATACAGTCTCACAACACAAGCACCCAAACTGAAGAAAATTCAAGGACACCCCTTCAAAAAGTGATCCTATTCTTTGGAAGTTACAAGAGGAACTGGAACAAGCTCATCTTGCTTAAAGCAATATAGGAAGGAGACAGTTCCTCTGCAGAATTATCAGGAGTTGCAAAACCAATTCAGGCAGTTGACTATAAAAGAGGATGAAACTTTTATTATGTTTAGACAGGTGGAATAAAGGCTGAAGAAGGTAAAGACTAAGCTGGACAAGGTCATGGATTAGATTGACACCATTTGCTCGCTATATTTGGATTTATTACCTTGCAGGTTTCCTGCTATGAACTATGCCTTGTTTCTATTGGAAAGATACTTATTATTGAAGAGTAAAGCCGTAAAGGCCGACAAACTAATAGAATTAAAAACAACTGAATAATTTATAAGTTGTTGTAAAGAACATGGGGTAAAAGTTCAACGACTTCTTTGTGAATTTTATCTACATAATTTTGTATTAGAAGAAGAGGTAGATAAGAATCCTAGCCCTTTGGTTGGGGACATTCAGTTTCAAGCTTTTATTTCCTTCGCAGTTAATCAACTTAAGTGGTTTAAGGCCTATAACTCTTTCCAGAGAAAATAAAATGAAATGGATTTATGGGTAAGATGCGAGTCTACTCACCCTTTGCAATTGTTTATTAAACACAAAAGTCTTATGACACAGGAGGGCGTAATTAAGACTTTGGGACCTATACATAAGGAAATCGTGCAAACAAGAAAGGCATTTTTCCTCTCCATTCAGGAAAGGTCCTTGATTGCATCCAAGATGAGATAGAAAATCTCAACTAATAGTGTCAAGAAAAGAGAACCATTTAACTACAGGGACTTCAAAGCTGTTGCAGGCCGTTTGGTCACATACAACAATATTATCCTAAGAGAAGGGCCATATTTGTTGGGATGTCGATAAAGGAGCCCTATTATTGGGTACCCTCCTGAAGGATATCATTCCGACTATGGGTTTCCTGAAGGATAGGAAGAAACAACCTTTGCTAGTTTGATACAATAGCATGGTTTTAGGTATGATAAAGAAACATGTTTTTGAGCTTACTCTCTAATTGCTCTACATAAGAACTACTTGTTTTTCATGAGGACATGAAACAAGGTAAGCAAGGGAGAATGTTGGGCCATACAATGGGTATAAGTTTACTCTTGATTACACTGTCTTTTTCCTTCTTTTTATGCATTTGTGCCCTGATATAGTAAGATGTTGATAAAACTTAGATGAGAAATGAATAAAATTTCTTTTGATATGGTTTGACTAAGAAAAGTTGACTTTCGTTGTTTTTATGCAGAAATTGGCAAAGGGAACATTGTTTTTCAAAATATTGAACAGTAAATGCTAAACAGAGGAAAAGGAGCGTGTCTTATGTGGATGAATCAAGGAATAAATCAAGAGGATCAGTGCAAGTTGGAATGTTGTTTGATAATAGCATTTAGTTGCGAATTCCTCAGGATCTCCTGATCCTGAGGAATCACATTTATCTCTTTTACTTCTTGATTATAAAAGGGAACTTCTCGCCCTTTTGAGAGGGGGTAATTTTAATATATGAAGTGTAATCTTGAATAATATAGCGTGTTGTAATGACATTTGAATTTGATGATTAATATATGAATTGATTTGTTGTTCACTCGTGATATTCTAAAGTAGATATGCAATATTTGCTAGCGGCTTGGGCCCAACCACTGGTGGATTCCAGTGCTGTTCCTTGTGTTTTTACTTTTCCTTTACTGTAAGTTTAATTACTCTTCTTTACAGTTTTACAGACGATATACTTTCATTGGTGTGGAATTCCTGTATGTCTTTCATTGCTTCTTAATTATTCCAATCGAGTTCATTTACTTATGTTTTGGATTGAATTAATCATTAAGGGAGAGTTATTTCCAGTTCATTAAAAGATAGAAGTGTTATTGATTAGATTGGATGCTTTATTCCTTTGCAGTAGTTTAGAATCAACTAGAAGAGCTCTGTTATTACTATAGTGCACTCAGTTGATGTGATTGCAATTAGAATCTCTTGATTAAGATTGAGTCTCGGTTCTGATTAAGGTTGAGTTTTGATGCTTAGATAGATTATTTTCCCTGAAGTTACAAGCTTGAGATTTATGATTTAATCCGTTTACTATTGTATTGAATCTAATAAATGATCTCAAATCATTACTCTCCATAGATATAGCATTTGCACATATTGTGTACACTCTTCAAACAGAAATACGTACCCAGGTTGATGATTAATGTGAGGCAATTAGGAGTTTTTAAAGACACCTTATAGCACCCAACAGCAGGCAGATCCTAGATAATGTGATACATGCGCATGATATTTCCCACTCGTTGAGGATCTAGAGGAAGGCATAAATGATAGTATAGTTGGATCTTTCGAAGGTATATGAAAATGTCATTTAGCCATACATGGAGGCAATGTTACAAGATTTTGGATTCAATTATCAATTGATAACTTGGATAATAGCCCTAGTCTCCTCCCCCAGTTTCTCAATCTTGTTAAATGGGGCTCTGGAAAAACATTTCTTCCCTTCCAAGGGAATCAGGCAAGGTGATCCTATGTCACTATTCCTATTTTTCATAATGATGGAAGCCCTAGGGAAAGAAATATCGACAACTAATTGGGGGGGGGGGAAGATATAGGGTCCCTAATTACATGAAGGGGGTCAAGCTACAACGCGTCAATAGTTTGTTGATGATACCATGTTGCATGTTATCCCCACAGTGAAGGAGGCCCACTATTTTAAACTCATCTTGGAAACCTTTCCATCAACTTTAGGTATGGAGATAAAGCATTCGAAATCCATGATCCTTTTCTTTAACAGGCATATTATTATCTTAGGATTCCAAAGGAAAAGTATCTTGTCCAAATACCTATGGATCCCTCTAATGGTTCAGGTATGGAAGAAATGAGCTAGGAAAAGTTTATCTCAAGCCTAGAGGATAGAGTAAAATGATGGACGTCAGGGCTTTAAACCTGGTTGGTCACCTTGTGCTAACCAAATCCATTCTGGAAGCTATTTTGGGTTACATGTTATCTATTCTCCCAACTCCGAAAGGGGTTCTCCAAAATATCAAATAAATTCAGAGAAATTTTATTTGAAGTGGAGCATAGGATAAAAGGAAATGGCTGTTGGTGTCCTGGAACTGAATTTGTAAACCGAAACACGCAGGAGGCCTTGGTCTTCAGGATTTGTAGATAATCAACTAAGAGAATGGGGAAAAACTGTGGCGGAGGTGGCTAAAGTGGGGGTCGACACCATGGGAAAAGCTTTTGAGAGAAAAGTATTCTCCTAAATACTCCATGAAGAATCTTGTCCACTTTTCGAGCTCAAACCAAGGTTCCGTGATATGGAATTTCGCCTGGAGTAATAGAGAAACAATGCAACAACATTGTTTTTGGGAGATCAAGAATGGAAGGGAAGCCATGTTTTGGGATGGTGCCCAGAAACAACAACTTAGTTTACACAGGGGTGAATGACACACCATCTAATTATTTACAAAGAGTCCCTGATGCAGGGAATTTCATCAATTTTTGGAATAGGTGCTTGAAAGCAATAAGTGGAGAAGGTGGAACTTAAGCATATTTTAGGAGCCAACCTAGAATGACCAGGTGGTTTAGGGGTTAGCAGAGGAATTAAGTAAGAGAAAGATCTTATTTAAGGAAGATCAAGATCAATCAAGGTGGGGGGGAAAAGGAGGATAATTCAATCTTCAGGAAGCGAAATTATATATTAGCAATGGCCAAAGTGAGACAGATGACCCAACTTGGAAAACATTATAGGCATCAGTACATTGGCCAAAAATAAAAATTTCTTGTGGTTGGTGTTGCACCAGAAAGTCGAAACCTAGGATAATCTACTTAAGAGAGGATATATTGGAGCCTCATGGTGTTTTTTCTATGAAAACACAGAGGAAAATGTAAATCATTTGTTAAACACCTACAACTACACAACTATATTATGGGACTGGATCTCCTTTACCTTCAGGAAAACAAATCGAATCGGGAATAATATACAAGAAATGATAAGGGAATGGTGAATGTATTATAAAAAAAAATGAGGTGGTGAACCACACCTAGGGCCTGGTACTAGGCTTAATCCTTGGTCAGCGTGGAAAGAACGAAATCAATGAATATTTCGTGACAAGAAACTCCCTGCAGACCACCTAGAGGAAGAAATTAGGCATTGGTTAAAGGAAAAAAATATTAGTAGAGGACCCAAACCTTTATAGGAACCACCATCTCTTCCAAAATAAATATTTTTAAAGTGTCTAGAGCTGGAATACCTAAGTATACAGGTGCATCAATCCATTATTCACCAAATTCAGCTAGGCTCAACAATTTGGTTTCCCTCCACACCAAGAATTTCTTAAGTTGAATTTTAACGGGGCATCAAAAGGGAACCCTACAAGAGAAGGGGTAGGAGGAGCTATTTCAGACTAGAAGGGCCAAATATGTAGAGCCTTTTTCATTAATTTGGGCCATGCCTCAAGCAATACAACAAAATTCCATGTCCTAGAGCAAGGGTTGGAGTTATTATCCAGAGAAGGAATTGTAAATGCCACTATCAAAGGAGACTCATTGTTAGCCATCCAAGTAGCATGGAGGCTTAAATGTGGTGCACAGATAGGTAAGGTAATGAGGAAATAGTGCTTGGAACAATTAATCCAATGTATACAACACCAACTAGAGGCATTATTAACAGTGGAATTCACCCTTGTCTGAAGGTCAGCAAATGCATTGGAGGATGGGTTGGAAAACGAAGGGGTAGAAAGTATAAAAAAACAGACATACATGGCATGGGAGGATCCCCAAGAGGTCCAGTTAAAGGAATAATACTGAAAATTGGTAGAACAAGGTAGCTCCATGACAACAAGTGAGAAACACAACATGGAGGTGGGCTTGAATCATAGCAGAGGCCCACTTTCTCATGTGAATGAATAATACTTAATAATGGAAAGGTAAGTAAATTTCAAGTGGGATGGGAGAGTGGGAATGTGGAATCACTATATGGATAGGATGATAGCCAAATTTGGTGAAGTTGGGATCCCTTTGATCATGGTCCATCATGCAGATCGACTCTTAAACGAGGTGGGCAGGTAAGATATCATTAAAGGTGGTGTATAGGAGCAGGCTAATGATGATCATTAGCCTATATAAACTACTAATGAGGATGAATGATAGAGAGAGTTACTATAGGAATACATGAAGTGATAGCATTATCATCAGCAAATGAGAGGAACCAAAAATGGTGAGGTAAAGTACAAAAAAGCTGGTTAGACAAGGAAACTCAGTGGTATTGGCCTTAAATTGGGGCCTAGTGCATGTGATATTCAAGACTAGAATTGAGAGATGGTAGAGTAGAGAGGTTCTAATAATAATAGGAATGAGGTCAGGTAAGGTTTTATAACATAGAATTTGTAAGATTAGATATGTAGTGGGAAGGCTGTGAGGTTGATCCAAAGTGGAAGCTCAGGTAGTGAGCTACAATAAGAGGACCTACATGGAGACAGCGACAAGGGAAGTTGTTGACGCCTATCAAGCCAAAGTCTCCCAGACAGGAAAAGATATTATGGAGGTATGGGAGAGACAACTATGAAGGAAATGGAGGGCTACCCCAGATAGTAGAATTGAGAAAGAAGTGGAGTGGATTATCGATAAGGGTGAAACCAAGACTCGAGCGACTTTGTATCATAAACCTCTATAGATTGCATGGCATGTCAAGACTTTGGTAGGCAAGTTGCAGGTGGAGGAAGTAGAGGAAAGGGCTAAAGGGTAGCTGGAGACCATATATCAACTAAAGGAAATTAACCAACACTGAGTGGAATTGAAGAAGTCTTGAAGGGGCTACCGAACATCAAAAAATTGGAGGATCATCGCATCAGAGAGATGAATGTCATGTTCTCAATTTATCTCAAGTACATCCATAACATTGAAATTACGCTAGGAGACTTAAAAGGGGAACCTTCCCACTCAAGGAAATACAAACCTCAGAGGATCATGGGCGCAAGTGTCTAGCCAATGACATCTCCAGTGGCTCCAGCGCAGGTACTTGATGTATGTCCACTAGCGACTTCAATCCCTGTGAATTAACGTTTGAGAATGGGGATAACCTACTTTAGTTTATTGTGCTAGTGACTAGGACTATAATCCATATAGCTACAGGATTAATTAGGTAGGATAGTGGTTCTTTTGTTAAGTCCAGGTTTATAGATTATAGATATCGAGAATTTCAAATAGGTAGACCCGTGAAAATTAATTTTCGCAAAGGTCATTTTATTTTATTTTTTTAAGAGCTATTGAAAACAGAAATATTTTATTGTCTTCCTAGACAGAAGTGGGATTAAGACATTATATTTCTGCAATTGGTCTAGTTTCCAATTTGGCAGACCAACTACTATTTTTTTATTCTTTGTTTACTTATTAATATAAATATTCTATGCTAACTTACAAAAAAAAAGGAACTAAGGAACTAAGTAATAGGAGAAAGTCAAAAAACCTATCAAGAACTAACTAAAAAGAAGAAGGGGAAGGGAAAAAACAAAAAATAAGGGGGAATATAAGTGAGTAAGAAAGGACTTTGATGGATCTGAGGAAGATATGAAATGGTGTTTGGGGGTCTAAAGGTAGAAGAGATCTTGCACTTCCTTAAACTTCGAGCAATCTTGTCAGTGGTAACCTAGATAAAGGGAAGCTTAACATTAGTAACCAATTCTCTTGGTTCTTTCGTTAATTTTGGACCTTTTCTTGCATTCAAGAATGATCTAAGACTTTGGGGCTTAATATAACCATTATTATCAAAAAAATTAAGGAGGTGAGTTTTCTCATTTTCCAAGTGTTCTTTACCGAAATGAGATAAAGATCACTTGGAAAATAAGAAAACCCATATCCTTAAGGTTTTTGAGAATAATGGTTACAGTAATCCCCAAAGTCTTAGAGTTTTCTTGAATGAGAGTAAAGGTCTGAAATTAAGGAAAGAACTAAGAGAATCGGTTACCAATATTTAGCTTCCCTTAATCTAGGGTACCACTAACAATATTTCTCGGATTTTAAGGAACCACAGGATCACTTCTACCTTTAGACCCCTGAGCACCATTCATAACTACCTCATATTTTTCAAATACCCTTTGGACATAGAAAACATGAAATATGTTTATTTAATCACATGTTCTTGTGGGACCCCCTACATTGGAGAAACACGTCACTCTATAATTCAATGGATTTAGGAGCATGTTGTTGATATCAGGCACCAAAGGATGCACTCCTCATCTTTGGTTGAACATGTTGAGAAGACAAAACACCACATTTGTTTGGAAGAGTCCTACACCATTGTAAGGATTGGCCATTTCCATCACCCAGATTTTAGGGAGACCATCAAAATTGAAAAATGGTTTAATACGTTGAATAGGGATGATGGTGGAAGATTAACAATTATTGGATCCCATCTCTTTTTTCCTAGGTTCGTTTCATTCCCTTTCTCCTTTCTTTCTTGTTTATGTTCTCCCTTTTGCTTTATGTTTTTCCCTCCCTTTCTTCTTTTTAGTTGGTTCTTCATAAAAAAATTGTCTTTCTCCAATTATTTGGTTCCTTTGTTCCTTTTACTTTTGATTTTTATCCATATTTATAAATTAGTGGATATATAGATCTCTCTCTCTCTCTCTCTCTCTCTCTCTCTCTCTCTCTCTCTCTCTATATATATATATATATATATATATATCGAAAGAGAGAGATACAATATTTAATTAATTAATAATATTTACTTATTTATTTTTTATATCCTTTAATTAGTGTCTTAGATTTTCCTCTTTCTTTTCTAGGTTAGATTTATTTTTTTCCATATTACAACTTTTCTTTATTAAATTTTCTTATGATTATTATATGATATTATTATAATTATTTTCATTTTTATTATTATAATAATATTATCTTTAATAACATTCTTTAGAATTACTATCAATAAAAAAATTTGGGTTATTTGAAGAATATGAATATAATATTTACTTCTTTATTATTTAATCCAATTAAATTAAATTAATAATCTTTTTTTTTCCCAAGGAAAAAATTGAACTTTCTATTAAGGAAACAAAAAGTTACATTTGTAGATGCATTTAAGCATTCAATGTACTGTATCAGTCCAAATGGTAAACATAGAGTAATTCTTCTGGGCTAAAAGTAAAAATTGAAAAAGTTCAACCCCAATAAAGTAGAAAAGAGCTAAAGATTTTTCCCGGGCCTCCTCATTTATTAGGAAAACAGCCCAAGCACAAAAAAATAGTTTATACAAAATTACACAAAAACAAAGATTTTCATAGTATCAAGTTTTTTAACCCCTCTATATACATAACCTAATCAAAAAACAAAAATAAATTGTATTTTGATCAGAGAAGTAACATAATTTTTCATGGGAAGAATGGAGGTTGATCTAACACATGGATCATGTCCTTGTCATTTTTTGTTATCTTCCAGATACCCATAGCTTGTTGTATACCATCCTTAGATAGGAGGTCTGCAATTGCGTTTCGTTCCTTGTAAATATGACAGACAATGATAACATAAAAATGGTGTTTCGCTCCATTAAACCATTTTACAACATTTTGAGAGTCTCCAAAAATCTGGACCAATCACATCCCTAAATAAATAAACCAACAAAGTAACAGTTTTAAGGATTGAAGTTCAGCGAAATTATTTGTTCTTGATCTAGGGCCCACCTATGATTTTAAGTTTTTTTTATTGTTGGTGTTAATGACAAAACCTTCCCCACAAGTATTATGTGGATCAAACGCTCCATTAAAATAGGTCCACGGAATGTCTCCTCTGATCTGTTCTTCTCTAGCTTCCCTAGTACTCATAAGAGTATTTGGTAGGGGGATAAGGCCATAAATCGTGGCACATTCTATAACAATAGGTACATAAGCAGCTGCCAATTCCTTGAAAATAATCTTATTTTGAGCCAACCAGATGCCCCATGAGATAATTAATGGAATATTTTTCATATTTTCCTCCTAGGTCTCATCCCACCATCTTTTCCATGCTTCCCCAATGTTGTCTCCATCCCATCCTTGATTCTTTCCCACTAACCTCAAGGTTTCATCCCAGGTACTTTTACTGAATGGACACTTTCAGAAAAGGTGATGAATTGATTCCTCCTTTCTTTTCCAAAGGGTGCACCACCTAGGACCCATCGTATTCCTTTTCTAGAGATTATCCCATGTTGGGAATTTATTTCTTAAGATACATTAGAAGAAAAGTCTTGATTTTGCAGGGCTTTTTTGTTTCCAAAGAGGTTTGAACAACTACTCCTAAGCATCCCACTCCCTTCTTGTCATTAGGTGACTGTAACCATACTTTGGGGAGTATTTTCCGATCGAGGCATGTACCCATCTTAGCACATTTGGTTGGTCCCTTAGTTGGACATTAGTTGTTTGAAGTTCTCTAATGAAATTATGTCCTCTATCCATTGAGGTTCCATTTGCATGTCCTCTATTGTTTTCCATGCTTGCTGCCATATCATTGTCTGGTCTTCCTTCTCAAACTAGTTTAGGAAACGACATCCTTGCAAGTATAAGTGAGTTATAACCTCTCTTGATAAAGTATATCCCTTATTGCATCCTACCCAGGGGTTCAGACCAAGTTTGATCTTCTCTCCATTCCCAACATGCCAAGCTAAACCCTGTTCAATGATCCTAATCGATTCCAGAGTTTCCTTCCAAATGATTGAGGCTTGTGGATACCTATTTTATGAATTCCCCATCTATTCATCCATGGGCATCATATCAATATATTTTCTTTTGATGACCGTCGTCTACAAATTCTCCATTGATATAAGTCTCCATCCCAGTTTTGCTGCCAATGAGGAGCAAAAGTGGTAAGATCTTTTAGGACCCACCCCCCCATTCCTTTGGTTTAGCTACTTTCTCCTAGGGTGCCCATGGCAGAATTGAGTCCTCCTTTGATCCAACCCACAGAAACTTGCTGCATAATTTCCTTGTTCATGAGAGAATTCCCTTGGGCCCCCATGGTAATGTAGTCTAGTAAACAGGTATGTCCATAAGAACCGACTTAATCAATACCTGATCTAGGTGGATATTGGTGGCCACCCACCAATTCCACTTGGACCCCCACCATTGTTTCTTTCAGTTTTTCAGTTTCCTTATTTGTAGCACAATTTACTATTTTTGGCAGTCTTTCGGGTCCTGAACTTTCGGAGCCGTTTTGAGGCCCTAAACGACATTTTTTTGGGAAAACTTGGAGAAACATGGGTCTTTCAATTGATGTTTCTCTTCCAAAATTTGTAGTCCTTAGATAGATCATTCTAACGAGGTATTGTTCACATCAAACGAAGATCATATGCCAAAGTTACAACCCCGAGAAGTTGGTGTACCAATTTAACCAAAATGGGGCCCATAGTTTGGCGCCTCATCTCTTAGCGTTAGCGTTTTTTATGTTTAGGGTTTTACATTGTTTCTCAATAATAAATAGGCCTTCAAGCCTCATTGTAAGAGAGTTCAAAGGCATGTAGCTACCACATCTCTCCTCAAAGATAAGTTACCATCACCTGAGCTAGTTTATTTCCATTTTTGTTTGTAAGCATATTTCAATATTTTACATTAATGAAATGAGGTATTCTTTCTGTTGTATCTCTATATTTATGGTTATCTATGTAATTTTTTGCATTCTTTTTTAAATCTGTATCAGTGGTATCAGAGTGGTCTACTCTTTCTCTATTTTTCTTTGCATGTCCCCAATGAGGTCGGGATATAAGGAATTAGGGCTTGAACTAGTCGAACCTTTTCAAGACCAACCTCACAAATCCCGACGGCCTCCCATGGAGGATGAAAAGAAAGATAAGGGGGTAGGAGATCCTATCAAAATCTTACTTGAAGAGGCCCTCAAGTGACAAAGGAACGTGATGATGGACAACTTTGCCCAGATCCTTCAGCGGCTACCTAGGTGTGACACATCTACTTCCAAAAGCTACTCTGGAAACACCACACCCTTTAAGGTACAAGTTAACTTTGACATCCCCATATATGAGGGTCAAATAGATACTGACGTTGTAGATAAATGGTTAAATCTGCTAGAAGGGTATTTTTTTGTTCATGA
Organism: Pinus tabuliformis; assembly: GCA_031772625.1. Taxonomy (NCBI): domain Eukaryota; kingdom Viridiplantae; phylum Streptophyta; class Pinopsida; order Pinales; family Pinaceae; genus Pinus; species Pinus tabuliformis. The sequence goes on from CM062812.1 coordinate 151,312,786, forward strand.
TTTTTCCGGTCGGGAAAAGATTACTTTCACTCTTCTCAAAGCCGCCCCCCATGTCAAGGACTGGTGGCAAACCTACTACAAGAAGAAGGATGAAAGTACATCCTCACTTTTTTTAGCTTCACCCACTTGGAATGCATTTTGGAGTGCCATCAAGGAGCAGTACTACCCAGTCAAAAACTATGAGGATAAATACATAAAGTGGACCACACTGCGGCAGGGAAGGGACCAAGAAGTGCGAGAGTTTAGCAATATTTTTCATACCCTTCGCACAAAGTTAGGTATCAAGGATTCTGAGCTACCTTTGGTACCCAAATACCGTGGCTACCTACAAAGGTACATCCAAGATGAGATGGAGTTCCTGGACATCTCCTCACTCAGCACGGCGTACCAATATGCTATCAAGATCAAGTAGAAGTTTAAACAGAAGAAGCGAGACTTTGGATCTGCAAATCCAAAGCAAGGGAAAGGTGCCCCAAAACCATTGAATAATGGACAAAGCCAAGGCACATTGGCCCAAGACAACCCATCGAAGCCACAAGAAAATAAAAACACCACGAAGCTGAATAAGGACACGGGAAAGTGGTGTGAGTTCCATAAGAGCTCCACTCACAACACAAGTGAGTGTCAGGCCAAGCAGTCATTGGTCGCCGACCTAAAGTATTTGGAGTCATATGTATGTTCAAACTCTGAGTCAGAACTCGATAAGGGGAATGACAAAGGGAAGCATATTATCAATGCGAAGCCCAACACCATCGTGGCCACCATGAAGATCCAGAAGGAGGAACCCGGAGATCCAAAGGAGGAGGAGCACCTCTTCCACTCCCAGATGTGGGTAAAGGGCTCCCCGTTATAGTTCATTTTTGATAGCGGGAGCCAAAAAAACCTCATTTCAACAGAGGTCATGAAGTAGTTGGGCTTACCAATGACAACCCATCCACAGCTGTTGACCATCGGGTGTCTTTACCAAGGACGGGATCTTCGCATGAGGAAACAGTGTCACCTTCCATTAAAACATCAAGCCCTTCACAGATGAGGTATTGTGTGACATTGCTCCCCTTGATGTTTATGATGTATTATTAGGCCAACCATACTTGTGGAAGCGACATGTTGTATATGAGTCAAGGCCTCATGTTGTTATTGTTACTTTGGGAAATAAGTTATACAAGATACCAAAGGTAGAACCATCTACCGCCATCTCTTTGGTTAATGCAAAACAATGTAGTAACCTCATTTCCAAAACTGGGAAATTTGTTTTTCTAATGATACACCCTCAAGGAAAGAATAATATGTTTGCCATGACCTCTAGACATGTCCCCTCTGCACGAAAACTACAGATGGAAAAGGTCATGGAGGAGTACGAGGACATCTTCACTTCCCCCACAGGGGTTCCTCTGCGCTGTTATGTCAAGCACTCCATCGATCTGACCCCAAGTGTGCTGCTTCCCAATGGACCAATCTATCTATGCTCCATTCTGGAGAATGAAGAAATCAAGAGGCAGATTCAGGATCTACTACAGAAAGGTCACATCTGACTGAGTTCATCACCCTGTGGGAGCCTAATCGTGTTGGTACAGAAGAAGGATGGGACTTGGAGAATCTGTATTGACTATCAGGCGCTGAACAAGATCACTGTCTGGAATAGGTACCTGATCCCACGAATTGATGACCTTCTAGACCAACTGAAGGGGGAAAGTATTTCAGCAATATTGATTTGAAGTCAGGATATCACCAGGTACCAATTGAACCCTCCGATGTGTGGAAGACTGCCTTCAAAGCAAGGAGGGCCTTGTCAAATGGTTGGTTATGCCTTTCGGGTTGATGAATGCTCCTGCAACATTCATGAGGCTAATGGATGACATCTTGCAGCCATTCACCAACTCATTTGTAGTGGTATACTTGGATGACATCTCAATTTTCAGCCAGAGTTGGGAAGAGCACCTCCACCACATCCAACAGGTTCTCCAAACACTGTGGCAACACAAGTTATGTGCCAATTTGGAGAAATTCACTTTTGGAATGACGCAAGTTTAGTATCTTGGATACATTATTGATGAACAGGGGGTGCATGTGGATCCATCCAAGATCCAATTCATTTGGGATTGTTCATCTCCAACCACTCTGACAGAGTTCTGCATCTTTCTGGGTCTTGCCAATTTCTACCATAGGTTCATGTTTGGATTTTCTCATATCACTTGGCCCTTGAGTCAAGTCACCAAGGGAGGAGCAAGAGAAAAATTCTTTTGGTCTGAATCTCAACAAAAGGCACTCACAGAGTTGAAACATCGTCTCTGCTCGACACTAGTGCTCACATTACCAGACTTGGAACAACCATTTGAGATCGATTCAGATCATCTGACTATGTTATTCTGGTAGTCTTTACTCAACACGGGCATCCAGTGGCATATGACAGTGAGACACTTTCAGACATAGTCCAGAAGTATCCCAATTATGACAATGAGATGTATTCCATTATGCAGGCCTGCCGACAATGGAAGCATTACATTTTGGGGAAGGAAACGATCATCCACACAGACCAGCGATGCCTATAGTTCATACAGATGCAAGGGAATTTGCAGAATGATCGCCATCAGAGGTGGTCCACATACCTGCAATAGTACCATTTCAATATCAAGTATAAGAAGGGTAGCACCAATAATGTTGCATAATGTCTCAGTCGACCACCGATCATGGCATTAACCACCGTGCTCAACTCTTGTGGGAACGAGAATTCTAATTGGCCACTTCTCTACAAAATTGACCCAGAATTTAGCCACACATACCAGACACTCTTGGAGCGGTAGCATGTTCCAGATTTCACCTCTAGGATGCCCTGTTATACCACTTGGGTCACCTTTGTGTTCCTTCAAGTGAGTATGCCAAGATGATTTGGGAAGCACACTACAGTCATGTTGCTGGGCATTTCAGGGTCGAGAAAATGGTGGCAATACTGTAGAACTATTTCTATTGGCTGAATCTTCGACAGGATGTCGAAAAGTACATCAGATCCTACACTACCTGCGCCATTGCTAAACTGACCATTAAGAAGAAAGGCCTCTATACTCTGTTGCCTACGCCTAATCGACCTTGGGAATCCATCTCCATGGATTACATGTCGGGCCTTCCTTCTACTAAGCATGAAAATGACTGTGTTTTTGTTGTCATCGATAGGTTCTCAAAGATGGCCATTATGGCAACCTGCAAGAAGAATATCAAAGAAGAAGCCACTACTAAACTCTTCTTTGAATGAGCATGGGTACACTTTAGGATCCCATAGTCTATCATCTCAGATCGGGACTGTAGATTCCTCAATACAATTTGGTCTAGCCTCTGGTCGATGCTAGACACCAAACTCACTAAGTCCACAGCCTTCCACCCCCAAAGTAATGGCGAGATAGAGGTTGTCAATAGAATGATCGTACACATTCTACGCATGTACAACTCAAAGCATCCATGCACATGGGATGAGAGCCTCCCCTATGTTCAACACAACTATAACCGGGCTCTTCATAGCTCGACTGGCCACAACCCTTTTCAGGTGGGCTTGGGATTCCAGCCACTATGGCCCATTGATGTGGCCATGCCATTTGCAGCTACTCAGGAAGATTCGGCTCATGTCCAGTCTGAAATAGATAAGGAAAACAACTTCATTGAGAACATCCAACATATCCGCCAATAGGTCTGTGACATTCTAGAGAAATCAATTGCGAAGTACAAGCAACAACATGATCAACATCGGGTGCCACACAAGTTTCAGGTGGGCGACAAAGTCTAGTTGCATTTGCAAAGGGAACGCCTTACCAGAGCCTATTGGAAACTCAAACCACTCCCATGTGGTCCTTACACCATTACCAAGGTTGTGGGAGACAATGCCTTTGAGCTCAGTGTTCCCCCATTCCTTGGCCTACACCCAATGTTCAATATGGACCGCCTTTGGTCATACTTTCCACCATTACTAGACACATCTGACATTGCAGAACAACTCACACCAATAGAGTTAAATCCAGATTGCGTGGAACAAGCTGCAACTGATCGGATCATGGACATGTAGATCAAGCACACTTGCCAGTAGAATATCCAACTGTATTGAGTTGTCAAAGTAGGCTAACTCTTTAACCAGGGCAAGTGGCTCACCAGGTGCCAAGTTTAGTAGAAGTTTCCTCATCTCATGGAGGAACTCAACGCAATGGGGACCATTGCTTCTTAAGGGGAAAGGAATGATCCAGGTAGATATTGGTGGCTAGTCACCAATTCCACTTGGATCCCCACCATTGTTTCTTTCAGTTTTTCATTTTCCTTATTTGTAGCACAATTTACTATTTTTGGTAGTTTTTCGGGTCCTGAACTTCCAGAGCCGTTTTGAGGCCCTAAACGACGTTTTTTTGGGAAAAATGGGAGAAACATGGTTCCATGGACCGATGTTGCTCTTCCCAAAATTTTAGTCCTCAGATATATTTTTCTAATGAGGTATTGTGTGTGTTAAACGGAGATCATATGCCAAAGTTACGACCCCGGGAAGTTGATGTACCAATTTACCCAAAACGGGGCCCATAGTTTGTCGCTTCATCTCCTAGGGTTAGGCTTTTGGATGTTTAAGGTTTTCCATTGTTTCTTAACAATAAATAGGCCTTTGAGCCTCATTGTAAGATAGTTCAAAGGCATGTAGCCGCCACATCTCTCCTCGGAGATAAGTTACCATCGCCCGAGCTAGTTTACTTCCATTTTTGTTTGTAAGCATATTTCAGTATTTTACATTAATGAAATGAAGTATTATTTCTATTGTATCTCTGTATTTATGGTTATCTCTATAATTTTTTGTGTTCCTGTTTAAATATGGATCAATACCAACCTTCCCACTCTCAACAGCCATTTATAACTCCAATGTTTTACCCTATTTTCAATTTTTTCAACAAGCCATTACCAGTCTTGTTTCCTTTAGGTATCTAGTTTAAGGTGGAAAACCAGGAATTTGAAGTTGTCCTTCATCATCTTTGTTTCAAAAGGAAGATCCTTTGTAATCCTCCTGATTCTAGTCCTTGAGAACCCCTCTAGAATCAAAGATGATTTTTGTGCATTGATACACATACCTGTAGTTACTAGGAATGGATCGAGGATAGATTTAATCTATTGAATATCACTACTACTTCCATCACTAAAAGGTAGAATATGACCAAAAAACAATAAATGAGAGTTATGAAGGTTTACCACCACTTCGATACCTTTTATGTCTCCTCTTCTCCTTGCTTCTAGGATCATTTGACTGAGGTCCTCTGTTGCTCATAGAAAGAGGAGGGGAGATAATGGGCATCCCTCTCTAAGTCCTGTTTGGCTACGGAAGAATGGTGATGCTACCCCATTGATCAAGACTTCAAAGGTAACATTTGAAATACATCCCATTACCCAATTTATAAAACCGATGCCAAAGCCCAACTGGGTCATTAGCATCCTAATGTAAAGCCAACTGATTCTATCATATGCTTTGGAAAGATCAATTTTTACTATCACCCATTTTTTTCGACTCCTCTTGATGCTGTGAAGTGTCTCCTAAGCCTCCCCTATAGCTTCATGGATATGTCTGCCATCCAAAAAGACAAATTTCTCATTGGATGTGTTCTTTGAGAGAATAGGCTCCAATTGAACTGCAATGACTTTTGCTATAATTTTATATATGCAATTGCATAAAGAGATAGGCCTAAATTCCTAAAAAGAAGTGGGGTCCTCCGACTTAGGGATTAAAGCCAAGAAAATGGAATTGAAAGGTTCATAAACCGGTACTTTTTCTTGAGATTCCTCAACCACCCTAGTGATTTGATCCCTTATGATATCAAAGAAGCGCTGGAAGAATTCCATTGTCCACCCATCCAGCCCTGGGCTCTTGTCCTTCTGCATTGACTTTAAAATTCCTTCTACCTCCCCTCTTAACATCAAAGCAATGAGAAGTTCATTTTCCTCCTCCTCAACATACCTTGGCAAATTTGGGCTACTTGGATCGCCTGAGCTATTGATACCTCTTTTGGAGATTTGAAGAGGTTTTTGAAGTGGTTTCTTCCCATTCAGGGTAGTTCATCAAAGGATTTTGCAATACCTCCTTCCTCCATTTTTAATCCCCATCTGAATTTTTCCTCCCTTTTGTATAGTTCTGAAAGAATTTTGAATTTTCTTCCCCTACTGCCAACCAAATTGCTCTACTTTTTAGTCTCCACTACTCTTCTCTATCATTAAGGATTTTCCTTCGTTCTATCTATAGTTGTTTGATATTTTCTCTCTTCTCTATTGTCCCTTAACCATCATCTTTTGGACTTTCCAGAGTATCTAATTCCTCCCCTATTCTACTTAAGTCGGTTTCCTCTTTGATCTTCTTTGATTTTTCCCATTCTATGGTTTTGTTTTTCATGAGCTTTAAGTTCTCCATTTAGGGTTGAGCTAGATACCTCTCCTGTTAACCATCCAAAGGCCTCCAAGTGGTTTTAACCAAGTTATTATATGAGGCTTCCTTGAGCCATTCCAGGTTAAATTTGAATGGACAACCTGGTTCTCTATTAGGCCCTTTCATTTCCAATAGAATAGGAAGGTGGTCTGAGTCCCCTCCTTCCCCCACTCAGTGTCTGAAATAAGGGAGTCTAGATGCCAATTCTTGTTTTAGCAGGAAACGATCCAGCCTCTTGGCTGCCCTTGCCTCGCCCACTCTCCTGTTCCTCTAAGTCGGTCTGGATTTGATCAGGTTTATATCTAAGTGATTTTCTAGAGTGGATCTTGTTTAGAAAGAGGTATGCTAGAGGATTAGCTTGTGCTACAAGGACCCAAGTTTTTGATAGGCCCAAGGAGAAGATCAGATCCCTTCCCACCAACAAGTTTATGTTATTCATAATGGATTTTTAGAATAGATTATTCCAAAATGACACCCTATCCTGACAAGGCCCATAAATATTCAATACAATAATTCCAAGCATAACTCCTAGGAATAGACCTCAGCGTCCAGAATTAACTCTGATCCCCAAGAATTTAATAACTTCAGGCTTCCCTCTTTGACTCCCAGTGCCAAGCTCCTAGATCTTCCTTTGGCATCCATAGCCATGAATGTCTAGCCCGAAAACATTTTATTCAGTGTCAATTCGATATCCTCTCCTGCTCCAAAGGTTTCTTGAAGCATTATAATATCATGACAGTAACATTTAATCAAAGCCTTTAATGCTAGTTTTTAGAGACACTTGAAAAACCTCGGAAATTAAAAGACAACACAATCATTTGGTCACTTGGGATGGGGCCTTCAGTGCTCTAAGCACCCTGGTAAGTGATAATTTTTTCCAGTGATTTGAAAATGGGCCACTTAGGCTTGTTGTCTAACTTACAAGAACCTCTCCAACTTCCAAAGATTTAAATATTCCCAAGTCTTATTGACTAACCAATGTAGAATTAAAAATTCTCGAAAATATAGGTCTATGTTGGTACTTGTTTTTAACTGATTATGTGTTTTAAATTCTGTTGTGTATGCTGATATATAAATACATACAATAGTAACTAATGCAGCAATAAGAAAAACACACAGAACATCAATTTAATTAGGTGTTCACCCAAAATTCTTGGGCTACATCTCTGTGAGCTCTAGTCAACTCAACTAGGCTCTTTGGGATTATGGTAGGTCTTGTTACAAGCTCTTGGCTCAACTCCACTATTTTACACAGGAAAAATGGGCTCAAAACACCATCTCTCCCTAGCTCTTGAAGCTCTTGGATTTCTGGCTCTCGGCTCTCACTCTGGCTCTTGGCTCTGGATCTTGGCTCTGGCTTTTGGCTCTGGCTTTGGCTCTGGCTCTTCGGCTCTAGCTTCTTTGGCTCTCAGCAATATACAACTCTCTGGCTTTTCACTTCAACTCCAAGTGACTCCCTTGGCTGCTCTCCACTTCATCTTTTGGTTTCCGCCTTTTGCTTTTTGTGCTGCTGCTCTCAATTGAGCTCTTTCAAACCTCTGCGCTGCCTACTTTGGCTTCACTTTCTACTTATGCTCAGTTTCAGCAAAAACTCCAACAACAACCTTTCTGTCTTTCACATTCAAGGCTTTTAAGCCAACTGGTGTTGTCCGTTCATTTCCTCTTCTCGAGCTCTCTGTCTCTCGACCTATGTCCGCTCGAATCCCCCCCTGAGCATTAGCAATCATTGCCAAACTCCTTCAAGGATGGTGGCCACCTGTTCTGTAATGGAATGGACCATCGGTGCCCTTGAAATCCAAAAAATGGTCGTTCTCAGCTTACAAAGGAAAATACATAGAAAGCCTGTAAAAATCTACCCAAACATGTCTATTGGACTTCAAAAACTATGAACTCCGCCTTATATTCCATCGGGTCCTCCTTTTAAATCGTTTATCGCATCCCCACCGTTAATATGTGATATCTAGATCCAACATCGGTGGTTCATTTCTGGAGGCTCTTTTGTGCGGGGATTAATCACCCAATAAGGGTGGTTTTCTCTCTCCAGGGCCTGGACACGTGGCAGCCAATGTATGGGCTCGGACGGAGCCCAGAAAAAAACATTTACCACCCATGGCCCACCCGAAATCCTGCCTGTTTCGTGATTTCCTTTTTATTTCAAAAATAGATTAAAACATTGAAAAATCTTGCAAAATGACTTTAGACGGACTTGAAATACTATACATTGGCACTTACAAACCCTTTTGGGTCCGGTTTCATCGCATTGACGCTTCCTTTCGCTTTTCGTTTATTAAATGAAAGATGTGAAAATACATAGAAAACTGTCGTTTGATGGATCTCAAAATATATCAAACATCACTTATAGCCTTGTCAGGTCCGGCTATGGCATCGCACATATATATGTAGCCCCGCTCCGTTGTGTATCTCTGATGCGATATTGCGATGCGACTTGTCGCAATTGCATATCACATAAGCCTGAGGTCTTTCCATTTGGTATGGCCTATGCCAACACTGATTGCGATCTGCCGATATCAGCAGTCACTGTATCGCTCGGCGCAGGGTCCATCCTTTGCCTTATGCCATCGTCGATTGTGATCCGCCGATATCGGCAATCAGCTTATCGCTCAACTCGGTCCTTATGCAACATCACCTATCTGCCTCCAACCCCATATGTCAGGGATCGACGATCGGGGGTGCTTCCCCTATCCGTTTAAGTCTGCCTTGGACCTCCTCCAATGTGATTTTCTTCAAGAAGCCTTTTAGGCCATTTCTTTGAAGATTTTCCTCATTTTGCAAAGAACCAAGGGCATCTTCTTTCTGCCAAAATTTTTACATCTTAAGTCCATTTTTTCCCATTCAAGTTGCAGCGGATTCAAAAGGAAAATATCTCTGCAATGGGGCTATTTCCAGGAACTTCCTTGGACTTTCATTTTCCTCAGTGAGGAGCACTTAGAATTAGGATTCTATCCAAAATCAATTTTGGATCATGCCTTCCCACTGAAGAACTTTTGGTCTCCAAAAGACTAATATACTAATTTGAACACTAAATGGGAGTGACTCACCCTCTTCTTTTCGCCTCCATACACTTACCTTGCATAGTGCCTCTGAACCAAAGTTTCTGACCACTTCCCTTCTTGGATGGGCTGGTCTTCCCCGGAAGAACTGTCTTCCTCCTTGCCTTCCTGCAGAACTCCTCCTGAAATGGTTATAGAAGGTAGTTTGAACTTCTCTGCCTTGATCATTGATCCAAGGTGTCTCAAACAAATGTGAAGTACATCTGCTCCAAAAAACTTTCATTTGTACTTGTTTGACAAGCTGTCAACAACAACTATTAACAACAATAGATATACAGACAACAACTTGATGGACTAAACTCCTGCTTCAACAAAGGAACATATTTCACATCTTGTGAATACCTCCATGTCTTACATTTGCATACAAATTATGGACTAGACAACAAGCCCACAAAACATTCCTTTTAAAACAAATGACCCTTCAAGTCAAGCATGGGGAGAAAAAAAATACCATTAGGACTCTTTTCAAAAGATGAAACACTTCAACACTATCTCCATCTTGGAGACCAAGTCAACTTTCCTCAAGTCAACATTACATGCATGTTTACATCAAAGCAATCAACCCTTCAAGTTAATTACACATACATGTTCAAAACAAGGAAAACATCAACATCCCTGTGTTCATGCACATCATGCTTATGCATGCATTTCATCCTTCAACTTTCACTTAAGCACATTGTACTTTCGAAGCTGAAATGAAATATAATGTTGCAGCAATAAAGTGAGTCTCCTACTCAACCTTTTTCCATTCACCATCTTGGTAGAAACCTACAACTTGTGTCTCATTAACAAAGAAATTCAAATAGATGCATCAATAGACATGCAATCCTTAATTGGAACATAAATCTAACCATTTCTTACCAAAACAGTTTAAAGGGCTTGTCTTCATCTGCACATCAGCATCAACATGTGAATCATTTTGAAACACATCATTCATGGAAACTTCCCTTCCATTTCTGCCATCTTCTCTTTCCACCTTCTTTAGCTTTTGAGGAAGCATTGTTAGATTCAGATTCCAACACCTTTCAACAAGATGCCCTTGCTTATGGAAGTAAGTGCAACACATGTGCACCCTCTTGACAGCATGATTTTTCTTGTCCAATGGACCTTTGGTTCTTTGCTTGTTTTCCTTCAAAAGTTTTCTGTATGTGGCCATTCTCTTCCAACATCTAGAAACATGATGGTTATCCAAACCACAAAAGGAACATGCAATTCTTCTCCCATATCTATGTGTAAATTTATCAAGCTTTGTAAAATCAAAAGGAATGTGTTAGAATCAGATTTATACCTACCCATTTCACCTTTATTGCCTTCATGACGAGGTGAAGCAAATGAAGAAGTGGCTCCCTGTGGAACACCATCAATCTCTTCAAGGTTGTTAGAGTTTTCACAACTCTCTAGTTCAAGTGTGTGCTTCTAAACACCTGTGTCCTGCAAATGATGTTTCAAGCTATTGCATTCCTCCATAATACAACCTTCACACTCTTGAAGACCTGCAATGCAACTCCTTCTTGGAGTTGTTTTAATGGTCTTCATGGTAGCTTTGGAACTTTCTCCATAAGTTTGTCCATAGCCAAGACCCAAATGCTTAGGCGTTTCCCAAACCATTATTGGTTCAACAATACCTTGTGCATGCTTTCCTAAGCCCTTTCCTTCATAGCCCATCTTGGACATTAGCTTGGAACCTATGCCTCTAGTATGTTTTTCAAAAGAACCAATATAAGCATTCTTAGAGGAATTTGAAAACAAACTGGAATGGTTTACCTCTTCTTCAAGTTGATACTTGACCAACGCTTCTTTGGCAATAAAGAGCTATGACTCCAACTCATGCATCCTCTCCAAGTTCATATTTGCAATATGAAGTTGCCTCTCCATTTCTTGCAGTCTGTCAGAAAGAAATTGCTTCTCTTCCTTCATGGAATTCAACTGCTCTCTAAGTATGTTGCTCTTCTTTCCATCCTCATACATTTCTCTCACCTTTTCCATCATGATGAACAAGTCTTGCTTCAAGTCTCCATCATAGAGTCTTGTAATGAAGGAGGAACTTGAGGATTAACTTGTAGAAGTTGTCACTATACCAATGAAAAAAGGGCTTCAAACAAGATTAATAAAGTGATTTATTAAGAAAACTTTTGCAACAAACCTCTTATGCTTCAAGGATTTCTTTGAGGTCCTTTGGGATAGAATAATGCCTTCAGCCCTTTTTCCTTCTTTCCCTTTCTAGACTGAGCTATCAATAGCTTTCCCTTCACCTATGCAAACTTAAACGATATTCATTCTATAAAACAAGCATACAATCAGCCTCTTGTTGTTTAAACACCTTTCAGACAAGTAGTATTTGCTTTGTCAATCAAGCATTCTGATATAAACTTCTTCGAAGGTGTGGTTAACCAATCTCAGGCTCTGATACCACCTGATCTAAAAATGGGGCACTTAGGCTTCCTGTCTAACTTACAAGAACCTCTCCCACTTCCAAATCTTTAAATATTCCCAAGTATTATTGATTAACCAATACGAAATTAAAAATGCTTGAAAATATAGGTGTATGCTGATATTTGTTTTTAACTGATTGTGTGTTTTAAAATTTGTTGTGTACGCTGATATGTAAATAAATACAATAATAACTAATGTAGCAATAAACAAAACACACAGAACAAAAATTTAATTAGGAGTTCACCCAAAATTCTTGGGCTACATCTCCGTGAGCTCTAGTCAACTCAACTAGGCTCTCTGGGATTATGGCAGGTCATTTTACAAGCTCTTGGCTCAACTCCACTATTTTACACAGGAACAATGGGCTCAAAACACCATCTCTCCCTGGCTCTTGAAGCTCTCAGCTTTCTGGCTCTTAGCTTTGGCTCTGGCTCTTGGCTCTGGCTCTTGTCTCTGGCTCTGGCTCTTGGCTCTGGCTCTTGTCTCTAGCTCTGGCTCTTCGGCTCTGGCTTCTTTGCGTCTTAGCAATGTCCAGCTCTCTGGATTTTCACTTGAACTCCATGTGACTCCCTTGGCTGCTTTGCACTTCAGCTTTTGCTTTTCGCCTTTTTATTTTTGTGCTGCTACTCTCAATTGAGCTCTTTCAGACCTCTGCGCTGCCTGCTTTGGCTTCGCTTCCTGCTTATGCTCAATTTCAGCAACAACTCCAACAACAACCTTTCTGTCTCTAACATTCATGTCTTTTAAGCCAATTGGCATTGTCCATTCGTTTCCTCTTCTCAGGCTCTCTATCTCCCAGCCTATGTTTGCTCGAATCCCCCTCTAAGCATTAGAAATCATTTCCAAACGCTTTCAGGGATGGTGGCCACCTGTTCCATAATGAAATGGACCATCGGTGCCCTTGAAATCCCAAAGATGTTCGTTCTCAGCTTACACAGGAAAATACACAGAAAGCCTATAAAAATCCGCCCAAACGTGTCTACCAGACTTCAAAAACTATGAACTCCACCTTATATTCCATCGGGTCCACCTTTTAAATCATTTATCACATCCCCACTGTTGATATGGGAGATCTAGATCCAACAACGGTGGTTCATTTTGGGCAGCTCTTTCGTACAGGGGTTAACTGCCTGATAAGGGTGGTTTTCTCTCTCCAGGGCCTAGACACATGGCAGCCAATGTATGGTCTCAGGCAGAGCCCGACCAAAACCATTTACTGCCCACGGCTTGCCTGAAATCCTGCCTATTTCGTGATTTCCTTTGTATTTCAAAAATACATTAAAACATTGAAAAATCCTGTAAAATGGCTTTAGACGGACTTGAAATACTATACATTGGCACTTGCAAACCCTTTCGGGTCCAGTTTCATCACATCGGTGCTTCCCTTCGCTTTTCATTTATTAAATGAAATATGTGAAAACACATAGAAAACTATCATTTGACGGATCTCAAAATATATCAAATATCGCCTATAGCCTCGTCAGGTTCGGCTATCGCATCGCACATATATATGTAGCCTCGCTGTGTTGTGTAGTTCTAATGCGATATTGCGATGTGACTTGTCGCAATTGCATATCGTATAAGCCCGAGGTCTTTCCTTATGGTATGGCATGTGCCAACACCGATTGCGATCTGTCGATATCGGCGGTCGCAGTATCACTCGGCGTGGGGTCCATCCTTTGCCTTATGCCATCGCTGATTACAATCCACAGATATCAGCAATTGGCATGTCGCTCAGCCCGGTCCTTAATGCAACATCGCCTGTCTGCCTCTAACCCAATATGTCAGGGATCGGTGATCGGGGGTGCTTCCCCTATCCACTTAAGTCTGCCTTGGACCTCCTCTGATGCGATTTTCTTCATAAAGCCTTTTAGGCCATTTTTTGAAGATTTGCCTCTTTTTCCAAAGAACTAAGGGCATCTTCTTTCTGCCAAAACTTTTGCATCCTAAGTCCATTTTTGCCCATTCAAGTTGCAGCAGATTCAGAAGGAAAAGATATTTGCAATGGGGCTATTTCTAGGAACTTTCTTGGAATTTCATTTTCCTCAATGAGGAACAGTTAGACTTAGGAGTCTATCCAAAATCAATTTTGGATCATCCAGTCTGCTATATCTATTTTTTCTCTTTGTTGAGCCTTTGACAGGTTGGACTTCCTTCCTCTAGTCTTTTGAGGTCCAACCAAAATTGGATGGACTCCAAACCCTCCCACAAATTCCCAAGGGATGATCTTCTTCTAACGAGGCCAAAGGTTATAATGAGGTTTCTCTATATAATTTCATATAGAACAAGAGATCACAAGGCTTATATCCAAGGGTTGGCTCAGGAGAATCTCAAGAATGGAGGTTATGATAATGTCTAGGGAATCAATCACGGATTCAACATGAAAATTTTCCAAATGTGGAGGCCTAGAAGGACCAGGCCTCAGGATTAAATTGAGAAGGGACAGAAAGGATTTATGAATAAAAGGGATGGGAACAAGAAACATACCCTCCAACTGAGGTGCATATACAATGTCTCCACTCTCCACTGTCCCTGCCTGACCCGACTCCCCGGGTTGCTCCTGCACTTGTTCTACCACTTCCTCCACCTGCAATTCCTTCATTCCTTCAGTTTCCATCTACATCTGATCTCTAGCCTTACTATTTCCTAGTTCCTCTAATTGTATGTTCACCTTCTCTTCCCTCTGAGTCCAATTTTCACTTCCTGATTCTCATCTATGCCTTTTTCTCCTTCTGAATCCCAGAGGGAAATCTCTAACAATATTCCCATAAATGTGGCATCGATGAAAGTGGAAAGGAAGATGTTCATAATCTATGATCTTTGTGAATGATAACTCCTTGTATTTAAGTTGAATTTCTTCTTCTAGTCCTTCCCTTGGATTCAATCTTACTAGAATTTGTGTTAGGCCCTTGTCCCTTGATTCAACAAATGACATGTCTGCTTCCAGAAACTAACCCAAAGTATTTCCGATGGAGCTAAACATTGTCTCTGTCCATAAAGGTGGAGTTAATCCCGGGAGATGTACCCAAACCGGATCTCTACTACCTTCTCTCTCTGGGCATCAAACAAAGGGTTCCATCTTTTAAACAAAATTGTTGCTCTGCCAAAACACCAGTTTTGTCTCAAAACCCATTCAATGGTTTCTCCCTTGCTAAATTTTATCACGAACCAGCCCCTAGCAAGAGTGGACACTTCAAACTGTTGGTCTAGTGCCTCCTTCCATACTTTGGAATTCAATTCAATGATATAATTTGCTGAGTATCTTTTCCCCTTGGTTCTCCCGACCAAGGTTACCTCTACCACTTCCATTGCTCTGTCTATCTGAATGTCAACTCCAAGCACCAAGTTCTAGATTACCTCCTTTTTCTTTATCAACTTACCTTTCTTCCTCTTCGCTCTTGTATTCCTATTCCTCCCCACTTCCCCTGCCACTTTTCTAGTCTCCCTCTCATTGATTCCTTCTGCAGAGAGTGGTTCTAACTTCCTCTCTGCTATACAACTTCATTGGTTTAAAACTCCGACTTTTGAGAGTTGTCCCTCCACTCCCGCAAGGAAAGAAGACCCTCCCACCACCTATCTTATGGAAGTCTGGTTAAGCGCTTCACTCCCCAGTGAGAAAAATGGAGAAAATTCTCCTCCAAACTGTTCTCTGAAGTCTCCCAACCCCTCCACTATCTCTTTCTGGGAATCCTCTAAAACCCTGGGTATGTGCTTCTTCTGATAACTCCTCTGCATTAGGGTTTCTTTTATGGGATATGGCCTCTTCAATCATCTAGTTCAGTGGAATCCTACATGCAATAGTACTATCCAACCTTTTCCCTTTACTGCTTCCTTGTGACCCAACTCCTCTACCAGAAACAACTTCAAACCCTCGTTTCCTCTCGACCTATAACTGTTAATGATGTCTTCCAGCCCTCCCATAAACAAACCAAAAGTATTAGAGGAACTAGATTTTAATACACTTAGTTGGTTTCCCACTGCCGTCTCTGCTGCACAGTTTGCAGAGAAAAACACTTGTTCCCACCTCACCTCTGGTTCCTTATCAGTCACCTAGGCCTCCTCCTTTGAACCACATAGATTCTCCTCCAAAAAACCTAAACAACTTTCCTGACTCCATCCCACCACTAAGCCTCTTCTCTTCCCAGCTAGAAGCCCAGTTTTACGAATAAAATTCTCTATGTTTTTCTCAATGCAATCCAAACCCCATACCGACAGGATGTCTCCAGGCTTGGGATCCAAATCGACAGAATATCATCGGCTGACCATGATACCCATCCTTGTCTGCTAGTTGAAACCTCCATAGTTAACAATAGTTTTTACCACCTTCGTCGTTCCCATACAGTGAAGGGCAGAAGACAAATACAATAGTGGTAACAACGAACCCTCTTCCCCAGCTCAATGTTTCCCTACACCTCTGTTTACCAATGGCCTCATTCTTGATTCCCCCAGCTCTGGTGCCAAGTACGGGTTAGTTGCCTATCACCTTTTGTCACCTAGCGTCATGCATGTTTTTATCCCCACTGCACGTACTCCTGAATTCTGCCATTATCCTTTAATGTTCATTTTAAATAAAACATTAATTTTATCTCTAATGTTAGGTTGTGATGTGGAGCTCTGGTAAGATTTCATCCAGTCATCTCTGAAAAAATCTGTAGTAGGTCAGAAATATCAAATCAATGAGTCATTTCCAGCCTACGGTCATTGGAAAACCGAATGAATGTGCCAGTTGGGGGGGTAGAGATGCCCTCATATAGCACCATTATGGTTGGTGAATCTGTTAGGACCTTATAATACTAGTGTATACCCCTTATTTTTATTGTTAGTGTAACCCCTTATTGTTATTGGTGTGCCTTATATAAGCCCACTATTGTTATTGGTGTACCCTTACATTATTATTGTTATGTAGGCTTTGATTATAGTGTGACCCCTTAGACTCCTATAGATACCAAGGAGGTCTTAACATTTGTATCATCGAATAATTTTTCATTTATATAATGTAAAGGAGTTTTCCCCCTCAAAGAATCTAATTTTTAAACCTTTTATCTATATTTTCTTCTATTTTGTGAGTTGATTACATAACATTTGCTATCAAAGCTTTGGATTCTAGGGCTTTTCTTTTTTCAAATAGGTCATATTGGAATTTTTGCTATAATTTTTTTTCTACAAGGATGTAAAAGATGAAATTATAATCATGCTAAGATATTAATGAACTTCTTGTACAAATTTCAGAACTTGGCTCGCTATATTTTGGGAGATATGATCCGAGGAAGTAAGGGTTTTTACGGGCTCCAGAATTCCATCTCAAACAGGTGACCTAGGGAAGATCATTGTAACTTTTTCTCCGAGCATCGGATTTAAATTTCATAAAATGTGACTAAAATTGCATGGAATTTAGTTTTGTTTATATCATTTTTAGGGTCAAATGGTGAAACAGTGACACGTGGCACTCCGAAAAATTTTTCTCTACTAAACTAGTCTATAATCAGGTTATCTTGGGAGATTGAGCATAACTCTTTCTTGAAGAATCCAATACCATTTTAACATGTGGGGTTGGAAAAAAGACTCATAGGGGTGCTACACTATGAAATTTCAGAACTTGGAGAGCTAAAATTAGATAAATAAAATAATTTCAATATCGGGCTCATAAGAAGCAAGAAAAAGGTGTGTATTTTTTTAAAACATTGTTTAAATTCTGTTCAAAAAATCAGTTTGGAGAGATTCAGAGGGCATAGTGAAGTATATATATAGTTGCTCGATTCCAAAATTCTTTGAAGGAAAAAAAAGTGGACATGCCTAGTAAGCAACTAGAAAGCTCTACTATGAAGGATGAAGAAGAGGAAGAAATGAAACATGATATACCAAAATTATGAGACCATGTGCAACAAATTTTTCTCTCGCAAAGAGTAACCAAAAATGAAATGCAATATTTGAAGATTGGTTTAAAAGTAGACATAGAAGATTTGAAGGATGACATGAATGTTAACATGGAAGGTTTTTAGCAAGGTTTGACAAAGTTTCTATAAGAAATTCTTCCTAATGGAAATAAGGTATTCCATGAAACTCACGATTAGAATAAAAAGAATGTTAATAATGACTTTAAAGACTCTAACTTTGGTTTGAAGACTAAACACATTCGAAATATCAATATGAGGAAGTTTTATGTCAAGGATCTGGTAACATAGATACTTCAGATGGAGCAATATTTTGATCTCCATGATGTGAAACACACACAAAAGATATGCATTGCATATTTATATTTAGAACCCAACCATTTTTTATGGTATTGATGGCTTTGTTCTTGTAAACCACTTATAAATTGGTCAATTTTTATGGAGGAAATGATAGCACATTATGAGGATGCAAAGAGCAATACATTCTTTAGCTAATTGATAAATCTCAACCAAAAGGGTTCAATGGCGGAGCACATTGAGGACTTCCAAAAATTGAATATCAGGGTAACTGATATTCCAGAGGATCATAGGATTGATGTCTTCATAGGTACTTTAAAGGATAACGTCCAACATGAGGTTCACCTTTGGGAGCTTGATTCATTGGAGAAGGCATTCAGGGTGGCAAGTGTTGGGTCACTAATTTTTCATTATTATTATCACTTCTTAACATCCAATTCTATTGTTCTTTTATCACATTATTTATCATAATTTATCATATAATTCCATTTCATAATTATTTATGCTCTTGTGGGTAAGTACTACTTGTTCTCCTTTATTTTTAATAAATTGATGATTATTATGCATGATTCCAATGATGGTTTATTAATTTGTTATAACATCACTCACCATTTTAGCCTCCTAGATCTCTTCCAGATTGCAAATTTGATCTCCAACTCATAATCAAATATTCCAACTTAGAAATTCGTTGGGATAAAAAGTGACAATTTTGCTTTGGAAGTTTTGGGAAAATGATGATGAATCTTGAAAATCAGAGACATGGGTTTTGTGTAAAACGAACCAAATTAGTTTTTCAATGGGAAGTTTCACACAATTTGGTTTGGATTGAGAGAAACACAAGGTTCTCTTAAGGTGATTTTCTCAAATTTTTTGTTGTGGTTGTTTTTGAAAATTTTCCAATTATAATACCAAATTTGACTTGTTCCAGTTGAATCATGATGGAGAGATATTTCAGATCTTCTCTTGTTGATCAATTTGTTTTGGACAACCCAAAATTGTAATGGAAATCAATTTGTAATCAATTTAGTTGCAATTTCCATATACTCTTTGTGTATTTAAATGAAAATAGAGATCAAAGAGGGGGGGATGGACAATTGTTGAATTGGAGGAAAAGCTAAGAACATAATGGTGTAATTATTTCTCTGAGATATTTTAATGAAATAAGTTATCCATTGAGTTCTACATCTCTTGTATTCTTATTTGAATTAATTTTCAAGGCAGAATTGACTCTTGGGCAGTTGGGCCCACTGCCATGGCTAAGGTGTTGCCATGAACATATAAGGTAGTTTAGTTGTGTGCTTATTTCTTTGAATTTCAATTGTTGTTCTTTAAAGTAAATTTCTTTTTCTTTCAAGTAATTTGATGGCTGCTGCATTTTCGAGATTTGTTTTTTCTTGAAATTTCTAGATTTCATTTAATTTCTTGCTCTAGATTAGCATTTGAATTATGTTGCATGCAATAGATTAAATTTCCAATTCAGCAAGGTGTGGTTTAATTTAGAATTAATTCAAACCGCTTGATTAGCATAATTCTTTTCTTGTCATTTACTCTGATTTTTAAATTAGTATTGTTATTCAAGTCTTACATTTTATTTCTTTCTGAATGAGATTGGTAGTGTAGAAAATAATCACATAGAACTAGTGTTAGTTATTGGTAGTTGCTTGCATATATTTTGTCAATTGCCTTGAAATAAAAAGGCACTCCTTGGGTTGATAATTAATGTTCAAGTTATTAGTTGTTTTTAATGAAGAAATTGATTTTCCCCAATAGCAAGAAAAGTTGAAAGAAAAATTATGGCAACAAGGAAGTCTACCACTCATAACTATAAAGATGGAAGTGTTGTTTCTCCTAGAATTCCACAACCTACAATGTTGACACCACAATAATTGGAAGATAAAATATCAAAAGGGCTTTGCTACAATTGTGATAAAAAATACACTAAAGGTCATAAGTGTGCTGAGAATAAATTATTTTACGTAGATTGTGAAGAGGAGGTAGAAAAGGAACAAGAAACATAAAAAGAAGAGGATACACACAAGGAACCAACCCCATAGAAAGAAGAAATGAAACCAACCATAACTTGTAATGCATTGGCGGGAATTACCACTCAAACTCTCAAGGTAGAAGGATATATCACGAAGAAAAAGGTAATATTGTTGAATGATTTGGGTATGTTGATGGTGTTAGACCCACCAACATGTCAAGGGGATCGCCCTGGTAAGAAGTCCCAATTAGACCTCAGAGCGTTTGGTGTAGGAGTCCTAGCGATGGGTCGTATGGTAATGCCTTGACCGCGGTTTCACACAGAGGCAAGTAAGATAACTCTATTGGTAACAAGGGTATTCCCATTGTAGTGAGTCAAGGAAGGTGCAAGAGAGGTTCTAACACATGTGGGTTGAGATGAGTACGCCCCTTGGAAAACTATAACAGTATTCGGATGGGAAGGGAGCACACGAACAAAAATGCATCACAAGCTGGAAAGCATGTTAGCCGGCAATCCAAAGTGATGGTTAAATGAACAACACATTTGCAACAAGATTCATACAATTGCATACAAATTAGTTCATACACAACTACGTAAGTTAAATAACATAAATTGCTACAATGACCGAAATAGTCCAACTATAATAACAACATATGCATGAAAATGTGTTGGCTCTGTTTTATTAAGAAGAGTAAGTTCTAGTCATACAATACATCCATGTAAACCTGCTAGCTCCAACAGTGGAATGTTACAACCACATCTTCCTGCACCTCCAAAGAGATGTACTAGCTCCGTGCAGTGGAGAAGCCAAGGCATGTTACAATACTATCCAAGCTCTCTCCAAGATAGTCTTATTGGAAGCTTGGCTAACCAAAAGCCTATACAATAAGTTATGAGCGACTATTTATAGCAAAGGGTGGAGTGGCCCTTGACATTCTCCTTTTTGGTCGTTCAACTACCCTCATGACTCTTCACCTACTCTATCACTGTTACATTCACTATTGACATTTGACTTACACTTGACATGACTTAACATTACAATGCACATGTACCCATGTGAACAAAATGGCTTGAGCAAGCCAATCTAGACATCACTTTGACTTAGACAACCATGGAGTTCCAAATCTTCAACATCCTCATGCTGATCAACAGTAACATATTGATGCCAATATCTGTAGTCCTTAATGGTGTCTCTGTGTTCCACGGAGACATCCGTTTGAAACCTGACTCTTGCCTCCATAGCATCTGGGTACTCTGCTCGGGCTCCTCTGTTAGCCTCATCTAAAAGCATGTGAATCATTGTCTTCAATCTGGCCAGACTAGCAACATACTTATGCATGATGTCTGTGTTAGCACCTAAATCTGCCTTAGGCTAAAGGAAGGCAAAAATTAGGGTAACCACAAACCACACTCAGTCTGGTAGCTAGCCCTACTAGAGCAGGAGAGGGCTCTCTCTGAGTCATGCTCAGTGAATAGATGATTGAAGACGGTCTGAGATGACTTACAACACAATGTTTACCTTAGGCTAGTAAGTGAATAGGGATTCTGGAAACAAATTTATGAAATGACCAAGCTTCTGGGATGTTATGGGACCGGTGCTCAGCAAAGAACAGAGAATTGAATATGAAGGCACAGATTATTCCGTGAGGCAAGGTAGGCAGAAAGTGCAGCAATTTTGGTTTAAGGTAACGCGGAATGGAAAGATTTCTGAAGAAGGTGAAAAGGGCATAGTCGCATGAATCCTTTTCAACAGAAAAATAACACTGTACATGAAATTTTCCCACAGGCAGAGCAATATAAATTAAATTCTACCTAATCTCACTTAGAAAATTTCACTGAAATGAAACGTGAATTGAATTATGAAACATAACAAGATACATATGGAACATAAGAACACATTTTCTACACTCACAACCACAAGAATCTCATGAAACAAAGCCACTGCCTTTCATTAATTCTCTGTCAAAAATACACAGTGCAGAAACAGAGTTGCTTTCCCACAATCTCCCAGAATTTATAAGCCAGCCAACCCTTTGAAAATAACTTGCATACAATATATAGAATGTGTGAGGAAGAGATAGAATGCCCAAGGGTTGGGGAGTTACTCGAATCATTGCGAAATGGAGATGGAGAGCCAACCATCAGCTACAGGTGCAGCGCTGCAAACATGACATTTGGCATTGGGGTGACCGTTTGCCTTCCTTCGCCACTTGGATAGAAGCCCATCTGGAGAAAAAAATCTTTAAATGCCACCTTTGGTGCCAAAAAACCGAAGTTTAGATGACCGGGCCCACTTGGAGAATTCGCGACACGAAATTTCGCAAAACGGGAGCAAATTGGCAGTTTTTTCCTATGTGCGTTGTGCCAAATTCTCTGTGCGTCGCGCCACTTTGGAGCCTGTTTTGAGGCACTTTCATGTGTCAAAAATGTACCCAAGTGGGCTTGTTGGAAATCTTGTCTTGTCTACTTTATAACCCCACTGGAATTTCCAAATTTGGTGCTCATTTGCCCCTCCAAATATTCATTCTCCCAAGACTTCTTTCTGTGTGTCAAAAATGTGGCAGAGAGGCCATTTTTGAGTGTTTTTTGACCTTTAGGAGACCCAGATCTTGTGAAAATTTCTTTCCCAGACACCAGTAGTTGTAATTTTCGATGCTAAATCCAAATATGCAAGCTATTCATCGATTGGAGCCCTAGAATTTTAGCGTCGCGCTAGTGGTGCAACGCACAGGAAGGAATTTCCTGTTTTTTGTCCAAAAAATCACCATGTGACCAAAATTTGCCAAAATTTTTTGAAATTTGGGCTGGAAGTTCTCTATGAAGTGCTATGCTGTGCCAAGGAAGCCTCAGCCAAGATTCAAAGCTGATCTTGCTCCTTTGCCTCCTTTGCCTCTTTTGTCGCTTTGCTCAATCTTGCCTTTAGGCTCCTGATTCTTGCTTTGGAGCTCATGTTTCGGGCCATGTAGTGGTGAGTCATGCACCTTAGCATGTCTTTCTCCTTGTTAGCTTTATCCAACCACTGCTCCAAGTGAACGTTCACTTTCTCTAACACATACTCCCGATCCTCGTCTCTTTGCTCCATAGGTCTGCCTTGTGCTGCCATGATGTTTTGCATGTTTTCCTTAATCATTTGCAACTCGATCTCAGCTAGCCGATCCTCAAGTTGCTTGTTCCTCTACTCCAAATATTGCACATTCCACTTGGCCCTCTCCAAGTCCAGGGATAAGTTCTCAATCACTGATTGCTGCTCCTGAATGATCTCTCCCAACTCAGCATTCGTAGGTTCTGCATTTGTCTAATCATCCTCGAGGAGAACAAACTTGGTCTCTCACTCACCTGATGGCCCTTCCTCCTGCACTGGCTCCTTGCCCTGATCCTGTGGTGCTAATGTCGGAAGCGAGGCCCCTTTCACCCCGGGTGGAGATAACGCTCGCTTTACTGCTACAAACAATGGTCTACTGCCATTCTGGTATGTGATGTATACTGGCATGGTGGCAGTCTCATGGCAAGTCAAACTGATCTGAAGGACCCCCCACCTCATGCTCTACCTCTGATACCACCGGTGGAGCGCTGAAGAAATCACGGGAGATGAAGTCCTCCCAAGCAATACCCTGCAATCCCAACTGATGGTCCACCAAAATCCAGATGAGAGCAAAATGATAGACACTGTTTAGTTGTTGTCAAGGGGTCTTGTGCTACATGAAATTCTTCATCCTCTCTATGTTCCCGCAGATGAAAAATGGGAGGCTCATCATCCGCACCCTGGTGAAGTGCATGAGCAACCTGATGTGATAGGAATAGAGGTGGGAAAACCTTCCCTCACAACTGAAATACTTCATGATCAACCTCATGAGTGGGGCATACTCATCCCTCAAAAATCTGAATAGAAAAACTCTGGTGAGCTGGCTCAAACAGCTGTTCTTTATGTAAGGCTCATAATGATGCCTCTCCACCTTCTTTTTCTTATGCCATTGTTCCCCCATGTTCGGTATTCCTGTTGCCACTGATATGGTTTCCGGTGTCAATGTGAAAGTGACCCTAGCCTGGAAAGATTGACCTCCCTATAGATGAAGTACAAAAAGACGTGCCAACTCATATGGACTCAGACATTTGCCACCCTTTGACAAAATTCATAGCATGCCAAGTGCTGGAAACAAGACATGGCAAGAAGGCATGCCTGCAGCTCAGTGAGGGTGCTCGGCTCATCTCTAAGATGTCTGCCACTTCAGTGATGTCTCCTATGGGCCCTCTCTCCTAAAGATGTGTCACTATGGGTCCCCTCCTCATACTTTGATGAAATTTCTGATGCCATTACTGCTGTTTGTACCCTGAGTTTTATGCTACCCTCCGAATCCAATGGAACTAGTAGAAGCTCTGAAAATTTGTCACCAAGGGGACAATAAAATAGGGAGTATTAGGAGAGGGATGATGAAATGGGTGTTAGCACCTAAATCTGCCTTAGGCTAAAGGAAGGCAAAAATTAGGGTAACCACAAACCACGCTCAGTCTGGTAGCTAGCCTTACCAGAGCAAGAGAGGGCTCTCTCCGAGTCACACTCAGTGAATAGATAATCGAAAACAGTCTGAGATGACTTACAATGCAATATTTACCTTAATCTAGTAAGTGAATAGGGATTCTAGAAACAATTTTATGAATGACCGAGCTTCAAGGATGTTTATGGGACTGGCGCTCAGCAATGAACATAGAATTGAATATGAAGGCACAGATTATTCCGTGAGGCAAGGTAGGCGTAAAATGTAGCAATTTAATTTGAGGTATCGCGGCATGAATAGATTGCTGAAGAAAGTGAAAAGGGCATAGGGACATGAATCCTTTTCAATAGAGGAGATGAGCATGAAATGAATTATGAAAGCAAAATGATAGACATTGTTTAGCTGTTGTCGAGGGGTCTTGCGCTGCATGAAGTTATTCATCTTCTCAATGTTGTTGCAAATGAAGAATGGAAGGCTCATCATCCGCACCCTAGTGAAGTGCATGAGCAACCTGATATGATATGCATAAAGGCGAGAAAACCTCCCCTCGCAACTGAAATACTTCATGATCAATCTCATGGGTGGGGCATACTCGTCCCTCAAAAACCTGAATGGAAAAACTTTGGTGAGCTGGCTCAAACAGTTGTTCTTTATGTAGGGCTCATAGTGATGCCTCTCCACCTTCTTTTTCTTATGCCACTTTTCCCCAATGTTCGGTATTCCTGTTGCCATTGATATGGTTTCTGGTGTCAATGTGAAAGTGACCCCAGCCAGGACAGATTGACCTCCCTGTAGATGATGTGCAAAAAGGTGGGCCAACTCATGATGGACTTTGACATTCGCCACCCTTTGACAAAATTCATAACATGCCAAGTGTTGGAAACAAGACATAGCAAGTGGGCATGCCTGCAGCTCAGTGAAGGTGTTTGGCTCATCTCTAAGATGTATGCCACTCCGGTGATGTCTCCTATGAGCCTTCTCTCCTGAAGATGTGTCGCTGTGGGTCCCCTCCTCATACTCTGATGAATTTTCTGATGCCATTACTGTTGTTTGTACCCTGACTTTTATGCTACCCTCTGAATCCAATGAAACTGATAGATAATCTGAAAATCTATCACCAAGGGGATAATAAAACAGGGAGTGTTAGGAGGGGGATGATGAAAAGGGGAATAGTGGTTTAAAAGGAGAAATTTATCAGGGATTTTGGAGTGTTTTGGGTATGGTATTGATGGGGTAGGGCTTGGATAATTTGAGCCATATGAATAAAGGGAAGAAATGGATATGATTGCAGTGGAGCTAGCGTGATTATTAGAGGGAAACTGCTACAGGGGAATTAGCTGATAGAGGTAGGGCAGGATCACATTTTAGCAATAATGTCACTGTAGTAAAACCCTAGCTTTTTGACCTTCTTTGTGTTATATTTGCTTTACTTTTTAAAAAAATTTACATTTGATTCGTGGTCATCAAAATCATATTCCTCTTCAAGTTTTAAATGCCAATGGTGAAGGTAGTTGGGCTACCTCTCCAACCTTGAGGATTATTCACAAAAATTTTGGGAAATTTAATGCATTTTTGGGCTTATAAGCTGTACGCTGTGCGCTCTACCCAGTGCGCTGTGCGTCGGGTATGTGCCGTGCCAGTGGCAATTTTTCACTGAGGCCGGGCTCCTAGTATGCCACGCCACCTCGTGTGTGCACCGCGCCACCTCGTGTGTGCGCTGCGCACTATAAAAGTCGCCCAGATTGCTTGAAAAACATGGGAGAGGGTTTTAGTGTGGTGTTAGGGTGGTTTCTTTAGGAAACGTGGCAGAATAGAGGCAGGAACGATGAGGAGTGAGGGGACCAGGGAAGGGGAGCTAAACCTTGGTGCTTATCATCACATTTTGCAACCCCATTTCTCGTTTTTCTTGATGATTTTTTCATGGTCGATCTTGTGCTTTTGGGATACCATTTAAATTTCATATGCACAGCAAATCATTGACAAATTTGAGAGAGGATAGGTGTCAACAGGGCCTACCTCTTGATTTGCTAGCCTTTGCTGAGATTCGGAATGATTAGCACTGTTTTTATGCCCCTGGCCGTGTGCGTCGCACGCCAAGCCCAGTGCACTGCACTCTGGGTGTACGTCGCGCCCTTGCAAAAGTTGAATGGCGGGCAGGCTGCCTGTGCGCTGCGCCCTCTGTGTGCGCCGCGCTCCCTGGTGTATGCGTCGCGCTCCTTGAAACTGGCTCTCACTCACTCAACTTCCTCACACTTCACTCTCTTACCTTAGCAATGTCTCTCCAAAGCTTGCAAGAGCACAAATGGCTTTTCTTTGGCCCACAAAAAGTATATATAGGCTTGAGAGAGATGGGTTTGATTTTTTCTTCTTTGAAAACCCACTTTCTAATGTTTATGTTTTGCACTTTTTTCATTGACTTTAAAACACCCTGATTTTCATTTTT
The DNA here is from genome assembly GCA_031772625.1 of Pinus tabuliformis. Classification (NCBI taxonomy): domain Eukaryota; kingdom Viridiplantae; phylum Streptophyta; class Pinopsida; order Pinales; family Pinaceae; genus Pinus; species Pinus tabuliformis. The sequence goes on from CM062812.1 coordinate 151,339,822, forward strand.
CTTTGAAATTTTGGCTCTCATGATGAGATCATCGGCATTTCTTTGCGGGGACTGTGTGACTGGGCATTTTTCCATGGAAACCCTGACTGCATCTGAAACAGTCAACTGGTGATTTTTTGGAAAATTTTGTCATAGATGACCTTGTTTGACTTTTCTTCAAAACAGAGTTTTGAAGAAGAGTCGATGTCTCTTCAGGTGATGATGAAGCTTTCATAACCATAGTTGTATAAGGTCTCCCTCTGGCCTGCATGGCTTTGTTCTGGACATGTTTCTCAAAGACCACATTTCTGGTTTCCTAGACCCAAACATAAAAGATGACTTTGTCCTGTAATATGACCAGACCTTGACTATCATGAATTTCAGTGATTATGGACCAAGACATAAACCAACAGGGGCCAGACATGAGGCAAAATGACTAGCATGACTGTCTCCATCAAATCATGGCATGTCCCTAGCGAAATGCAGCTGAGTGAATGGAGCGGGACACCTAGATTTGAAATGCACAAAGAGTTTTGATCTCTGACGGAGGGCTGACCAGACCGACTCTAACAATGGGAATAGGGGCTAAAGGGAGAGATTTATCAGGGATTTGGGAGTGCTTTGGGTATAGTATTGATGGGGTAGGGTTTGAATTTATTTTGGTAGGGTTTGGGTTTTTTGAGTCATAGGAGGAGGGGGAAAGGAATATGGTTTTAGTGGTGTTAGGGTAGTGATAAGGGGAAAATAATACAGGGAAAATAGTGATAGGGGTAGGGTAGGAGAATACCCTGGCAACACTGTCACTGTAGCAAAACCCTAGTTTCTTGACTTTCTTTGTATCTTCTTTGGTTGGCTTTATCAAAACTTTTGCATTCAATTCATAGTCTCAAAATCATGTTACTCTTCTCAATTTGGAAGTAAGAGTAAAAGTATTTGGTTTGCTTTTCAAGTTTGATAGGAATTCGCAAAAAAAATTAGGCGAATTTGTGGTTTTCTGGGCTTATATGTCTGTGCACTGCGCGTTCTTCCCAGTGCGCCGTGCCAGTGGCAATTTTACACTGTGGCCGGGCTCCCAGTGCGTCGTGCACTCTGAGAGTGCCCCGCCTCCTCGTGTGTGTGCCGCGCACTGCCAAAGTTGCCCTGACTTGCTTGGAAGAATAGGGGGAGGGTTTTAGTGGTGGATTTAGGGCGGCCTTTAGGGAAAAATGGTCAAGGGGAGATGGGGAAAAATGAGAGGCGAGGGAAAAAAGGGGAGGGGATTGAAAACATTGGCCCTATCAACACAATCTTGTAACCCCAGCTATTGTTTCTTGGTGATTTTCTTATGGTTGGCCTCATGCCTTTGGGTGGCATTTGAACATCTTAAAACACCATATAAATAACAAAATTGATGGAGAAGAGGTGTCAACAGGGCCTACCTCTTGATTTGCTAGCCTTCACCAAGATTAGAAGCGGTTTGGTGATGTTTTTATGCCCCTGGTTGTGTGCATCGCGCGCCAAGCCCAGTGCACCATGCACTGGGTGTGCATCGCGCCCTTGAGAAAATTGAACGGCGGGCAGGCTATGTGTGCGCCGCGCTCCTGGGTGTATGCGCCGCGCCTTCCAAAACAAACTCTCACTTACTCAAACTCTCACGATTTCGCTCTCTCACCTTTGTAATGTCTCTCCAAGTCTTGCAAGAGCACAATGGCTTTGATTTGGGAAAAAACAAGTATATATAGGCTTGGGAGAGATGGGTTTGATTTTTTCTTCTTTGAAAACCCACTTTCTAATGTTTGTGTTTTGCACTTTTTTCATTGACTTTAAAACACCCTGATTTTTATTTTTTCTTTGAAATTTTGGCTCACATGATGGGATTTTCGGCATTTCTTTGTGGGGACTGTGTGACTGGGCATTTAGCCATGGAAATCATGACTGCATCTGAAAAATCAACTTGTGCATTTTTGGAGAATTTTGTCATAAATGACCTTGTTTGACTAGGTCATTTGACTTTTCTTCAAAACAGAGTTTTGAAGAAGAGTCGAAGTCTTTCCACTTGAATATGAAGCTCTCTAAACCATAGCTATGTAAGGCCTCCCTCTGGCCTGCATGGCTTGTTCTGGACATGTTTTCAAAGGCCAAATTGATGAATTCCTAGACCCAAACATAAAAGGTGACATTGCCCTGTAAAAGACGAGACCTTGACTGTCATGAGCTTCGGTGATTATGGACAAAGACCTGAGCCAACAGGGACCAGACATGAGGGAAAATGACTAGCATGACTTTCTCCATCGGATCATGGCATGTCCCTAGCGAGATACAACTGGGTAAGTGGAGTGGGACACCTAAAATTAAAATGCACAAAGAGTTTTGATCTCTGACAGAGGGCTGACCAGACCGACTCTAACATTGGCTCCAATGGGGGATGGTAGTCCTTGGAGGTGCCAAGAACAGCAGATCTCTGGAGGAGCTAGACAGTGCATTTTGTCCATTGGGCTATGGAGTCATCATTTTGATAAATAGCATAGGACTCTGACTTATTTATAAAACTGGAATAACCAAGAAATTGACTCAAAATTGACATCGAAATAACTCAAAAACTGACTTTACAGACTGAAACCAAACTGAAATAAAAATGGTATTTACAATGACAGTGGAAGCAGTGTTAATAGATCAACAGTGATACCGCTTGAGCAGCCGACCATTGATCGGTCCTCCAGGACAATCTTCCCTGTTCATTTCCTTCAGAAGAAAGGCATTCTGACCCCTATATGCTGCGATCTTGAAAGGACCTTTCCACAGATTTTTGAACTTTTCGTGATTTCCTTTCTCTTCATTCCTTGCATCCCACTTCATCACCACATCATCCAACTGAAATTTCTCTGCTTTTGCTTTTCTGTCATAGATTTTCTTTATCTTCTCCTGCAACTTGGATGTGTTCTTGAAAGCTTCCTCTCTTGTTTGCTGCAAGTGGATCATTTGATTCAACCTTCTCTGTATGGGATCTTCCTCACTGCCAGCCTCCTAAAGAATTTTGACCACTGGGGTAGCAAGAGAAGTGGGAAATACTGTGTCTACTCCATAAACAAGCTCAAATGGTGACATACCAATAGACTTTTTCTAACTGATCCGATTTGCCGAAAGCGCATGGACCAACCTCTTGTTCCAGCTCTTCTTATTTATTTCCAGCAGCTTCTTGATGATGTTGACCAAATATTTATTCGAGTATTCCACCAATCCATTGCCTTGTGGATGATAGGCAGTTGAATGACCCAAAATTGTGTGATATTTATGACAAAATTCTACCATCCTTTTTTATTTGAAAGCTGCTGCATTATCAGTGATTAATTTGTTTGGACAACCAAAGCGAGAGAAGATGTTATTTTCGAGAAATTAAATGATTACCATGTCTATCGCTTGTCTGGTAGGGGCTGCCTCAATCCATTTTTTGAAATAGTTCGTCGCTGTAAGGATCCATCTATGCTGTCTGGAAGAGGTAGGATGAATTTCCCCAATGAAATCCAACCCCCACTACTGGAATGGAGCGCTCACTTCAATAGGATTAAGTGGAAAAGGCTGTAATTTCTGTTTTCCTTCGAAAATTTGACATTTATGACAACGCTTGACCATCTTATGCACATCAGCAAACAAAGTAGGCCAGTAGTACCCTGCTCTCAAAATTTTGTTCACTGTTGACTTCCCAAAAAGATGACCTCCACACTCTCCTCCGTGGAAATCCTCCATGACTTTCTTTTCCTCCTCTTCCACCAAAAAATTTAACAAAATGCCACCAGGATATTTCCATTACAGTGAGGAATTCAAAATACAAAACTTGGCAGCCTTCAATTTGAGTGTTCTCGCTTTGTTTCTAGTCATGCTGGGCGGTGGTGATAGATTTTTTAGCACATATATTATATTTGAATACCATGGGGACAAAGAAAACATTTCGGATACCTGAATTGGCATTCCTTCCTCATTCTCATCGGACATGGCAGCGATCAGATTTATGTCCAAGGCATGCAAGTTTGATTTAGCCATTAGCTTCGCCAACCCCTGCCCTTTAACCAGCTTTGTAGGCTTTATCTCCACATCATATTCCAGCAAGGCTGCAATCCAATTGCCTCTTCTCCCTTCCGGATCAGTCTGCACTAAAACATCTTTTACAGTAGTATTAGGAACATACGCCAGAATGTGAGAATGTAGGATATACACCCGGAAATCCTTCAATGCCTTCACCAATGCCAGGGCTTGCTTCTCAATTATGTTGTACTTCAAAGTTGCATCCCTTATAGCCCTGCTAAATATTGCAATGGGTCTTTCATGATCATCTCTCTTCTGTAATAGTACCGTTGCCATATTGTGCTCAGAAGCAAATGAAAACAATATGAAATCCTGAGTGTAGTCCAGGCTGACTAGAACTGGAGCTGAAGAAAGGGTCAATTTGACCAAGTTCAAATATTTTACAGCCTCGTCTGTCCATTTCACCTAGTTGTCCTTCTTAAGCATGTTGGTCATTTCTCTTAAGTTTTCTGCAAGATTAGGCACAAAGCGACGCAGAAAATTCATCTTACCATTGAATGATTGTATCTCCTTTTTGTTCCTAGGCAAATCGATTTGCTGAATTGCTTGCACACATGCTGGGTCTATACGAATGCCATCCTTTGAAATGATGTGCCCAAGTAATTTGCCTTCCTCCATGGTGAACAAGCTCTTCTTAGGATTCAGCGATAGACCATACTTCCTACATTTTTGAAAGACAATTTTTAGGTGATGCATGTGCTCTTCATCAGATTTGGAAAATACCGTCAAATTATCTAAGTACACCACCAAAAACACATCCTTCTCATTTGCAAATGCCAAGTCCATTGCCCGCTGAAATGTGGCACCTGCATTCTTTAAACCGAAGGGCATTTTGGCATAGTGAAAGGTTCCCCATGGAGTGGTGAATGTTGTCTTGTCTCTATCATCTTCATGGACGGAAATTTGGTTATATCCAGAATAACCATCAAGCAGTGACATACGAGATGCCCCCACTACTCGTTGAAGTATATGGTCCATTTTGGGCAGCGGATAGTTGTCCTTCAACGAGACCTTATTCAGATTTCTGAAATCAATGCATAGGCGGATCTCACCGGTCTTCTTGCGTATGGGCACTAAGTTAGATATCCAATCTGAAAATATGATGGGCACAATGATACCTGACTTATACAACCTATTTACCTCCTTTTTTATGGATGGCAGCAACTTTGGATTTATCCTTCTCAGCTTTTGTCTAAATGGTTTTTGTTGGGCTTGATGGGTATTGTGTGCTGAATAATATTTGTATCATAGGTCTTTAAATCAGAATAATCCCAAGCAAATACATCTGCAAATGAAGCCATCAAACTGATGTATTTGTCCTTGATCTTTGGCGGTAATGCTTTGGACAATTTTACCAACTTTGGATTGGCAGCTGTACCGATGTTGACTTCTTCTACACCTTTCTCTGTTGGCTGTAATGTTGGCTTGCGGGCTACATCATCCTGATCAAAAAGTTCCTCTAGAGGTATCAAGCCTTTAGGAATGATGTTATTCTTTAGCTGTAATACGTCCATTTGATTTATCTGCACTTCATCTGTACCATTCCCTTTGCCCTCATCATTTTCTACATCAATTAAGGTTTCTTTGAACTTGCCTTTGTTGAGCAGAAAATCATTAATCTCCTCATCATCTTGGAACACTTGCCAATGTCGCTGATTGTCTGGAATGGTTGGACGATGCTTGACATGGATTTCAAATTTATTGCTGGAGTTCATGGGGATCTTCAAGTTGCTCGCTGCCTTGGCAAGAGCATCAGCAATACTATTTTGCATACGTGGCACACATGTCAAGGTGTATTCGGAAAATAGCTTCAAGATGTATAAAACTGCATTACGATAGGCCCACATCCTAGGATGTTTTGCTTGATACTCACCTCTGACCTGTTTTATCACCAACTCGGAGTAACCATATACCGAAATCCTCTTTGCATTCAGCTTTCTAAGAATCTTCAGGCCAACAATCAGAGCTTCACATTCAGCTTCATTATTTGAAGATTCAAAGGCCAGCTTGTAAGAGAAAACTCTCACGCTGCTAGGCACTTTGTTTGGGGCGAAGAAAGGACTGCGTACCCAAATTCCAATTCCAACGCCATCATTCCCTACTGCTCCATCGAAATCCATGGTCCACAAGCCTTCTTCCTCCTCTTGTAAGTGTTGGAAATCTATTTGTCGTGCCTTGTCTGCTTGTTGTCCAATACTTTCAGCTGATTGCCCAACACTTTCCTGCTTTTCTTGTCTTTCTTTCTTCAAAATTTCTCTGAAATTTTCAGTTATTTCAAGAATGTCGTCTGCTTCTACTATCTGACTATCTATCTCATTTAAACTATCTAAAAACAAAACAAAAGACTCTAAATCTGTATGTACATAGTTAATAGGATGATTTATTGGTTTTTCCTTTTCTTGCGATCATATATTTCATTTTTTGTTCCCAATATAACTTCCTCATTTTTCCAAACACAGGGATTGTTGCATAGGAGAAATCTAGCTGTAGTGTCCCTTTCCATTTCGCCACCCAAGACCTGGAAAGAAGCATGCCAAACCTTGGAGGAATATCTGCTACCACCACTTCCATCAGAACATTTTTCATAGGAAGCTGATCCAAACTAACAACCAAGTCTTTGATGAGTCCTATACATCTTACTCTGCCGGAATCGAATGAATAGAGATCATGATATTGCTGGGTGATGTCCAGACCAAGCTTATCCATGATAGCCTTGGGCATGAGATTGTGAGAAGCTCCGGAATCGAACATGGCATTGTGTAACACAAAATCATGCAATCGAAAACTGATATAGAAGGGTGGCACATCACTATCAGGGGAGTCACCTTTCGTTGTTGGTCCAAAAACCATTTCAGGCTGATCATCTTCTACATTTACCATGTCGGACATTGGGTCCAAATTCAACATTTTAGAAATCTGTCCTCTATAACTGTTGTTCTTCATTATTTCAGTCAAGGGGATGGATACCTTTAACTTAGAAATTTCATTTTCTAAGCTAAAAGTGGGAGTCTTTTCTACCTCTTTGACTGGGATCTCTTTCCTTTCCTTTTCTTTTGATGTGTTTGGTTGCTGTGATTGTTCTACTGATTTTGATTTGCTTCTCTCAGGGACAACCTCCTCCTTTCCCTTTCTTTGTGTAGCTGATGGATCATTCTTTGTTGCTTCACCCTCCTTCTTTTTCTGAATTGGTTTGGCCAGCACATCTCTGTTTCTAAGAGAATATCACTATTTTTGTGTGGACAAAGCATTCATATACCCTCTTTGATATTCTTCTAATTCTTCTTCCAACACAGTGTCGCTAGCTAGAATAAAATCAGTGTCTTGGTGTGCAGCTGAATTCACTGCACATTCTTCCTCTTCGGTAATGTAAGTAGGCAGCTCATCTAGAGTAAAGAGGTGGTTTTCTTCACCTATTACATTCCCATCCTCATCTGACTCCGGTCCATGTACAAAATTCTGCTGCAAAGGTGTTTGTACCGGCTGTTGTGCTGTCTGCTCTTGAGTTCATTGATCTCTCTGCCTTATCCTATATTGTGGCTGTTGTTGACCACGAAAGTTAGGATTCCTAACTTGTGGCTCTGGCTTGTCAAGCTTTATCCTTTCAAGCATCTACTCAACCTTTCTGAGAAACTGATCCATTGAAGAAGATTCTTCTTTCACAGTGGTTTTCTTCTCTGCTTTCACTCTGGCTCTTTTGGACAGCAGATTTGCCTCAACGCTGACCACAATTTTCTGCATGTCTTCCATTGTCACCGGTTCTCTCTCTCTTAATTGCTACGCCATGTCGGCATCAAAACCATCTAGAATCTTCATCATCGCTAGTCCCACAGGTGGCTTTAGATGGTCTGGAATTTTGTTGTAGACTGAATTAAATCTAACACAATAATCTTGGACCGACTCACTGGCATTCTATTTGATTTGTTGATACTCAACCAGAATTTGAAGGGGATTCTTTTTCACTTCCCATCGGTTCAAAAATTGTCTTTGTAGCTCAGCCAAGGTAGTGATACTTGCAGCTGTCAAACCTCCGAAATGTCGGGACATGAATGGGATTTGAACACGGGAGTTATGGTGCTTTCTTGACGAAGGATTCTTGGGATCAAATTGGGGTTTTCGTAAATATGAGGAGGATCCGGGTCTGAATTGGCTCTGGTATATCTCCTCGAAGCCAGCGTGCTATTGAGAAAAATCACAGGACACGACCAACTTACTCAGCCTTTCCAATCCTAAGCTCATCATCTGGAAGCCTAGAATTATTATGAAACAAGGGGATTTTATTTCAACTTAGTTCCCCAGTGGAGTCGCCACTATGTTAGCACCTAAATCTGCCTTAGGCTGAAGGAAGGCAAAATTTAGGGTAACCACAAACCACGCTCAGTCTGGTAGCTAGCCCTACTAGAGCAGGAGAGGGCTCTCTCCGAGTCACGCTCTGTGAATAGATGATCGAAGATGGTCTGAGATGACTTACAATACAATGTTTACCTTAGGCTAGTAAGTGAATAGGGATTCTCGAAACAATTTTATGAAATCACCGAGCTTCTGGGATGTTATGGGACCGGCGCTCAACAAAGAACAGAGAATTGAATATTAAGGCACAGATTATTCCATGAGGCAAGGTAGGCAGAAAGTGCAGCAATTTCGGTTTAAGGTAACGCGGAATGGAGAGATTGCTGAAGAAAGTGAAAAGGGCATAGTCACATGAATCCTTTTCAACAGAAGAATAACACTGTACATGAAATTTTCCCACAGGTAGAGCAATATAAATTGAATTCTACCTAATCTCACTCAGAAAATTTCACTGAAATGAAACGTGAATTGAATTATGAAACATAACAAGATACATATGGAACATAAGAACACATTTTCTACACTCACAACCACAAGAATCTCATGAAACAGAGCCGCCACCTTTCATTAATTCTCTGTCAAAAATACACAGTGCAGAAACAGAGTTTCTTTCCCATAGTCTCCCAAAAGTTATAAGCCATCCAACCCTTTGCAAATAACTTGCATACAATATATAGAATGTGTGAGGAAGAGATAGAATGCGCAAGGGTTGGGGAGTTACTCGAATCATTGCGAAATGGAGATGGAGAGCCAACCATCAGCTACAGGTGCAGCATTGCAAACATGACATTTGGCGTTGGGGTGACCGTTTGCCTTCCTTCGCCACTTGGATAGAAGCCCATCTGGAGAAAAAAATCTTTAAATGCCACCTTTGGTGCCAAAAAACCGAAGTGTAGATGATCAGGCCCACTTGGAGAAGTCGCGACCCAAAATTTCGCGAAACGGGAGAAAATTGGCAGTTTTTTCCTCTGTGCGCCGCGCCAAATTCTCTGTGCATCGCGCCACTTTGGAGCCTGTTTTGGGGCACTTGAAGGTGTCCAAAATGTGCCCAAGTGGGCTTGTTGGAAAGCCTGTCCTGTCTACTTTCTAACCCCACTAGAATTTCCAAATTTGGTGCTCATTGTCCCCTCCAAATCTTCATTCTCCCAAGACTGCTTTTTGTGTGTCAAAAACGTGGCAAGGAGGCCATTTTTGGGTGTTTTTTGACCTTTAGGAGACCTAGATCTTGTCAAAATTTCTTGCCCAGACACCAGTAGTCGTAATTTTCGATGTTGAATCCAAATATGCAAGCCATTCCTCGATTGGAGCCCTAGAATTTTAGCGTCGAGCCATTGGGGAGGAATTTCCTGTTTTTTGTCCAAAAAATCACCATGTGACCAAAATTTGCCCAAATTTTTTGAAATTTGGGCTGGACATTCTCTATGAAATTCTATGCTGTGCCAAGTAAGCCTCAGTGAAGATTCGAAGCTGATATTTCTCCTTTGCCTCCTTTGCCTCCTTTGCCTCTTTTGTCACTTTGCTCAATCTTGCCTTTAGGCTCCTGATTCTTGCTTTGGAGCTCATGTTTCGGGCCATGTAGTGGTGAGTCATGCGCCTCAGCATGTATTTCTCCTTGTTAGCTTTATCCAACCATTGCTCCAAGTGAACTTTCACTTTCTCTAACACATACTCCCGGTCCTCGTCTCCTTGCTCCATAGGTCTGCCTTGTGCTGCCATGATGTGTTGCCGGTTTTCCTTGATCATTTGCAACTCTATCTCAGCTAGCTGATCCTCAAGTTGCTTTTTCCTCTACTCCAGATACTGCACGTTCCACTTGGCCCTCTCTAAGTCTAGGGATAAGTTCTCAATCACTGATTGCTGCTCTTGAATGATCTCTGCCAGCTCAGCATTCGTAGGTTTTGCATCTGTCTCATCATCCTGGAGGAGAAAAAACTCGGTCTCTTGCTCACCTAATGGTCCTTCCTCCTTCACTGGCTCCTTGCCCTGCTCCTATGGTGCCGATGTCAGAAGCGAGGCCCCTTTCACCCCAGGTGGAGACAACGCTCGCTTTGCTGCTACAAACAATGGTCTACTGCCCTTCTGGTATGTGATGTATACTGGCATGGTGGCAGTCTCATGGCGCTCAAACTGATGTGAAGGACCCCCCACTTCATGCTCTGCCTTTGATACCACCGGTGGAGCACAGAAGAAATCATGAGAGATGAAGTCCTCCCAAGCAATACCCTGCAATCCCAACTGATGGTCCACCAAAATCCAGATGAGAGCAAAATGATAGACACTGTTTAGCTGCTGTCAAGGGGTATTGTGCTGCATGAAATTATTCATCCTCTCTATGTTCCCGCAGATGAAAAATGGGAGGCTCATCATCCGCACCCTGGTGAAGTGCATGAGAAACCTGATGTGATAGGCATAGAGGCGGGAAAACCTTCCCTCACAACTGAAATACTTCATGATCAACCTCATGAGTGGGGCATACTCATCCCTCAAAAATCTGAATGGAAAAACTCGGTGAGTTGGCTCAAACAGCTGTTCTTGATGTAAGGATCATAATGATGCCTCTCCATCTTATTTTTCTTATGCCACTACTCCCCAATGTTCGGTATTCCTATTGCCAATGATATGGTTTCCGGTTTCAATGTGAAAGTGACCCAGCCAGGACAGATTGACCTCCCTGTAGATGAAGTGAAAAAAGACAGGCCAACTCATGATAGACTCTAACATTTGCCACCCTTTGACAAAATTCATAGCATGCCAAGTGCTGGAAACAAGACATGGCAAGAGGGCATGCCTGCAGCTCAGTGAGGGTGTTCAGCTCATCTCTAAGATGTCTGCCACTCCGGTGATGTCTCATATAGGCCCTCTCTCCTGAAGATGTGTCACTATGGGTCCCCTCCTCATACTCTGATGAAATTTCTGATGCCATTACTGCTGTTTGTACCCTGAGTTTTATGCTGCCCTCTGAATCCAATGGAACTGGTAGAAGCTCTGAAAATCTGTCACCAAGGGGACAATAAAACAGGGAGTATTAGGAGAGGAATGATGAAATGGGAATAGGGGCTAAAGGGAGAGATTTATCAGGGATTTGGGAGTGCTTTGGGTATAGTATTGATGGGGTAGGGTTTGAATTTATTTTGGTAGGGTTTGGGTTTTTTGAGTCATAGGAGGAGGGGGAAAAAGGAATATGGTTTTAGTGGTGTTAGGGTAATGATAAGGGGAAAATAATACAGGGAAAATAGTGATAGGGGTAGGGTAGGAGAATACCCTGGCAACACTGTCACTGTAGCGAAACCCTAGTTTCTTGACTTTCTTTGTATCTTCTTTGGTTGGCTTTATCAAAACTTTTGCATTCAATTCATAGTCTCAAAATCATGTTACTATTCTCAATTTGGAAGTAAGAGTGAAACTATTTGGTTTTCTTTTCAAGTTTGATAGGCATTCACAAAAAAAATTAGGTGAATTTGTGGTTTTCTGGGCTTATATGTTTGTGTGCCGCGCGCTCTTCCCAGTGCGTCGTACGCTTTGCCTAGTGCGTCGCGCGCTCTGAGTGCGTCGCACCAGTGGCAATTTTACACTGTGGTCGGGCTCCCCGTGCGCCACGCACTCTGAGAGCACCGCGCCTCCTCGTGTGTGCGCCGTGCGCTGCCAAAGCTTCCCTGACTTGCTTGGAAGAATAGGGGGAGGGTTTTAGTGGTGGATTTAGGGCGGCCTTTAGGGAAAAATGAGAGGTGAGGGAAAAAAGGGGAGGGGATTGAAAACCTTGGCATTAGCAACATAATATTTCAACCCCAGCTATCATTTCTTGGTGATTTTCTTATGGTTGGCCTCACGCCTTTGGGCAGAATTTGAACGTCTTAAAACACCATATAAATAACAAAATTGATGGAGAAGAGGTGTCAACAGGGCCTACCTCTTGATTTGCTAGCCTTCACCAAGATTAGAAGCGGTTTGGCGATGTTTTTATGACCCTGGCTATGTGCGTCGCTCGCCAAGCCTAGTGCGCTGTGCGCTGGGTGTGCATCACGCCCTTGAGAAAACTGAACGACGGGCAGGCTGCGTGTGCGCGCTCCTGGGTGTATACGCCGCACCTTCCAAAACCAACTATCACTTACTCAAACTCTCGCGATTTCGCTCTCTCACCTTTGTAATGTCTCTCCAAGTCTTGCAAGAGCACAATGGCGTTGATTTGGGCAAAAACAAGTATATATAGGCTTGGGAGAGATGGGTTTGATTTTTTCTTCTTTGAAAACCCACTTTCTAATGTTTGTGTTTTGCACTTTTTTCTTTGAGTTTAAAACACCCTGATTTTTATTTTTTCTTTGAAATTTTGGCTCACATACTGGGATTTTCGGCATTTCTTTGCGGGGACTGTGTGACTGGGCATTTAGCCATGGAAATCATGACTGCATCTGAAAAATCAACTTGTGCATTTTTGGAAAAAAATTTCATAAATGACCTTGTTTGACTTTTCTTCAAAACAGAGTTTTTAAGAAGAGTCGAAGTCTTTCCACTTGAAGATGAAGCTCTCTAAACCATAGCTATGTAAGGCCTCCCTCTAGCCTGCATGGCTTGTTCTAGACATGTTTTCAAAGACCAAATTGATGAATTCCTAGACCCAAACATAAAAGATGACTTTGCCCTGTAAAGGACGAGACCTTGACTATCATGAGCTTCGGTGATTATGGACAAAGACCTGAGCCAGTAGGGACTAGACATGAGTGAAAATAACTAGCATGACTTTCTCCGTTGGATCATGGCATGTCCCTAGAAAAATGCAGCTGGGTAAGTGGAGCGAGACACCTAAAATTAAAATGCACAAAGAGTTTTGATATCTGACAGAGGGCTGACCAGACCGACTCTAACAGTCTGCACTGATGGGAAAATCTAGGCAAGTGGCAATCCACATCAACTCGTCGAAGTACAAGTCAAGCTCGAGTCGGACCTGTTTCTTTGTCATTTCCTTCGTGAGATTCCCAAGTGATGGGATCGCATGTGTGCGCACCACAACATCCATACTCTTGAATACTCGTGCATGGAAGGCCTGTATGCTAGTGATGAACTACGAGAGCTCTTCATAATACAGGATTTGACTCCAGATACGCCTTCAGCTCGACCGCATTGGCCCTCATCATCTTAGGAAAGCGAATTGGGGCTCCCTTACACTTCATCATTCATGATTGCATGTCATCAACAGCAGCATGCAAGTTCATCAAGATACATTCTCTTCTAGAACATCGTTGCTGTCATCCGTTGAGATGGACGACTGCCTTATGCACGGTACCAAACATGGAGTATAGTGCTCGCATAATTGTGTCAAGGGACAATACTTCATCTAGTATTGCCTTCTTCAGTTCAGCTCAAGTGAACATTGTCACCAAGTCTCCTCCTTGCTTGGTTGTTTTTAATTCCTTTTCCATTCGCTTATTCTTAGCTATTAGGAAGTGAACATTTGAGCTGGTGGCTTCGGCATATAGCGTAGTTGCATTAGCCAAAGAAGCTGGATGTTTGTGCACATCAGTCACGATCACTTGATCCTTAACTTGCATAGGAGACGTATGATCCTTTGGAGTTGACACTCTGTGAGAGTGCACAACCCTGTTTTGGATTTTGTCGAACGAGATGTTGTGCAGTTCTTCTTCCAACTGATCACCAAGGATCTCAATGCCTCCTTGGTCATTCAAGACTTGCTCATCATTTGGATGCATTGAAATAGGTGAGTTGACCTCTTTGTCGTGAGGCATGAGGTTGATGTCCTGTTCCAACTCCTGCTGCTCCATGTTTGCATCCAACTGTTGAAGTTCTTGTTCTATCTCATGAGAGAAGTCTTGCCCCTATGATGGTTCACCTTGTCTACCTGATGCCAGCTGTTCTGATGAATCAACTACTTGCACGGGTGCTGCTTCATCTATTTTCACATGTTGTGCCCCCTGCTGTATCTGCTTTTATTGCGCTTCCCTCTCCTGTTTATGCAGCTCTTGTTCCTTTCAGAGTTTCTCCCTCAGCTCAAGTAGCGCCTTCTCTACTTCTTCCACTCTATTCTTATCCCTCTACCTTCACGTGATTCGCTTGTCACGCTACTACCTCTTTGCCTTTATAGCCATAGCTACTTTATCTACAAGTGGATCTGCTTGAAACTTGTAGCTTTGCTCCTCCTCCATGTAGTCGACAATCTTCCTCTTACCTTTGTCGCACATTGGTATGCTTACTTATGCTACCACTACTAATACTATTGTTGCTGGTGCTCTTCATGATGTTGCTTCATGTGATTTCGATAACCACTACACAATGAACTCGACCGATTCATTGTGTCTGGAGAAATTGTAGCAAAATATCCATGGGTCCTCCTCGGCCTAATGACATGCCCCGTGCATCCAATTGAATTGAACTCTCGTACAGTGATATTTCACAATGCAATGTGGGGTATATAGATTCTAGCTTCGGAGGTCGAATGGGTACTTCTTCATTAGTTTTTCTTCGACATTTGCTTGCTTGATACTCTGGATCTCATATAACCCAATCCACATCGGAAGAGTGGGCCAAGGTGCCTTCTTCTTCCGATGAATTCTAGCTGTCAATCTTGCCGAGATGTGATATGCTACTTCCTACATTACACGTACATCCAAGGTAAACTTCAGAAGAACATGCGAAGGCTTCCCCACATTGAACATTCAGATGAAAATGTCGGACGGTGAGGCATAACAATCAACAATACCTATCAATGCCTCCACTTCTTCCTTTGATATGAAGGGTGGATCCTGTTTGATTATCATCTTTTACATAGGTATGAAAAAGTGATCGGACAGTCGTGTGATTACTCCTTTGAAGCTGCATTCAGACAAAAACTTGAAATGCATGTTCATAGCAGTCTCTACTGGTGACCATGCCCACTCCAAGCCTGGGAACTCCTGTTGGCCAGATACCGCATCTAAGATGTAGGAAAACATGTAAATATCTGTATGCATACCTCCAGGTGACTGTCGAGCCTTCGTTACTTGTTCCTTCAGCTGATGAGCCAATATGCCAGACTAGTTACATGGTTTTCCTTCTCTAACCAATTGGTCCAGTGCAACCACCCAACTCTGTGGGACGGTCCTCGTGCTTTCTTAGCCATATAGTTGACATGAAAATATGACCAAGTATTGGTATGCCTTCCTCAGTATCTTTGTCTTGTAGATCTGGTTGGGTGTCAACCTGAATCGAGCTGGCTCCTTTACCTAATTCTTCAGAATGTCTCTGGAGTTATCACTACTATTGGGTAAGCTAAAAGGAGTCCTCATGACAGTCACAGGCTCTAACATCTGAAATAGCTCATCATAATATTATTCCCAGAAGGTTGCAAGCGTCGTCCCACTGACACTACTCAAGGTCGTCATCTTGGGATCAGTGTGAGAGATGATCCAGAGTATCGTGTCCGTGCATTGAAACACAGGATATCTGCATGCAATCCGGTACAAAACGGACTTGTGAATTTTTATGTACACCTGATGATCTTCGAGGTATTCCCAAAAAGTGCCTGAAAATGTTTCATTGACCTCTTTCCACTTCAATTTGATGTCCTTGTCTAGATACAACTTTGTATCTTCATATATCAGCAAACTAGAGGATCGTCGCTCAACTGTTGCTCCAACTGCATTTCCATCAATGTCGTATGATCCTGTTCTCTTGGAAGCCATTGAGACAGATGAACATCTGAAATATCTGGAGACAAGAAACATGCATGGCAAGAAATCTGTTAGCAAAAAATAAAGCAAATTCAGGGAATGACACAACACATACTGTTGAAAATGCAACAAGATGATGGAGCTTAGTGAAAAGAAGTCGCCTTCACTAAGTGGGCCCGCAGGATATTTTTGGTGCAAAGTGTATTTTTAGACATATGGATCATGGTCTATGAGTTGCAGGATGCTATTTTTGGATGATTGGTCATGTTGGTAAAAATATATGGAATTCTCTTTTTAGACATATGGGCGGAGTCTATTTTTAAACTGCCAGGCTAAAAATAGAATAGTTGAATATTATTAGCTCTTAATAATATTTGGACTATAAACATTATCTTATCCTCTTGGAGCACTTTAGTTCGAGATAAGGATGTGGCACATGCAACTGTCAGAAGGAAATATGTTTTTCTTATGGATCAGTTGAGCTATTGCAAGCAGGACTTCAATTAGAACTCATGTGGTTGAGTTTGGTGGAGTTGATTGTGGAGTTGATGGAGTTGTGTTCAGTTTGACTTGGTTAAAGTAGTTGTATTTAGTCTAACTGCAGAATACACTAGTGATGAGTGATGTGAATTAATTGTTAAATTAATTCACTAATTATTAAATCATAAAGCAACTGAAGAATACATCAGTTAACTCAGTGCATGGACAGTTTAGTGGAGACAGGTGTTAGAGGTTGAGATTGCTATCAATTGTGACTATAGTTGTGCATGAGATTTTGCACATGCATGGATTTAGTATTGCCAATGAGGATTGCGTGGTTCAGCCAAGGAAATGCGAGTTTGGTTCAGCCATTCATCATTATTCTCATGCAGGATTGTGCAGTGGAGGAAAGCAAAGCAGCAGAGGAGTTTTGAACCTGTGATTGATTCAGATCTGAGCTAGTTTTGTGTGTAACAGGTGGAGATAGTACTGAGTACTTGTGAGGAGTATTATACTATGTATTGTTACATGTTCTCAATCATTATAATATACAGATAGTGTGGAGCTTTTAGCTATATTCTTTCCCCGGGTTACATACTGTGTTAATGTGTGCATGCGATTGTTTCTGAATACTGCAAAATTGATGATCAACGTAGAGGAGGTTATGTATTATACATGTATTCCGCAATAGTGTATAATCAGGATAATATTTGTGAATAAGTGTCATATTATTCAAAATTTCTACATGGTATCAGAGCTGTTGATCATCAGATCTATTATTCAGAAAGTGTTTACATTTTATGTCTTCAGGCAGAGTCTGTAATCGGGCCAGGTAGCCTCTGGATTCATCCTTCCTTTGGAAGGTGAGATATCTGGTAAAATCCCATACAATAAATCTCTGTACGAGAAATACTTTGTTCTCAAGAATTTTAGATCAGAGGCGGTTGAGTTTTGAACTGGTGGAATTCGAATTTGCAGCAGTGTTTTCTTGGTGTCAACGTTGAAATGTCTTTCAACGGATTGCGATTGGAGTATGCTCTTGAGGGAAGCTCGAATTATATTGCATGGAAAGATAGGATGGAGGCAGTGTTAGATGATAATGGGTTGAAGGAGTTCATAGAGGCTGAGGTCCCAAACCTACTAATATTGCACAAGTTGATGCTTGGCAAAAGAAGACAGCAAAGTGTCGAAGGATTCTGTTGGAGGGCGTGAAGGATCACATTATGTCCAGCCTGCATGGAAAGGCTTCTCCATACTTGATGTGGAAAGCATTGACAGATCTATTCCAAAGCAAGAGCGACTAGAGGAAGTTGACGCTCAAGGATAAACTCAGAAACATTAAGTTTGAGAATGGAGATAGTATGCCCAGGTATCTCACGAAGTTCACCCAGTGCCGGGATGAGCTGGGAAGTGTGGGGGTGACTGTCGATGATGAGGACTTGGTGAGCTTGGCTCTCCTTGGTCTTCTGAAGACTTGGCATTCCTATCAGGACTCTGTTAATGGTCGGGAGAAATTTCCAGGATGGGAGAGACTTTGGTCGAATCTTCTGCAAGAGGAGATCAAGCGGAATACCAGGGACAGATCTTCAGCAAAGGCATTTGATGAAGAAAATTGTGCTTTGGCTTCCAAAGCAAAGAAGGGGAAGGAGAAGGGTTCTCTTTCCGAATCCAGTTCTCCAATGACGGGAAGAAGGTTGACAAGTCGAAGGTGAGATGCTTTCATTGTCATGAGTTGGGCCATTATGCTACTAATTGCCCAAAGAAGAAATCCAAGAAGGGATCCGGGGAAGGATCTGAAGGTGAGGCACTTGCTTCAAAATTTGAGTTGGATTTCACACTCTTCGCATGCATGGTTTCATCCATGGTGGGAAGTGGTTGGTTTCTTGACAGTGGAGATTCTTTCCACATGACCGGTGACAAGAGTTTGTTCAGTACTTTGGAGGAGAAAGATCTCCAAATACTCATAGCAATGGGTAATGATGAGAAGTATAGTGTCTCAGGTGTAGGCACGATTATTTTTCAGAGGGAGCATGGAACTCGCCTTACCTTGACCGATGTCAAGTATGTACCAGGACTGAAGAGAAACTTGGTGTTGATTGCGATGCTGGAAGACAGAGGCTATGATGTAGTCTTCAGTAAGGGAAAGGTTTTCCTTAGACACATCATCAATAGACAGGTGAAGCAGATTGGTTCATGGGTCAAGAACCTGTATGCTCTTGAGGTCAAGATGCATGCAAAGCCTTGAGCAGTGAGGCAACTGATGGAGACTTGGTGGTTGAGAGGGAGAGTATATTACCTTTCAACATGCAGAGCCAGAAGAAGTCTCAGACGATTGTGGAGGAGCCACGATTGGTGCAGTAGCTTTAGGAGGTTGTGGAGCAACCACAACAAGGGAAGCTGAGAGGAGATCAAGTAGAGACATATACTCATGCAGAGACCTCCAGTAGGGGGAAACTTTGAGCCAGGTGGGCAGAGGGACCGCATGCAGCCATACCTCTAGGTAGGAGGTGGCGTGATGTGGATTGATTGTCCCAAGGAGGAGGGGCAGGATCCTTGAGGTACCCAACCTCTTGGATGAGACCTTGCTACGGGAGCCCCGACATGGAGTAGCAGGAACTGACTGATTGGGTAGAGACAAATGCAGATGGAGCGGTAGAGAGAGCGACAATGTAGGGAATCCCAGGACAGTGCATAGCTAGCAGGCTGCAGCAATGCGAGAGGCACAAGTGTTTTGCATAGTGCTAGGTGGCACAAAGAAGTGTGCAATGGTGTGAGATGCATGGAGATGTTGTAATAGCGTAGATGTCAGAGAGGGAGCACTTGTCAGCAGTAGGTAGAGCTTCAGCGTCACAGTATGTTCCTAGCCCAACAGAGTGGTCAGTTGGGAGTGTTCCTGTTCCAAGTGTTGTTGGAGAAAGTGGATCGGGCAAATGTGTTGCATGCAGAACATTCCAGAGTTGCAGGATAGGGGTTGCAGATAATCCATATCTTGTTGAGAGGAAGTGTTGAAAATGCAATAAGATGATGGAGCTTAGTGAAAGGAAGTCGCCTTCACTAAGTGGGCCCGCAGGTTATTTTTGTCGCAAAGTCTATTTTTAGACTACATCTATTTTTAGACATATGGATCATGGTCTATGGGTTGCAAGATGCTATTTGTGGATGATTGGTCATGTTGGTAAAAATAGATGGACTTCTATTTTGAGACATATGGGCGGAGTCTATTTTTAGACTGCCAAGCTAAAAATAGAACAGTCGAATATTATTAGCTCTTAATAATATTTGGACTATAAACATTATCAATCCTCTTGGAGCACTTCAATTCGAGCTACGGATGTGGAACATGCAACTGTCAAAAGGAATTACACTTTTCTTATGGGTCAGTTGAGCTATTGCATGCAGGACTTCAGTTAGAACTCATGTGGTTGAATTTGGTGGAGTTGATTGTGGAGTTGATGGAGTTGTGTTCAATTTGACTTGGTTAAACTAGTTGTATTAGTCTAACTTTAGAATACACTAGTGATGAGTGATGTGAATTATTTTTTAAATTAATTCATTAATTATTAACTCATAAAGCAACTGAAGAATACATCAGTTAACTCAGTGCATGGACAGTTCAGTGGAGACGGGTGTTATAGGTTGAGATTGCTATCAGTTATAACTATAATTGTGCATGAGATTTTGCACATGCATGGATTGAGTATTGCCAATGAGGATTGCGTGGTTCATCCAAGGAAATACGAGTTTGGTTCAACCATTCATCATTATTCTCATGCAGGATTGCGTAGTGGAGGCAGGCAAAGTAACAGAGGAGATTTGAACCTGTGATTGATTCAGATCTGAGCTAGTTTTGTGTGTAACAGGTGGAGATAGTACTGAGTACTTGTGAGGAGTATTGTACTATGTATTGTGACATGTTCTCAATAATTATAATATACAGATAGTGTGGGGTTTTCAGCTGTATGCTTTCCCCAGGTTACATACTATGTTAATGTGTGCATGTGATTGTTTCTGAATACTGCAAAATTGATGATCAACGTAGAGGAGGTTATGTATTATGCATGTATTCCGCAATAGTGTATAATCGGGATAATCTCTGTGAATAAGTGTCATATTATTCCAAATTTCTACAACTGGGAAACCGATGGGCAAGATTCTGAAATTTCTTCTGGGAGGCTGGATGACTGCTGTGAGAACTGCACAAAAGGTAGTCTAGGATGTCTGGGAGGCAATATTAACTGCTGGACTTGCGTAATGCGCAATCCAGACTAGCTGTTGGGATTACCCAATGCACAATTCCAGCTAGGAGTGACTGCAGGCTCAGGGACTGCATTGCATAATTTTGTGGGCCAATAGTCACTATCCCTTAGAAATGTGTAAAAAAGTCCTAGAGGATAGTGCTGGGTAGAAATGTTCATTTCTAGAGAGGAAGATAGAGCCTTCCTTCCCCAGATTGCGCAATGTTGTCTTAGTGAAGGCAAAGTCTGGGCCGAGGTTGGCCCAACTCATTGATGGGAAACTAAAAGAAAATAAGACAATGAATGCATGACAACATTAAGTGAAAGAAGAAGTGATTAACAGTGCATGCAAACATGAATGAGAGATTCAACAAACAGATCAACATGCATGTGGGTGAAGCGATTCACCAATTTGGCGAACGTTTGTGCAAAGCAGTTTCATGCATGTGACAGTAGTTAGATAGCAACAAAAATTGAAATAGAGCTAGGACAAGCTAGTATACATGTAAATGATAGCAAGTGTTCAAAGAAATCAAGCAAATAACACTCACACAAGCGAATACACAAAAAGCAACAAAATGATGAAAAAGACAAGTTGAGGCCACTTACCCATGAATAGTTGATATGGGTGTGTCGAAGAGTCCTGGATGTGTTGTGGGATGTCAAAGATCCAAGATCGATGTGAAATAATGAGATCTTATGTGACGAATAAATAAGTTTGGGCTCATGATGCTCATGCCACAAATATAAGAAAAAACGACACTTGGAGGAAAGTTTCTAAAAGAACTTTGCATGTAACCTCTAGCTGCTAAAAATAACTCCCTAAATCATGGGATGCCTTTTGCATGTTTCCCTTTTCTATTTTGGGAAAAAGCAAGCCATGCATGCAAGTCAAGTTTCCTTAGTCCCCAGTGGAACTTGTCAACTGGACTGCTCATGCATGACGCTGCTCAACTGCTTGACAAAAATGCACATTTCTGGCTAGGATCTGGGTTGGTTGCCCAGGAGATTTGTGCAATTTATGTGTAGAGCAGCTGACTGTCACCCATATTTACACAAATTATGGGCTAAGGAGCCTTGCTGGGGAAAATTGCGCAATTTTCACTAGGAGTGTTGGGTGGAAGAATTGCACAATTCTAGAGCTTAGTAGGTTTCCAGACAAGATTGTCTAATTTCTGGAGGGAAGGCTAGTTGCCCTTCAGAAATGTGCAATTTCTTGGGGAAGTTGCTCAGCCTGCAACTGGACTAGGTTAGGGTGATCAGCCTGTGAGAAGAATGCATCAAGCTGTGATCGACAGGTTGTCTTTTTGCAAACAAAACACTAAAGCTTGTGTACTTGACAAAGCAATACAAGGTGTTGTGAAAGGTTGATAGGGAAGCTCCAAAATGAGGCTAAGAAAAATTTTTGGAGGGTGGTTGTAACCGCTACAACACTTGGTGACACATTGGTAGAACTCCAGCTCTCTGAATGGACTTTGCTCGTGAAAATCAAGTCTAACACCTCCGAAAGTATTGGTCAGTTCTCAACTCATCTTGGTTTCACACTAGCTTGATTATAAGATGTAGCATCTGCCAAACTCTTGGTCGATTGACACACATTCTATTAGGATCCTATACCAATAGGAATCATAATTTTTGAATGGCTAAGATATAAACTGTAATATGTACATACCTTTGCTTTCTGCAAATGTTTTCCATATTCAAAAAATTAAGAAATGTAAAGAGGTTATGTCCTAAAACAATAATCAAAGGACAAAAAGAATAAAAAAGGTCAAAAAGGATAAAAGATATGAACCCCAAGAAAAATAAAAGACCATGAAAGTGAGCAAGTCAAAATGCCACTACTATTTACTTTTTGTACTAAATAAATGATTGTGTGTAGTTTGTAATATTTGCCATAATCCATGATAGTCAAAATGTTTAAGCTTGGCTATTTCATGTTTCAATTTCATGTCCATAGATAGAGAATAAAATCTGACCAAACTATTTAATCTTGGCAGATAAGTAGATAGGTAGAGTAAATAAAAGGAGCTCAATTGTTTAATCTGAGCCCTTGGATGTAATAAGGTTAGATTTAGTTAGTTTACTATTGTAAAGAAAAAGAAAAATGTTTTATAAGGGTTTTATAGCTTAAATGCACCCTAATAAAGAGAAGTAAAAATGGTAGGATGAGTAGATGGGTAAGTAGTAGAAATGTTGCAAAATTTTGATGATTGATTAGACAAAAGCATGTGTATCATCTTTTTCATCATAAAAGTTCCAAATGTGAATGGAACTCACGCATGCATATGGATATCAAAGTCAATTAATTAATTCCCCTCATTCATTTCACCTTTTATTTAACTAATTTCCCACAATAAAGATCAAAGTACTTAAAAAACCCTAAGTCAAAGAGGCTTAGAGCATTTCTCTAACTTTTGGAGGGACCGAACCCTCGGCTCAATGACTTATAGGCAATAAGTACTAAGTCCCTTCATAAACATTCATTCCCCCCCCTCCAATTCATTCA
Organism: Pinus tabuliformis; assembly: GCA_031772625.1. Taxonomy (NCBI): domain Eukaryota; kingdom Viridiplantae; phylum Streptophyta; class Pinopsida; order Pinales; family Pinaceae; genus Pinus; species Pinus tabuliformis. The sequence continues at coordinate 151,363,089 of CM062812.1, forward strand.
TTTTCCCTAAATAATATTCTTTCCTAAGGTTAAATCACTTTTACCAAGGAAAAGTATTTTTCCCCCCATATAACTCATTTTCACATCAAAAACCCATAAAAACACTATATCCTATGTCTTCATGAGATTATCAAAAAGCATTAAAAACATGAAAATCATATTCTTAGGGTATGGTGCCCTTTCCGCTCATTTGACTAAATTATTAATGTATTTATTAAATCCTTAGTGAAAACCCATTTCCCGTATATATATATTAACTCCCACAATATTAATTAATCCCACCCCAGTTTAACTATATAAACTAAGGTTTTCTACCCTGGACCCACTAACTAATTGATCCTTGATTAAGTTGGTTAAAAAACCCAATTAAATTGCACCTGATACCTTAACCCCTACCTTAATCTCACATTAAACCAAAATCGCCGCGCTTAAACGCCCACAGGGCCCCCCCATTTCCTTTCGTGCAACTCCATCGCCCGACCACCACACGATCTCTCCCCTCCCCATCTGACAGCTCGTGTTGATTTTGGAAGGGCCCGAAATCTGAACATTACCTGCTTGAAATGGGTTGTTTTCCACTGGGCCCCCGAGGCGACGTGGCGCTTAATGAATGGAATTGGGCGGCCTGCCCCCAATACCGCCAAGCGCCCAAAAGCTGTGCGAAGTAAACCACATACTATCAGCCCCCTATGCGCTAAAACAATCACTGTTCACCCCGCTACATGCCAAAATAGCCACTGTTCACCCGTACCTGCCAAATTGACTTTCACGCATAAATCCAAAAATCCCCAAATTATTGTTTTTATCATTTTTTTAACTGTAAACTTCCATGCACACGTATGTGAACGTCCAAGTTGTCAAACCATGTACAATTGCACCCTGAAGATGCTACGAAGCTCCCAAATCGCCTTCCATCCTGCTCGTAGCCTTTTCAACCATTCACAGTTGCCAGTTACCCGGTTCAGACCCTGTTTTCTTCAATTCCAGGTATTTAAGCTAGAATCCATTGAAAACCCTGTCAATTTATGAACAATTAACTAAGTTTTCTTAATTGAAATTAAAAGAGAAACTCTAGTAACTTAAACCCACCTGGAATTGAACCAACATTGCCTTAAAATACTGAAAATTTACCTCCCCCGTTCTCAAATCCACAAGAAATGAGAATGGTAGCCCTAATTGCCATGGATGTCAGAGAAATTTCCACTCCTCACCTAGACTTGGACCACCTTCCCCTTGCTGATAAAGATTTCAAAATCAAGGACACCTCTGTCCATGAATCCCATCTCAAATTATACTATCGGTATAGAGACCAATACCTAAACCATGTTGATAAAATATGCCTTTGGGAATCTAATTTGCCAAAGTATCAATTCCCTGAGGTGCACATCTTTCCAGAAAATGTCCATTATTGCCACGCAAACTACCTCCACAGTCAAAGAGCAACAATGTCCCCTAACCAAACATACTTTTCACCATCACTGCCGAGTCAATCAATGAAATGTTGCAACTTCATCCAGGGCAAAACCTAACCCCTATTTCAATTGGAGACCTATTAGACCTATTCCCCAAGCTTACCACTGTAAAACTTGCTAGGATGTTCCAAACCTCCATTAGGGAGGAAAAGTATATCCCAAAAGATCCTCCTCCATATGTGGCTACCATGTTTTCCCCATTTGTCCAAGACATTGTAGCAATTATATATAGTGTCCTAGGTGTCACACGGAATCAGTCAAAAGTGCGGACACAACTGACCTTCCTAGAAGTCTAAGACATTCTAATGACAAACAAAACAAACTGGAGCTATCCTTCTCTAAACATGCATTATGATATGAGAAATCAAGTGTTTCGTTCTTACCTTTGTCCAAACGCTGTTGTAGAAGTCCAAGCTTTGTTGATCTGGATGAGCTCCTCCTTTTCTCCAAAACCTGCAATCATCAACAGTCAAACAATTAAATAGCACCTGATTATAACATAAAACAAAGCGTATTCAACATATAGACCAAGGAGTACATGAAATAACCCATAAACAACAAGTTATTGAGAAGAATGGACCAATTTGCATTAAAGGTAATCAAAAGGAACCATTACAACCTGAGCCTTGGTGTTGTGCAAGCTCCTTCCAAGGTCCACAAGAGTCTTCCTCTACTTTGACAAAGCTCACCCACTTCCAAATAGAACAAGCAAAGATGGCAATCTCTCCTCACAAGCTTCTAAATGGGAGTCCTAATTCCTGCAGCATTTACCCTTAGAAATGTATAGCTTTCAACCTCTCCTCCTTCTGGCCCAATGCCTGTATTTATAGTGCTCAAGAGGAGGTTAATCAAGTCCACCATCAATGGGATAATCCCCTCTTTGGGTGGGATAGCTCCCTTATTGATGGGATAAGTTCCTCTTTGGTAGGAGTGCATGAACCATCTGGAGGCGCTCAATACACGTCGAACAACCTTCTAGAATGTTCTAGAAATGACCACAAGTAACTTTTTAAAGATGAAACTTGCGCATTCTAACCTTTACAAGGGGACGCACCTGCCCCTTTACATACAGAGCGTCCAAAGACGCAGTTTTTGTGAACATTGGGAGCGTCCCCGCAGGTAAGGTTGAGAGAACCTGCGTCCCCAGAGATAAATACATTTATACAAGACTTTCTCTCTTTTTGGAGTTTGACATGGAGAGCAAAGGCATAAGACTTGCCTAAGAGGGTAGCATGACTGTTGATTGAGCCATACTAACTGTAAATAGTCATGGTGACATTTTTTAGTGTAACAGATTGCCCCCTAAAGTGCGAAGCCTGTAATAGATTAGGGTTTGTATTATCTAGGAAGGGTGAAGCGCTTTATCATTTCAAGGATTATCTCATGAAGAGCCTGGTCAGAACCTGCAATTTTCAACACAAAATACATGTATAAGATTATATCATCACTAAGGTAGGCATTCCCATACTCAGATCAAAACTTTAACTAACAGACTAACTACTCTGATACAGGAATGATTTTGCAGTACATCACGATCATAGACTTTTGTATACACAGTATGGACGCAGCCATCTGTTTATGATTAGTCTACTTAGATAATGAATACAAAACTCCTCACAGCCTGGATGGTGGAAACTAGATCCAGGGTCTTCATTTCTACTTCCCGAATTGGTACGATTCTAGCCATGCGAATAAATGAGTTGATGTCGAACATGGTAGAAACCACTTGATTACCAGTCGATGATGTAAACTGTTAACAAGCATGAGAGAGACCACCAGTAATGTCAATGGTTCTCAATGTACCCAGTACAATCCATGAGATGTGAATGAATGAGTTGATGTCGAACATTTCACGGAATCCTTCGATTGAAAGTCAATGATGTAAACTGACGTCAAAGGCGAGAAACCTGCCATTGATGCATGCAGACTTCAAGGTACTGACAATTTCTAAGTCATCTCTCTAGATAATGTGCTAATGTCGATAGAAAGCAACCCGTTGCAGGCAAGCCCACAACACGAAATCATTGTTTAAGTTGAAGAAATGTTGCTGTAAGGACTGACTCAGGGATGATCAAATGGATGACAAGTATTTTGGAGATGAAAGTTTTTCTTGCAAACCTCTTGAACACATAACGACACAACAGATGGCTTGGTGATAAACGACTCAAAGTTAATCCCCGGAACCCGGCTGAAGACTTTCAAAGTGGTTTGATTAACTGTGAGGTAAAAGATTTCCCAACCTAGGTGAATGAAAAGTGTCGTGTTCAAGAGTGGTAATAAAGTTTCTTCTGAGACAAAAGGTAACAAATAGGCTCATTCTTCTCTCTTTTCCCCCACCATTTCTGGCAAGTACCTCTTTATTTTTTAACAAGCTTGAGGAGGATAACATATGCTTGATTATAAGCTCATCCTTCGGATGAGTCCAACCTAGTTTTGATTCGAACCCTAGGAAGGAGTGGTTCGTTCCTGTTTGTAATTGAACAGGTCCTTTACTGTGAAATTTTAACGAGTCCAGTATAGGAGAAACTCCGCGTTTTTCAATTTTAGAGAGTCTGAAAAACTTAAGAAGACTCCAGGTTGAACTTTTTCGTAAATTTGTGTCCCCCAAGCCCGAAAAAGTACAAAATAATACTTGGGAGAACCGCTTGATCTTGCGACCAAGGAGTACTTTTATGATTAGTGTCTCTGACCTGAAAAGTAAAAAGCGATCAAGGACACGTCGTTTTATTTCCGTATCGAGTTAGAAACGACAAAAACCCGGCAATCTTTTCCTGTTTTTACGGTCAGAAAAGAGCTATAAGGGGACCGTCTTTTAATTCCGTTTTAACGAGTGTAAAAGAAACGCTCGGCAATCTTTTCATGTTTTAGGAGTTTGAAAAGGGCTTAAAAGAGAACTCCAAGGTTTCACTTTTTCGTAAGTTTTAACGAGTTCGAAAAAATGATAAAAATGTACTCATGGTTTTCATTTTTTCGTAAGTTTTAATGAGTTCGAAAAAATGATAAAAAATGTACTCATATGGCCGACTTTCAATTTAATTTACGAGTAGGAAAAGACGGAAAGAACTCGGCATTTTCATTTGTTTTACGAGAATGAAAGATAGCAAAATAATCTCGGGATTTTCATGAGTTTAACGAGTCTTGAAAATAACTGAAATTGACTCGAGATAGGTTTCATTTTTACAAAAGCTTGAAATAGATAAAAACTATGCTTCAAAGTACTTTCATTTTTACACAAGCTTGAAATAGAGAGAAAACTGTGCTTGATGCCCCCTAAGCGTAACTGCTAGAGCACATGCCCCCCAACTTCATTTCATTCAACCAGTTGGATGAAATGAAGGTTCAAGTACGAGATCGTTTGAAAGACTCGACCTAAAACTTAAAAAACTGAAATAACTAACCTAAAATAGACAACTTAACATTTATGAAATCTAGTCAAACTCTCGACTCAAGTAGAGGAGGATTTGTTTCATTTTTTAACGAGCTTGACACAGGAAAAGAACTATGCTCGGATTCGGTTTCATGTTTACGCAAGCTTGAAACGAAAAACTATGCGTGTTATAAGTTCACATGCCCCCAGCATAATGATGCAAAACGAGGTACATAATTTGTCACACGGAATCAGTCAAGAGTGCGGACACAACCGACCTTCCTAGAAGTCTAAGACATTCTAATGACAAACAAAACAAACTGGAGCTATCCTTCTCTAAACATGCATTATGATATGAGAAATCAAGTGTTTCGTTCTTACCTTTGTCCAAACGCTGTTGTAGAAGTCCAAGCTTTGTTGATCTGGATGAGCTCCTCCTTTTCTCCAAAACCTGCAATCACCAACAGTCAAACAATTAAATAGCACCTGATTATAACATAAAACAAAGCATATTCAACATATAGACCAAGGAGTACATGAAATAACCCATAAACAACAAGTTATTGAGAAGAATGGACCAATTTGCATTAAAGGTAATCAAAAGGAACCATTACAACCTGAGCCTTGGTGTTGTGCAAGCTCCTTCCAGGGTCCACAAGAGTCTTCCTCTACTTTGACAAAGCTCACCCACTTCCAAATAGAACAAGCAAAGATGGCAATCTCTCCTCACAAGCTTCTAAATGGGAGTCCTAATTCCTGCAGCATTTACCCTTAGAAATGTATAGCTTTCAACCTCCTTTCCTTCTAGCCCAATGCCTGTACTTATAGTGCTCAAGAGGAAGTTAATCAGGTCCACCATCAATGGGATAATCCCCTCTTTGGATGGGATAGCTCCCCTATTGATGGGATAAGTTCCTCTTTGGTAGGAGTGCATGAACCATCTGGAGGCGCTCAATACACGTCGAACAACCTTCTAGAATGCTCTAGAAATAACCACAAGTGACTTTTTAAAGATGAAACTTGCGCATTTTAACCTTTACAGGGGGACGCACCTGCCCCTTTACATACAGAGCGTCCAAAGACGCAGTTTTTGTGAACATTGGGTGCGTCCCCGCAGGTAAGGTTGAGAGAACCTGCGTCCCCAGAGATAAATACATTTATAAAAGACTTTCTCTCTTTTGGAGTTTGACATGGAGAGCAGAGGCATAAGACTTGCCTAAGAGGATAGCATGACTGTTGATTGAGCCATACTAACTGTAAATAGTCATGGTGACATTTTTTAGTGTAACACTAGGTTACACAACCAGTGAGTATATAGATGAAATCATCCTGGCTTTCATGTCCATCTTCACTCCAGGACAGTCTCCTACTGTCATGTAAGATTATGCCAAATTCATAGCTGATAGGATGCATGACCAACTTCTTAGGATGAGTAATGAGAGAGTATTCAAGTATTCCTCATTTTTGTACCACCTTTTTCTATATTACCAAGCTAACAAGTTCCCCTTTACTCTCCAAAAGCTTGATATTAAAGGTCACCTTAAGTCAGTGATTTTCTGGACTCCTTTGATCCATAAGTATAACTCCCCATATACCTATATAGATTTCATAGATATTTTTTTACACCCTATAGTAACAATGCTGATAGGCATCCCTCCTCCAAGAATTAGTTTAGATATCAAGAGGATCCTGCAGCTTTAAAAACAACACAAAGTGGGAGATTGGTACTTGTACCAAAATCACACTGAAATTAGGATCTATGGCTGTGAGTTGGCCCCATATAAACTACCCATATACCTCCCAATTCAGATGAGGTGAATTTTGTTAAAGCCAAAAAGAAGGCCCAGCTTAGAATTAAAGATCAACTAGGCCCCTTTGTGTGTAATAGCCAAGAAGTTGGAAAGGAAACAAAGCAAATCCTTTAGAGACTTAATCTAAAACAGAGCTTCATGTGGAGATATGATCCCTTGGACTTCATCTGCAACAAAAGACAGAAAAGCAAGATGGCTCCCTACATTCACCACTGAATCCCTAAAATAGAAAATATGTCAATCAATTGGAATGGGTAGAGAATACTTTAATGGACAGGGATAGCACTGAATTTTCTATTGAAAATGCTCTATTTGATCTAGAGAAACAGCTTGATGAGGGTTCTTTCCTGCAGGTGCTAAGAGGATCCTAGGTCCAAGAAGAATCACAGGCACAAGGAGAATCTCAGGCACAAAGTGAATCACATGTAGAAGAAGAATCCCAGGTGCAAGAAGAGTCAAAACAGCTAGACCTATCAAAGGAGTTAACTCAAATAGGTATACCAGAGCCCATCATGAGTACTCCCCCATACTTGCAAACTCATCTAAATGAGGAGAAAAGCCTTAAAAGAAATAGGGATCATGGTAGGCAGTGACTTGTACGGTAGTGCCTTGACAATGATTTGGCATAAATGAACCAAAATGGATACTAGAAAACCCTCTAAGTCCTCTAAAGATCAAAAATATTGCAAAAGAAGGACTCTTAGAAATAGCAGATAACACTATCGAGAGTGAAAAACATGAAGAAATGAACAAAAAAAAATCTATCGGAGGCATGGATAGTGATGCACGAGTGCTTTCGGATTTTGCAGATCAACGATCCAGATCTGATCAGCATATCGAAATTGTTGAAGGCAGGCGGAGGCTATCGGAGGTGAGCATATAAATGTTGTGATAGCGATCAGTGGGGTCAACGAGGACTATCGATCAAGCACGCAGATTGATGGCCCAGGTTAACCACCATATTGCATCGACAGATTACAAGGGAGCGCTTACAATGGCCTGGGGCTTATGCGATATGTGATTGTGACAAGTCGCATCGCAATATCGCATCGGAGCAACACAAAGGGGTGGGGCCAATACATGCAACTGCGATAGCCAGACCTGACGGGATTATAAATGAAAACACATATATTTTGAGTTCTAGAAAACAGGGTTTTCCTTTCTAATTCGCATTTTAATTAATTAAGCGAAATGAAAAGAACAAAGCCCCAATGCGATGAGAATGGACCCGCCAGGATTATGGATGATAGTTGATAATATTTCAAGTCTGGTAAAAGGGTTTTTCCAATGTAAATCACATTTTCGTTAAATGAACAAAAAACAAAAGAAATGCAAATAAAGCAATAAAATGGATCCGAAAGGGTTTATACATGCATACATATATGTTTTCCATTCTGTAACAAGCGGGATTTTGGGCAAGCTATAGGTGGTAAGTGGTTTTGGCCGGGCTCCGCCCGAGCCCATACACTGGCTGCCACGTGGCCAAACACCGGAGAGAGAAAACCACCCTTTATGGGTGGTTAACCACCATATACATGAGCCGCCTGAATTGAACCTCAGTTGTTGGATGAAGATCTCTCAGATCAATGGTGGATATGTGATGGTGATATAAAGGTGGACCAGATAGGAGTTATAAGGCGGAATTTGTAATATTTCAAATCCGATAAATGACAGATTGGCATATTTTCACTGTTTTTAGTGCATTTCTTTGTGTAAAAAGAGAACGCTATTTTTAGGGATTCTAACGGCCCAATGGTCCCTTCCGTTGCAGAACAGGTGGCCACCTTCCCTGAAGATGTTATGCCATGATTGCTAACGCTCATAATCAGATTCAAGTGGACAAAGGCCGGGAGCCAGGGAGCCCGAGAACTGGAAATGAATAGACAGCACCGATTGGCTTCAAAACCATAGAAGATAGAAGACAGAGGCAAGCAGTGCTAAGACAGAAAAAAAACAGAGAGAGAGAGTTAGTGAGGAGAGTCTATGTACTCAGAAAAACTTGTGGGATCCAAGTAAAGCTTGTTGTTTTGTATCTGTTATGTGAGACTCAAATTGAGCTCACTTTTGTAAAAATCTGCTTCTGAAGACATAATAGAGAGGTTGCCACTAAAGGCTAGACCAGGAGACGTAGCCCAAGAGTTTTGGGTGAACTCCTTATTAAACTTGTTGTGTTATGTGTGTTTGATTATTAAGTTTCTTTAACTGCTTCATTGTCTATGTTATTCGCAATCTTATTGATCCATTACACTAAGTAATATAGGCAAATCCGTGCACATGAATCTGTAATACCTTAATAATTGTCTAACATCTCATTATCAGATCAAGTGGTATTAGAGCTTTAGGTTTGCTAAGGTTAAACAAGCTTGTGCTGGATTGTTGAATGCTAACTAGGTCAAAGCTAAAACTAGGAGAAGGAGAACTTGTTGAGGCTAATCCAGAAATTGGAAGAGTCTATCCTAGGAGGAGGATGGCATAACAAACTTCATCGGAATCAGAATCATTTCATGGACAATTTCATGACCATGAGAGCCATGGTGGAAGAGATGTATCGAGAATTTAAGAAAGGCCGAGGTGAAAGCACTTCATCACCTCAAACAGAAAAAGGAGCAAAGGAACCTCTTCTAGATGGCCATCCAGAAGGAAAAGGAAAAGAATAGAGGCCTTCTCCACCATATACTCCATCATCACCATCCTTATCATATTCTTCACATAAAACTAGCCCTGAAAAGAAAAAGAAGAAAACTATTGTGATTAAATTAGATGTGAAATTTGATTTGCCAATTTATGATGGTGAATTAAATGCAGAAAATCTAGCTAACTGGATTAGACAGATTGATGTATATTGTAGGGTAAAGAAAATCGATTCAAAAAGGAGAAAGATTCATCTAGCTATCCTTCACCTTGGAGGAACTTCCCTAGTGTGGTGGGAAGGCAAGACACAAGATGATTTAAAGAAGCATGGTAAAATTCTTTCTACCTGGAATGAATTCGTTTCTGCCATTAAAAACAATTCTATCCAGTAGCTTATATGCAACAAGCAATGATGAGTTGGCAAACTCTTCGCCAATTAAAGGGGCAAAGTGTACAAAGCTATACCCAGGAATTTAGAAAAAGAGCTTTAATTCTAGGCATTTCTCTGGACTCACCTAAAACTTTGTTGAAGTATATAGGTTGTCTGCATAGCTATTTGAGGCACACCATTCTCATGTTTAACCCTACTAGCATAGATGAGGTATCAGTTTAGGCTACACATCTAGAGGCTAGAGGCAAGAATGTGAACCTAGAGATCGGGGGATCATCAAAACCAACTGCAAGCAAGAACAAGGAAACAAAGAACCAAAAATGGAAGGAGAGGAAGACAAACACTATACAGAAAGACAAACCTTCATGCACTCACTGCAAGAAGGATGGGCATGATGATGAACACTGCTGGTCTTTGCATCTGGATCTGAAACCTAAGAAGTTTGGTGGTAAGAAGAAGAAGATTGTTGTTTCTATCTAGAAAGATTTGGGGTTAGACTCAGGTGATGAAACAACAGTCACAGCCACAATATAAAAGGTCAAAATTCTGAAGCATCTAAAAGTAATTCTGCACAATCTATAGATAATGACGATAATGAGAGGAAAAGACATGAGCATTTTCATATTAGAGTTATTTCCAAGAATCAAAAGATTGATACTTTATTTGATAGTGGTTCACAAGTAAACTTGATTTCTGAAACAATTATAAAGAAGTTGGGCTTACTAACAACACCTCACAAGAAGCCATATCCATTAGGTTGGGTATGTGATAAAGCAAAGCTACAAGTGACTAGACAATGTAAACATAGGTTTGCTATTGGGTCAACTTTTGTAGATGAGGTTGAGTTAGATATAGTTCCCCTAGATATATGTGGTATTGTTTTAGGAAGTCCTTACTTGTATGATAGAAAATCCATTTTCTATAGAACTGAAAATAAGTATCAACTCACAAAAGATGGAATAGAATATATTGTAAGAGCTCATCAGCTCAAAAATAACTACACTCTCATAAACTCAGGGCAGATGAAAAGAATTGTAAATTCACGCAAGCAATTTTTACTAATGGTTTTAAAGGAAAAGACCCCTGATAAAACCAATTCATTTGAAGGTTGTGATGTTAAATAGAAAGCTGATTTAGAAAAAGTTGTTTTAGAATATGATATCATATTTCAAGAACCTAAAGGTCTGCCACCCAAAAGGGAAATTGTACATGATATTCATTTGCAGCAAGATGCTCCATTGCCTAACATTGGAATGTACAGGTTATCCACTTTAGAGAATGCAGAGATCAAGAAGCAGGTACAGGGGCTACTCGATAAAGGGTTCATAAGGACAAGCACATCACCATGTGGATCTCCAATTGTGTTGGTGAGAAAGAAAGATAGTTCGTGGAGGATGTGCATTGATTACAAAGCACCGAATAAAATAACGATCAAGAATTGGTATCCTCTTCCTCACATAGATGATCTATTAGATTAGTTGAAAGAGGAAGTTTACATTTCCAAGTTGGACTTGCGTAGTGGCTATCATCAGGTCAGAGTAGTAGAACAAGATGCATGGAAAACTGCTTTCAAAACAAAGCAAGGGCTATATGAATGGCTAGTTATGCCTTTTGGCTTAACTAATGCTCTTGCCACTTTCATGAGAGTTATGAATGATGTACTCAGACCTTTTATTAATGATTTTGTAATTATATATTTAGATGACATTCTTGTTTTTAGTAAAACATGGGAAGAACATTTGAAGCATGTAAAGCAGACTCTAGATGTTTTGAAAAGAGAAAATCTCTATGTTAAGTTATCAAAGTGTGAATTTGGAAAAACATCTTTAAATTATTTGGGTCATATTGTAGGCGGTGGTGAATTGAAGATAGATCCTTCTAAGGTTGAAGTCATTGTGAACTGGCCTAAACCCAAATCTGTTACAAAAGTTAGGAGCTTCCTAGGAGTAGCACAACATTGGAGAAAGTTTATTGCTAACTTTTCCTTGATTGTAGCTCCCTTACATGCTTTGACAGGATTGAACAAGGTGTTTCAGTGGGGAGGCAAACAACAGAAATCCTTTGACACCTTGAAAGAAAAAAATAGCACAACACTATTACTAGCATTGCCAGATCTTCAACGACCATTTGAGATTGAAACAGATGCCAATGACTATGCCATGGGAGCAGTGTTGATGCAACATGATAAACCCATATGTTATCATTCTGAGACATTTAATTCTGCAGTAGTTAATTATCCCACATATGATAAAGAATTGTATGCGTTAGTATAGAGTGTGAAAAAGTGGAAACATTACCTAATGGGAAGAGAAACAGTTATACATATTGATCATCAACCACTTCAATATTTACACTCACAAACTCAATTGCAGCAATCAAGAAACTATTGGTGGATGGGTTTTCTACAACAGTTTCATCTTGTCATCAGATATAAGAAAGGCATACACAATAAGGTTGCAAATATGCTATCCAGACCAGTCATAAATGCATCTACTATACTTAAGCATAACTTAGTATTGCATGAAAGCTACATTGAACAATATGCTCAAGATGTAGATTTTAAAGATGTATATGCAACTTTAAGTCATGGAAAACAAGTAGAAGAATTAGACTATCATGTTAAGGACCAACTCTTATATCATTTGGGAAAGTTATGCATTCCTCAAACTGAAAGAGTCAACATAATCCGAGAAGCACATACTTCTCTTATATCAGGCCATTTTGGTGTAAGTAAAACAGTTGCACAGCTGCAAAGGTTCTGTTATTGGCCAAGAATGCATGAGATAGTTTCTAGATGTATTAAAGGATGTACCATGTGTGCTAAAAGCAAGCCCAGCAATAGAAAACTAGGCTTGTACACTCCACTTCCAGTTCCTTCTCATCCTTGGGAAAGTGTTTCGCACATAGTTCCCCTATCAAGCGCGTAGATCGATGGCCTAGGTTAACCTTCCATATCACATCATCAGATTACAAGGGAGTTCTTACAATGACTTGGGGCTTATGCGATATGTGATTGTGACAAGTCGCATTGCAATATCTCATCAGAGCAACACAAAGGAGCGGGGTTGATACATGTGACTGCAATAGCCCGACCCGACAGGATTATAAATGAAAACACATATATTTTGAGTTCTGGAAAATAGGGTTTTCCTTTTAATTCACATTTTCATTAAATAAACGAAAGCAAAGAACAAAGCACCAATGCGATGAGAATAGAATCAACAGGATTATGGATGATATTTGATAATATTTCAAGTCTAGTAAAAGGGTTTTCTCAATGTAATTTGCATTTTCGTTAAATGAATGAAAAATAAAAGAAATGCCAATAAAGCGATAAAACGGACCCAAAAGGGTTTATACATGTAGACATATATGTTTTGAGTTCCGTAACAAGCAGGATTTCGGGTGGGTCATAAGTGGTAAGTGGTTTTGGTGGGCTCTACTTGAGCCCATACATTGGCTACCACATGGCTAGGCGCTAGAGAGAGAAAACCACCCTTTTCAGGCAGTTAACACCCATACGCATGAGCCACCCAAAATGAACCTCACCCGTTGGATCAAGATCTCTCATATCAACGGTGGATATGTGATGGCGATATAAAGGTAGACCCGATAGGAGTTATAAGGTGGAATGTATAATATTTCAAATCCAATAAACATCAGATTGGCGGATTTTCACAGTTTTTAGTGTATTTCTCTGTTTAAACAGAGAACGCTATTTTTGGGGATTCTGAAGGCCCGATGGTCCCCTCCATTGAAGAACAGGTGGCCACCTTCCCTGATGACATTATGCCATGATTGCTAACTATCATAAGGGGATTCGAGTGGACAGAGGCCAGGAGATAGGGAGCCGAAGAAGTGGAAATGAATAGACAACGTCAATTGGCTTTAAAGCCACAGAAGGCACAAGACAAAGGTAGGCAGTGCTGAGACAGAGAGAAAACAGATACAAAGAGTTAGTGAGTAGAGTCTATGTACTCAGAAAGACTTGGGGGATCCAAGTAAAGCCTTGTTGTTTTTATCTGTTGTGAGAGACTCAAATTGAGCTCACTTTTGTAAAACTCTACTTCTGAAGACATAATAGAGAGGTCACCACTGAAGGCTGGACCAGGAGATGTAGCCCAAGAGTTTTGGGTGAACTCCTTATTAAACTTGTGGTGTTATGTGCATTTTTCTATTATGTTTCTTTAACTACTTCTTTGTCTATGTTATTCGCAATCTTATCAATCCATTGAACTAAGTAATATAGGAAAATCCATGCACATGAGTCTATAATACCTTAATAATTGTCTAAGATCTCATTATCAGATCAATATAGGCAAGTACGATAACTTTATTGGTAGCAAGGGTGTGACTGCTACAATGAGTCAAGGAAGGTGCATGAGAGGTTATAACACATGAGAGGTCCTAAATCTTCTCTTACTTTCTGAATAGCCTTAATTGCCACTTTCACCAATTCATTCTACTCAAATATAACTTGAATTGATGGCCAAATATCATTGACAGAGTCAATTATATTGGCCCAGAGAATTTCTTTGGTCTGTCCTAGTGGCTTTTGCAATGTTAAATCTTTTTCTAGGACTTTGATCTTTTCACCCATCCTTAGGTATTTTTGTGTTTCTTCTCTCTGCTAAATTTGGGCAAGCTTATAGTCAGTTTCTAAGCTTGCCACTTTCTCCTTTAGCCTTTTGAGCTCTGTTTCCTAGATTGACATTTCCTCCATGGCCTTTACTAGCTCTGATCTCATTGAAGACACTTTCTATCATTTTGATCCATAGCATCTTGAGAGAAAATTGTTATAGAAACGGAAGGTTCTGCATGAATCGATTATCGATTTTTGGTAGTGCTTCCATGACTTGCAGTTTCAAGCTCTAAGAACCAAATGAAATTTTCTTATCTTTGGGACCGGTTCGAGTATTGCCTTAAGAAATCTACTCGTCCCAAGAAGAAGCTTGAGATCAAGCCTTGCTCAACATTCTTCAGTGAGGGAGATGCACATCTCATGTGGATGCAGTCACTATTTTGACTGACTGTCCGCTTTCCCCTCATTCAATAGCTCCACCACTACCGAGTGATGTTGGGGATCATGCTCACACACTGGTTCATCTTTCACACCCTCCCAACATCACTTCACTCAATTTTCCTGTAGATTTGGTTGTGAGTCCTTCGACTTCTCATATGCATTTTGTTCTACGACCTTCGTCTTCACACTCAGGTGTTCCTCTGGATGATACCTTCTTGTGTTCATCCATTCTGAACTCTTCACTTGTTGTGAACGATGAACAAGCCACTGATAGAATTGGTGTTGCACAACCAACATGCGTTGTTATTCATGAAGAGTATGAGTGGGAGCTTGAGCATCAACACTTGGCGACGGATGACTTCCTTCCATCTGAGGCCCCTCCATTCTTTCCTAACATCTCTGGTGAACATGCCATCCATGATTTCACATGTGTGTCTTCATCCACAGATGCACCCATTGTTGATCACCCGCAGGACTCGCCAGATGTTGGTCCATCATTCGACAACGGAGAGGATAAGTTATTCATTGCAAATGCACTTGATCTTTCATCTGTCTTTTCCGGAAACATAGAGGATGAGCTTGTCCGCTTTCCATATAACCCTCTATTTGATTCATCTGATCATGATGATGTCAATGCAATCATTGATTTTTCTGATCGTGGTAGTCGCGATCCATTTGTTTCCATATATTATCACGATCATGGCTTTATCGCAGTCGATCTTTCAAAGCCACCGATTTATGATGATCTATCCGATGAAGAAGTTGAAACACCCAAGACTGTTGAGGCACTTCAGCCCAAGCTGATGGTTATGTCAGGCCCTCGCTCTCTTGGGCTTAGTCTCACTTTTGATCATGAAAGTATTCAATCACCCAAGGCTCCTCATCACACATATGTATGCATTGAAGATCCATCTCACACACAGATCATATTTCCTCCACTCAAACTGCACGATCTTATAGCTCATGCATTGGAGGAATCTTACATTGCAAGCGCATGTGTACGACACAAGTTATCTTTTTTTCTTTTGTTTTCTTTCATTTCTTAGTCAAGAGTGTGCTTATGCTTCAAAGTTGCACATAGTGTCACATAACACTATGATAATTCCATGGACTGATCTTCATGTAATTCCACCCACTTAGGTCCTATGGGTGCTGTCAAACACGAAGTGTGGTTGTCTTCCTTGTTATATCTTTACTGCTTGTTGGTTTGCAAAACTGGGTTGCTCACAGACCAAGCCTTCACCAACATGGGTCAACCAATGTGCCAGTGGCTACATTGGAAATATCACTTCACGTGATGAGGCCCATGCACCGTTAGTGTAGGAGTAGGAGTAGTGTTTGCTTTCAATCAGTTTTCTTGCATTCTTGTTTACTTACTCATTTTGTTTGTTTGTTTTTCTACTTTCTTGTTTGCTTACATGCTTTTCTTTCACTTTTACTTCTGCTCTTACCTTGCTTTGTTGTTTATTAGTTCACTTGTTTGGTATATTTTTCTTGTTTCATTCGTAGGTTAGTTTCGCACGAAACCATGTATGACTCTTGAAACAAGCCAGGTAAAGTACAAGAGGGCTTGTACAACTATCACTATTTGGTTATCTATCATCTTGCCTCTATATGAAGAAATTGTTACTTTTAGTCAATGATAGGTTGAAGGAAAATACGTGTTGTTTGAAGTGAACCTTGGTGAAAACACAACGCTTGCGCGCTAATTAGTGTCACCTTCTCTAGTCGGTTGTTTTTGAGTTAACCCTTGTCATCTAAGTTAGGTGAGGGGGAAAACCTTAACAGGCACATCAGAGATATAATAAACTACTTCTCTGCTGGAACATCCTCATCTGCTCTCAATAAGTGAGGATCCCTATTCCGCCTTTGAAATGAATAAGTGCTATGCACAATTGAAAAAAATGAAACAATGAAAAGTCAAAAAATTCAAAATCAAAAATGAATAAGGCAAAAGAAGAGAAAGGCTTCCTGTGCAGGGAGGTGATGCATGTAACTCCGCCGGGGTACTGACTAGGCTCGCTAGCAGCAGATCCATGCTTGTGTTCCTATGTGACTCCGTTGGGGTACTGTCTAGGCCTTTTGGCAACGGAGCAACACCAGAGATGAAACTAAGACCCTAACGACTATATTGATTGTGCACCAATATACCCCTCAACCCTAATTGAAACAACTATGTTTCCTTGGATTGGAATGTGTTATCACTCAAAAATTTTCCCTAGAAGTTATTAAAAGAAGGAATAATCCGAGGTAACCACAAACCAATCTTCAGACTCAGGTTCTAGCCACCTAATTCTAGAGAGGGCTCTCTCTAAGTTGGAATGCCATATTAGTATCAAACCCTCAGGAAACTTTATCAGAGCTAAGTCAAGTGGGGGTCTAAGATTAATTGGTATTGCATTGTATATATTGCTAAATCTGGTACAGTAATCCTGGACTATTTCATTTGGTCCTCTCCCGATGTTTTCATATTCTGAAAGGATTTGTAGAGGGTTCTTTTTCTTTTCCCATCTATTTAAAAATTGCTGATAAAATGCTTCTAAAGTGTCTATGATATTAGTAGGTAAAGCTTTAAACCATGTTCTCACATCACCAGCTAGAGTCTGAGCAAAAAGCCTCATTTCGACATCTCCAATATCAATTTCATGTAATTCAAAGAAATCTGTCATTTTGTTTGTATGCTATTGTGTTGTATAAGTTCCTGAGCCATCAAGTTGGAAAATTTTGTTCTGGTAATCTTGTGGCATGGAACCACGTGGAGCAGGTAACATAAGAGGGGCATATCTATATTCCATGGCTCTAAGTTTGGCTGGGCTGATAGGTGGGGTTAGGGTACCAGGAGATGATACAGTAGTTGATGGAGAACTATAAGGAATAGGTGATTGATGTGTAATGATAGGTTGGTAGGGAAGTGAAGGTAAAAATGGGGTGAGGAATGAAATTTAGAAGTGGAAGGGAATAATGGTGAACTGAGGGTGGTTGACACTAGTTCAAAAAGCTCAGGGATCTTAACAGTGGTATGGGATGACTGAGAGGAATTTAGAATATACTCATCAATTGATTGATTTGCCTTTTGGACTTCAAGATCAACAATAAACTCAGGATCTAGAACTATGTCATCAAGTGCACTTTCAGACTTAGTTCTAAATAGGGAAATGTTGGGTCCCTATAATACTAGTGATTACCCCATTACTATTGTAGTTATACCCCCTATTTATATTGTTGTGCCCCTATTACCCCCATATTGTTATTTCTGTGCCCCATAGAATCCCTCTATTGTTATTTTTGTGGCTTTATATTATTATTGTTAGGTCGGCTGGATTATATTGTGACTCCTTAGACTCCTATATATAGAAAGGAGGTTTTGTCATTTGTATCATCCAAGAATTGTTCATTTATGTAATGTAAAGGAGGTTGCCCCCTCGAAGAGGCTGAATTCTAAGGCGTGGATCTCTCTTTTCTATCTTTTTGTGAGCTGGTTTCATAACATTTGGTATCAGAGCTTTGGATTCTAGGGTTTCGCTGCTCCAAACAGGTCATCGTGGCATTTTCGCTATAACTTTTTTTCTGTGACGTTTCAGAAGTCGCAAAAAAAACCCATTTGAGAAGAAATCGCGCTGAACCTTGGGTCCGAATTTCAGAGCTTTTCGCGAGATATTTGCGGAGATATGATCTGAGGAAGTTGGTCTTTTTGCAGACTCCTGAATTACATTCAAAACAGGTGACCTGGGGAAAATCGTCATAACTTTCTCTCTGGGGATCGGATTGAAATTTCGTAAGAAGGTACAGAAAGAGGACGGACTGTAGTTTCTTGTATGTGTGTTTTAGATTCAAAGGTTGAAACAGTGACTCGTGGCACGTCGTACAAGTTTACTCTACTGAACTAGTCTAAAAGAAAGTCACTGTGGGAGATTTCACATAACTCTTCCTTGGAGAATCCAATTTGGCTCAGACTTGTGGCATTGGAAAGAGGACGTAGAAGGCTACTACAGGTAGCAATTTTAGAATTGGATGATCCGAAATTACAGAGATACATCAGATTCAATATCAGGCTTCTATAAAGTGAAAAAAGGTGTGTAGTTTTTTTTTAATTTTTGTGTAAGCTTGGTTTAACGGAATTCAAAGGGCATAGTAAAGCATTATTATCGGTAACTGATGCCCCGAGGAAAGAAAATGCAAACACCTAGTAAGGAACCTGAAAGCTCTAGCATGACTCATGAAGAAGAGGAAGAAATGCTACATGATATATCAAAATTACAAGAACAAGTGCAACAAATGTCACGCTCACAAAAGCTAACAGAAGCTAAGGTAAATGGCGTGGAATCTAAGATAAAGGGCATGGAAGCTAAGATGGAGGATTCTATGGAAAATTTGAAGATAGATTTGAAGACAGACATGGAAGAATTGAAGAAGTTGCTACAAGAAAGGGTCACTAATGGTGAAAAGGTAGTAAAGGAAACTCATGATGAGAACAAAAGAAATGTTAATCATGATTCCATAGACTCTAATGTTGGATCGAAGACTCACCATGTTCCAAAAATCGATATGAGGAAGTTTGATGGCAAGGATCCCGCCACATGGATATTACAGATGGAGCAATTCTTCGATCTCAATAATGTGCAAAACACACAAAAGGTACGTATGGCAACTTTATATTTGGAACCAAATCAGTTTGTATGGTATCAATGGCTTTGTTCTCGTAAACAATTTATCACTTGGGCAATTTTTACGGAAGAATTGATAGCACATTATGAGGATACAAAAAGCAACACTTTTTTTAGCCAATTGATAAGTCTCAAACAAAAGGGTTCAATAATGGAGCACATTGAGGAGTTCCAAAAATTGAACATAAGGGTAAAAGATATTCCAGAGGAGCATAGGATTGATGTGTTCATAGGGTCTTTAAAGGATAATATCCAACATGATGTGCGCCTTTGGGAACCTGATTCATTAGAGAAGGCATTCAGGTTAGCAAGAAAAATGGAAAGCAAAATTATGGCAACTAGGAAGCATACCATTCACAACTATAAAGACGGAAGTGTTGTTGCCCATAGTCTTCCACAACCTACAAGGTTGACACCACAACAATTGGAAGAAAAAAGAGCAAAAGGGCTTTGTTACAATTGTGATAGCAAATACACAAAAGGTCATAAGTGTGCTGAGAAGAAATTATTCTACATAGATTGTGAAGAGGAAGAAGAAAAGGAGCAAGAAAGGTCAAAAGAAGAGGATATATTCCAGGAACAAAGCCTAGATGAAGAACAAATAAATCCGACCATATCTTGTAATGCATTGGCGGGAATTACCACTCCTCAAACCATCAAGATAGAAGGACAAATCAAGAAGAAAAAGGTAATAGTGTTGATTGATTCAGGAAGCACCCACAATTTTATTCATTGTAGGGTAGCAAAAGAATTGAATTGCTTCCTATATCCAGCACCAGAGTGTCAAGTGATGATTGCAAATGGAGGAACAATAAATTGTTCTGGAAAGTGCCATAATATCAAGCTATCCATGGGAGAATATGTATTGACTAGCCCAATGCTTTCCATTCCAATGGGAGGTGCTGATGTTGTACTAGGAGTCCAATGGCTACAATCCTTGGGTACAATAGCTTTTAATTTTCAAGAACTTTTCATGAAATTTTCTGTGGAAGGAAAGGAAGTTGAATTAAGGGGTATTGCAGGGAAACCAGGAAAGATAATCAGCTCTAATGGCATGACAAAGCTTCTAAAAAAGGAGCAAAGAGGTGTAATTGCACAATTATGTTCGCTAGATGTTTCCACATTGGAATCATCTATTTCTCCAGATCTCCAAAAAGTCTTGGACAATCATTCCAAGGTATTTGAGACTCCCAAAGGTCTCCCACCTATGCGTGATCATGATCATGCTATTCATCTGATTCCAGGAAGTGTTCCTCCAAACATCAGGCCGTACAGATATCCATATGTCCAAAAAAGTGAAATTGAACGTATGGTTGCAGAAATGCTAGAGGCTGGTATAATTCAACCGAGTCAAAGTTCTTTCTCAGCTCCAGTAGTATTGGTGCACAAGAAGGATGGATCATGGCGCATGTGTCCAGATTATAGGGAGCTCAACAAGCTCACTATTAAAGATAAGTTCCCCATTCCTGTTATTGATGAATTACTGGATGAATTGCATGGATCAATTTACTTCACCAAGTTGGATCTTCGTTCGGGATATCATCAAATCAGAATGAAGATTGAAGACATTCCGAAAACGGCATTTAGAACTCATGAGGGTCATTATGAATTTTTGGTCATGCCTTTTGGCCTTACCAATGCACCTTCAACATTTCAAGGTTTGATGAATTCAATTTTCAAACCATTCCTTAGAAAATTTGTGTTAGTATTTTTTGATGATATACTAATCTACAGCAAGTCTTGGAAGGATCATGTTGAACATGTTGACAGGGTGCTACAACTATTGGAGGAGAAACAATTATATGCAAAAAGATCCAAATGTTTCTTTGGAGTCCAGGAGGTGGAATATTTGGGTCATATTGTATCTCATGAAGGAGTTAAGGTAGACCCTAGCAAAATTAAAGCCATTAAGGAATGGAAAATCCCCACATCCATAAAGCATCTGCGAGGATTTCTTGGGTTGACAGGGTATTATCGCAAGTTTGTTAAGAATTATGGGAGAATAGCAGCACCTCTAACAACATTATTGAAGAAAGATTCATTTTCATGGACTTCGGAAGCAACAAAGGCCTTTGAACATCTTAAAGAGGCAATGTGCCAAGCACCGGTCTTAGCTACACCGGACTTCACAAAAACCTTTATTGTGGAATGTGATGCTTCAGGAAATGGAATTGGTGCTGTTCTAATGCAAGATGAAAGACCCATTGCTTTTGAAAGTCGTCCAATCAAGGGAAAGTTTTTAAGCAAAGCTATTTATGAGAAGGAAATGTTGGCAATACTCCATGCACTTAAGAAATGGCGACCCTACCTAATGGGAAGACACTTCAAGGTAAAAACGGATCATGATAGCCTTAAATACTTTTTAGAACAAAGATTATCCTCTGAAGAGCAACAAAAGTGGGTCACAAAGATGTTGGGTTATGACTTTGAAATCATCTACAAAAAAGGGAAGCAAAATGTGGTGGCAGATGCACTCTCAAGAAAGGATGAGGATGTGGAAGCATTGTTGTGTGCCATTTCTATTATCCAACCAGATTGGATAAACGAAGCAAGGGAGGAATGGAAGAATGACGAAGAAGTGTGGGCACTTATTCAAAAGCTACAACAAGATTCCAGTACTTCTGATACATTTAGCTGGAAAAATGATTCGTTATGGTACAAAGATCGCTTATACCTCTGTAAGAATTCCCAGCTAAAACAAAAGATTCTTATGGAATTGCACACTTCTCCCTTAGGAGGGCACTCAGGATTTTTAAAAACTTACCACAGGGTTAAGAAGGAATTTTTTTGGGATGGCCTTAAATCAGATATTCAAAAGTTTGTGGCGGAATGTTTGGTTTGCCAGCAAAATAAAGTTGAAACAATTAAGACACCAGGTCTATTACAACCTTTATCCATTCCAAGCCAACGTTGGGAGGAGGTTTCAATGGATTTTATCACAGGTTTACCCAAGTCTGAGGGAAAGAGTGTCATCATGGTGGTAGTTGACAGACTTACCAAGTATGCACACTTTTGTGCATTATCACATCCATTTAAAGCCAGTACAGTTTCTACTGCATTTATGGAAACAGTTCAAAAGCTACATGGAAACCCAAAGATTATTGTAAGTGACAGAGATCCCATTTTCACTGGAAATTTTTGGACAGAATTATTTTCTTGTCTTGGTACTCAGTTAGCTCATAGCTCATCTTATCATCCTCAATCTGATGGGCAAACTGAGATAGTAAACAAATGTTTGGAAGGATATCTTCGTTGCTTTGTATCTGATAAACAGACACAATGGGTCAAATGGTTGCCTCTGGCTGAATGGTGGTATAACACTTCCTTCCATACAGCAACAAAAATGACCCCATTTATGGCACTTTATGGGTATCAACCACCATCCATCACATCATATTTAAGAGAAAATTCTAAGGTTCAGGCAGTGGAACATCACATCGAACATCAACAACAAGTCCTCCAACTCTTAAAGGATAACCTCGTGTTGGCACAAAATAGAATGAAACAACAGGCAGATCAACATCGCAGTGAAAGAAGTTTTGATGTAGGTGATTGGGTATTCCTACGGCTACAACCATATAAGCAAATGTCCCTAAAGCAAGCTAAGAAGGATAATAAATTATCACCAAAGTATTATGGTCCGTACAAGGTGTTGGAAAAGATTGGTACTATGGCATACAAATTGGAGCTTCCTGCAGCTTCTCGATTGCACCCAGTTTTCCATGTTTCATGTTTAAAGAAGGTTATAGGTGACAAGCTCCCAATTCAAACAATATTGCCAGAACTTGACGAGGAAGGAAAAATTATATTGGAACCGGAAGCAATCATAGAAACAAGAACTCGACAGCTACGAAATCGATCAATTTCAGAGTATCTTATCAAGTGGAAGAACTTATCCGCTGAAGATTCCACATGGGAGGATGAGAATTTTATGCAGAAGTATCCAGAACTGCTCAAGCATTGAGGACAACACTTTTTTGAAGGAGAGGGGCATGTTGGGTCCCTATAATACTAGTGATTACCCCATTACTATTGTAGTTATACCCCCTATTTATATTGTTGTGCCCCTATTACCCCCATATTGTTATTTCTGTGCCCCATAGAATCCCTCTATTGTTATTTTTGTGGCTTTATATTATTATTGTTAGGTCGGCTGGATTATATTGTGACTCCTTAGACTCCTATATATAGAAAGGAGGTTTTGTCATTTGTATCATCAAAGAATTGTTCATTTATGTAATGTAAAGGAGGTTGCCCCCTCGAAGAGGCTGAATTCTAAGGCGTGGATCTCTCTTTTCTATCTTTTTGTGAGCTGGTTTCATAACAGGAAAGGTCAAATGACTCATCAAAGGGGAGGTCTTCTAGAAATAACCTCTCATTAGGGCATGAATGTGCTTGGATTGAAGGTGTTGGACTGACTGAACTTTCTTTTCTTCTGGATATTCTTGAGATTAGGTTGGGATTATCCACTACCGGGGGAGGATTTGGATCTGGATTGGCCCTAGTATAGTGAGTTCTCCTTGAAGCCAGAGTTTTTTGATTTTCTAATTACTCTCTTTCTATGAAATTTTATAAATAACTTCTAATAAACCCTTCAAGAGCTTGAAATAAAGATTTGAAATTTCTCAAAGGTTTATTAAGACTGAGGATTTGAATCCCCAGTATGGTCGCCACTATGTTATCACTCAGAAGTTTTCCCTAGAAGTTATTAAAAGAAGGAATAATCCGAGGTAACCACAAACCAATCTTCAGACTCAGGTTCTAGCCAACCTAAGTCCAGAGAGGGCTCTCTCTTTATAATTTAACTTTGTTTGGGTGGGATTTTAGGCTAGTTCTTAGTGTTCATAAGGTTTTGATTTTGGTTGGGTGGTGGAATTCTAGGAACAGATGGATAGAGCTAGTTTCTTCAAGCCATTGGGCTATGGAGTCAATAAAAGGATAGCATAACTAGATCAGATCATTAAAGGGAATGTTCACAGGGCAGGATAGCAAAGCAAAATGAAAATTTTCAAAGGGCTGATGGATGGAATGATCCTAACCAGGGTGAAGGGAACTTAAGGATCCTTGGACCGGGATTAGAATGAGGAACAGAGGGTGATCATCAACAAAGGGCAATTAAGAATCCTTTGCTACATAGACCAAAAGGAAAACTACGGAAGCTAAGGAGAAGCTAAGAATTCCCTAGCTAAGATAGTTTAGCAGAAAACATTAAGAATGTAAACAGTCAAGACAAAGAGCATTTAAGAAAGTTCTGAAATATCATTCCTAGTTTAACATTCAGATTTCATAGAAACACATATGATTATTAAGAAACATAAGGAAAAACAATAATACACATGAGAGAATACTTATTTGATTTCCGCTTTACACAAGAATCCTGAAAAATATCTAAGCTTTATTCCATGATCCAGCAAGCCAATCTAGTTTTTTGATACAATAAGACTTTGATTTGAGAGAAAAGTCTACAGAAATGTCTTTGAATCCACACCACAAATACTTCAAAATGTGAAGTATTTATACAAAAAATATTTACTAAATATCTCATAACAATCTGAGATTTAATCTAGGGAATCAAAATATCTTCAAGCATGAAGGTAGGGACAGATGGAAAACTGCATCATGTTATCCCTTTTATTGTGGTAGTGATGGCTATTGCAGTTGAGTTTGAGCCCTTTAAGCTGGTCGATATTTGTACGTTGGAATCATCTTCACTTTGATCTTTCACTGATACTCTTTAACCTGTTACTCTTTGACCCTGTTGATCTGTCTTTAACTGTTTCATCTGGTTGCCTTCGGATTTACTGTGGTAACTTATAGTAAATATGTTATTTTTTCCCACCATTCATCCTTGGGTAACTTTACTTTCAGCATCCTTCTGTAGATTTCTTTTTCCTCTGTGTATTTATAAAAATTGGGCTTGGTGACAAACAAATGTTTCACCTCATGCTCTAGAAAAAACAGATTCTCCAAAGTATCATACAATAATTTTTCCAGTTGGCAAGGCTTTGATACCTAAAGTGCTTGCTTGTTCCTTGGCCAACTTCCTTAGTCTGTCAATGTAGTCCAATTGGGACACAAGTTTATCATGGATGACCATAGGACTGGGAAGGCCTTTATCCCTCAAAATTTGAAATTTGGCCATGAACCTGTCAATGGCCACCTGCATGTTGTGGCACTTTTCTTCTAAGTTGACCATAAGGTTTCCTTTGGAAAGAACCTTTTTGACTTCTAGGATGACTTCAGTCCTATCCTCTATGCCAAGCTCATTGAACTCATACCTATTCTTGTTGTTAATGAAGTGGATGAGTCGATTGGCATCCTCAAGCTGGTCTCCTAAATCTTCCCTTACTTTCTGAATAGCCTCAGTGGCCACTTTCACCAATTCAGTCTGCTCAAATATAAATTGAATTGATGGCCAAATATCATTGACAGAGTCAATGATATTGGCCCAGAGCATTTCTTTGGTCTATCCTAGTGGCTTTTGTAATGTTAAATCTTTTTCTAGGACTTTGATCTTTTCACCCATCCTTAGTGCTTTCTGTGTTTCTTCTCTCTGCTGAATTTGGGCAAGCTTACAGCCAGTTTCTAAGCTTGCACTTTCTCCTTTAGCCTTTTGACCTTTGTTGCCTAGATTGACATTTCCTCCATGGCTTTTACTAGCTCTGTTGTTTTCTTTGTAGAGGAGTCCTAGCAGTGGCTCCTACAATAGTGACTTGACCATGGTTTGGCATAGAGGCAAGTAAGATAACTCTGTTGGTAGCAAGAGTGTGACCGCTGCAGTGAGTCACGAAAGGTGCATGAGAGGCTCTAACACATGTGGGTTGAGATGAGTGCGAAGGGAACACATGAGAGAAAATGCATCACAAGCTGGAAAGCAAGTCAGCCGGAAATCCAAAGTGATGGTTAAACCAACAACACATCTGCAACAAGATTCATACAATTGTATACAAAACAGTTCATACACAACTACGTAAGTTAAACAACATACATTGCTACAACAACTGGAATAGTCCAACTACAATAACAACATATGCATGAAAACATGTTGGCTCTGTTTTATTAAGAAGTGTAAGTTCCAATCATACAATACATCCATGTAAACTCGCTAGCTCCAACAGTGGAACATTACAACCACATCCACCTGCTCCTCCAAATATATGTACTAGCTCCTTGCAGTGGAGAAGCCAAGGTGTGTTACAATATTGTCTAAGCCCTCTCCAAGATTGTCTTATCGGAAGCTTAGCTAACCAAAAGCCTATACAATGAGTTATGAGGGACTATTTATAGCAAAGGGTGGGGTGGACCTTGACATTCGACTTTATGACCATTCAACTACCCTCATGACCCTTCACCTACTCTATGACTGTTACAATCACTATTGACACTTGACTTACACTTGACATGACTTAACATTACGATGCACATGTACCCATGTGAATAAAATGGCTTGAGCAAGCCAAGCTAGACATCGCTCTGGCTTAGACAACCATGGAAGTCCAACTCCTCAACATCCTCATGTTGATCAACAATAACATATTGATTCCAAGATGTGTACTTCTTGATGGTGTTCGTGTGTTTCATGGGGACATCCGTCTAAAACCTGACTCTTCCCTCCATAGCATCCAGGTACACTGCTTGGGTTCCTCTATCCAACTTGTCTAAAAGCATTCACATCATTGTCTTCAATGTGGTTGGACCATCAACATACTTTTATATGATGTCTGCGCTGATGGGCAAGTTTGGGCTAGTGGCAATGCGCATCAACTTGTCGAAGTACGAGACAAGCTCAAATCAGACATGTTAATTTCTCTTTGCCTAGGTGAGAGTCCCAAGTGATGGGATTGCATGTGTGTGCACCACAACATCCATACTCTTGAATACTCATGCATGGGAGGCCTGTATGCTAGTGTGAACTAAGGGAGCTCTTCAAAATTCTAGATTTGACTCTGGATATGTGCCTTCGGCTCAACTACATTGGCCCTCATCAGCTTAAGAAAGTGAAGTGGGGCTCCCTTGTACTTCATCATCCATGTTTTCATGTTATTAATAGAAACATGCAAGTTCATTAAGATACATGCTCTTTTATCACATCGCTGCAACCATCCGTTGAGATGGACGACTACCTTGTGCACGGTACCAAACTTGGAGTACAATGCTCGCATAAATGTGTCAAGGAACAATACTTCATCTAGTATTTCCTTCTTCAGTTCATCTCGAGTTTTCATTGTCACCAAGTCTCCTCCATGCTTGGCCGTTTGTAGTTCTTTTTCCATTCGCTCATTCTTAGCTATTAGGAAGCAAACACTTGAGCTGGTGGCTTCGACATACACTATGGTTGCATCAACCAAGGGAGTTGGATGTTTGCGCACATCACTCATGATCACTCATTCTTCAACTTGCACAAGAGACGTATGATCCTCCGAAGTTGATACTCTTTGAGACTACACAACCCTATGTTGGGATTCGTCAAAGTAGATGTTGTTCAGTTCTTCTTCTGGTTGATCACTAAGGATCTCAGTGCCTCCTTGGTCATTCAAGACTTGCTCATCATCTAGATGCATTGAAGTGGGTGAGTCGACCTTTTTATGGTGAGGCATGACCTCAGTGACCTATTCCAACTCCTTTTGCTCCATGTATGCATCCAACTGTTGAAGTGCTTGTTCTATCTCATGAGCGAAGTCTTGCCCCTGAGATGGTTCACCCTGTTCGCCTGATGCTAGATGTTCTGATGAATCAACTAATTGTATGGGTGTTACTTCATCTGTTTCCACATGTTGTGCCCCCTGTTGTATTTGCTGCTACTGCGCTTCCCTCTCCTATTTGCGTAGCTCTTTTTCCTTTCAGAGTTTCTCCCTCAGCTCATGCAACTCCTTCTTTGCTTCTTCCATTCTCTTCTTATCCCTCTGCCTTCGCACAATTCGCTTGTCGTGTTGCTGCCTCTTTGCCTCTATATCCATAGCTGCTTTCTCTACAAGTGGATATGCTTGAAACTTGCATCTTTGCTCCTCCTTCATGCGATCAACAATCTTCCTCTTACCTTTGTCATACACTGGTATTCTTGCCTCTGTTGCCACTATTACTACTGCTACTGTTGTTGCTCTTTGTGATGCTGCTTCATGTTTCTTTGATAACCACTCCACAGTGAATCCGACCAATTCATTGGGTCTGGAGAAACTGTAGCAATATCTCCATGGGTCCTCCTCGGCCCAATGACATGCCCCATGGATCCAGTTGAACTGAACTCTTGTGCAGTGATATTTCACAATGCAATGTGGGTCATACGGATTGTAGCTTCGAAGGTAGAATTGGTACTTCTTCATCAGTTCTTCTTCAACATCTTCTTGCTTGATACTTTGGATCTCATATAACCCAATCCACAATAGAAGAGTGGGCCAACATGCCTTCTTCTTCTGATGTAGTCTAGTTGTCAATCATGTCGAGATGTGATATGCTACTTCCTGCATGACAAGTATGTCCAAGGAAAATTTTGGAAGAACATGCAGAGTCTTCTCCGCACTGAACATTTGGATGAAAGTGTCGGACAGTGAGGCATACCAATCTGCAATGCCTATCAATGCCTCCATTGCTTCCTTTGACATGCAGGGTGGATCCTGTTTTAATATCAACTTGTACACTGGGAAGACAAAATGATCAGATAGTCACGTGATTACTCCTTTGAAGTTGCATTCGGACAACAACTTGAAATATGTGTTCACAACTGTCTGCACTGGTGACCATGCCCACTCCAAGCCCGGGAACACCTTTTGGGCACAAAATGCATCTAATATGTAGGTGTACATGTAAATATCTACATACATACCTTCGGTTGACTTTCGAGCCTTCGTTACTTGTTCATTCAGCGGATGTGCCAATATGTCGGACTAGTTACATTGTTTTCCTTCTCTAGCCAATTGGTCCAGTGCAACCACCTAAATATGTGGGAAGGTTTATGTGCTTACTTGGCCATATAGTCAACATGTAAATATGACCAAGTATTGGTACGCCTTCCTCAATATCTTTGTCTTGTAGATCTGGTTGGGTGTCAACCTAAATTGAGCTGGCTCCTTTACCCAATTCTTCATAATGTATCTGGAGTTAGTTTTGCTGTTGGGTAAGCTAAATGGAGTCTTCATGACAGTCACGGGCTCTGAAACCTAATACATCTCATCATAATCTTGTGCCAGAAGGTTGCAAGCTTTGTCCCACTAACACTGCTCAAGTTCATCGTCTCGGGATCAATGTGAGAGACGATCTAGTGTATCATGTCCACGCATGAGAATGCAACATATTTACGTGCAATACAGTACAAGTCGGACTTGTGAATGTTCACGTATACCTGACGGTCTTCGAGGTCTTCCCCAAAAGTCCCTTAAAATGCCACTTCAGTTTTATGTCCTTGTCTAGATACAACTTTGTATCTTCATAGATCGGCAGACTAGAGGACACTCTCTCAATTACTGCTCCAGTTGCATTTCCATCAGTGTCATGTGATCATGTTCTCTTGGAAGCCATTGAGATGGATGAACACCTGAAATATCTGGAGACAAGAAACATGCATGGAAATAAATCTGTTAGCAAAAAACAAAGAAAATATGAGGAATGACACAGCACATACCGGGGAAACTGATGGGCAAGATTGTGCAGTTTCTTCTGGGAGGTTGGGTGACTGGTTGCCAGAACTGTGTAAAAGGTATTTGGGCTATCTGAGAGGCAAGGCTAGTTGCTGGACTTGCATAATTTGTAATATAGACTGGCTGCTAGCTGCTGATATTTCACAATCTATAACTCTAGCTCAGAGTGACTGCAGGCTTAGGGACTACATTGCACAATTTTCTGGGCCAACAGTCATTGTCCCTCAAAAATGTCAAAAATAGTCTTAGAGGAAAATGTTAGTTATAAATGTGCATTTCTGGAGAGGAAAATAGAGCCTTCCTTCCCGAGATTGTGCAATGTTGTCTCAGTGAACGAAGAGTCTGGGCCGAGGTTGACCTGACTCTCCGATGGGAAATTGAAAGCAAATAAGAACGTGGATGCACGGTGACATTAAGTGAAATCAAAAGTGATTGATAGTGCATGCAAACATGAATGAAAGATACAACAAATAGATCAACATGCATGTGGGTGAAGAGATTCGCCGATTCGGCGAAGGTCTGTGCAAAATTGTTTCATGCATGCAATAGCAGTGAGATAGTAATGAAAACTGAAATAGAGCTGGGAAAAGCTAGTATACATGTAAATGACAACAAGAGTTCAAAGAACTAAATCAAACAACACTCACACAAGAGAATACACAAAAAGCAATAGAAATGCTAAAAAAGACAACTTGAGGCCACTTACTCATGAATAGCTAAGCTAGATGTGTCAAAGAGTCCTGGATGTGCTATGGGACATCAGAGCTCCAAGATCGATGTGAAATAATGAGCTCTGATGTGTCGAATAAATAATTTTTGGCTCATGACACGCATGCCACAAATCTAGGAAAAAGCAACACTTGGAGGAAAGTTTTTAAAACAACTTTGCATGTAACCTCCAGCTGCTAAAAATAGCTCCCTGAATCATAGGATGTCTTTTGCATGTTGCCTTTTTCTATTTCGGGAAAAAGCAAGCCATGCATGCAAGTCAAGTTTCCTTGGTCCTGGATGGAACTAGTCAACTGAACTGCTCATGCATGAAGCTGCTCAACTTCTTGAGAAAAATGTGCATTTCTAGCTAGAAGTTAGGCTGGCTACCTAAGATATTTGCACAATTTTTGGGTAGAGCAGCTGACTCCTGCCCATATTTGCACAAATTGTGGGTAGAGTAGCCCTACTAGGGAAAATTGCATAATTTTCACCTGGAGTGTTGACTCGCAGAATTGCGCAATTCTAGAGCCCAGCAGGCTGCGAGACAGGATTGTGCAATTTCTGGAGGGAAGCTTGGTTTCACTCTAGAAATGCGCAATTTCTTGGGGGAGCTGCTCAGCCTACAGCTGGACAAAGTCATGGTGATTAGCATGTGAGGGGAATGCATCAAGTTGTGATTGACGGGATGTCTTTTTGTAAACAAAACACTAAAGCTTTTGTACTTAATGAAGAAAGACGAGGTGTTGTGAAAGGTTGATAGAGAGGATCCAAAACGAGACTAAGGAAAAATTTTGGAGGCTGGTTGTAGCTGCTACCATAAGGTAGTACCCATAATTTTATTCAATGTAAGATATCCAAGGAATTAAATTTCATCCTATATCCAACACTAGAGTGTCAAGTGATGATTGCAAATAGAGGAACTATAAATTTCTCTAGAAAGTGTTGTAATATCAAGCTAACCATGGGGGAATATGTATTGAATATTCCAATGCTTTCCATTCCAATGGTTGGTGTGGATGTTGTAAAGGAGTCCAATGGTTACAATCTTTAGGGATGATAGCGTTTAATTTTCAAGAACTTTTCTTGAAATTATTTTGGGAAGAAAAGGAAGTTGAATAAAGGGGTATTGTAGGGACAATAGGAAAGATAGTCAACTCTAATGGCATGACAAAGCTTCTGAAGAAAGAAAAATAGGGCATAATTGCACAATTATTCTCATTAGAGGTTTAAACATCGAAATCATCTATTTCTCTGGATATAAAAAATGTCTTGTACAATCATTTCAAGGTATTTGAGACTCCCAAATGCCTCCAACCTATTCATGATCTCGATCATTTTGTTCACTTGATTCTAAGAAGTGTTTCTCCAAACGTGAGGCCTTACAGATATCCCTATGTCCAAAAGAGTGAAATTGAGTGTATGGTTGTAGAAATGCTAGAGGCTAGTATAATTCAACCTAGTCAAAGTTCTTTCCCTGCTCTACTAGTATTGATCTGAAATTGGGAGGAAAACTTCCTCTTCCTAAAAAGTGATCTTTCTCTGATGTTTTTCAAGTAAAAAAGGGTCTTATGAAAACACAAGTTTTAAAGGTCTCTTCAAGGTTACTAAGACCACTCCATATATTTATTGAAGAAGACTAAATAAAGTTTGCTAACAATAAAAGTGGCTAGTTTCCCCTTCAAGGAAGCATTCTCCTACAAAGAACTCTCACTCTAAAAATCATGACAACCTATAGTTAGTCATGAAACAATTAGAAAGAAAAGGGTTCTCCTACAAAGACCCTGCACTCCATCTAGAAATGAGCATACATGTACTACAATTCAACATTGAAGTACCAAAACAGAGCGTTCCTCAATAAGACATAGTAACAAAAGACAAACATGAGCTCTACCATACAAGTCACAGTTGTTGCAGTAAACATTTGAAGGTTAGGAAACCCCTACAAGGTCCTCTCCATGCTCAAAAGCCTTCAATAACTTCTCTAAAGCACTGATTGATCATGACACTCATGTACTCAAACCTGCAAAAAGTATCCTCAAATGAGCTCTCCATTGGATCTAGAATGTCCAAAAACCCTATCTAGACTCTTCTTGAGCTCCAAAAGGCCAAAAACGCATCCTCTTATTTCTCTCTCAACATTTTGTTGTTATATGTCCTCCAAATTGGGTGAATCGGATAATAGAGTGACAAATACGCCCTAATTTTGGCTTGGAAGGTGACAATTTCACCCACCAAAGGTGAAAATTGTCGAATTTTTAAATTCCCAATAACCCTTAGCACAATACCAGGGCCACATATGCACCATAGGCCCGAGGGCTGGGCCAATGGCCCACCACCGCCAGCTTAGGACCCTTTACCATAGGGCTCATGGTCATGAAGGTTTTAATATGGTCGAGAGTTAGGGCTAACCGCCCATCTCGCCACTCCACACCTACCTCTAGAGATTGCGGTCACATGATCTCCATAAGGTCGGGGATCAGGCTAACAACCCACCCCCGTCACTAGCTCCCAACATATCATCAATGGTTATGTGGATGTCACGGGACTGAGGCCTAGTCTTAAGGTTCTGCTCCTCCATGATAGCATCGACACACTCCACCACAATCCAATGGAATGGAATAAAACTTGGGCATAGGGCTTAGAGTCCCACCCCCCATCCGTCAGCTCCCAAATGACTCTGCACTTGGTCTTGTGTGCTCGTATATGACCATGGGTCAGGGCTAGGCCTAAGCCCCCTCATTGCTACTTCCATCAAGGTTCTATGGGGTACTGGTGACCAGGGGCCAAGGCTTAATCTTGGCCCCTTACCCCAACTATGCATGAAATCATCTTTAACATGAACTTGCAAACCTCATATGTTAAGTAGCACAGGCGTGATGCAGTGGTAATACTTGGTGTTGTTGGTTGATAGATCATGGGTTCGATCTTGCTTGGCATGTGGGCTGACCCCATAAAATTTTACACAACCCTAAGGTGCCATGTGGTAGCCTCTGGTTGGGCCACATGGCATCCTCTTACTGGTCCACACAAACAAAGATCCACCCAATCAAAATCGAACAATTGGATGAACCAAATCATGACACTTGGTGAAGCTTGATTAGTCCTTGATCCGATGGTAAACCCAGTCAGCATGCTGACATTAGTAGTACAGACTGCCCAGTGAACAACCCAATTAGAAACCTACAGATGTTTTAGTTGTTGATCCAAACAATCATAACATCATAACTTTTTCATACGACATTGGATTGAGTTGAAACAAGTGTCAGTGGAATCTGAACAAGGAACACTATGACTTGACGCCAGTTTCAAAAGATTCTAGGAACTTTCAATTTTGAGCTAAGTTTTGATTAGTTGATCATACCTCCCCACTATGAACTTTTGCACTCCAAAAGTTAGCTTCTCCTAGTAAATAAAATGAGGTAAAAACTCAAAAATTCCCAAAACTCAATCCTTAATGTTATGTTTTTAATTGTTTCCTTCAAGCTCCAATCAAGGTGCCACATATCCTCTATGTGAAGACCTTACCATCCAATCCACAATCGAACCACAATTATTTTCAGCATGTAGGAACAAAAACATTAATGAGCTGAATCTAAACATTCTCTTTAAACCCATATTTCACGCCTCAAACAACTGCATCTTCAAGTTCCATTGTTGAAGGAAAACTTGACTTTTAATCTTGGAAATCAAAAGCAATTCAATGCCTACCATGCACTGATTCAAACTTTTATTTATTGTCCTCAAAGTGAGCTTGTACACAAAAATACTCTGGCTACAAAAATTCAATGACACATTTGGCTTTGTCAACAAAACATAGTCATTTATTTGTACAATCTTTAACAAATATTTCATTCACAACAAGTTTCATCTTGAACACTTGTATCGGTGAGTACATGACAAAACTGTAGACAAATTGGATGACAAACACTATTCATCCAAAAATTCCTTAAACATTTGGACTTATAAAAAAGCCAAGATAACATAACATGTTAATGAAAAACATACTTGTTGCAAGAATGATTATTCTTGTTCACTTTACAAAAGTACCCAAAAACAGGTAATTACAACAACAAGATTTCACAATCTACAAAGCAACAAACTATAAAAACAGTCTACCCAAAATTTTCCTCTCCTAGGCTTATGGGTTCTCTTTCTACATCTATTCTGATTTGAAGGTTTCCTTAGGAACTATGCCATTATCCTCTTTTCCACCTATTTCTTTCCTTACATTGGTTTGCATAACCTCTTTATCCTTATTGGGATGAAGTTCTAGATGTAGTTTTCAACATCTTTCATTCCCATTCCCATGCATGTTACAATGGGTACAAAGGTGTTGTCGCTTTCCCAACGACAAGGAAGTTTTCCAATGTGAAGGAGGTTCTTCATGCTTGATTCCAAGAATGTTCTCCATTCTTTTGACCATCACCATGTGTTGCTCACAAACAACCACACAATGGTCAACTGCATCACAAAAAGTGCAAGGGTACATGTTCCACAAATAATCAAAATTACCAGCATTTCGAAAATTCCCATGAGATTTATAGTTGTCCCTAGGGATGTAACTTTGATGATGTGGACTAGACGATGACATGCAAAGTCCTTTGAAGTAATTATCTCTCTTAATAGACAAATTGACATTATCACCACCATCTTGGTGTGAAGTATCATCCTCTCATGATTGCTTTTCCTCTAATAGTTTAGAGCATTCTCCAAACTCTCTTTGAACATATCCCAATCCTTGATATCTTGGCTTATCTTCCACCATCATAGGATTAGTAATCCCTTGGCCATTGATTTCGAGGCCTCCTCCTTCATAACCCATCTAAGATAGCAACTTCATACCAATGCCTTTAGTATGTTGTTCAATTTCTACAAAAGATGTGCTATTAACATAAACAAAAGGATTTGAACTTGAGATGTTGATTATCTCCTTGGACTTGCCACCCATATTTTTTGCTTCAGGTGTTGATGACGAGTTTGAAGATGACTCAAGCCATCCAATTTTACCAATAAGCATATGATGGGAATCTTTGAGATGTTGGAAAAATACACGTGCATCATTCTCCACATAAGGTCCATAACCTTTGTTTGAACCATGCCCACATATTGGCTTCACTTTGGAGTATCCTTTGTTGTAATTGGAGTGGAACTCTCACCAACTTGTTCCTCAAGCACTTGCTGCAACTGAATTCACATATGCCTCTTCTCCTCTTCAACAATATCAAGCATTATTCTCAATTCAAGATTCTCCATTTGAGGAGACACGTTAATATCCTCTAGCTCTTGGAGAGTCTCCATCTTCTTTCCCATTATTGCAACTTGGTCAGAACTTGGCTCTGATACCAATTGATCTAAAATTAGGAGGACAAATTCCTCTTCCTAAAAAATTATCATCCTCTGAAGCTTTGCAAGTAAAAATGGGTCTTATGAAAACACAAGTTTTAAAGGTCTCTTCAAGGCTAATGAGTTAGTTTACATGTGAACTTCTAAATAAGCACATATCATCATTTCACTCATAAAGGCATTCAAGAAGAGAAAAAACACAAAATTTGGTTAGGGATTTCACCCCTCCTGGGCTACATCTTTGGGCCTTCTAACACAACTAGAGCGCTCCATATATTCAGTGAACAAGAGTACATAAAGTTTGCCAAAAATATGACTGGTTGGTTTCCACTTCAAGGAAAAATTATTCTGAAAATAACTCTCAATCTAAAAAGCATGACAACCTATAGTCAATGATGAAATAATAAACAAGAAAAGGGTT
Source organism: Pinus tabuliformis (assembly GCA_031772625.1). Lineage (NCBI taxonomy): Eukaryota > Viridiplantae > Streptophyta > Pinopsida > Pinales > Pinaceae > Pinus > Pinus tabuliformis. The sequence goes on from CM062812.1 coordinate 151,399,554, forward strand.
CTCCTACAAATAACTTGTACTCCATCGGAAAATGAGCATACAAGTACTACAATTCCACATTGAAGTACAAAAAGAGATCTTTCCTCAATAATACATAGTGAGAAAATACAAACATGAGTTGTAACATACAAGTCACAACTACTATTGTAAACATCTAAAGGATATAAAATCCTACAAGGTCCTCTCCAATAATTACTAAAAAGCACTGATTGATCATGGAAACCATGGAATCAAACCTGCAAAAAGTCTCTTCATATGTGCTCCAATCAGTGAAGATAGGTCTCTATTGGATCTAGAATGTCCAAAAACCCTATCTGGACTCTTCTTGAGCTAAAAAAGGCCAAAATATCATCCTCTTATGCTCTCTCAACATTTTATTATTATCTGTCCTCCAAATTGGATGAATTGGCTAACAAAGCGAAAAATCCACCCTAATTTCCGATCGGAAGGTGACAATTTCACCCACCAAAGGTGAATTTTTTTTAATATTTTAAATGCCCAATAACCCTTAGCACAGTAGCAGGTCCACATGGGCGCCATTGGCCCAAGGGCTGGGCAAATGACCCACCCGTGCCGTCTTAGGCCCCTTTAGCATTAGGCTCATGGTCACGTCAGCTTTAATGTGGCCAAGGGTCAGGGCTAACCGCCCACTCCACCACTCCGCACCTCCGAACATTGCAGTCACATGATCTCCATAAGGTCGGGTGTTGGGCTAACATCCCACCCCCTCCTATAGCTCCTAACATATCGACTGTGGTTACATGGATGTCACAGGACTAGGGCATAGTCCTTAGGTTCTGACCCTCTGTCATAGCACCTGCATGCTCCGTCACAGTCCAATGGAATGGCATAAAACTTGGCATTGGGGGTTAGAGTCCCTCCCCCCATCCGTTGGATCCAAAATGACTCTGCACTTGGTCTTGTGGGCTCGTATATGACCATAAGCTAGGGCTAGGCCTGAGCCCCCTCATTCCTACTCTCATCAAAGTTAAATAAGTTGTCAGTGGGCAAGGGCCAGGGCTTAGTCCCATCCCCTTCCCCCAACTATGCATTGAGTCATCTTTAACATAAACCCGCAAACCTCATATGTTAAGTAACATAGGCATGGTGTGTGGTGCAGGTAAATTCTCAGTGTAGACACAAACAATTCCTCTAGCCTAAGAGAGTGAGTCTAGCCACAAACAAACAATCTATGGAAAATCTCCTTAAGCTAGAACCAATTAAGAGGGCCTACCTCTTAGAACGTTATTCCACTTGGTGATACATATATATCACTGAAAACTCTGACAAATGATACATGAATCATGGTATGGACGCAGCCATCTAGATAAAGATCATGTAAATGGATCCAAGGCATGCGTGCAGCCATCCAATAGAAAGGATCGTAATGAAACCAAGGTATGGTAGCATCCATCCACATATAACAACTCATGGTATGGTCACAGCCATCCATATGAAAGAGACATGTATATCAACATGATCATGTCACATTGCCTCGCAACCTGGACTTGTGTAATCTTAGCCTAGGGTCTCGCTCTCCAAACGAACCGATCAAAGTACAAATCCGAACATGTGATTAAATATGTTGAGGTCGAACATGCTAGAAATTCGTTGGTTTGCCGGTCAATGATGTGAACCGTTAACAAGTGCGAGAGAAACCACCAATAATGACAATGCCTCTCAAGGTACCAGCAGCACAGTTCATGGAATGTGAATAAAGGAACTGATCTTAAACACACATGAAATCACCCAATCAAAATCCAATGAGGTGAGCTTGTTGTCAAGTGTGAAGAACTTGTCATTAGGGCATGCAATCTCAAAGGTACTGGAAGGGAGTCTCTCGCTAGCTTCTTGGATAATGAGCTGAAGTCGACCGGAAGTGAACATGTAGAAGGAGGGCCATGATGTATCCCACATCATCGACATGAGACAAAGGGATGAAAATGATTTCATATGATACAGAGAATCAGGAATAAGTGTAACTACATAAGGACTAACTCTTGAACATATCAGCGACACAACTCCGAAGTTTGGCAGCTTTTGGATCCATATGATCTGTGGTCATGATGATGTGGCAAAGATCAAATGGAAGGAAAAAATGAGCAACCCAACCCAGGAAGGTCAATGATGAAAAGGAGGATATCCCAACCCGACACGAAGCAAAAAGTGTCATGTTCAAGAGTGAGCTGCTGACACAACTGATAGAATTTCCAATTTTCCCCCACCATTTCTGGCAGGTACCCCAATTATTTTTTATCACAAGCTTGAAGGGGATAGCATGTTCATGCACTGTAAGTTCATCCTTCCGACGAATATGGCCTAGTACATTTAATGAGCCCTAGGAAGGAGAATCTCACGTTCATCATGGTGATGAATCCAATGTCGTTTAATGTTTTAATGACTCTGACAAAGGTGTAACTCAATATACTTTTCATGTTTAGAGAGTTTGAAAAAGACACGGAAAAGAAAACTCCACATGGTCCCTTTTCGTACATTTGTGTCTCTCAAGACCGAAAAGGTAGAAAATGATACTTGAGAGAACTGCTTGACCATTTCAGTCAAGGACTACCTTTTTCGTAAATATTTCATCCCAACCCAAAAAAAGGGTAAACGTATACTGGCCAAACGACGTTTCACAACCTTTAATGAGTTCAAAATGACAAGAGCTCAGCAATATTTTCGTGTTTAAAGAGTCGGAAAAGAGCTTGAAAGTGGACCCCCCATTTTATTCTCTTTTACAAGTCAAAAAGGGAAAAATACTCGGCAGTCTTTTCATTTGAGTTTTACGAGTCGAGAAAAGAGCTAAAACATGACTCCAGTATCATCATCGATAATCTGTCACCTGTCGCTGCACAAAAAGGTAAATGTATTATCCATCTTCTGAGGAAAAATAGGTCAAAAAAACCCAAATATTTCATGAAAAAATGAATGAAAGGAGGAAAAACTAATTATTTTTTACCATTTACCATTTTACCTTTGTGTGAAGAGCTTTTTACCCGCTTGTGCCCTAGTCTTTCTGGAGTAGATTACAGGAGATCCGGGAGGCCATTCGTCGAACCATCAGTTGCATGTAAGAGCCAAGACCTTAAGCTCCATTTTCATACTTATTTTACCTATTTTTAACCATTTTTGGATTTTTTGAGGAGGTTTTATCAAGAAAAAATCATCCTCAGTCAGCACAATTTCTGGGCATGAAATCATGTCGATCAGAGCCTATGAAGAATGTTAGTCACGCCAATGCCATGAACAAAATTGTTTCAATTTTTTGCCCAATTTGTCCAATTAAATCAAAAATTTTCTGGCCAAATATGTTTATTGACTTGATTATATGGTTTTTGCAGGGAAAAAATCATGAAAAATGGTGGATTGGAAAGAATGTGAGCATGAGGATATTAACACTCAAGCAATGGTTGAACCAAATTGTTTGGATGCTTTGAGGAACCGTGGGTTCCTCAAATTATTCCTTACACTAGGTCTACGAGCTCAACCCGTATTGAATCAGGAAGTTTTCATGATTTGTGACCAAGAACTGGAGTTGGAAACTTCAGACGTTTATTTCACCACAAGACTGTCCCAAAGAGGGGAGCCAGTCAATCTATATGGGTCAAGGCTGATTGGGGCAATTGTGACCATGATACTTGCAAAAAATTGCCCAAAAGCAGTCAAATCAAAAAGTGGCAAGATTGAGATTATGACTATTCATGATCTTGTACTGAGAGTGTTACTATTGACCATAAACAGAGTGGCTAGGGCCTGATCACATCATGAGACCAACAAGTTAAAGTTTCAGTATTCTATCAGCTATACGATGCCCACTATATTCAACTAGGTGGAAGCTATGAAGGTCAACATGAAGCAACAGCTATCAAAAGCTAAGGCGGGAAAACTCAAGAAGTTTTGCTATGGGTCTGTTCTAGTGACCATCTTCCTGGAGTGGGTTTCGTTGTTCCACTACCAGTTGGCTGAGGTGGAACTACCATTGCCATGAGACCACGGATTGTCCGTTGGAGTGCATTGATACCAAGGATTACCGGGGGGCCAACATATGTCCTATAAGCCCACCTTCTTCTCATGTCTACGACGATAGTTGATCGTAGTGGTGTATTGGCCGTATAGTGGTATCAACTTCCATGGTGACCTAGATATTCCGCTCCCAGAGGGGGAGCATTACGATGATGGAGGTAAAAACAAACAATTTTAATTTTTGATGTTTTTTATTGTTTTTTAGATATATGTGTTCATGAAATTTTGATTTTATTAATGCAGATGTTGGACCAGAACGCCCTGCTGGGATGTCCCCGATTGCCAGGCACGTTTCTTGTCAGTTTGAGGTCCCTCCTTATTAGGAAGGAAGCGACAATGAGGAGGAGATCGTGTAGAACCTTGAAGGATTGACCCATGGGATCCCAGAGTATGCTCGGATGGGTGATGTCCCACGTGAGTATCAGAGGCATACAATGGGGGTATCAGATTGGATCCGCTGACTGCTGACTCGTCTAGTCTGAACAGTTACATGCTATCATAAGCATCATGTTGTTTAGTGCATAGTTCTATCATTCCACATTTTTTAGGCCTGCGAACCACATATGTATAAGGCATGTGAGCCACCGATTTATTTGAACACACATATTATTTTTTGGGTTTTGATGTATGTCAAACATTATTGACATATATATATATATATATATGCTATACTTCCTTGCTTACTATGGTACAAATGTTTTGTATTTTTAGTTTTTACATGTTTCGCAAATGTCTATCCAACACCATAATTAGCTAATGCATCCGTTAATGTATTCATGTGTCTAGGAATATGATGATATGTAATGTAATCAAAATTTCACTCCGATAGATGAATACGTAGATACATTCTCAATATCCGAGGGTTTTTTATGGAATATTGCTTGTTGAGCTGAAGGATGACAAGCTATGAATCAAGGTTGACAACCAATTCTTTGATGCCAAGAGCGATAGCTTCTAACAACAATTCTATAATTGTGCTATACTCAGCGATGTTATTAGTTGTTCGACCTAGAGAAATACCTTGAAGATCAATAAACTCACCATGGGGGTCATAAATGGCCCATGCTGAGGATGATAAATTCCAGGTACTACAGCAAGCACCATCAGCAAAACCAATGTGAGGAGACACTGACAAATGCAAAGCAGGTAGAAACATAATAAGCAGGAAAGTTGCTTGCAAAGCAACACACCAAACCACACTATACAAAAATGAATCACATAGTATTGTACAAAACTAGCCATGCAAGATGACCTAAGCATAATACTTTTTGAGATAAAGCCCATTCCAGGGCTTGTCTAAGGGATTTCCCTCATAGTTAATAAGCTCATAGGCCCCTTTTTGTAACACACGTTTAATAATGTAGGTCCCATGCCACATGGGTTTGAACTTGCCTGCCCCTAGCGTATCATTAGTCTGATCATACAAAAGAACCAAATCACCTTCAGAAAAGGCTCGAGCAAAGATAGATTGATCAAAATGGGACTTGACTCGCTTTTTATGTGCTTCGATGACCAAAGTATCAAGACGATGAGTCTCATCCAATCATTCTAGGTACAAGAGGCACTCTTCCTGAGGTGAGGTCTTGGGGATAAGTTCGACAGCCAGCATGAGGGATAGGATTTTGCACTCAATTGGTAAAGTTCCTTCCAGACCGTAGACTAGCTAGAATGGAGTGAATCCAGTTTCTTCCTTGGTCGAGGTTTGGTAATCCCACAGAGATGAAAAGAGCATGAGATGCTAATTTGACTTGTGCATCCCAATGGTGTGCTGAAGCATCGTAACCAAGACTTTGTTCACAGATTCAACTTGACCATTGGCCTGAGGTTAGTACGGGGTTGAGCCATCGTGGAACAGAACCAATGTAGAAGTCAACTCAGCTATCATGTAATCTCGAAAATGGGTGCCATGGTCAGTGACAATGGCCTGAGGCACTCCAAACGTGGAAATAATGTGATTGAATAGAAATTGAGCTGTCATTTTATCGTCCACAGAGTATGTAGGCATTGGTTCAGCCCATTTGGTGAAATAGTCCATAGCAATGATAATATACCCATTCGCCCCGGCCGAATGAGGGTTACAGGTCATATAGTCGATGCCCCCTTTGGAAAAAGGACCAATAGTAATAACGGGGTGTAGGTGAGCAAGTGGGGCACACATCTTACGCTGATAAAATTGGCACTCATGACACTTGCGAACAACAAGGATACAATCCTTGAAGATAGAGGGACAGCAATATCAATTGGCATCCATTAGGTAATGTTACCCATGTTTCCTTCCAACCAAACTTCATAAGTCATGATCGGTGTCTGAAGTGGTAGGGATGAGAACTGAGAAGAGAACTCCTCGAGACAAGTAGACATGACTGCTGGACCAGGCAAGAATGAGGAATGATGATAAATGTCATTCCAAGGTACTTCCTCTAGAGACATTACTTCTATGATACTCTCTTCATAAATAAAAGTCTTGGCTAAGGGATCAGTAGATTCCAAATAACCAAGCCACAGGGATTGAGAATATGCATTGAGAGATGTTCTTGAAACAGGATGATCAGAGGATACCAAAGGTGAAGACAAAACAATTTCCATGTAATTAATTTCGGCAGGACTTAATGGCCTAACCTTGCCCCACATATCAATAAGATCTGGTGAAGGAATGACTCAAGGATCATACTTGACTAAAATCATGTTGACAGAGGAAACATGAGGAGGTGGGAGTGGAAAAAATTCCCATCAAGGTAGGATCCTTAAAGATTCATGCCCCCACACTCTCATAAGGAGCAGTATTGTGCTTAACATATGGAACATTACCATCCGAGGAGGAAGAGGAAAAGAAGGATAGTGGGTTGATTGTGACTATCTTTCATTGATGAGGAAAACAAATCACACAGAAAAGGGAGGAGGTAACAGCATGCATGGCATGGGTCCAACTCCATTTGAGTAGAAGATTGTAGTTAAGATTAGCGTCGACGATCTCTCCCTTGACATGTATTGTCTTTCCCTCCAAATTAATGGCAAGGTTGGGAAGGACAACGAATGGTTGCAAATCACGTATGTCAAAAGCTTTCAGAGTGTTAGGGGACTGGTTCAGAGTAGGAGAACCAATTTCCCTCCAACAAGTGACAGACATGATGTACGTAGAAGTACTTTCATCGATGATGGTCCTATGAATGGTTTTCTCATTTATGATCACATGAATGAGAAAGGAAATCTGATGAGGTAAATGCAGAATGTGGTTTTCCAGGTTAAAGCAGATGAGATTAGAGTCAGCTGGATCAATACCCCTAATAGTCTACAGTAACGATTTCCACTGAAAAGGAAAAATTTGAAGGACCTTGAGAGCTAACATAACTTATGGTGCCTGAGACGAATCTTCAACAATGTTATAATGTTGAGTGGCTTGCACATTGGGATTGTACGAGGAATTTCGTAGCAAACCTCAAGAAGGTGGTCGAATGGCGGAATCAGGATTAGGTTGCTCTATATGGAGAAGTCCAGAACTGGATGGGGTAGAAGAAGAAGGGGTACCTTCTTTCTCTTTCCCTACTATCGAGGTAGGAGTTTGATAATCTTTTGACCTGGTAGCCATGTTAATCAGGGTGCTCATCATGAACACTTGTGAACTTGAGGAAGCGATTGACTGAGGTTGCTATACCATTTGAGTCTACTAGGAAGGAAAGGGCTCTTTCAGGACAGTGGGGGTCACTTTGAGAAAATGACTAACTTTGTACCGTCTGGGACAATCCTTAGTATAATGATTCTCCACACAAATAAGGCATGGATACTTGGGTTTCCGTTGGGAAGCATCACTAGTAGATGACTTATGAGGACCCTGTTTTGGCGCATTGGATTTACCCTTGCCTTTGCCTTTCTTCTTACCTTTAGAAGATTTATCCACTATGGTAGACTGGACAGCATGAACCTCTGAAATTTTACCAGGGCCAGATGAATTGTGAGAGGAATCATTGGGAGTAGTGTTGGAGACCGACTTCTTTTTGGAAGAATATTTTGTAGCATTTTGAGTCACCAAACCAATTACTCCATCAACAGGAGGTGTAGTCGAATACTTAGATGTCTTTATATCAAATTATGGTTTGGGCGCATCAGGTAACACATCATATAATGAGTCCGATTGTGAATAGATGAGGTCTAGATACTAGGCACCCGCTATGGCTTGTTCCTCTGTGATGCATCCACCCATAGCAATGTCCTCGGCAATTTTGTTGACAAATGATTTGGTGAACCACTCGGTCAACAACTAATCAACAATCTCAAACTTAATCAGAAAGTGCCTACATCTCCATTCATGGATATGATTAGAGATGTGCATCACAGTGTCTTTCTTGAGCGACATTAGCAGATGGGTGCCAGTTTCATAGAGAACCGACAGCTAGAAATGTGTGAGAAAGGTCATGGCGAGAGTGTTGAAGTCATGATAGGTATTTCGAGGTAACTCGATATGCCACTTGGTTGTAGCACCTGTAAGAGTTTGTTGGAAAAGTCGAAGACAAATGTAATCATCAATGTAGGAATTCAAGGAGCACTAGAGGTGATATGTCATCACGTGGGCTTGAGGATCCTCTTTCACTTTTCCTTCAAACTTCGGACAATCGTTCAGAATCTTGGATGTACTGGAGGCCATTATGGCAAATGAAGAATCAGGTCATTTGTGAGTCGAAACACATATGGTAATTCTAGTGTAGCCAAGAATGGCAATTAGGTATTAAAAGGCATTGGAGGTTGATAAGGGGGCCCAATTGGCAGGGCCCATCCCTGTTGGTAAGGATTTTGTCCATATGGCATTTTCTTTTGCCCCCACTGTAGGTTACCTTGCCCGTAGGGAGGATTTTGACCTGGAAAGCCTTGAAACTATCCGACTAGAGGCTACTGATAAGCAAGATATGGGTTAAAGGGCTGATGATCTTGCTGGCCTTAGACATATGGATTTTGCACCTGATGTCCCTGAGCATAAGGGTTTTGGACCTATTGCCCCTGGACAAAAAGGTTTTGGACCTACTTCCCTTGGACGTAAGGATTCTGCACTTGCTGCCCTTGGACACAAGGATTTTGTACTTGATGTCTTGGGACAAAAGGAGGCTGAACCTATTTCCCTTGGACATAAGGATTTTGTGCCTGTTGCTGCAGGACTTGACCCTACCCTTGCCCTTTCAAGGGTTGACCCTGTTGATATGAGTATAAGGGTTGTTGTTGCCCAGGTTGACCTTGTTACTGCAAGGGCTGACATTGCGGCTATAAAGGTTGTCCCTGCAGCTACGAAGGTTGACCTTGCGAAGGCATAGGCTGGGAGGATTGCGACGCATACTGCATTTTTGGCTGGATTGTTTACTGCAATTGTTGTGAGGGTTTCCCCTGTCGTTGTTGCAGTTTTCCTTACTGTGGAATCATATGGCCTTGTTGCTACATGGATGGCCCTTGCTACAACAAAGGTTGCCCTTGCTGCTACATGGATGGCCCTTGCTGCAACGAAGGTTGTTCTTACTGTTGCAGGAGTTGTCCTTGCTGCTGAAAGGTACTTGAACAGTTCCTGGAATGACACCTTGAAAGTTCTCGAACTGTATCTGGCCATACCCACCAAGCGTGACAGACGAACCAGGATGGAAATAAGGTCTAGGTTTAGGGATGTAGGGCATATTAACCATTTCTTGTGAACCATATGGAAAATAAGGAGGTTGGTACTAAACCTGAGCCATATCAGGCTACTGGTACTAGATGTTACTTGACCCAGACGGACCAACAGGGTTCGGCTGTTGGTACTCAATATTACTCGATCCAACAAGACCAACAGGGTTTAGAATGGCACCCAAAGAGAGCTAGTTCAGTCCAAGCATGTGATATTTTGAACCACTCCCATTGGTTGTACCAGACATCATAGACACATTCAGACTTTTCCCCCCAGGCGGTGGCATAGCCCGTCCACTCACTGGAGGGATTGAAGAACTGACAGTGACATGACTCGAGATCATCAGTTGAACCAGATGGGTCACTTGGACCGATGAAACAAGGGGTTTTGGAATGGTGTGTTGAAAAGTGTGCAACAAGAAATGCTTGTTGAGAATGCAACAAGATGATGGAGCTTAGTGGAAAGGAGTCGCCTTCACTAAGTGGGCCCACAGGAAAATTATGGCGCAAGTTCTATTTTTTGATCCCAGTAGGGGTGATCATAGCAGGAGTGACCACAACAGGGATGATAACAATAGGAGTGATCACAGCAGGAGTGATCAAAGTCTATTTTTAGACTGGCTGTCAAAAATAGAAAAGTCAAATATTATTGTCTCATAATAATATTTGGACTATAAACTTGATCTTATTCTCTTGGAGCACTTCAGTTTGAGCTACAGATGTGGCACATGCAGCTGTTAGAAGGAAGTACACTTTCTTTGTGGGTCAGTTGAGTTGTTGCATGCATGACTTCAATTAGAACTCAACCAGTTGAGTTTGGTGGAGTTGATTGTAGAGTTGATGGAGTTGTGTTCAGTTTGACTTGGTTAAACTAGTTGTAATTAGTCTAACTGCAAATAGACTAATGATGAGTTGTTAAACTAATTATTAACTCATAATGCAACTACAGAATACATTAGTTAACTTAGTTGCATGTCAGTGCATGTTCAGTTCAGGAGGGACGGGTGTTAGAGGATCAGATTGCTATCAGTGGTGACTATAGTTGTGCATGATGATTTACACAATCAAAGGGATTGAGTATGCCCATGATAATTGCACAACATATGCCCAGTAGAATATCTTGTGCTCACGTGATTTCTAGTGTGAGTGATTTTCACAAGGTAAATAGGAGTTTGGATCAGCCATTCATCATTCATTCTTGTTGGGTGTGGAGCCTGATTATCTTCTATAGTACCGGCATATTGGACCCCAGTTCAAAATGGGGCGGCAACTCCGCCCGTAAAATAATCATTGCCATGGGGGGGTTTCGGGGGCAGTGCCCCCGAAGCTAAAAACAGCTGTAAAATTGCCTTGTAAAAGTATAGTAATTTCTAGTCAATCTGGGCCGTTCATTAGGCGGATGATCTGACGGTAGAACTTATGTTTAGTTTAGGGTTTTTTGCCCTAGAAGGCAACCCCTCTCTTTATATGAGGGCATTGTATTTGAGGCTGTGAGATAGATGTGTATTCGGTGAGCGAGAAACATAGAGGTGAGACTGTGAGAGAAAACAGAGGATATTACAGCGGTTTTGCTGTAGGTTGTATCTCTTCATTTTGCTGGATAATAGAAAGGAAGGACTGGCTGTTCGGGGTGGACGTAGCCCAAACTGGGTGAACCACGTATATCTGTGTCTCTTTTGTTTTGTGCGTTTTCTGTGTTTATATTTCTGCAATATTTTATGTGTTCCATTGCTCCGTAATATATAATTTTCTAACAACTGGTATCAGAGCCAGGTTTATTTGGCTGATAAACTCACAGGAAAGAAGGGTTCCTGGTTCGAGTGGGAGCAATGGCGGAAGATGGTAAGTTTAGGGTCGAGAAATTTAACAGCCAAAACTTCTCGCTGTGGAAGATGCAGATGGAAGATTATCTGTATCAGAAAGATCTATACCTACCATTGGGCGGAAAAACAAAGATGCCGATGGGTATGAAAGACGAAGAATGGAACCTTCTCGATAGAAAGGCACTCGGAACAATACGGTTGTGCCTTGCTGCGTCAGTCGCCTTCAACATTTCGAAGGAAACCACGACAGAGGGTTTGATGCAGACGTTGTCGAAACTATATGAAAAACCCTCGGCCTCAAACAAGGTATTTCTTATGAAACGGTTATTTAATATGAATATGTCGGAAGGTGGATCTGTTGCAAACCATTTAAATGATTTTAATATAGTTACAAGTCAGTTAAGTTCTGTAGGGGTAAACTTTGATGATGAAGTTATAGCTCTGTTATTCTTGTGCTCATTACCAGAAAGTTGGAATGGTTTGGTAATGGCCATTAGTAACTCCGTTTCTGGATCTAGTACTTTAAAGTTTGATGATGTTGTCGGTGCTATCCTTAGCGTGGAAATGCGTCGGAAAAGCTCCGGTGAGACATCAGGAAATGCTTTGAGTGCAGAGTCTAGAGGAAGAAAAATGGAAAGAGGAAAGAGCTCAGGATATCGCAATAAATCAAGGAAAGGCATATCCAAGTCTAGATCGGGGATAATGTGATAGAAATGTGGAAAGAAAGGACACCTGAAGAAAGACTGTAGATCTCGAAAGGGAAAAGAAGGAGATGCACAGCAAGAAAACAATAATGAAGCAAATGTGACAGGTGAGGTGTTACAAGATTCTTTGATTCTTTCTTTCGAAAATATTACTGATTCCTGGGTGGTAGATTCAGGGGCTTCATTCCATGCCACACCTGATAAGAAATACTTTCATGACTATGTTCAAGGAGATTTTGGACAAGTTCGTCTGGGTGATGATAAACCCTGTAAAATCGTTGGAATGGGTAAGGTTCTTGTAAAACAGCAGAATGGAAACCAATGGCTACTAAAGGAGGTAAGGCATGTTCCAGATCTAAAGAAAAATCTGATTTCAACAGGGCAGTTAGGCAGTGAAGGTTGTGTGACAACTTTCATAGATAAAGCTTGGAAGGTCACAAAAGGAGCCCTGGTAATAGCAAAAGGTAAAAAGGTTGGTACATTGTATTTATGCAATGGTATTTCTAACTCTGTTAATGCTTTAACTTCCAAAGGAGCAGATGCAGCATTATGGCATCATAGGCTCGGACACATGAGTGAAAAGGGGATGAAGATTCTTCACTCAAGGAATTTGTTTCCAGGTTTGAAGAATGTTGATTTGGACTTCTGTGAAAATTGCATTTATGGAAAACAAAAGAGAGTCAGATTTCTCAGAGTTGGGAAAGAAAAGAAGAATGAAAAATTAGAGCTTGTGCATACAGATGTATGGGGACCTGCTCAGGTATCATCTCTCGGTGGCTCTCGTTATTATGTTACTTTTATTGATGATGCAACTAGAAAAACTTGGATTTATTGTATTAAGAATAAATCTGATGTATTTGATACTTTCAAGAAATGGAAAGCTTTGGTTGAGATTGAGACAAGAAAGAAATTGAAGTGTCTTAGATCAGACAATGGAGGTGAATATTGCAACAAAGAGTTTGATAGGTACTGTTCAGAGCATGGAATTCGCAGAGAGAAGACAGTTCCAAGAACACCACAAGAAAATGGTGTGTCATAAAGGATGAACAGAACAATCATGGAGCGTGCAAGGTGCATGAGATTGCATGCAGGATTGCCTTTACAGTTTTGGGCAGATGTTGTAGATACTGCTGTTTATCTGATAAACAGAGGGCCTTCAAGTTCCTTGGATGGTGGTGTTCCAGAGGAAGCATGGACAGGTAAAAAGGTAAACTACTCTATTTTAAAGCCTTTTGGTTGTGAGGCCTTTGTCCATATTGATAAAGAAAATAGAACAAAGCTTGAGGCAAAGTCAAAGAAATGTACCTTTATTGCATATGGTGTTAATGATTTTGGTTATCGCTTATATGATTACGAAAATCACAAAATCATTAGGAGTAGAGATGTAATATTCAATGAAAAGGTCTTGTATAAGAATCAGTTGCAGGAAAAGAAATAGGAAAAGGAAAACAAGGAATACGCAGTTTTTGATGAAATCACTGAAAAAGTAAAGGTGCCTGAAAATAATAATAATCAACAACAGCAACCACCACAACAACGACAGGCACCCGAAACACCAGAAAGTGGTGTTAGAAGATCTACCAGGATAAGTAGACCCCCTGAACGATACTCTCCTTCATTATATTATTTATTGCTGACTGATTCCGGTGAACCCGAATGTTATGAAGAAGCAATGCAGGTTGAAAGCAGGAAGAAGTGGGAGGTAGCCATGGAAGAAGAGATGGACTCCTTAATGCATAACCAGACTTGGGATTTAGTCAGGTTGCCTGTAGGAAAAACTACATTGAAGAATAAATGGGTTTACAGGCTGAAGGAAGAAGATGGAGGAAAACAGAGGTATAAAGCTAGACTTGTGGTGAAGGGGTTTGCACAGAAGAAAGGTATTGATTTTGATGAAATATTTTCTCCTATTGTTAAAATGACTTCAATCAGAACTATTTTAAGTCTTGTAGCAGCTAAAGATTTGCATCTTGAGCAGTTAGATGTAAAGACAGCCTTTCTCCATGGGGATTTGGAGGAAGAGATATATATGCAGCAGCCACAAGGATATGAGGTGAAAGGGAAGGAGAAACTAGTGTTCAGGTTGAAGAAGAGCTTGTATGGCTTAAAACAGGCTCCAAGGCAGTGGTATCTAAAATTTGACAAGTTTATGTCTGAACAAGGTTATACTAGATGTCACTCTGATCATTGTGTTTATCTGAAAAAGCAAAATGATGGCAGCTATATTATATTGTTATTGTATGTAGATGACATGCTTGTTGCAGGATCTAACATGCAGGAAATAAATGTGCTCAAAAGAAAATTGGCAAATTCATTTGCAATGAAGGATTTGGGTGCTGCAAAACAAATCCTTGGTATGAGAATAACTAGAGACAGGAAAAATAGAAAATTAACATTGTCTCGGAATGAGTACATACAAAAGGTGTTGAAAAGATTTAACATGCAAAATGCAAAACCAGTTAGTACACCTTTTGCTAGCCATTTCAAACTTAGCAAAGAAATGTGCCCAAAGAACCAAGAAGACATGGATTATATGTCTAAAGTTCCATATGCATCAGCAGTTGGAAGTTTAATGTATGCAATGGTCTGCACAAGGCCTGATATTGCACATGCAGTGGGAGTTGTAAGCAGGTACATGAACAATCCAGGAAAGGAACATTGGATGGCAGTGAAATGGATTCTTAGATATTTGAGAGGTACCACAAATCAGGCATTATGCTTTGGTGGTTCAAACATACCCCTACAAGGATATGTTGATGCAGATATGGCAGGTGACAGAGATAATAGGAGGAGCACTACAGGATATGTATTTACTGTCGGAGGAACAACTGTCAGTTGGGTTTCAAAAATCCAAAGTGTTGTTGCACTTTCAACAACAGAAGCAGAGTATGTTGCTGCTACAGAGGCTAGTAAAGAAATGATTTGGTTACAAAGGTTTATGGGTGAATTGGGTAAGGAGCATGATATGGGCACGTTATACAGTGATAGTCAAAGTACCATTCATCTTGCAAAGAACTCAGCATTTCATTCGAGGACAAAACACATACAGCTCAAGTACCATTTCATACGATCAGTGTTGGAAGATGGAGAGTTGAAGCTGGAAAAGATACACACTAGCCAGAACCCTGCAGATATGCTAACAAAAGTTGTAACCAGGGAGAAACTGAGAATATGCTCAGTTTCAGTTGTTCTTCAAGGATGACGATGAAGATGACAAACAGCCAGGTCCAAAGAGGAGTCATTGTCCAGCAAATGGAGCAGCGGTGGAGTTGCTACAATCAGTCTCCAAGTGGGAGATTGTTGGGTGTGGAGCCTGATTATCTTCTATAGTACCGGCATATTGGACCCCAGTTCAAAATGGGGCGGCAACGCCGCCCGTAAAATAATCGCTGCCGTGGGGGGGTTTCGGGGGCAGCGCCCCCGAAGCTAAAAACAGCTGTAAAATTTCCTTGTAAAAGTATAGTAATTTCTAGTCAATCTGGGCCGTTCATTAGGCGGATGATCTGACGGTAGAACTTATGTTTAGTTTAGGGTTTTTTGCCCTAGAAGGCAACCCCTCTCTTTATATGAGGGCATTGTATTTGAGGTTGTGAGATAGATGTGTATTCGGTGAGCGAGAAACATAGAGGTGAGACTGTGAGAGAAAACAGAGGATATTACAGTGGTTTTGCTGTAGGTTGTATCTCTTCATTTTGCTGGATAATAGAAAGGAAGGACTGGCTGTTCGGGGTGGACGTAGCCCAAACTGGGTGAACCACGTATATCTGTGTCTCTCTTGTTTTGTGCATTTTCTGTGTTTATATTTCTGCAATATTTTATGTGTTCCATTGCTCCGTAATATATAATTTTCTAACAATTCT
Source organism: Pinus tabuliformis (assembly GCA_031772625.1). Lineage (NCBI taxonomy): Eukaryota > Viridiplantae > Streptophyta > Pinopsida > Pinales > Pinaceae > Pinus > Pinus tabuliformis. Next base: position 151,415,601 of record CM062812.1, read on the forward strand.
CTTGCAGGATTGTACAGTGGAGGCAGGCAAAGCAACGGGGGAGATTTGGAGATCAGATTTGAGCTGTATTGTGTGTAACAGGTGGAGATAGTACTGAGTACTTGTGAGGAGTATTGTACTATGTAATGTTACATGTTCTAAATCATTAATATATAGATAGTGTGGGGTTTTCAACTGTAAGCTTTCCCCAGGTTACATACTGTGTTAATGTGTGCATGCAATTGATGTTTCATTGTTTTTGATGTTCCTAAATTGATGATCAACGTAGAGGAGGTTATGTATTATGCATGTATTCCGCAATAGTGTATAATCGGGATAATCTCTGTGAATAAGTGTCATATTATTCAAAATTTCTACATGGTATCAGAGTTGCTTGATTTGTAGAAGAGATTTTTACAGGATATCAAGCGAGGATTGATCATCGGATCTATTATTCAGAAAGTGTTTACATTTTATTTCTTCAGGCAGAGTCTGTAATCAGGCCAGGTAGTCTCTGGATTCATCCTTCTTTTGGAAGGTGAGATATCCAGTGAATGCCCAGACAGTCAATCTCTGTACAAGAAATAGTTTGTTCTCACGAATTCTAGATCGGAAGTGGTTGAGTTTTTGAGCTGGTGGAATTCGAATTTAATTCCAAAGCAAGAGATAAAACTCAGAAACATTAAGTGTGGGAATGGAGACAGTATGCCCCAGTATCTCACGAAGTTCACCCAATGCCAGGATGAGCTGGGAAGTGTGGGGGTGACTGTCGGATGAGGATGGTGAGTCTAGCACTCCTTGACCTTCCTAAGAGTTGGCATAGCTACCAGGACTCGATGAATGGAAGGGAGAAACTGCCAAATTGGGAACGACTATGGTCAGATTTGATGCAGGAGGAGATTAGACAGCGCACCAGAGACAGTTCTTCATCTATGCATGATGAGGAGAACTGTGCCTTAGCGAGTAAGGTGAAGAAGGGGAAGGAGAATGGTTCTCTTTCTGAATCTAGTTCTTCCAATGATGGGAAGAAGGTTGACAAGGTGAAGGTGAGATGCTTTCATTTTCATGAGTTGGGTCATTATGCTACTAATTGCCCAAAGAAGAAGTCCAAGAAGGGATATGGGGAAGGATCTGAAGGTGAAGCATTTGCTTCACAATTTGAGTTGGATTTCACACTCTTCGCATGCATGGTTTCATCCATGATGGGGAGTGGTTGGTTTCTTGACAGTGGAGCTTCTTTCCACATGACCGGTGACAAAATTTTCTTCAATACTTTGGAGGAGAAAGATCTCCAGATACTCATAGGGATGGGTAATGATGAGAAGTATAGTGTCTCAGGTGTAGGCGCGGTTATTTTTCAGAGGGATCATGGAGCTTGCCTTACCTTGACCGATGTCAAGTATGTACCAGGACTGAAGAGAAACTTGGTGTCGATCGCGATGCTGGAAGACAGAGGCTATGATGTAGTCTTTAGTAAGGGAAAGGTTTTTCTTAGACACATCATCACTAGACAGGTAAAGAAGATTGGTTCATGGGTCAAGAACCTGTATGCTCTTGAGGTTCAAGATGCATGCAAAGCCTTGAGCAGCGAGGCAATTGATGGAGACTTGGTGGTTGAGAGGGAGCGTATATTACCTCTCAACATGCAGAGCCAGAAGAAGTCTCAGACGATTGTGGAGGAGCCACGGTTGGTGCAGCAACTTCAGGAGGTTGTGGAGGAGCCACAACAAGCGAAGCTGAGAGGAGAATGAGTAGAGACATCTACTCATCCAGAGACCTCCAGTAGGGGGAAACTTCGAGCCAAGTGGGCTGAGGGATCACATGTAGCCATACCTCCAGGTAGAAGGTGGGGTGATGTGGATTGATCTTCCCAAGGAGGAGGGGCAGGATCCTTGAGGTACCCAACCTCTTGGATGAGACCTTGCTATGGGAGCCCCGATGTGTAGTAGCAGGAACTGACTGATTAGGTAGAGACAGATGCAGATGGAGCGGCAAAGAGAGTGACAGTGCAGGGAATCCCAGGATAGTGCATAGCTAGCAGGCTGCAGCAATGCGAGAGGCACAAGTGTTTTGCGCAGTGCTAGGTGGCACAGAGAGGTGTGCAATGGTGCGAGATGCATGGAGATGTTTCAGTAGTGTAGATGTCAGAGAGGGAGCACTTGTCAGCAACAGGTAGAGCTTCAACATCAAAGGATGTTTCTAGCCCAACAGGGAGGTCAGTTGGGAGGTGCAGTGCGGATGCAATGCTGGGAGATAGAACTAGAAGCAGCACAGATGCAGTCAGAGATCAATGTGATAGAGGCTAGAGCGGTCAGATACTGAAGAGCACAGAGATGCAGAGTTTTCAGTCGACAAAGGCAATAGCAGTCAGAGAATTTGATGACAGAGCAAGTGGACCGGCCAGATGTGTTGCATGGAGAACATTCCAGAGTTACAGGATCAGGTTTGAGAGGAAGCCTTTCTTGTTGAGAGGGAGTGTTGAAAATTGTGCAACAAGAAATGCTTGTTGAGAATGCAACAAGATGATGGAGCTTAGTGGAAAGGAGTCGCCTTCACTAAGTGGGCTTGTAGGCAAATTATGGCGCAAGTCCTATTTTTGGATCCCAGCAGGGATGATCACAACAGGAGTGACCACAGTAGGGATGATTACAGCAGGAGTGACCACAGCAGGAGTGATCATAGCAGGAATGATCACAGCAGGAGTGATCAAAGTCTATTTTTAGACTCGCTGTCAAAAATAGAAAAGTCAAATATTATTGTCTCATAATAATATTTGGACTATAAACTTGATCTTATTCTCTTGGAGCACTTCAGTTTGAGCTACAGATGTGGCACATGCAGCTGTCAGAAGGAAGTACGCTTTCTTTGTGGGTCAGTTGAGCTGTTGCATGCATGACTTCAGTTAGAACTCAATTAGTTGAGTTTGGTGGAGTTAATTGTAGAGTTGATGGAGTTGTGTTCAGTTTGACTTGGTTAAACTAGTTGTAATTATTCTAACTGCAAATAGACTAATGATGAGTTGTTAAACTAATTATTAACTCATAATGAAACTATAGAATACATCAGTTAACTCAGTTGCATGTCAGTGCATGTTCAGTTCAGGAGGGACAGGTTTTAGAGGATTAGATTGCTATCTGTTGTGACTATAGTTGTGCATGATGATTTGCACAATCAAAGGGATTGAGTATGCCCATGATAATTGCACAACATATGCCCAGTAGAATAGCTTGTGCTCACGTGATTTCTAGTGTGAGTGATTCTCACAAGGTAAATAGGAGTTTGGATCAGCCATTCATCATTCATTCTCTTGCAGGATTGTGCAGTGGAGGCAGGCAAAGCAGCGGGGGAGATTTGGAGATCAGATCTAAGCTGTATTGTGTGTAACAGGTGGAGATAGTACTGAGTACTTGTGAGGAGTATTGTACTATGTAATGTTACATGTTCTCAATCATTAATATACAGATAATGTGGGGTTTTCAGCTGTAAGCTTTCCCCAGGTTACATACTGTGTTAATGTGTGCATGCGATTATTGTTTCATTGTTTTTGATGCTTCTAAATTGATGATCAACATAGAGGAGGTTATGTATTATGCATGTATTCTGCAATAGTGTATAATCGGGATAATCTCTGTGAATAAGTGTCATATTATTCGAAATTTCTACATGGTGGGTTGCACCGAGACTGAAGTAACTGTAGAAATCACCGTCTATTGGGAGGTCGGGTTCTGAATGAACGGACCTGTGGTAATCATAGCACCAGATGCCCAAATAGGGTTGTGATATAGTGATGTGGCAGTAGGCATGCCTGAAATGGACTAAGCTAAATTTACGTAATTACACGGTAACTCAGGATGAACACTGGTTGGAATTATTCCCGTGTAAGGGAAACATTTAGAAGGGAAAGGATATTCCTGCTCCTTGACTGTGTGTGGAGTGGAAACCTCCGAGTGACTCGGAGAGGAGACTGGGATTTTGCCCTCTGATTCAATGGGTGAAAACAGGCGATGACGGACGACCGAAGATGTTCGAGGGGATAATTCCAAAGGAATACTTGGCTGATTGTATGGACTATATGCATCCTAAGGTGATATCAAAATAGGATCAAACAAAGGATTCAGAGGATAAACAACATAGGGGCTTCAATGGGGGGAGTAATACCATACCATGTGGGTTCATATTGGGGGATATTTATTAAGGAAAAAATGACATAATATAATGGGGGATATATAGGGGGTAGAGCTTTTTTATATTGGAAAGTGTAAAAAATGGAGCCTAAAGCTAATGAAGAAATATAAAGGGGTATAAAAAAATTTAATGAAAAAATGGATACCTACAATATCTAGTGAAAGTAGGGGTTTTTAAATTCGGAAGGTATATTGGGTTCATATTTGTAGGGGGTTAAATAATGTGATTTTTAAAGGTATTTTCCAATATGTAGTCAAATTAAGGGTATTGCTTAGTATGCCACGAACGCACGTGATATGTCAGAGGTTCATTGTGTGAAGTCCCCATGATAAACAACCAGTCCAAGCTGACCTATAGAAATCGGCAGGCTCTCGAGAGTCTGGATAGGATTATTTGGAGACTCTAGGCCAATGTCAGAAAGTGACCCAGTATCTGAAGATGGACGATGAGATGACAAAGGTGGAATACTCAGAACAATTCCAAGCTCAACACCTTGGTCCTCAACCGACTATGGAAATTCAGGAGAAGGATTATCAGACAATCTTCCAAACGGAGGAGAGTAAGAGGAACTAGGCAAACTAGTTGGTTCAGCCATGATGATTTTGTCTCAAATAACCAGAAGAGAGATTTTATTTCAAGGCTTTAAAATGTATTTAAAGGTATACTCACGATGTGGTCTAGAAACAGACTAACAAGAATGTTGTAATATCGTGGGCAACAATTTTTTAAGATGCAAAAACAAACTGGTGCTCTTTCATGTTTTAAGAGTCGAGAAAGATGACTTTATCACTTTCAGTTTGAAACAAGCTTGAAAGGACAAGCGCTTGGGTGATATTTTATATTTAGAGAGTCAAAATGATCAAAATGACTGCTCAAGATGATCTAGGTAAAAAGGATTACCAAGTAACCGTGAACTACGGAGTACCTCCCAGCGAATCGAGAAGTATGGGCAGGAATCTCCTCGAATGTTGTGTTTGGTGTATCACATTTACAAGGCGGCATACTTGACTTCCTATGGATAAAGGATTGCAACCTAGTGGGGTCTCTCTTTATATACATGATGGTACAGGGAGCACAAGTCTGTACTAGCAATGTCTAGTGCCGAAGTGAATGACAGTTGCTATTTTTAAAGACGTCGGAACACGTCTTTAACCTAGACCTTCTAAAATGTGATCGTTAGGTTTCAAATGCACCTTAGGTTAATTGAATACATTTTAGAGTTTATCTTAAAATTATGTCTCAGTTTTCAGGTATTATCGATGTGACTCAAAAAAAACCTATAAGTAACTAAATGAGACAATACCCTTTCAATTCAATGAATTTTCTACACTAATGAGGTTAGAAAACACACTCAAATGCAACAAAACAAGCAATGAAAGAAAAATGACCTTTTCACTATTTCGCTTTTGAAAACAAAATGATGAAAAAACTCTTTCCAATTCCTATCTTTCCTATCAAACACACTTCAAGTAGTCCTTTCACTAGTAAAGAGAATTCATTTCTTTTCCAATGCAAATGATGATGCAACGCTAGTATTCAATGATGCTAACTAATGTAACATATTGATTCAGCAAACTAGAATTATGTATTTTTCAATGAAATGACGGAATGAATCTTTCACGAACACTTCTCACTTCACTGAAACATTTCCAATACAATCAATCACAAGAAAACGCAAAGCACAAAAGAGAATTCCTTTCAAACCATTGAAGCAAAAACTCAACCAATAACAAGATGAGCAATGTGACCTATTCTCAAAAAGAGATGTTCAAACAACAAACGAAACTTTTCAAATTTGTTAAATGGAAATAAAGGCAACAAAAGGACTAATAAATGAAATGCAAAGAGAAACTTTGACTATCGACTTGACTTGTTGAGAATGTAAACAGGTGAATGGATGACGACCTAGATGCCCTAGGGTTATGAACCATCCAAGAACTCAAGAAACCAAGTGAAGAAAATGCAAATCAAACAAGCATACAAACCAAGCTAAAAGAGCTTTCCATCTAGGGGGAACACAGTCAAAACAAGTTGAGAGACAGAAATCAGAAGGGCAAGACACACTGGCTATGATATAGGGGAAACCCTGATCTTCACCTACATGAATTGGCACAACTGCCTAACTCATAAAAAATTCTAGAAGGGGGTCAGCATGACTATTTTTGAGAAACTCAAGTTAATCAACGTGACTATCAGAAAAATAAACGCGTTGATCGAGGATTCAAGGAAAAAGAAATTCAAAGGCTAAAACTAGACTTTCCACTATAAATTTCAGGCTCAGAACAACAAACCAAGCAAAGTAGATAACACTAGAGAGAAATGGTGATACTAGAAAAGTTCACGCAAAACCATAAAATGAAAATCAATCAAAGAGAAGGATTGGATCCCCAGCAAAGTCGCATATTTATGGTGCAGGTAAATTCTCAATGCGGACACAAACAATTCCTCTAGCCCGAGAGAGCGGGTCTAGCCACAAACAAACAATCTATGGAAAATCTCCTTAATCTAGAATCAATTAATAGGTCCTACCTCTTAGAACGTTATTCTACTTGGTGATGATCCTGGTTCCTCAGTCTAGCTATCTTATGTTTCCTTCCTTCGAATACCTGAAACAAGCAAACAACAAAAAAAAACAAACGGGATAGCATACAATATTGTATTCATCCTACTTAATAGGTCAAGGAACATTAATCCATAAAGATGTAAAATAAAACTTCATGTAGGAAATCAATCAACAGTTGTATTCATACAAATTAGAAAGATATTACAATGGATGCCTTGACGTTGTTGGTCTCCTCTGATGTATCTAGGTTCCCACACTTCTGCTAGCACTTCATGGATATCCCGAACAATGTAAGTTTTAAGGCCTCTTCCCTCTAGTCTCAAACCAAACCAAAACACACTATTATCCCTCAAACATACACTAGAAAGCTACAAGCTATAGATGTATTGTTGATCATTCAAACTCACTCCAAAACTAGTTTAGCTTGGGAAAAGAGAGGTTTATATAGCTTGGATGGATGGGAGATGGTTCCTCTCATCATGGGAGAAGGTCTTATCTCTTGAGTTTGTTCCATCCTAATAGGGGAAAGGAGCCCAAACTAACTTCCTTGACTCCATCCTGTTGGGTTCCTATACCAATAGGTTTCATTTTTCATGATTGACTATAGAAAAGCCAAATATGTTCATCTTCGCATGCTGCAAAGGTTCCATATTTTGTAAACAAATCAAGAAAATTAAAAATGAAAAGAGGGTATAACCTAAAAGAAAAATCAAAGGGCAAAAAGAGTAAATTGGTCAGGAAAAATGATGAAAATGAACCCCAAACCAAAAGACCAAGAAAGTGTGCTAGTTTAAATGCCACTACTTTTCCATTGTTGCAGAACTTCATTGTGTACAGGTGGTTGATTCTGCATACAATTGATGAATAGCCAGACAGTCCAATCCTAGCTAGATCATATTTGAATTTACTTGTCTTTAGAATAGAGAATAATGATATGTCCAAACAGTTCAAGCTTGGCAGATGAGTAAATAGGTAGAGAAAACAAAGGAGCCCAACTTCTTAATCTGGGCCCTTGGAAGAGATAAGGGTAGACTTAGATAGGTGGGCATTCAAAGAAAAAGAGGAAAATCAGGGTTTGCTAGTCCAAATGCACCCAATCAAAAGGAATAAAAAATGCTAGGTGTTTTTAGGCTGGATAGGCAGTTTGAGGTTGCAGAAGTAAGTTTGTGATCATTTTTTCTTGTCTAGAAAGACTTGTCTCGTGTATGTCACAAAAAACCATGGCAAAGTGACTGCAGGACAGTGGAAGCATGACTAATTTCCCTTATCATTCCCCCAGAAATCACTTGCTAACATCCTCTCAAGGACATTGGGATCTGCCCAACAGTCCTATTTCACTTCATTTTATGAGAAATGCTAAGTTGAACACTGAGTTTACTTAGTGAAAAGAAGCCACATTTCTTGTGTAAAAGATCTTACCATTTTCTCATTTCCCTTAAAACCTAAGTTATTACCTTATCAACTTAGCGTTTCCTACCCATAATATCATATTGACACTAACTCTCTTACTTATCTCCTTTATCATTCCTCGTCCCTATTTCCAAAAAACTATATAAAAAACCCAAAAAATACCTAAGTATCCCTACCCTTGGCAACTATAGCCATATAACACAAGTTTGGGGATTATTGGTCCATTTGGGACCTTAATAATAACCCTTGCGCGTTCAAAACACATTAGGGGTTAATTTAACATCTGGTTAAATTAATAACCGCACCTAAACCACCCACCTAAGCCATAGGTTAACCCCCCGTGCATATATACATTGGAATTAGTTTGACATTTGGTTAAACTAATAACCATGGCCGCCCACGTAACCACATAAAACCCATAATCCAAAGTTTATACCCCGCGAATATTAAAAACATTAAAAAATTGCAGCGGGTCCCATATCATAACCACCCACCATCTGCACTTCCCGTCCACCATCCAATCCCGTGCCATAGATCCAACGGTTGGCAGCGATATCGGAGCCCCTGATCTGCCGAGAATTAGTGTCCAGGGGATGGGCGGTATTGTTGTCGTACCCCTACCACGCGTCGACCTCCTGACGTGATCGGAGCCCCCTCCTGCAAAACCACCATGGGCCAAAGGCGGTGCGGGGAAAACCACTTACTGCCCACTGCCTACCACCTGACGTCATCCCCACGTCACCCGATGATGTTGCATCCACGTCGCCCGCCACTGCTCTGCACCAGCACCATATCATTTGCTGACATCACCACCCCGCCACTGTGTCATCCACCACGTCATCCCACACGTCAGCTGCCATGTCATCCTCTGTACCCGCTACACGACAAAAGTACGTCATGATGATGTCATCACAAAAAAGTGCCAAAAAGCGCTAAAATGCCCAAATTTTGTTAAAAGTCATGAAAACGACGGTTTTTGTTTATTTCTATTTGTGTTCCTGCAGAGAACGTGCATGTCGTTTACGACCAATTCACCTCCAAAACTCCAATTAGCCACTAAGACGAGTTCATCCTGCAAACTCGGCCCCCCCAGCTCAGTGTTGTACCTGCAATTTGTACCAGTCGGCTCTGAAACAGGTATTTACCCATTGTTCGCCCATAAACCATGTTTTTTGAAATTTCTCCATTTGAATTCGACTGAGGAACTAGAATTCAAAGTAAATCACACTCCTGCCTATGAATCACCACCTTTTAATTCACTGTGTGAGCCATTGATTCAAAAGACAACCTGCAAACTTTGCCCTCCTCTGCAAATCGGCCATTAAACCACACTTCGAGCCGATTTCTGCCGGCAAAGTCTCCAAAACTGCCCATGCATTGAGTTAAATTGCCAAAATCTCCTGCAAAAGAGCACCATGTCCTCTGTTTCATCCAGCCTCCCAATTTAACTGTGCAGACTTTTTCCTTCCTATGAAATTTACCCAGTAAAGTCGTTTTTGTATAAAGTTCGGTCTGCAAATTCCCTGACAAAGCCTCAGAGGCAGTTTTCAGTGTTCAGTTGTTACACAAACCCAAATTCCAAAATTACAAACACAGAGAATTTAAAGATGGCCACTCCAGCAGCCTTGAACATTACTCCTCTCAATGCACCCCACAAAGAACTGGAAGCATTACCTTTGGCTGATAGGGACTACTTAATTCAAGATTTGGTTGGTGACATAAACCACCTGCAGACATTTTGTGAGCTGAGGAACAGTTACTTGAACAACAGTGATATTTATGGGATATGGGAATCAAATTTTCCTATATACTTCCTTCCCTCTGTCAATATCTTCCTTGAGATAATCTGCCTCTGCTGTGAAAACTATGAGCCAACTCAAAGGGCAGTCAAGTCTCCATCTGGGAGCATCCTCTTCCATATAACTCTTGACTTCATCAATCAAATGCTAAACTTCAAGCAAACTTAGCTTCTGGTCCCTCTTTCTATGAAATTCCTGCTTGATGAAGGTCCCAAGCTCTCCAGCTCAGAGATAGGCCAGATTGCCCAAGTATTCATGAGGGCAGATCGCCAGCCTACAGGGACACCTCCTTTTCTCCATGTACATTTCAATGAAGTGGGTAAATTACTAGTTGATATGATATCTTATGTTCTGGGTTTCAAGACAAGTGAACATATTGATGAGACTATACTGGTATTGCTATCTGCATTTAGCCCAGGATAGCCCCCTGTTGTCAAATACAATTATGCCAAATTCATTTCCAATAAGATACATGACCAACTACTGAAACTAGATAGGGAGGGAGTATTCAAATACTCATCCTACATCTATCATCTATTCCTGTATTATCAGCCAGACTGTTTCCAATGCCCCATCAAAATATTGGATTCCATAGGAGAAAAGAGGTCTGTGATTTTTTGGACCTCAGTCTTTCATGAAGTCCATGGCTCTCCCTACTCTTACTGTGAGTTCATTGACCTGTTTGTCTATCCAGTCTCTTCTCTCCTAATGAGAACTCCTCCTACTAGGCTATCCTATGACATGCAGAAAATATTGCAGCTTTCAAAAAACTACAAAATAGGTGATTGGTACTTTTATCAGAATCACACTGTCATTAGGATATATGGCTGTGAGATGTGTCCCTACTGGCTGCCAAGATATGTGCCAATGAGATTATTTGCCTTGGAATATTACAGGAAATTTATCAACTCAGGTCTAACTCATTTTCATAGCACCAAGAAAAAGGCTCAGTTGAAATTCAAAGACCAACTAGGCCCCTTTTTCATGAACAAAAAAGAAGGATGGCAAGATGCTGATCAAATATTGGGGGAAAAACTCAGGTTAAAAAGAAGTTTTTGGTGGGTACCTTATGACCCAAATGGTTTTATCAATGCCAGAAAAATAAAATATAGGTTGTCTGCCTATGAACATTGAAAAATCCCACAGATTGAACAATTTTCCAACCAAGATGAGTGGGTGGCAGGGACACTAGTTGAAGAATTCACCCAAGAAGAAATAATGGAGCAAAATGTGAAAGATTTGGAAAATACTCTTGACTTGGATTTTTTTGAGCAGGTGACATTCAAACTTCCACAACAAGTTGGATAAGGCACATCAACTGCTGCAACTTCACAAGCTGCCCAAGAAAAGACTACACCAGCAGCAGGTACAAAAAAAGGCAAGGAGCTAGTTGATGCAGAGCAAGAAACAATGACAGAACTTCCAACTACTTCAAAGGAAGAGAGTCAAGGGCAAACCCCTCCACTGCAGACAGAGGCTCCACAGGTACCAGCTTTGCAGACTCCTCTCAACGAGGAAAGAGGCAAGAAATGGGATAGGGAAGAAACCACACCTGCTGGTGGGTCAACACAGCAGCCAGAGGCCAAAAGGCAGAGAATAGATTCTCAAATTGAAGAGGAAGTTAGTGAAGAAGTCATAGAGAGCCCAAGGAAGGAGAGGAAAACCGTCCAGAAAACATCCATCAGCTCTCACAGACAGGAAACAGAGAGGCAACATGGTATGGAGGTGTGCTCCTCAAGGCAGCAAGGTGCACAACCATCTGGCATTAAAGGAACCTTCATGGAAATCAAGGCCCAAAATGAGTTATTGAGAATACAGCTGTATGATCAATTTCTCAAGACAACACCCTCCAAATAGTAGAGATTAATGGCAACTTATGACATCAAGGAGGAGAAAATGATCTTAAGTCATTTCAAGCCTAAAATACCACAGCCACAGACAGCTGCAGATTACATAAATACAAACTTAGAGGTCCTCGCCAAGGACATACACTCGATGGACCAAATTGAGCTACACAAGCAAACATGTGAAATGGTCTATGCTACTCTAGCAGACAAGGCAATGTTGGCCCACCAATTGAAGGAATCATTGAGAAATACATCTAATCAATTCGATTTGGAGAGAATGTATTCCTTGGCCAAAGACAACAGAATAAAGACATTGGAGGAAATTATTATGGAACTAGGGCATGATCCTAAGGATGCCAAGGGGATCAAAGCCCTCATAAGAAAAAAGGAAGAAGATATTGCTGCACTTAGAAAGCAGCTAAGGCTACCTACAACCATGCACCCTCAAACTACAGAACTTGTGCAAGAAAAAGAAGGTGAAGATACAATGGATTTGCTAATGAGGATGAATCAAAGGATAATTCAAATGGAGGAAGAATTGGAGAAGGCATTGCAAGGCAAGCAGGGAGAGTTAACCTCCCAGCCATCTGTAACAGCTCCAGCAGTCCCCACTACCCTTCCCACAGCAGCAGCAACAATTCCTTCTGTCATTCCAACATCAACAACAGGTACATCGACCACGGATGCTTCAGCAGCAGCAGCAACAACAATCCCAAAATCTAGCATGAGTATGGAAGAAATGATGAAAGCAGTCAAAGAGCTAGAAGTTCAAATGATAGAGCTGAAAGAGGCCAAAGAGAAGTTGGCCAAGCTAGAAGTAAGCTCTGACAAGTCCAAGATAACAGTGGCTGAGAAAACAAGGGAAATAAAGGCCTTGGACAATAAAATAAAGTCCTTAGAAAAAGAGCTTACTCTAGATAAAACTCTAGCTGAAATCAAGAAAATTTTGTGGGCCAAAATTGGCCAATTTATCCTCAACCAATGGCAATCAATTCAGACCATACATGAGCAAATAGAATATATAGGCCAATCTCAATTTGAGACTCAAAAGGCTAGAGCATCATTGGGAAATATGCTTGAACAGGCCAACAGAATGATTCAATTTTTGAACACTCATACCAAAGAGCAGCTGGCAGCTCTAGATATCAGGAATAGGACAGATACCATTTTGATAGTGAAGAAGGTGTTGACCCTGAGAAATTTTGTATAGAATTTAGAAAGGAAGTACCAAGAAATGCAGGCAGAAATAAATGCCTTCAAACTAAAGTTTGCAACACTGCAGAGCAAAGGATTACCTATCTTGTTAACCAGTAGTGGAAGACTGCTAACACATGAACAGTATGCCAACAGGGTAAATAATTATGTCTCCAATCAAATTACAGCATCCTCAAGCACCTCAGAAGAAACAGGGCCTCCCTCTGGACAGAGTCTTTATGATAAATTAGAAAACCTGTTCTACATTGAACATGAGATAAATCACCTTTTTGAGGTTCAGCCCAACTTTTATAGATATACTGAAGCTGATGAAACACTGATAAAAATACAAAGACATCAGTTGCCTACAGAAGACTGGTGGCAGAGAATGCTTGTTATAGCTCCAAATCTCACTCTTATGGTTTGTGATGCTGCACTCATGGCCTAGGGCAACCCCTCCTTCCAGACCTGGTCCAAAAATTTTAAAAACAGTGTTTTATCCCTTATACGCGACATTGCCCTGAGTTAAACGCGTGCATACGTGGGTAGGCATATACCCAACCCACGTATATGTATTAAAACACTTAAAAAAATATAAAACTCCTTAATTTCGGGCGAAGATCGCGGGTTTTACCTGCTGATCACCTGTTAGTGCCCGTGGCCCAACTGTTCCCAACCAACTCCCAACTAAAAAAATACTGTGGGAGAGGTATAAAAAGACCTCAATGGGAAGGCCTAAGGGGGGAGATAAGACAGATAAAGGTTATTATGTTGAGATTTTTCCCCTGCCCAAATCTGAAAACCCTTGTGCCTTCTGTACTTCCCCCATTTGTACAGGAAACCCTTGTTTCCTTGTGTGTTGATGTTCATCCACTACTTGTGACATCATGGAGTAAGTCATGGAAGGAGTTTGTTAAAGGCTTGAGGTTGGATGAATCCAGAAGGAAGATTTGCTTGGAGCCTGCGAAAGGTGACTCAGGTGAAATTATTCCTTTTCCGTACTTTATTTGTCTATAATAAAAGAAACACATGTCTTGGTTCCTGATATAAATCTTCTTTATTTTTATGATATTCATGTTGGAATTCATATGTGAATGGTTGTTTAAAGTTCATAACTAACTACCTTTCTTTATAACATGAAGATGGTTTCTTTATAAGGTTTTGTCCATATACTGTTGTGCTCTCCGGAATTGGTTGTTTTGCAGGACAAAGGAGCCAAAGGAACTCGAAGAAGGGTTTGGACCCTAAAGGACCTTCTCAAATGTAGGACCTAAGTTACGCCCCCTTATCATAGAATTTTATTATAATAGCACAATGGTTGTGTGAATGTGTGTTTCTCTCTATAGACAACTTTCAGTCTGCTAGGGTTTCAACCCAAAAGCCCTAGGGGAACATTTCCCTTAACAGAATTGGTGACTCCGCTGGGGACAACACTCTTGTTGTTCCTAGTTTGGGTGTTTTCAAGCAAATCAAGGCTCAGCTGCCTGTCTGCTTGTTGTTGCTGTGTGGTCTGTTCTTGAATTCTAAGTTTTGCCAGTTTCTTCAGTTTGTTTTTTATTTTTCTTGAAATCTTTTATATACGCTGTTTTTCTTAGTTACAGAGGCATATATACGCATGTTTCCTTCAGCGAACCCGCGTATACGCAGGTTTCCTAAGGCACAGTCACGTATACATGCAATCTGTACATAAGTACAGTCGCGTATATCTAGCAATTTTCAAGATTTGTAAATCTTTTACCTCTGAAGGTCTGTCTGCTGGTTTGATTCAGTCTGAAATAGTCACTGTCCAGTATCAGTTGTTAGTTTTACAAGGAGCATCTTGTTCCAAATTCTCTCTGATTGTAAGGAGTATTGGTCTTGTTTTTGTTGTTGCAAGCATCATCGTTTTTTGCTTAAGAACGCAAGATTTCTTGCTTGGAATCTTGGCTGCTCTAATTCATCAGGGCAGGAAGATTGATCTCAATATTCCTGTTAAATCTTGCTTTTGGTGACTTTTCTATTTTCTTGACAAAACCGCTTTTTGTGACCATCCACTTCTTTGTTTCGTGAAAGTTGTTGTTTGATACTTTCTTGAAATTTTCTTTTTGATCTTCTTGGTCTTTGTTGCCAAAGCTTTCATTGCTGCTTTTGGTTGTTAAGAGTATCTTTAAACACATTTCTTTTTGTCGAGTTTTCATCCATTGGGTGGTGTCAACTTTCAAAAGTGTTTGTTGCCTATTCTTCAATCACAAAGTTTCAGTCTTGTTGAGAGCATTTTTGAAAAGACTTTTTTGTTGTTGTTTTTGAAGAAAACTTTTTGAAAAACTTAGTTTTGCTTTCTTGAACTTTGTTTTCATTTGGTTTCCTTTTAGTGAATGAAAGTGCTTTATGTTTTTCTTGGAACTTGTTTTTAGTGTTTAGATGAAATGAATGGTAACATATCATATTCCATCTAGACATTTCAAGTGGAAAAATAAAAATTGATAAGCAAGCAACTTTCATTTCTTGATTTTAGAGTAGTTTCGAATCTTGCATTAGCATATATTTGTTGCACTAGGATAGATTTGCATATCTTTTTAGGCATCCATAGCTTTGTTAACTTTTGTGAGTGTGAAGCGTGAATTAATGAAAAGAAAAGAGAAACTTGTTTTATTAGAAGTTCCTCTGAACCCTGTAGAAATTGCTTTTCATCGAAAAATGAAAACAAGTGCATGTGCATGTAGTTAGGTTTTTATTAATTTCTTTTGCGTCAAAACACCACTAGTTTCACTTCTGTTCATCCTGTGACTTAAAGAACAACCTATTTTAAAATCAAGCGCTAATTGAAATTCACTAAAACGTTTTTTAAGTTAGATACACCAACAAGTTTTAGGATTTTAGGGCCTTGGATTAGGCGAGTGGAGAGTTAACTCTCCAAGGCCATTTAAACCATCAAAAATAGGAGTCTGAATAGTGAGTGAAAATCCAATAGCGTTAGGAAGACCAAGAAAGCTCCGGATCTGGGAGTTAAGCACGAGGGTCTGTGAAGACAGGGAAGAGAGATACCCCCTCTCCTACTTGTCAAAACTTACCTCATGACTGTTCCACCTGGCTTCTGAGATGAGTTGGTATCCATAGTTGCTACTCCTAGGGATCTACACAGGTGGCTGCGAAAGGGAATCCCATGGCACCTGAGGTCGACGTTGCATCACTCTCAACGGTACTACTGGAGGGCACCCTTGCGAAGCTTGGGGGCTTGCACCGGCGCAGGCTGTTGTTAGGAGGTCAGCGTAACTTCCTCTATTACCTTCGCTGATAGGACTGGGCCCTCATTATCCCAGACTATCTTCGGAAGGCCCCTTAATTCACTTTCTTGTATTTTGGTGTCCGGTCCTAATCACCCAGAGCGAAAATACTTGGAAGTTGTTTGACTGGCTGATATCTTTAGGGATTTTATAGTGTGTTCTCTGTGCTCTTAGTTGGCCTAGCTTTCAATTTTTTGAGTATTTAGTTAGATCTTAACAAAAAATTCAAAGTGGCTAACCGATCACCTAGACGGTCTCGAAGACTTCGTGGTCTTTCACCACCAAGTTTAGACCCTTCTCCTAGAAGGCGTAGAGGTAATATTGTTGGTGGGTTTCATCCCACGACAGTTGACGCATCGGGGATTGATCCTCCTCTCGGGGGCATTAGTGTTCAAGCAAGGCCTGGCACTTCCGCAGAACAAAAGAGGAACACTCCAGTTCTTTCTCGAGTTCTCTTTCAGGTGGAGAATAACATAGAGGTAGAAGAACTCTTAGAGTGGTTAGTGGCTCCGAATTCTCCCCTACCATCTAGGCATCTAGATGTATTACAATACGTTGGGACTCCGACGCATATACCGTCAAGTCCAGGTTACGCTACGCGCTTACCATCAATGACCACTACTGGAAGCATGGCTTCTACCACAAGTGCTATGACTATGCAGACTCCAAAATCGGTACAAGGGGGAGGAACGATTTCAATCTCCTCTGCTTCTTTGTTTGGATCTTTTACTAGTACATCTTTATTTGGGTCTACCTCCATTCTATCCACGAGTGGAAATTCCCAAACCAATGCTTTTGGTTCTGGATTCTTCCCATTTGGCACCCATTCATAGGGTATTCCATCAGTTCCGTTTAGTGCCGCCACATCCATGATGGGTGGATCAGCTTCATTCCAAGGTTTTCCTTTTGGAAGTGGTCATATACCACATTCCAACCCGACGATAAGATCCATGCCTTTTTCTTCTATAGGACAAAGCAGCAATCCTTTCCAAGGTTGGACTAACCCTGGGGTTAGTGGCACGGGAACTGGGAATCCGTTTTTTGGCCAACAAGGGAATAGGCTGTACTCCACAGTTAGTTCATTTCAAAGTATTCCTCCCTTAGCTTCGACTTGGAATCCGTATCAGGGGTTATCAACTCCTTATAATCCTTTAGGAGGAAACTTTGTTGGTTATGGAGGCTTTGCGGCCGGAGCTAGTCAAACTCCGAATTTTGTTGGATCACAAGGATTTCCTTTTGGTTCAGCTGGTTCTGCTGGTTACTTCAGGCAGCCTGGTGCCTTCCAAAATCCAGGCCAATCTTTTCAGGACTTTGGGAGCTCCGCCCAGTCTGGGTGGAATCCCCAAGGTCCTCTTAGGCTTCCGTTTCTGGCAACTTTGAACTTGCCAGATCTCACTAAGTTAACAAATGATCCAATCAAGTACAATCTGGCTTGGCCTCCAGTCCCAACCAAACTCCCTTTGGACATTCCAAAATTCAAAGGGAAGAGCGGTGAAGACCTAGGCGACCATGTAACCACATTCCATTTGTGGTGCTCATCGAACTCCCTTATCGATGACTCGATTAGGTTGAGACTTTTTCAATGCACCTTGACTAGTAATGCAGCCAAATGGTATATAGAGTTGCCAGGGGGCAGCTTTACATCTTTCGCTGACTTAGCTAATATTTTCTTAAATCATTTCCAGTTGCCTGTTCGTTATGATGCCGGAACTCAACTTCTGGCCACTTTTCGTCAGGATAAGGCAACTCACATTTCTGACCATATTTAGGGATGGAGATGGAGAAAGAGGCTCATTAAAGCCAAAATCCCTTCGGAGTACCGTCTCGAATGGTTTTTGAAATATTTACAACCCGAGATCTCTAAGGATGTCTCCATGTCTGGAGTCTATTCTGAGGAGCAAGCCATTTTTAGGGCCCAGCAATTAGAATTAATCTACTCTCAGCTTGGGATCCTACAAAAATACTTGCCAGATGCTCCTGGGTCTAAGGTTGACATAGCTAAGTTGAAGCCAGGTCCCCACGTGGATGCTATCGTTGGGTCGGTAGACACAAATGCGGTGAACTTGTTGAACCAATTGCAGCAGTTGTCTTTACAAACTGCTTCTAACAACCAAGTCACATCGTCTAACCCTTCGGCTTCCCAAACCTCTTTGATTAACGCCGTCCAATATGATAACCCCAAAGGAAATCAAAATTCCAATGGGAAAAGAAAGGACAAGGTAAGAAAAAGAACTAGGATGGGAAGGTTGACGCAAATAAATCCGGCAATAATGCTGGTGGTGTTAGAAATGAGTCTAGAAAGAAAGTCAAGTTTCCATGCAAGTTGTGCAGTGGAGACCATTTAACTCACCTCTGCCCAAAGATTGAAGATGCTCATCGCTTGTTAGGGCAACAAGGGACTTCTAGTTCTCAAGCTGTGTTAACCAACCCTTTTCCCCAAGGGCAGCAACTTCTTGCTGGCGCGAGTTCGAATCCTGGTACCTCCGCAGGGGGCAACCAGGAAGGGGAAAAATCATCAAATGTTTTCATGATGGGTTATAACGTCCATGTGGCTACTCGGTCACGTGATTACGGTGAAGCCGAAACTTCCAAGGACAAGACTGTTCCCGGAAATACTGACCTTCATATTGAGCGACCCCCTGTCGAGATTATACCACAGATACCGAAAGGTTCTTCTAAACGCGCGACTATTAATCCTAATGCTAGGGCCGCCCAGAATTACTCCATTGTAGAGGATCTGGCTTAGAGTCTATGTGCCATGTCCGCTTTAGAGGTTCTCCAGTCGTGTCCGGCTCAACGAAGTGCTTTACTTTCCGTGATTGGAGCGGTCGATCCAACTAACTCTTTAGTGCTCACTTTTGACATGTTAAATGTCAAAAAGCAACTCCCTCATCATATGGCTTTCCAAATAAAGTCTACATACCGGAAAATTAACATTTTTCGTACCGTTATCGATGAAGGAGCTTCCATGTGTGTCATGTCGATGTCATGTTGGAATGATATTGGATCGCCTTCGGCCGTTCCTTCACCTACCGTCTTGATTGCATTTGATGGTCTTTCTCATAAGACGCATGGGAATATCTTGACCTTTCCTATATGTGTTGGGGGGAAGGTTGTCAATATTGAAGTAGAAGTCATAGATGCTAACCTAGACTATAATCTCCTCTTAGGAAGGAACTGGGTATATGAAATGGATGCCATTCTTTCGACTCTGTTTCGTGTCATTTGCTTTCCTCATGAGGGGAAAATCATTAAGGTTGATCAATTGGATTATTGTCCAGTCGATCCTCAAGCAAGCTCTGACTCTACTATTCCTTTAGTGGATAACCCTCGTCTACCTACTGAGAATTTAGGAGTAGGGATGTATTCCTCATTAATGGGTACCTTTGATCTTCCCTCTCCTTTCACTAAAATCAATGTCGTTTCATAATCTAAGGAGTCCCCTCGAGAGGAGTTCTTCCGAACTCATTATTTTTCAGACCCTTGGACCTTGCCTTCACCTAAGACCACATTAGTTGAAGGACAAGTAAATGGAATGGCATTTCCTATATCTGCAGCTGAGCTTAGATATCAGTCTATCGTCAACTCTACAGACAACCACTCTACTCCTTTTTCCAAAGAGGAGTTAGATGGTGATGTGGCCCCGACCTAGAGCCTTGATTCTACCTTTGCCTTGAACTGCTTAGATTCGGTTTTACCTTTTGAAGAAGCAATCCTCGAAGCAATGATGGGTATAGATCAACCTTGGGAAGACTTACACCATCATTCATACTTTCTTCCTCCATTGCAGGAAGTAGAATCTAGATTCTCCGAGCTCTTTACTAGTGATGTTTGTACGGTGTCAAATCCTTTGGCTCGAGCACACGTTTGTGCCGAAGGTAATATGTCGGTGATTTCAAAAACGATACCTATAAACATATCTAGGGACCCTAATGTGATCGAGAATCTCTTCATCGGAATCGAATGTTCTCTTGAAGAAATTCAAATTTACACCAACCTTTTCAAGGAATTCTGAGATGTATTTGCTTGGTCTTATGAAGAAATGCCTGGCATTGATCCTTCTATAGTTCAACATGAGATCAAGACGTATGAAAACGCCAAACCGGTTCGTCAAAGGCTTCGGCCAGTTAACCCTAGGAAAGAAGCAGCTATCAAAGCTGAAGTTGAGAAGCTGCTAAAGACGGGTTTCATATACCCTATTCCTCTTACTGATTGGGTTTCTAATCCAGTCCCTGTGGATAAAAAGCAAGGAACAATCCAAGTACGCATCGATTTTAGGGACCTAAGCAAGGCTTGTCCGAAAGATAATTACCCCACGCCATTCATTGATCAGATTATCGACGAGTGTGCGGGTAATGAGATTTTTTCCTTCATGGATGGTTTTTCGAGTTATAATCAAATTTCTATCCATCCCGAAGATCAACATAAGACAACCTTTATATGTCCTTGGGTTACCTTTGCATATAGAAAGATGCCTTTTGGTCTTAAAAATACTAGAGCCACTTTTCAGCGGGCCATGTCATATGCTTTCCACGACATCAAGCATGTCATCGAAGCTTACTTGGACGATCTCGCTGCTCGTTCTCGAACGAGAACTGATCACCCTAGTAATTTTCGAATGGTTTTCGAGTGATGTCATTTTTATAAAATCCGGTTGAATCCCAACAAGTGCATCTTCGCGGTTACGTCTGGTCCGTTGTTAGGGTTCATTGTGTCAAATGAAGGGATTCAAGTAGATCCCTTCAAGGTTGAGGCAATAGTTCAATTGCCTCCCCCGTCCTCAATTCGACAACTTCAAAGTCTTCAAAGGAAGGCTAATTTCTTAAGACGGTTTATAGCAAACTATTTCGAGATCACTAAAGGGTTCATGCATTTGCTACGGAAAGGAGTTCCATTTGTGTGGGACGACTTTGCGCAGTGGTTGTTTGATGCTTTGAAAAAGGCATTAGTCTCTGCCCCGCTTTTGAGTCCACCGGATTATGGTAGAGACTTCCTTTTATATCTCGCTGCAGCATAATCAACCATTGGTATGGTTCTCGTTTAGGAGGACAATGCTCTCACCAAGCATGTGATTTATTATTTGAGCCGAGGCTTAATAGGTCCTGAACTTCGGTATTCTCCGATTGAGAAATTGGCCTTGGCAGCTGTCCAGCGGCTCCGTCATTATATCCTGCTACATAAAACTTTTGTCTTAGCGGCGGTCAATCCATTTCAGTTTGTCCTCAGTAGGCGAGTGATTGGGGGCAAATATAATTGATGGATAGTCATTTTGCAAGAATTTGATCTTGAGTTCTTGTCTGCCAAGTCTAAGAAATCCATGGTTTTCACTGAGCTAATTTCTGAGCTGCCTTGTGGAGAGGATACTGTTTATGAGGAAAGTTTTCCCGACGAACATTTATTCCTCATCTCTTCACTCAACCCTTGGTATGGAGATATCATTGTCTATCTCCAAACTTTGAAGTTTCCCTCTACTTTCTCCAAGGATGAACGTCGAAAATTACGTCACCTGGCTAAAAATTATGTTATCATTGGTGACACATTATACTGTCGAGGGGTTGATTCAATCCTTCGGCACTGTTTAACCTTAGAGGAAGCAGAGTCAGTGCTAAATGACTGCCACAATGGAGCTTGTGGTGGTCATCTATCAGGGCTTGCTACAGCCCAGCGCATCTTACGTGCTAGCTATTTTTTGCCTTCACTCTTTAAAGAATGTGTGGAAGCGGTCAAACGTTGCCACCCCTGTCAAATTTTTACTCAGAAGATGCGTGCACATCCAGCTCCTCTTTTTCCTGTTGTCACCGTCGGTCCCATTACTAAGTGAGGTATTGATTATACAACTTGTAACCCGCCCTCAGCGGCGAATCACAAGTACATTATCGTGGTCGTAGACTACTTTACGAAGTGGGCCGAGGCCATGCCCACTTACAAAAATGATAGTGACATGGCAGCATTGTTCCTTTTTAATCAGGTTATCTCAAGATTTGGTATCCCAAGAGAGATTGTCACTGATCATGGCAGTCATTTCTAGAATCAACTGATGTCTGAATTAGCCCTCAAATTGGGTTTCCAGTAGGAGCATTCGTCTCCTTATTATCCTCAGGCCAATGGACAGGTCGAGGCAGTCAATAAAACTCTTAAGACGATCCTCCAATGGACAATCGACAAAAATCGGTCCAATTGGCACGTTATGTTGTATTTGGCTCTTTGGGCATACCGAACCTCCGTAAAGACTGCTACTAGTTTTACACCTTTTTAGTTGGTTTATGGGATGGAATCTATCTTTCTGGTTGAATGTGAAATTCCATCTCTTAAGTTAGTTGTTGAGCTCCTTCCAGAGTCTTCGAGTCTCGAAGATCACCTCCTTCACTTGGAACATCTCGATGAGCAGCGTCGAGATGCCGCCACGATGAATGAGGCTCATAAGAAAAGGGTTAAAACGCAGTATGATAAATATGTCTGTCCTCGAGTATTTTTTGAAGGTGACCTTGTCTTGGTCTATGACCAAGATAAAGACACCTTGGGGGCAGGCAAGTTTAAGCCTATGTGTTACGGTCCTTTCATTATTAAAAGAGTTTTAGAAAAAGGGTCGTATGAGTTAATCGATTTTGAGGGAAACAAGCTGGCGGAGCCCCGAAACAGGCTCTACCTAAAGAAGTAGTTTTCTTAAGTAGGAGTTAGGCAATGGCTTCTTTGTACATTATGTATATTTGTACATATATCATCGAGAGTTTTTTGATATCAACACTTTTTGGTCTGTTGTGGCAGGTGTTGATGGATGACTTGGTCTATTTTGGATTCGTCGATGGTGTTAGTCGGCACACTCGGAATCTTGCTTCCGCAGCTTGGGTACCCTATTATCCAACTGGTCAATTGATGGTATCAAGAGGCGTATGCATCGGTCCCGCTTCAAACAATATGGCTGAGTATACTGCCGTTATTAATTTATTATCCGAGGCAATCTCTCACAAGATCGACTCGTTGGTAGTTTATCTTGATTCTCAATTGATAGTGTCACAATTAAACAACATTTATCGGGTAAGGGATCCATGTCTATATCACCAGTATTTAAGGGTGAGGTTGCTGCAAAGATCATTTACTTATATTAATTATTTGCACATTCCAAGATCTCATAATTGGTTAGCTAATTCTATCGCTAATCAAGCATTAGACTGGCACATCAATCATTCATCACAATAAAATCAAGCATCAAAAAGTCAAACTGTATATATGTATATATATATATATATATATATATATATATATATCATAAAGCATCTCGAGTGTACATACGTTTGTCCAAAAATATACAAAATTGGGACTCAAATGCCCATAATCATGTCCGGCATATCTAATGCCCTGGCTTAGGATGAGCTGCTAAGTAGGTAACTATTGCATTAGCCACTCGCCGAAAAGTGCGAACCCAGTCATGTGGCATGCCAACCACATGACGCTGCATATCCTCAGGAAGGTCCTCTATGGCAGCCATCGGTACTCGGCAGCTCAGTCTCGCCAAGTGTCGCTGGACGTTATGTAGAGTTCATTCTGTATCAGCAGCTACCTCTTCGGCTCCTCGGCCGCGCCGTCCATGCCGCGGGAACCCATCTGGTCGTACCGGCCCAATATCTGGAACATGATCATCATATTAGTCATTTGAATCCCATCAAAAATATTTTTCAAAATTCATTATTATATTTGAAAAATCCAAAAAAAATCATAAAATAAAAAATTCTTACCAATGTCACCCCATGCTGCGTTCGGTGGTAATGCTAGATCAGGATCTCCTCGGAAATCCAACCCAGCATAGGGGTAGTCATCTACGACGATGATCTGTTGATCCCACCAGGTGAAGAAGTCATCGTCAAAGGCAGTCCTTGGGACCTCCCCACCCCTAGACGTTTCATCAGGTCAACCCACCGGCCCATGCGTGGATCTCATGGGGTGCTGATGGAAACTTCTACCCTAGGGTGGAGTGTGGGGACTTTCTCGAAAAAGAAAGAGCACAGGATAGTCCCATATCCAAAGTTTTTGGTCTGTCCCTTCTTGATAGAAGTGAGCTGGCTCTTCATGTTGGCCAGAAGAGGAGTACACCAGTCAAATACAGTGGTGAGACAATCAACTGTAACACTCATGGTTAGTTGTGATGCCTGATGCAGAGAGGCCGATGCGTTCACTCGAGCTATGGTGAACAGGCTTATCCTCAGTGATAAACTCGCCACATGTGTGATGGAAATCTGGCTCCCAACCTTCTTGGGATGTCTCGGGCAATATATCTGTACGTAGTCCTGATGAGCCCCAAAAATGTACAATTATTTGGGCTCATTCAACCTCCTAATTTGGCTTAGTCCACCATTCTCATTTGTTTATTGCATGTTTTTGATTATTTTTATGTTAATAGAGTGAATTTGGTTAGTCATTATGCCAACAAGTCTAATGGGTGCTTTGTGTAGCCTTTTTGGTCAACTTGGAGACAAATTTGAAGGTCTTAATGAGCACTTGGCAGCCAAATTCGTGGGAGAACAAGCTAGAGGATTTGTAGGAAGGTGTCCCCCTCATTTATGGGCCCTTACCTCGAATTCTCCACCATCAGCTCGGAGTTCAAGGGCCACCGAATCAATCAGCTCAAGGGCAGCCAAGCAAGTCAAGTTGGACTGCTGTTAACTCCAAGTCTTGGGCAGCCAAGTCCCTAACTTTTAGGAGGACTGTTGGGTCCTCAAATTGTATAAATAAGAAGGCTTGGGGCCTCATTTTGGTTAGCTAGTGAGTAGTCATTTTGTGTAGCTAGTTAGTCAATTTGGGGTTAGCTAGTTAGTCAATTTGGTTAGTCATGTTGTAGCTCGGTTTTTGCTCCTTGTAAGCCAGTTTTGGAATGTCATTAGATTCATGATTATTCAATAAAGACAGGCAGCTTTTGATCCAATTCTGAGTTTTTAAGAGAGCAACAGACCTCCTCTGTGTTGTAATGTTAATTTCTTTTTGTTTCAGCACTTTAGTTCATTGCTTTACCATGAAATTCGAAATTACAAGTTTGATGAGTTAGTTTTTATGAGATTGAATGAGTTTAGCTTATGGTTGAATTGCTTTCGGTTGTTTAGTTAGACTAGCAGGTTGATAATACATTGGAGCTCCAAGGAAAAAGGTTGAGGAAGTCTCCACATCCATCTCTGTTTGGAGATTGGAGTGCAGCCTATACCAACCACAAAAATACGTAGTTCTTCACTTTATACACGCTGCAACATAGTCTCGTTTATGATAGATCTTTCCATGCACTTCACTCTTGCACCATACACCTTCATCACAGCTTCATGCACATTCCTCTACACGCTTTATATTGCTGTTCATTGAGTTCATAGCACAGGTAACATAGGATTAATGAATTTTCATCTTGGTGACAGTCATAAGCCATTTGGTTTATTTACACTGCTCTTCATCGTTCTATTACCTTCTTCTTCGTCTTGATCACGCATACAACCACATCCTTGACCTATGCTCCGCTCTGTTATCTCCCAAACTCCTCCACTCCTCACGTAACTTCATTCTTTAGACATTTCGCTGTTATAACCTTCCATCCATCAACCCACTTCATACACTCGTTCTCCATCCTACTTCTCCACTCCTGAGCCATCACCAGCTCTATCCCTACCTTACACATCTCCCCCTACCATTCCATCACTTCAAACACCCACGGTAGGTCATCCTGTAGCAATTTGTAGACTTCCTGTAGAAACCCCTGCGTTTCCTGTAGAATCCCCTGCAGACATCCTGTAGGAGGCCACTCACTCGGTTGCTGAGCCTCTGAACGTGAGGAACCTCTGTGGACTGATGCTAAGGATCTCTGGGGACCTCTCCTAGCCTCCCCAACCTTTCCCAAGCTTTCCTTCCTTCCGCATCACATCTGCACAACCAAACCCTAATAAGCACAAAATCACAATCACTCCATCCACTTAAAGAAAAAATACAAAAACATGTCTTTTAAGATGCAAGTAGATTAGATTCGTGCATTTTCACTTATTAGAAGTAATGGCATCATTGGTAGAAGTTTCCTTCACATTCTTTGCATCATAGAGGTTAGACTAGTTAAATTAGGGTTTCCTAGGGTTTCCATGTTTTGATTTGCTTTCAGTTCATTTTTGCCAAGTAGATTAGTCTTCTTTGAGCTAGATTTCGTCCATCATTTAACAAGCTTCTTCTGAGAACCTATAGAAGTTGGCTTGAGCCCTAGCGGACTTGTGCCAGCTGACCAAGTGACAGCTGCGACAAGAGCTAGTACTTGTGCATACAGCACCGTCGCTTCCAAGTTTGTACGAACTACCGGGTTGATAAAATTAAGAGACAGGAAGCCCCAGGAGTTGTAGCATTATTGCTACAATACTGGAGCTCACCATCTTTTTGGTGCCGTTGCCGGGGAAGCGGCAGAGTATTGGTGATTGTTGCTATTCTTCTATTTTCTACTACAACTTTCTGCTAAGTAGTTTACTTCATTTCCATTCTGCAAAAGTAGCATAGACATTTCCTGCTTTCATAGATTAGCATTTCCTGCTTTCATAGATTAGTATTTCTTGCTTTCATAGATTAGCATTTCAATTCCGCAATTTCATTTCTGCAAGTGTAGATTAGCATTTCAATTCCGCAATTTCATTTCTGCAAGCGTAGATTAGCATTTCAATTTCGCAAGCGTAGCCTAGCATTTCATTCCTGCAATTTCATTTGAGCAAAATAGATTAGTCCTTTCCTGCTTTCATTTCAATTCCGCATTTTCAATTTCGCAAGGTAGTTAGTTGCAGTTCAATCTATTTCAGTTTTGCAGGTAGAAGTAGAAAAAAAAAAAAAATCAACCAAAAAGATTTCATTTCATGCTTTGTAGGAGTAGAGATAAGTTAGAAAAATGATTGCACAACGCCCCCACTGCTTCACACAGCCAACGTTCTTCTTCGATGGCTGTGATGAAAGAACCCCTGGGTGGACATCAAGACATATCTGAAGAACCTCTAGGGGAGAAGAAGAAGAAACATTCCTCTGAAGAAAATGGCTACAAGCAGAGATGTTGGGAGCAGTCCCTTGTCCAAAGATGAATTTGCAAATCAGATCGAAGATTTCAAGAGTGATATGAGGCAGTTTCTTGCCATGCAACTGGATACCTTGCGGATCCAAAAGAAGAAAGAAGAAGCCAAGAGGGCTTTGGCCATTTTTTGTCCTAGGTGCACTAGAAAGCATCCTAGGAACGAATGTCCAATGCACCCTCTAGAAGTGTGTTTCATCTGTGAAGAATACCATCCTACAGATCAGTGCCCTTCCTTGCCCAGAATCAAGGCTACATATCAAAGAGCCAAGGGAGCCACTGAATCACTCTGTTATATGAACCAAAGGAGGCCACATGGACCCATACCCTACCAGCAGGAACTACAAGGGACACCCGAGACCTATTATGACCCTTACCAAGCCACCTTCATGCCTTCTTGGGGTCCCCCTGCTCATCCTTCCTGGTTCACACCTCCTCCTTATTCCTTCACAGATCCATATTATGCCCAACCAGTTGCTCATTTGTTTCACTCTTATGCTCAGCCACAGCCTCAGTGGAATGCACCTTATCAGGAGTGGAGGCCCCAGTACAACTCTCATCTCGCTCATTTTCCTCCACCACCTGCTCATCCACAACCATCGCCTCCTCCTCCACCAAGGCAACCCCAAATGCCTACCCAACCACAATGCCATCCATCTCCATCTCAATTTCACACCTCCACTCAGCTACCCGTACCTCCATTTCCAAAACCATGCAATGGAGTAGCTCAACCCAATTGCAAAGCTGAGGCACAACATGTGCAAATGACTCCTTTTGAGCTCAATGATGCTCACCAAAGCTCAGGAAGAGTGTTGCAAAAGAGAGAATCTATTGACAACATTGAAGGACCAAAAGCAAAAGAAGATTCCAAAGAGGAGATCTAAGAACCATGGGCTGCACTTAATGAAGAGGAGAGATCAGAATCAGAGATCGAGAGAGTTCCTTCATGGTTACCATCAGATCTACCATGTATTCAAGAGAAAGATCAGCAAAAAGAGGAAGATGAGAAAGTCATGTTAGAAGGTGACATGAAGAATGATCCAGATCAGCAAAAGAACCAAGGATATCAAAGCTATATTGAGATATGGTTTCAGAAGGTCACTAAGTTGCAGCAGTACTTTCTTCCTCAGTTTTGTTTGATCCCTTCAACGCCAGATCATTTGGTCTTTGAGATCTGGATACCTGTCAAAGCATGCATCTCGAGCCTTCACATCATTTTGTCTCTAATCTCGATGTGCACATGGCTCCATTGGAAGTATTCTTATACTTGAAAATGATTTTGTTTTTCAAGTAGGGTAGGGTAGAGAAAAAAATGAAAAAAAAAGAAAAAATAAAGAAATGAAAAAATGAAAATAAGAGAAAAATAAAAATCTAAGGTGAAAACCCCCTCGGAGGCGCCTTAGATTGGCTCATTGATTGAAAACCTCCATGAGGCGGTCAATGGGTTGGAAAGAAAAGAAAAGAAAAAGTGGGAATAAGATCCCTGGGTGAAAACCTTCCTTGGAGGCGCCCAGGGCAGGCAATTAGGGTGAAAACCTCCATGAGGCGCCCTAGTTGTTTTTCAAAAAAAAAAAAAAAAAAAGAGAAAAAGAAAAAAAACAAATAAAACTAATTTCCATTGGCTAATTGCAGGTTGCAAGAAGGACATTGTAGGTCAGGTGGATCACTCAAAACAAAGACAAAGGAGTTTTTGTGCCTTCTACAGGAAGTTTCGTATCTTCTACAGGAAGTTTACAAAAAAAAGCCAAATTGATCTCCGAGGAGGACCTGAAGGCTTGGAATATGTCCATGAGGCCTACCCACATCCATGTTTCCATTCCTCACCCCTTTTCCATCATTTTTTCATGTCATTATGCTTCTTTCCTCAAAACTGTGCCTTCTACAGGAAGCTCTGTATTTCTACAGGAAACATCCTGTAGAACCTTGGGACGAGCCAAATCCAATTTCAAAAGTGAATCTAATGGTGGGAATCTGTTGATTAGGCCTACAAGCACTTGTGTGTCCATCCCTTGCCTTCATCCATCATTTTTTCCACCTCCTTGTGCTTCTCATTGTGCTTCTACAGGATCTTCCTGTAGAAATTGTGGGAAACTAGGCATGCATTTCAAAAAGTGGTTTGGCGAGCATGGTAGCTTCCTCAAGGGTTTAGAAGCCCTCATGCAATCTTCCAACTCCTCCATCATCTCCATACCTGCATCACAGCCAAAACTCATTTTGTCATACCATGCAAACACATGCAAAGTGCCTTGAAGCAAAAATCCATAGAGCAGAATTTGTTTTTGCCATAACTTGAAGACCATGCATCCATTTGACAAACCATTTTATGGGGGATTGTACAAGGTCGATGACAACATGCCTGAGCAGTTTCATGCAATTCCGGTGCACGGTTTCCAAGAAATCAGCCTCCATCACCATCAGCCATTTTTGCATTTTCTCCATATCCGTGCATCCGTTTTAAAACCTGTTTCATGGGGAGATGCATGTGGGTGATAGTAGCCTACCCAAGCAGTTTCAGCCGATTCCGATGCACGGTTTCCGAGAAATCGAGCTCTGAAATCTTCAGCCATTTTCCATTTTTCTCGAAATCCGTGCATCCATTGATCACGAATTTGCTATGGGAGATGCATAATGATGGTAGGAACATGCTCCCCGAGTTTCAGATCAATCTGATCTACCGTTTGGGAGAAATGGCAAAAAGAAGTTCTGGTTTTGTGACCATGCAGCAGCAGCAGCTTGAACGGGCAGAGTTGAACGTGGAAATGATTGCATGCACTCAGATCCGGCCAGAGGACACCTGCACATGAAAAAAAAATCAAAGATTAGCAGCCAAGCCACATCCAAGCAGGAATCCAAGCATGCAGCAGCAAAAAGCTTCACAGCAGCCAGTCGACTTGCAGGTACGTGACTAAACTAATTCCTCTGTCGCATGAATGTAATTCGAGAACTGCGTGAACAATGAGATGGTTGGATTTAGACAAATTGGTGGCCAGCTAACTGGCCACCCTCATCCAGTTGAACAGCACTTGGTGAGTGAATGAGACACGTGCGCTCAGCCATGCACGTGAAAGAAAAAAACGGACAGTGTTGGTTGTTTAAACTCCAGTGCAACGGGTGGATGAAATCACAGGCATAGAACACAGTTAACAACTGCAGTTCATGCACAATTGCATGGGCCAGCACGTCTCTGCCACCGCACTCCAAAAATCACGCAGACATCACTGAGCGCTCGGCTGAAATCCAAAGACCGTTAGTCAACTTGCACTTGCATCATGTTCACTCAAAGAATACATCCTCTGCTTCCACAATCGGCTTAATCTATCATCCTCCGCTGAGTTTCCTACCTATTTTCAAATTTCTCTAGTGCAGCGGGCTCACTCAAAGGCCGAATCACGCTCTACAGGCGTTTCTACAGGATGTCGTCTACAGGAAAGGCAGAAAACAGCCCTGCAGAAAGAAAACATGAGGAGCTTCTGCGGGTTGATGCTTCTGTTGGCTGACCACGGGATTTTTAGAAAAGTTCAAGCTAAAAACGAGGAGAAAGGAGGAATATGTTGAAGGCCACATTCTTGTTTCCATGCATTTCCTTTTGCATTTTCTTTATTCTCAATGCACTGCTATGGAAAAAAAATCAGTTGGTATAGTTCCTTTCGAGACTATGTTTGCCTCAGTCCTTTTATGGTTTGGAATTGTATCCATTGGATTGTTCTTCAGATTAACTTCAATATGGCTGCATCAGTCCTACTGTATATTTGGGTTCCTGTTCATTATCTTTGTGATCCTCATGGTTACATGTGCAGAAATCACTGTTATCTTGTGCTACGTTGAAATGTGTAGTGAAGATTACAACCGATGGTGGAGATCTTATTTGACTGCAGGCTCCTCCGCATTCTACTTGTTTCTCTATGCCACATTCTATTTATTCACCAAGCTGGAGATGACAAAACTTGTTTCTAGAATTTCATATTTTGGCTACATGCCCATCATGTCATACTCATTTGTTGTTCTGACCGGTATAATAGATTTCTATGCATGCCTTTGGTTTGTGCGGACAATGTACTTATCAGTGAAGATTGACTGAGGCTCTGCATGCAGCTACCATTTTTCAGAGGGGCCGTTTAAATTTCAAGATTTGGACATCATCTGATCATGGTTCAGCCTTCTACAAGAATATACTTGCACACTCATACCAAGGCTGAGGGCACTAAGAAAAGCAGCAGAAATGGAGGATGTCTTGGCAAATGATTCTGCATATCTAAAGGAGACTGAAAATTTTGAAGCTTCTGAGACAAAGGATGTATTAACAAACAACATTGCAGAGCAAGTAGATTTTCAGAGAAGAGGAAAAAGCAGTTTCAAATTTGAATGATGCAGTGTCCGAGTCCAATCCATCTGGTGAAACTACCAGTGTACCTGTGAATGTAAGCCTTCAACAAGCCACTAAAACAGAACAAGTTGAGACAATACCGCAGGCAAAATCAGAGAAAATTCGTTCTACAGGAAGCTAGCAGACTGTTTCTACAGGAAGCCAGCGAAGAGTTTCTACAGGAAAGTTTGAAAAGCGGGAAGCCAAAGGAGAAATTGGCCGAGATGCTAGCCAAGGAAGTCACCAGGGCCATCAAAGACAAGGGGAGAGATTTGGTTGCTCAGAGGATGAGCAACACTTTCAGTAGGGGGGTGATGATGAGCCCCAAAAATGTACAATTATTTGGGCTCATTCAACCTCCTAATTTGGCTTAGTCCACCATTCTCATTTGTTTATTGCATGTTTTTGATTATTTTTATGTTAATAGAGTGAATTTGGTTAGTCATTATGCCAACAAGTCTAATGGGTGCTTTGTGTAGCCTTTTTGGTCAACTTGGAGACAAATTTGAAGGTCTTAATGAGCACTTGGCAGCCAAATTCGTGGGAGAACAAGCTAGAGGATTTGTAGGAAGGTGTCCCCCTCATTTATGGGCCCTTACCTCGAATTCTCCACCATCAGCTCGGAGTTCAAGGGCCACCGAATCAATCAGCTCAAGGGCAGCCAAGCAAGTCAAGTTGGACTGCTGTTAACTCCAAGTCTTGGGCAGCCAAGTCCCTAACTTTTAGGAGGATTGTTGGGTCCTCAAATTGTATAAATAAGAAGGCTTGGGGCCTCATTTTGGTTAGCTAGTGAGTAGTCATTTTGTGTAGCTAGTTAGTCAATTTGGGGTTAGCTAGTTAGTCAATTTGGTTAGTCATGTTGTAGCTCGGTTTTTGCTCCTTGTAAGCCAGTTTTGGCATGTCATTAGATTCATTATTATTCAATAAAGACAGGCAGCTTTTGATCCAATTCTGAGTTTTTAAGAGAGCAACAGACCTCCTCTGTGTTGTAATGTTAATTTCTTTTTGTTTCAGCACTTTAGTTCATTGCTTTACCATGAAATTCGAAATTACAGGTTTGCTGAGTTAGTTTTTATGAGATTGAATGAGTTTAGCTTATGGTTGAATTGCTTTCGGTTGTTTAGTTAGACTAGCAGGTTGATAATACATTGGAGCTCCAAGGAAAAAGGTTGAGGAAGTCTCCACTGCCATCTCTGTTTGGAGATTGGAGTGCAGCCTATACCAACCACAAAAATACGCAGTTCTTCACTTTATACATGCTGCAACATAGTCTCGTTTATGATAGATCTTTCCATGCACTTCACTCTTGCACCATACACCTTCATCACAGCTTCATGCACATTCCTCTACACGCTTTATATTGTTGTTCATTGATTTCATAGCACAGGTAACATAGGATTAATGAATTTTCATCTTGGTGACAATCATAAGCCATTTGGTTTATTTACACTGCTCTTCATCGTTCTATTACCTTCTTCTTCGTCTTGATCACGCATACAACCACATCCTTGACCTCTTCTCCGCTCTGTTATCTCCCAAACACCTCCACTCCTCACGTAACTTCATTCTTTAGACATTTCGCTGTTATAACCTTCCATCCATCAACCCACTTCATACACTCGTTCTCCATCCTACTTCTCCACTCCTGAGCCATCACCAGCTCTATCCCTACCTTACACATCTCCCCCTACCATTCCATCACTCCACCATCACTTCAAACACCCACGGTAGGTCATCCTGTAGCAATTTGTAGACTTCCTGTAGAAACCCCTGCGTTTCCTGTAGAATCCCCTGCAGACATCCTGTAGGAGGCCACTCACTCGGTTGCTGAGCCTCTGAACGTGAGGAACCTCTGTGGACTGATGCTAAGGATCTCTGGGGACCTCTCCTAGCCTCCCCAACCTTTCCCAAGCTTTCCTTCCTTCCGCATCACATCTGCACAACCAAACCCTAATAAGCACAAAATCACAATCACTCCATCCACTTAAAGAAAAAATACAAAAACATGTCTTTTAAGATGCAAGTAGATTAGATTCATGCATTTTCACTTATTAGAAGTAATGGCATCATTGGTAGAAGTTTCCTTCACATTCTTTGCATCATAGAGGTTAGACTAGTTAAATTAGGGTTTCCTAGGGTTTCCATGTTTTGATTTGCTTTCAGTTCATTTTTGCCAAGTAGATTAGTCTTCTTTGAGCTAGCTTTCGTCCATCATTTAACAAGCTTCTTCTGAGAACCTATAGAAGTTAGCTTGAGCCCTAGCAGACTTGTGCCAGCTGACCAAGTGACAGCTGCGACAAGAGCTAGTACTTGTGCATATAGCACCGTCGCTTCCAAGTTTGTACGAACTACCGGGTTGATAAAATTAAGAGACAGGAAGCCCCAGGAGTTGTAGCATTATTGCTACAATACTGGAGCTCACCAAGTCCTCTATCGTGAGACTGCTCCGTGTCCTGCCCCAGGAATGTACTACCTCTCCCCTTCGGGAAGGGCCCGTGATGAAATAGATATCCTCCACTTCTATCCTGAGTGGCATCTGGTCAATCATAGAGGCATCGTCCTCGACATCCCAATAATCAATGAGCATCTCAAGCAGACGTGTGTTTGCTTTCATTTTCGGCAGTTTGAAGAATTTAAGCAAACCACATCCCCGTAGGGCTTCCAAAGCATCAGGATCATTCATGACCTCATTATCCACTGCTGCATGCTCTCTTTCTCGCTAGGTGATCGCAATTCTGAGAAAAAAATGATTTTCAACCGTTAATTTTTTGGTTAAAAATGTTCGCGGCGTATACGCGGGTCCCTGTGCACACAGTCGCGTATAGGGCCCGTGTGTACGCGAGTTTCATATTACCAACCCGCGTATACGCTGCGGTGAAATTTTTGGCAAAAAATTCAATGGTGAAACATCAATTAAAAATCTTAAAACCAGTCACAATCAATTGCAAGCTAAGTATAAGAGTTACCTGGAGGTTTTTAAAGAATTTGAACAATTGAATTTGGCATACGGAAAGTTTGCTCCTTTTGCTCCAACTCTTTGCTCTCAAACTCAAATGGTGAAAATGGTGAGTCCAAAATCCCTTTTATAGGTTTTGAAAATGCAAAATTTTTTCAAAATTTTATTTTGTTTGGCCTCATGTGACTTTTAACTTGGGAGCTTGGAATGTCGAGAATGGTTTGTTTTTCAGGACATTTTTGACGTTTTTTCGACAGTTTCGAGATGGTTCCATGACTGCTGACCCGTCATGGCAAGTATCGTTTTCTCACTGGCATATAGGTTAGGGACACCATTTCTCAGTTGCATTATGCATACTAGCCTCCATTTGCCGATACATCTGCCATAGGGTCGACCCCATCGTGTTATGGTTCCGCAAGCCATCTTCACTCGCCGTTTCTTTAAATCATGACATGATGGTAGAGCCATCCTTTACATGGGCATCGTAGTTAGCACCTCACTGACATTTGTTGCCCATGTTGCTCCGATTTGAGTAGGCTTGGGAGTCCTCTGTAGTCCCACCATGACTTATACATTGAAGACTCATTCCTCTTAACTTCTTCGCTTCGTTCTGGCCTTATACCCTAGTGGCTCCTTT
This sequence comes from Pinus tabuliformis, assembly GCA_031772625.1. NCBI lineage: Eukaryota > Viridiplantae > Streptophyta > Pinopsida > Pinales > Pinaceae > Pinus > Pinus tabuliformis. The sequence goes on from CM062812.1 coordinate 151,450,853, forward strand.
GTGTTGAGTTGTACTACTGCATTGCATGTTGACCACTTGCACCTTTTGGCCTAGAGCCGGCTTCACTTGGACTCGTGTTTAAGCCAACTTATGACCATTACAACTGCAAAATCAAGCTTGCATGCCTTTGACTTATGCAACTTGACACACCTTGACCCGTGGAAGGAATGCACCTTTGAGTGTCACTGACTAGTTTTCACCTCCTTGCATTGAGCATAGGAACGTTCCATTCCCAGGAACTAGATCATCTGTTTCACCGACACTCGTTCTTTCCAATATACCATAGCATTCTTTCATTCTTTTTCAAGCTTAAGAGAAAAAGACAAAAAAATTAAATATTCCAAAAAAGAGCGGGAACAGGACAGTATTTCCATTTATTGTTGGCAGCTAGAGTCAGTCGTGTCGCCCTTCAACAAAGCACTCAAAGCAAAGTCTCATTCGTTTGGGCGGGATTTAGTTTGATTTAGGTAAGCCTTAACCTTGTTATTGAGTCAGTTCTTCCCCAATTGGTTATCTCTTCCAATCATATGGAGGGTTCGTTCGTGCCTCCTGCATGACGAACTTATACAGAGTCATCATATTCTGCCACATAGTCACATTGAGTTGTGCTTTTGTTCAAGGGAAGTTAGCTTGAGTCGGCTATTTTTGGGAAAAGTATCCAATACAGAATGACCCTATCCCACTCTAATGGTGATAGTTCCTTAGCAACAATCAAAGCAAAGCTATCTGAGATTACTTCTTTATGAGATGTAAAAGAGGGGAGAAAGAGGTCCACTAACCGATGTCTTTCGCTAATGATTGATCCAATCTTCTCTCCTTGCTGCTTGCCCCCAGCTCCTTGCTCTTTCACTGGCCTAGCTACACCAAGATCCTGCAAAATGGCAAGAGAGGGAAACTACAAGAAGCATACATTCATAATTGATTCAAGGATTAGAATAAATCAAATACACAAGTATAACAACACACCATTGAGACATGCATATAGAAGAACCTCAAATGCTTTATTAATGGAAGAAGTAAGGTTCAGGAGGTGATACAACCATAAGAGGCCCAATCCAGCATCACCTTCCCAGCAGAAAGAAATCTCCTCTTCACCTCCTTCAAAGAAAATCACCCAATAGTTCTAAACTCAAACCAACAGCAATTCTTTACATTCACAAAATTCTAGCCTCCCTAGACCTCATGAGAGAGATCTATATATAGGAGTTTTGGAGAAAGGATGAGTCAGCTTGAGGCTAGCATGAAGCTGACTAGTGTCCTCTCTCACTTCAGTTATTCTTCAGTTATTTAGTCCACTTGGAGGTTCTTGCTTCCACTTGGAGATCTAGAACCTCTTACTCATCACCAGTCGAATTCCCTGATCCAAGTGTCATTTTGGAAGCTTCCTGGGCATTGACACCTTGAGGAATGACTGTGCCACATGTCCAAACTCGCCCAGCGCAGGTAGCCTTCTTTGCAGTTGACATTCAACGCAGGCAAATAGTGGAGCAGTTGACATTCAGCGCAGATGCTCAGTGGAGCAGTTGACATGATCCAGAATTGCCTTGTTTTTGAGTGTTTTTAGGTGGAGAACTTTTATTCAGTGCTGTGGTTTGCTGGCCTTGTTCCTCTAGGGGTAGGAACAACATGTTTAGGGACTTTGGATCCCTTAGATTATGGACATTTCATGCTTCATGCTGTAAGGCACAAAAATGTCTATAACATCGGCCTCTCCGCGATGTCTCTTGGCTCATTTTTCAGTCGGCCATCCCTGGTTGTCAGTATCATGTCTATCATCACATCAGCTATATTGGTCCTTTACTTGTGCCGATTTGAGAAGGTCTCCATTGACTTCTTGCTGGCGGGTCTTGTCCTTATCGACAACGACACCTTGATCTAAGGACATGCCTAGAGCTGCACCCTGGCCCTATTTTCATTATTGATAGGTCACCTTGCGCTCAACATCGATTAGTATCATGGGTCTTTGACTGAGTGGTTTCCCTTGTGTTCGACATCAGCTTACATTATCACACATTGGGATTCGTGAAGTACATTGGTTTCCATTTGACCCTATTGGTGGATACATCGCCTCTGTGTCAGCTTTCATTATTGGTTGGTTCAAAGGGTTTCTGTCATGTGCTAGCCACATCTTGTGTACGCCGAAAACGTACTTCGGTTGGGTTTCTACATCTCTTTCGTCTGATTCCTTCCACATTATTTGCCTACGGGTTAACTCGCGCTAGATTGATGAAGGATGTCTTAATGCCTTCCTTCTAGCGGATCTTTCCCTATCGACTCCGACTCATTGCTCTGGGGCAAAGATCTAGAGTCCATTTGGCAGTACCTTGGGGTTTGCAGTCATTAGTGGAAAATCATTTGCTATCGACAGTGGGAAACCATCATTGTCTCCTAATCGATAGATTCTTACAGGTGTTTGACTCCAGCTCATCTATTCACACTTGTTAGATTGTACTGGGTACCTTGACGCTCATTATCATTATCGGTGAGTAGTCTCACGTTTGTTAACAGTATACATCAATGACCGGTAATCAAACGATTTCTCACATGGTCGACTTCAGATCATTTATTCCCATGGTGTAGAAATGTACCACGGTGGTCGGTGAAGGCCTCAGGTTGTATCAGCATTCATTGGTTCACTTGACAATTGCTCCTGTTGTTGCTAGTTGATACCACTCCACCTTATATGTTGCAGTTAGTCATGGCGACATTCTATATGCTGGCACCTGAGTTTGCAGTGTAGTACCATCATATTCCATCATGTTCAGTTGGTACCTTTTGGGATCAGTCTTTGATATCAGTGATCTGTTGCATCTTTCAGCATCATTAACAGTCTTATATGTGATATTCAGACATGTACTTGATCAATCATGATCAGATGATCCATTATGTATTTTCTAGTCATTTATACGTGTATACTTAGTGGATCCACTTGTACTTGATATGTTGACATGCTTTATTTTTCTGAGCATGGGTATGCCCGCCTCAGACAATGTTTCTTTCTGATCTCCTTTTGTGGCTTGGAAGGCTGAATTCTGGTGAAGTCCTCCTCGGTTTTTGACAGATTTCCTTTCCATGTACTTGCTTAATACATTTCGGTTGTCATGTACCCCTTCTGACCTCATATATTAGGGGGCATCTGTTATAGCTCCAAATCTCACTCTTATGGTTTGTGATGTTGCACTCATGGCCTAGGGTAACCCCTCCTTCCAGACCTGGTCAAAAAATTTAGAAAACAGTGTTTTATCCCTTATACGCGACATTGCCCTGAGTTAAACGTGTGTATACGCGGGTAGGCATATACCCAACCCGCATATATGTATTAAAACACTTAAAAAAATATAAAACTCCTTAATTTCAGGCGGAGATCGCGAGTTTACCTGTTGATCACCTGTTAGTGCCCGTGGCCCAACTGTTCCCAACTAACTCCCAACTAAAAAACTACTTTGGGAGAGGTATAAAAATACCTCAATGGGAAGGCCTAAGGGGGGAGAGAAGAGAGAGAAAGGTTATTATGCTAAGATTTTTCCCCTGACCAGGTCTGAAGACCCTTGTGCCTTCTGCACTTCTCCCATTTGTACAGGAAACCCTTGTTTCCTTGTGTGTTGATGTTCATCCACTACTTGTGACATCATGGAGTAAGTCATGGAAGAATTTTGTTAAAGGATTGAGGCTGGACGAATCCGGAAGGAAGCTTTGCTTGGACCCTTCGAAAGGTAACTCAAGTGAAATTATTCCTTTTCTGTACTTTATTTGTCTATAATAAAAGAAACACATGTCTTGGTTCCTGATATAAATCTTCTTTATGTTTATGATATTCATGTTGGAATTCATATGTGAATGGTTGTTTAAAGTTCATAACTAACTACCTTTCTTTATAGCATTAAGATGGTTTCTTTATAAGGTTTTGTCCATATACTGTTGTGCTCTCCGGAATTGGTTGTTTTGCAGGACAAAGGAGCCAAAGGAACTCGAAGAAGGGTTTGGACCCTAAAGGAACTTCTCAAACGTAGGACCTAAGGTACGCCCCCTTATCATAGAATTTGCTTATAATAGCATAATGGTTGTGTGAATGTGTGTTTCTCTGTATACACAACTTTCAGTCTACTAGGGTTTCAACCCAAAAGCCCTAGGGGAACATTTCCCTTAACAATGCTGGAAATTTTACCAAGGTGATTTTGTTTTTGTTTCCTCTTTTTTGGTCAGCTACAGGTCAGCAAATTCAAAGGCATGGGCCACCTATCAAAAAGTGAAAACAGTAGAAAGAAGAAGTCAAATTGTGACTGCAGCTCATTAATGAAAAACCAAGCACTGATGACAAGGCCAGGACAACAACACAGCAAGACATCAAGGCAACAAATGTAGGAAAAACAAAGTAAAGACGCAACCACCAGCCGACTCACTCAGTCCAGAAATTCAAATATCTCTGACAAATTAGACAACTAGCACACCAACATTTACTGCGGCATTTATGTCTCTCATTAACTTCTTCTGAAGATTTGGTGAAGGAATTTATTGCATGAGAACTTATCTACAAGATATTTTGGTCTCCTTTTTTGTATAAATACCTCCCCATAAGATGTAGTTGGTGTTGGTGATTTTCTCTCTAGACTGCGCTGTATTTCTGAGACTCTCTAATACAAAGTCTGTTTGAAGTTCATTGTTGTTGAACCCTCTGAATGTGGATTTGATGTTCTGGAACCTGATACAGAATTCATGTGTCTTTCTATGGATCAATAAGTTGCTCTGACCTGCGTTTATGCTTCCTGTGTTTGCAAATATCATATATGTTTCATGATCTTAGTAACAAAGAAAAAGAATAGCCCAAAATTTGTTTAAATACACTCTGTGTTCAATCTCTACTATTAATTATGTTTTCTTTAGAATTAGTCATAAATAGGAATTCTTAGCTGCTCCTGTTTTCACTAATTCTTTCATTTTAAATACTACTTAGGAATTCTTAACTGCTCCTTGATAATATTCAAGCACATTCCCTCTGCCAACATGATCAAGGATTCTTCACTGCCCTTCATCCACTGGCTTACATTCCATTAACTTCCAGATCTCAAAATTGTTCCAAAACCGATTATTTTGCTCTGTAGCATTACCCTTTACCAAATAAAACACTTTCAGCAGTACATCATCATTGACCCCATTTCCCAATGGTATAAACTGTTTTTGACTTGTATCCCAGCTTTATTTGAGATCACCATCCAACAAACTTAAAACCAAACTCTGTGCATCATAACTAACCTAAAATACACCAAAAAAAAGCTAAATTACAAAAAGAGAGCCCTCTCTGGTTGCAGGTTGGCTAGAATCTGTAGCTAAAAGATTGGTTAGTGGTTACCTCGGCCATATTCCCTTATGGAGGCAGGGAACAACTTGAGTGATAACATCATTGGCAACTCCACTGGGGAACTGAATGACTGTTTGTAATTGTTGTCTATTTTCTAAAGCTACAGATGGAGCCTGAAGTTAGCCAGGTAGCCTCTGAAACTGTTCTTGCTATGCATTTACAGGAGTAAAGAAAAGCTACTTCAGTCAATCTCTAGTCTAGTTTTAGGCCTTAGACAGTTTTCCCAAAGATTTTATCAGTCTCCTTGTTTCAACATATTCAAAGGAAAGCCCAAGGCCTCCTATATGTCAAAGAACTTCTTGTAGAATATTATAAAAAACTGTGATCTCAAAACATTTCCAGAAAATACCAAAAATAGATTTAGAAGCTGGCTCCAAAGAAGAAAACTCGTTACACCAGGTCAAACCCTGACCCAGATCCTCCAGCTATTTTTGAAAATCATAACTTAATTTATAAGACCCTTAGAAAACAAGAAAAGCTAGAAAAATCTGTTGATTTAGACCTTGATATACTTTAGCGAAACCCTACTACATCTGATATTACTCCTAGGAAAGCAGCAGTCCTTTCTACAGCCTCTCCTAGTTCTTCATCCAAACCTCAAAGTATCCTCTCCACTCCCCCATCCACTGCACATATTTCCACTGTTGTCCTTACTGTTCCAGCTGTCTTATTTATTCTTGTTGTCCCATTTATCCCTGTAAATATGGCAAACTGTTATTCTCCTCTGCAGTTACTTGGAAATCCAGGGGCTATGCCTCCGGATTATACAGCAAACTTAAAACCAACACAGCCCAGCAACACAGTAAGAAAATCCAAGACTATTTTGAGAATTATGAAATTGATGATGATGATGTGAGAATGAAGATATTTGTCCAAAGTCTAACTGGTGATGTAAGAATTTGGTTTAGAGCACTTGCTGTAAATTCTATAGCCAATTCAGAAGCTCTTTATCAATCTTTTTTAAACAGATGGGAAAAGAAGAAAGACCCTTTACACATCTTAACAGAATATGACAATTTGAAAAGAGGCCCACAAGAAGCTGTCCAAGACTATTGTGCTAGGTTCAACAATGTCTATAATGCTATTCCTCAAAACCTTATACCTCCACCTGATTTGGCCTTGATCAAATTCCCTGATGGATTTGATTCTGACATGGCATATCAACTGAGGGTAAGAGCCCCTCCAAGCTTAGCAGACATGAGGAATATAGTCGTTAGTGTGGAGGCAAACCTGATTGCTAAACGAAATCGGGCAAGAACTGAAAGAAGAACAACTTTCAAAGAAGAGCCTTCAGCATTTGAACAAAAACTGGATGCAATCATCAAAGATATGGACAGACTTGGAGTAGAGTGGAAACTATTGAAAGGAAATCATCTTGGGAAGGTCAACCAAGTAACACTGCAAGAAACCCAAACTTTAGAAAAAATCAAAATCCAAATGTTGGAAGGGCTGGCCCTCATCAGAACATCAGACCTCCATTTCAAGAGAACTATGCCGAAGCCTCAACATCTAGTGAACCAACAGAGGACACCCAAATCAATCTAATCGGGTTAAACAGTGAGCAAGAAATCTTTCTAACCCAAGATGATCAAGAAGCTCATAATTTCAATCAATTTCAAACCAAATCCAGAGAGTCATTTGATTTCAAAGAAGGGTATGATACAGCGGTCTATGAGGTTCATAAATAGTATAAATTAAGAAGCAAAACCATAGATGTGCTTGAAACTACCAAGCTGAAGGATACCAAGTAGCCAAAGAAAACGAAGGATAGAGCTGTCCTAACAGAACTCCCTGTTAAAATAGACTCAGACCCAAAGGAAGTGTTGAGTCTTGAAAATGTCATTCATTTCCATTACACTTTCACTATTATGTCCATTATATCACTTCCATTTCACCTCCATTTCACTACTATGTCACCACATTCATCCCACTTTCATTATCATTGGGCCACATTTATGTTTTTCCAATCTTTATTAATTCTAAGCCTTTTAAGTGAATTTGTGGTTAAAAATTAGAAAATAATGTGCATATGCTTATACTTAACAAATGGCTTGAGATTGTTGACATGTGTAGGTTGAAAGGAGGCTTCTAGAAGACCCTTATGTGGCACTCTAAGGCCAAACTCGAATTTGAGTGGAAAGAATCATGGGATCATGAGGATATGTGTCACATCTCCTAATTGTATTGTAACTCTAAGAAGACAAGTGTCTTATCAGTTCCTATTTTGATTAGGACTCTAGAGGTAGAGGGAGAGATTTATGGACTCTCATTAATGAGATGGCTTCTCATCTTTTTGTATAAATAGGAGATCTCTCTCCTTCATTTGTTAGCCTTTTAGCTTGGAGCTTCGAGTTTGGAGTTCTTAAGTCTTTTAGCTTGTGAGTTTGTAGTTATTCCTTGATGGCTTTTGAAAGCTTTGGAGAATTTTGTTGTACTTTGTAATTTTGAAGAATTTGAATAAAGCTTTGATGTTCTCAACATGGAAGGAGATGTGAAGTAGATGTCATGGAGCATGTTAGAATGTAAGGTAGAGTAGATTTCATTTTGTAAATTTTGCTTTGATTTCATTATGTCATTTGATTACTTTCAAGTTTGATAGATTAGATTTTTCATTCATGCAATTTTAATTCATGCAAGTGTGTTCAACCGGTTGATTGTAGGTTAGTAATGCACATAGCTTTTTAATGACTAATGACATGACGGAATCATCTTGTCCTTCTGCTAATTTATTTTCTGAGTTCTAATTCCAGCATTGTTATTTCTTTCAGCTTCGTTTTGCTCATTTACTTTCATGCAAATTTAGATATCATATTACTCCATTTGTTTATGATTACCCTCCTATAGACAGATTGAGTCGAAAGGTGAGGGGTCAGAATATGGGTTGATGTAATATGATTTAGTTTGCTTTCCTACAAGTTAGAGATTGAATTACTTATGTCATTTTTAGGAATTGAAATATAATTGAGTAGTTAAATCTTAGTTTCGTTTTATGCAATTTAATTTCCTGCAATTTAGATATCATATTACTCAGCTTGTTTATGATTATTTCCTATAGACAGATTGAGTTCAAGGGTAAAGGATCAGAACAGGGGTTGAAGTAGTGTGATTTAGTTGCTTTTCTTTCAATCTTTGAGTTGCTTTAAGTTCAGTTTTTACTTTCTTTTTCATACAACAGCAAGGATACTGGGTTTCATAGTCACTAGCTCATTGATTGGTTGTTGTATTCCATTTTAATTAAAGTAGCTGCATATTTACACTTTTGTTTAAGTACTAATTCCATCAATAACATGTTTTGAGATCTTTTGAAGTGCTAAGTTTTGGAAGTTACCATTAGGGACATAGACCTTGTCTTGAAATCTCTATCCCTACTTGTCCTTTAAAAGTATTCTTAAGACCTTAGAATAGGATTTTCATTTGCATTAGACCTTTAAGAAACCAACAAGAACAAAACCCCTAAAACAACATAAACTATAAAACAACGAAGTAAGAAAAAGTTTAACTAAGCACATATGGTGCACCACACTTCATCAGTTTACGATACCTGGATTGATAATTTGTGTAGAGCAATTTAAGACGTTAAATTGACTAGACATTTTGGCGCCGTTGTCGAGGAAGTGTAATTAGGAGACCTTATTTCTTACATCTAAAAAAAATTAATAATTCTTGAGTATGCTCTCCTCCTGCACTTTGTGTGATCTGGAGGATCAGAAAAAAGATTGTTATGTAAAAAAAAAAAATAATAAGAATTCTTGAGTATGCTCTCCTTTTGCACTTTATGTGATCTGGAGGATCAGAAAAAGAATTGTTATTAAAAAAAAAAAAAAAGAGGAGACAAAATAAACTTCATCATTTCAATTGATTAAAAATATATATATATATGAAACTCAACTGCTTTGATAGGTTAAAATTGTCCAAAATTGACTGGTTATGGTTTGTAGTGGTCCTCAAACCACTGTATCCTGTTTTAATAAGGTTTTGCAACTTAGCTGCGGAAAGTGCCCTGATTCCGCAGCTAGTTGAGAATTCCGCAACTGTTTCAAGGTTTAGCAGGTTACAAGCATCCAATGAAAAAACCGACCACATGGGCATCTCCAGAATTGTCCCGACATGGATCCTATCCTAGTCACCTAGCTCAGATCGATGAAAAACCAACCTAGGACCTCAGTCAAAGTCCTGTTTTTAGCATGTTTTTCTTGAAGTATTTGCTGCCTGAAATTGAAAATCATGAATCCTTTTTATAAAATTTTACAATTTCAGAGAAAAAAAAAAGAAAAACAATCTATGGCTATCTTGAATCCTAGCTTTCACTGTGGCTTCAACAAAAAAATCTGCCTCCCTGATCAAGCTTTGGCCTGAAACAAACCTGCAACATAAAAAAAAAAAAAATGCACTGTATATATGAAAAAAAAAACCAAATAAATCAAAACTCTGCATTTTTGGAATCTGGTTTGACTTCTGTTGATCTGGTTTTCAAAGAAAGGGTATGAAGGATTAGCTGGATATCTTGTAGAAAAGGCATTGACAACCCATTGTGTTGAAATATCAATAGAACTACCGATTCATTTGCATTAATATCAAGGTATCCAAATTCCTTCCTGTCTTGCAATCCGAGAAATGGTGGAGTGATCTATCAATTGGCAAGTCCGAGAGAACCAAATATTTTTGTTCTTAATTTCTGTTCTCTGGACTTTGGATCTTCATAAAAGGATAAAGAAACTTTTGTTTTCTTCAATCCAATACACCACTCTGCAGTCATTTTATGAATTTGCTAACATCCACTCCACAGCCTTTTATTTTAAAACTTTGTTAGAGTTTACGATTGCCAGTTCAGGATCTGTTTATACAAGCCTCTGTTCCGTAAACTCATTTTCATTGCATGCTCTGTATTCTTTTTGTTTTGTAACCACTGGTTTTCTCCGCAATCCTCCTCCATCTTCCGCTCATACAACCGTTCCGCCTCCGTGAAACCATCGCTTACAGTCCATCAAATACCTGATCATAACAAATGAAACAACGCCAATGTCTTTGAAAATTTTTATACTGTTCATTTGTTATTTCCCTGTGTTCAAATTGCAAAAAAAAAAAAAAAAAAACGAATGCAGCAATTCATAAAATGCAGAACAGTAAAAACATCAACTCAGAAAAAATGCAGAACAGAAAAAACGTCAAACTTTGAGAGCACGATTTGGAAAAATGGAGGCGAATTTAGAAAAAATAAAACATGGGTTTTTTTGCTAGCTGGGTCAATTAGATAACCCAGAAACCGTTTGAAGAGATTCGTTGCGGTTTGGGAGAAATTTGCAGTTCTTTGGAGCACATTTTTTACTGCCGCGTGAAAAAAAACGGAATTTTCAATTAAATGAGCGGACAGTGATTTAATTCGGCTCTGTGCTGGCACCTACTCTACCTCTACCACGTCTTCCACCCTTTGCCACCAGGTCTTCTGCCCTTATGCCACCCATTTGCAAATCATTAACACCTATTTAACAACAATCTGAATTGAATACGGCACTGTCTAACTCCATTTTGTGAACCAATTACATACGGCTCTTCACAGCAAAGACGTGCCCATAATACTCCGTCAAGCAAGAGGGAAGTTTTTCGGATGGTTCTATCAATGGGAGATGACAATAGTAAATGATTTCAAGAATTTATCACATATTTGAAGCAAAGAGAATGCACGGGAGTTGTAGATTATGCAGAATTCAGGAATGTTGATATGGTGATAGAGGTTGTAATAGAGAAAATTTCCTTGAAGCAAGAAATATTTAGTGACCTGGAAAATATTTATCCTGCACACTGCATCTTGGCCTCTAATATGTCTATGATTGATCTCAATCTCATTAGTGCAAAAAAACATGTTCAAGACCGTATAGTAGGGGCACATTTTTTTCAGTCCTGCGCATTGATGCCACTTCTTGAAATTGTTCGAACAGAGAAAACTTCACCTCAGATTATTATTGACCTTATAAATGTTGGAAACAATATAAAAGAGTCCCTATAGTGGTGGGAAATTGCATCGGCTTTGCTGTCAATCGAATGTTCTTTCCATACACTCAATCGGCTCATATGTTGGCAATTCTTGGTGTAGATATTTTACACAAAGTCATCACAAGTTTTGGAATGCATGAATCCTCTTTCCTCCACTTTTTTTTTCCTTTTCACGCACATAGCCACTCCATTTCACAGTATTTTCTACACTCTATTTTCATTAGCTGCGGAAACAAGCCACTTTCAGCAGCTGATTCAACTTTCCGCAACTGTTTTGTTAAACTCTAGGTTGCAGGTGTCATCAAGCAAAACAAGCCACATGGGTAGCTGGGGGAATGTCAATACATGGATGATGTCCTATTCATTTGATCCAATTCGATGAAAAAGACCCTGGTCAAAAGGAAGTCAAGTTGAGTGTTATCACTAAGTCGCCACACTGAGTTGCCACACTAAGTCGTTGCATGTCAAGAAAAAAAAATTGAATCAATGAAATGAATAAGTTATTTGCTCACTTTTCTGAAGGTATTGATTAATTTTGGATTGATGATGAAACATGAATGGCTAACTTTTTATTCAAGATTTTTAGCTACAGAAACTGTGCACATTCCGCAGCTAAAGTCCAATTCCGCAGCTGTTCTCCAATTCCGCAGCCAGAAAAACCTCATTGTTCAAATCAGCCTAACTTTTTCATACAAAATCAGATTTTGATGATTTAAGTACTATTGGAAAGATCTCAACAAGATCTACACAATGAGAAATCCATCATTTGACTTTGAAATGGCAAATAATGAAATAAATTGTTGAAAAGAAGCTACATCAACTTGAGGCACTAATTCCAAATCAGGTATAAATTCTTTTGATTTTTCCTTTGAGAACTTGTTTCATTAATACAAATTCTTAGTTTTGTGTGTAAATATCATAACTAGAGAGATTGGCCATCTCTCTCCTTTGATAATCTTACATTCCATTGCAAAAGAAGTATTAGTTTTTTTTACAGGTTCCAAGAGGAAGGAGAAATGACTACAAGAGAATGGTGTCTCTCTAAGAGACCAATTTGTTTCATAAGAGGATGATCAACAACAAAGAGAAAATATGCTGATGAAAAATCAGATCCAAACACTTGAAAAACTTTCAGATACTATTGTCTCCACCACATCCATACTTCATAATAAACCATTCACTCCATATTTTTCATTTACATTCACATACACTTTCCATCTATTTTTCTCCATTCATAACCCACAAATAAAAGCAAGAGGCTCATTCATATGCTTATTGCCCATTGCCATTTCTACTCTCCATTGCCATCTTCCATTTTCATATTCCATTCCTTGTCATTTTCATTTCGCAAATAAGCCCTGCTTCAATGCAAATTATTGAGTCCATAGTTCTTTGAGTCTAAGTTCTTTGTAAAAACACCTTGAGGCTTGCATGCCTTAATGGCAAGTCCTCATGCTGACAAAAAATGGGAATACATTAATGTCCCTTGTTCATCAGATCTTCTAGGTGACTCGACATCGAAAAATTCATTCGTACCTAGCAAGATGTGTTTGGGCATCTTGACTCTCATTGTCATCAATGGTGAGAGTTCTCGTGTTGACTAGTGGCATCTATTAATGGCCACTAAGCCAACAATTTCCTACTATGTTCGACATCAGAACATCTTTTCACATAGTAGGAATTGTGCCAACGAGTTTTGAAGACATGAAGACTATTATTTTCAGCATTTTGGAGCAGATTCAGCAAGTTTTAGTAGAAGCAATAAAAAGTCATCTTATCTCTCTATCCATGACTCCTCTTGTTCAGCCACTTGAAGAAGAATATGATCATAAATTTTCAGCCACTACACATACAACTCATCCATTCCAAAGGGTAAGTGAAGGTACGTCATTTTCTAACTTTTTACCATAGAATTCCATAAAAAGCTATAATGATAATTGTTGGAAAAACATTTCTCTTCCTCATTTCATAAAATTGCCAATACCATCAGTTGGGGGGGGAATACATTCATATTCATATCTTGTCATGTCCATATCATATTCAAGAGCTCACATACTTCCAACATATATTAATTATTACATTGCTATTATGAGCATACAATGGCTTTTGAAAAAAGTGCTTAAAGGATAAATTGGATACAAACAAAATCATGGTTGTCACACAAGAACCAACCATTATGAAATCCAATAAAGATATACTTTGCAACAATAATCAAAATATAATTATGCAAAGTTCAAAGATCAAAATAGAAGGCAACAACAAAAAAAAAATGGTTGTAACACAAGAACCAACCATGTTGCAATTCAAGTGAAACACTTTGCAGAAATATGAAGTTATCAAATGATATCATGCAAAGTTAAGCCAAAGCTCAAGGATCAAAAGAGTTAATGTAATATATATTGCATGAGGACATGCAATAGCTTCAGTTGGGGGGTATGTTGAGTCTTGAAAATGTCATTCATTTCGATTACACTTTCACTATTATGTCCATTATATCACCTCCATTTCACCTCCATTTCACTACTATGTCACCACATTCATCCCACTTTCATTATCATTGGGCCACATTTATGTTTTTCCAATCTTTATTAATTCTAAGCCTTTTAAGTGAATTTGTGGTTAAAAATTAGAAAATAATGTGCATATGCTTATACCTAACAAATGGGTTGAGATTGTTGACATGTGTAGGTTGAAAGGAGGCTTCTAGAAGACCCTTATGTGGCACTCTAAGGCCAAACTCGAATTTGAGTGGAAAGAATCATGGGATCATGAGGATATGTGTCACATCTCCTAATTGTATTGTAACTCTAAGAAGACATGTGTCTTATCAGTTCCTATTTTGATTAGGACTCTAGAGGTAGAGGGAGAGATTCATGGACTCTCATTAATGAGATAGCTTCTCATCTTTTTGTATAAATAAGAGATCTCTCTCCTTCATTTGCTAGTCTTTTACCTTAGAGCTTAGAGTTTGGAGTTCTTAAGTCTTTTAGCTTGTGAGTTTGTAGTTCTTCCTTGATGGCTTTTGAAAGCTTTTGAGAACTTTTTTGTACTTTGTAATTTTGAAGAATTTGGATAAAGCTTTGATGTTCTCAACATGGAAGGAGATGTGAAGTAGATGTCATGGAGCATATTAGAATGTAAAGTAGAGTAGATTTCATTTTGTAAATTTTGCTTTGATTTCATTATGTCATTTGATTGCTTTCAAGTTTGATAGATTAGATTTTTCATTCATGCAATTTTAATTCATGCAAGTGTGTTCAACTGTTTTATTGTAGGTTAGTAATGCACATAGCTTTTTAATGACTAATGACATGACGGAATCATCTTGTCCTTCTGCTGATTTATTTTCTGAGTTCTAATTCCAACATTGTTATTTCTTTCAGCTTTGTTTTGCTCATTTACTTTCATGCAAATTTAGATATCATATTACTCCATTTGTTTATGATTACCCTCCTATAGACAGATTGAGTCGAAAGGTGAGGGGTCAGAATATGGGTTGATGTAATATGATTTAGTTTGCTTTCCTGCAAGTTAGAGATTGAATTACTTATGTCATTTTCAAGAAATGATATATGATTGAGTAGTTAAATCTTAGTTTCCTTTTATGCAATTTAATTTCCTGCAATTTAGATATCATATTACTCAGCTTGTTTATGATTACTTCCTATAGACAGATTGAGTTGAAGGGTAAAGGATCAAAACAGGGGTTGAAGTAGTGTGATTTAATTGCTTTGCTTTCAGTCTTTGAGTTGCTTTAAGTTCAGTTTTTACTTTCTTTTTCATACAGCAGCAAGGATACTGGGTTTCATAGTCACTAGCTCATTGATTGGTTGTTGCATTCCATTTTGATTAAAGTAGTTGCATATTTACACTTTTGTTTAAGTACTAATTCCATCAATAACATGTTTTGAGATCTTTTGAAGTGCTAAGTTTTGGAAGCTACCATTAGGGACATAGGCCTTGTCTTGAAATCTCTATCCATACTTGTCCTTTAAAAGTATTCTTAAGACCTTAGAATAGGATTTTCATTTGCATTAGACACTTTAGGAAACCAACAAGAACAAAACCCCCAAAACAACATAAAATATAAAACAACAAAGTAAGAAAAAGGTCAACTAAGAACATATGGTGCACCACACTTCATCAGTGTATGATACCTGGATTGATAATTTATGTAGAGCAATTTAAGACGTTAAATTGACTAGACAAGAAGCCACTATGGAAGACATATCAGATGTACATCCCTCAAAGAATCAGCCATCCACATCCCATTCCTCAAACGAAAATCTAAATTCCCCTCCTGAAAATAATTTTAAAATAGATTTATTTCAAAACAACACTCATAATCAAGATAAGGTCACTGAAACTACAGTAAAAAAGGAAAACCTTGCTGCTTACAACACAAGAATACAAGTGGAAAAACCTTTTAACTTGGAAACAGAAATAGGCAAGCTGAAAATAGCTATTCCTCTGTCTGGATTGGCTAAACATGAAGTTTATAGAGAGCAAATCAATAGGTCACTCCAAATACCAAAGAATAAGGATGCAGTCAAAATTTTAGATGATTAACCAGAACTAATTTTTGGTCCTAAAGTCAATGGTAAAATAGTAGATGGAGGGGTTCCTCCATTCTATGTAAGCTTGAATATTCATGAAAAAGTGCTGCATAATGCAATGTTTGATTCGGGAGCTTCCCAGAACCTAATGCCTAAGTCTGTGATGGAAAGACTAGACCTAGATATCACAAGGCCATACAAAGACTTGTTCTCATTTGATTCCAGCCAGGTCAAGTGCCTACGCCTAATTAAAGACCTTTGTGTATCTTTGGTCCAATATCCAGCCAAAACAATCTTGATGGATGTGGTGGTAGCTGATATTCCACCTAAGTATGGTATGCTTTTGTCTAGATCTTGGGGTGCAAAACTCCAAGGGTCTTTGCAACTAGACATGTCCTATGCCACTATTTCAGTCTTTGGCCAGCCAAAGAGATTGTACCGGGAAACACTAATGAAATATGTGGTTAGCAGTCAAGAGAAACCCCAAAACTTCCCCATCTATTCGATGCGTTTTGACATGGAATCATTCATTTTATATAATGCTAAGATGTGTCCCAAAAATGATGTCAACTCCTAAAAACAGCACAAACATAAAGCATAAATGAACAATCTAGTGCCCAAGATCATAAAAATCTTGATGTGATTGATGCAACAAAGGAAAATGACATATCATATGAGTTATAAGAGCCAAATCTGCCCACTGAACAAGCTTCCAAAACTCTTAAGGCTAGTCATAACCAAGAAATCTTATGGTACTTAGAGTTTGATGGGTCAATGAACAAATTAGGAGCAGGGGCAGGGTTTTGGACACACAACATGCAAAATGACCATGCTGAAGGTCATGCATATAGGTTAAATTTCAGATGTACAAACAATATGGTTGAGTATGAAGCCCTATTGTTAGGACTCAAACTGATCAGAGGTCTAGGGGCAACCAAGGTTTCAATTCTAGGGCATTCAGATTTGATTATCCAACAAATGAAGGGAAATTTTGTTACAAATGATCTTAGGTTGAGAGCTTACAAAGGGGAAACCATTGAAATACTTAACACCTTCTCAGAATCTCAACTCACCAAAATTCCAAGAAAGCACAATTTACATGCACATAGCCTGGCAACTTTTGCCAGCACTTGCAAGCTACCATTTGAGCCCAACCACCACTTCACTGCTGAAATCAAACACAGACCTGCTGTCCCAGATAATGTCAAAAATTGGCAGGTGTTTGAAAATGATACACATATCAATAATTTCCTCACTTTGAAAGAGGAATTCTCCAATATAAACATTGATACAAGCACCATTGATGATCAACAACAAATAGACAAAATTGAGCAAAGTATCTCAACTGAAACAACAAATCTGATTTTGCATCCAACAACTTTTGATGACAAAAATTTACAAGAGCTGAAGCAATTAGACCTTGATGAAATGGCTGAGGCAGAATCTGAGGTAATTGAACTAAAGGATAATTTTCTGCCCATGGGCTTAACTCCTTTAGAAGATATATTTGATTCAAATGATATCCCAAGAAAGCCAAAAATGCAACCACTGAATGCAAAAATTGGACCGCAACATTGGAACCACAAAAAATCCCAAAATGGTAAAATTGTCCAAAACATTTCCTCATGATCAAAAGCTGAAATACATTGAGTTGTTTAAGAAGTTCCAAGATGTATTTGCCTGGAGCTATGAGGACCTCAAGTCCTATGATACCTCTGTCATCCAACATACTATAACTTTGAAAGAGAATCAAAAACCTTTTAAACAAAAGCTTAAAAGGGTGAATCTTGTCCTCCTTCCCCTGATTGAAAAGGAAGTTAAACGATTGTATGAAGTTGGAATCATTGCACCTATCAGGTTCTTAGAGTGGATTTCAAATCTAGTGCCTACTAGGAAGAAAACGGGAGAGATAAGACTTTGTGTTGACTTAAGAAATTTGAACAAAGTCTCTCTCAAATACCACTACCCCTTACAAAAAATGGATCATATCCTACAAAGGGTAGTGGGGGCTTCTAGGATCTCATTGTTAGATGGATTCTCAGGATTCAATCAGATTTTAGTCCACCCGGATGATCAAGACAAAACTGCCTTTACAACACCTTGGGGAACCTTCAAATATGTGAAAATGCATTTTGGACTCAAAAATGTAGGGGCCAAATTTCAAAGGGCAATGGACATAGCCTTTGCCAAAGAGATCCATGATTTCGTAGTCATATACCTTGATGATCTCACTGCTTTTTCAAAATCAGACCAAGAACATTTAGAGCATTTAAGACAAGTGTTCCTAATTTGCAGAAAATATGGCATATCATTGAACCCAAAGAAATCAATGTTTGGCCTAGAAGAAGGCAAACTCTTAGGTCATATAATTTCAAAAGATGGCATTAGAATTGACCCGAACAAAATTCAAGCTATTCTTCAAGTGCCCCACCCAAGAAACATCAAGGAGCTACAAGCCTTTCTAGGGAAGATCACTTTCCTAAGAAGATTCATTCCCAATTTGGCCGAGCTAATAAGACTGTTGAATAATATGCTGAAGAAAGATTCGAAAGTCAAATGGACAATGGAAGCTAAACAAGCCTTTGAGGACATCAAGACATCGCTAACAAAAACACCAGTCCTCACCAGCCCCAGGTTTGATAGAGATTTCATGATCTTTTCCTTTGCATCTGAGCATACTATTGCTGTTGTCCTATTGCAAAAAGATGACCAAGGGTGTGAGAAGCCCATTGCTTTTTTCAGCAAAGCACTTAGAGATGCACCTTTAAAATATCAGATCATGGAAAAATAAGCTTATGCCCTTGTAAAAGTCATCAAGGATTTCAGAGTTATATCTTGTATTCACATGTGATAGCTTATGTCCCTAATGCCGTGGTCACAGACATTCTGACTCAAGAAGGAATAGAAGGTAAAAGGGGCAAGTGGATAGCTAACATTTTAGAATATGACATTGAAATTAAGCCAACCAAACTTATAAAAGGACAGGGATTATCCAAGATGATGACTGAAACCAATTTTCAAGCCCTTCACATCAATGAACTGGATAACGAACAGGAGATGGCGACTCCATAGATCAATCAAGCCTTTTTACAATCACCTTGGTATGCTGACATATGTTTTGTATTGTTAAACCTGCAAGCTCCTCCAGGGTTATCCAGGACTAAAAAGAGATTCTTGAAAATGAAGGCATCAAAGTTTTGTATTATAGACAATGTGTTGTTTTGGAAAAACCATGAAGGTATTTTGCTTAATTGCCTAACACTGGATGAAACTGAAAAAGTACTCAAGGAATTTCATGCAGGGGACTGTGGTGGACACTTGTATTGGAAGTCAACAGCTGATAAAATTCTAAGAGTTGGTTTATATTGCCCTCGCTGTTTGCTGATGTGAAAAAATTTGTAGTTTCTTGCCATGAATGCCAAATCTTTGAAGGCAAGAGAAAGCTGCTGCCTTTGCCCCTCAAACCCATTTCAACTGAAAGGCCATTTCAACAATGGGGTTTAGACTTCATTGGAGAAATCCACCCTTCCTCTTTTGGCCAGCACAAGTGGATTTTGACTGCCACAGACTATTTTACCAAGTGGATAGAAGTTGCCCCTTGCAGGAAATCCAATGACTCAATCATCATGCAATTCTTAGAAACCAACATCTTGTCTAGATTTGGCTGTCTGAAAAATATTATTACAGACAATGCAGCTGCCTTTAAATCCAAAAGAATGATCAATTTTTGCCACAAGTACCATATTACCTTGGGCCACTCCACAGCCTATTACCCTCAAGGTAATGGTCTAGCTGAGTCATCCAACAAAAGCTTAATCAACATTATTAAGAAAGTCTTGGAGGAGAACAAGAAAAATTGGCATAAAAAATTGGTAAATGCACTATGGGCAGACAGATTGACCACCAAAAGATCTATTGGAACAAGCCCATATGAATTGGTTTATGGCATGGAGGCAAGATTCCCTTCATCTTTGGGAATCCCAATGATAAATTTGCTGCAAGAAGTACAAGCAGAACCTAATGATATTCAAAGAAGGATCAATCAAACTATTCACTTGCAGCAGACCAAAGAGGAAGTATATCAGAGAAGTCAGGTTTTACAAGAAAAACTGAAAAAGATGTTTGATAAAAGAACCAATGCAGAGGATTTTTTCATTGGGGAGAAAGTGTTAAAGTGGGATTCTAGAAGAGAGGATAAAGGGAAACATGGGAAATTTGATTTTCTTTGGAAAGGACCATTTCTTATTCAGACTGTACAAGGAAACAACACCTATTTTCTAAAAAGCTTGGATGGCACACAGGCAGATGAAGGGCCAGTAAATGGTCGAATGCTGAAGCATTATTTTGACCAGATTTTTTGAAAAAAATCAGCACTGTAGTTTGTACATAATAGTGTTTTCTTTCTGCAAATTTATTACAACAATATGATAGGGAGTGACATGCAACAAATTTTGAGGAAAGATGAGGAATTGTGACACCTAATGGTATGGCACTTTGAGTATATCACAAGAAGTTACAAAGAGACTTGGGAACTGTAAAAATGATGGCAAAGGTTTAGACAGAGTCAACCAAACACAGCTGCAACTAAGTGAATGAATTCATGAGAAACACCCAAATTCTACAGAAGCACCATTTAGTGCACAGCAAAGGAGGAATTTCAGATTACAGCAAGAGTTGAAAATAAGGCCATCTGACCTGTTGTTCTTGGCTTTTCACCAGGAAAAGCCATCCCCAAGTGGAGCCATTGTTAGGTTCCTATACCAATAGGTTTCATTTTTCATGATTGACTGTAGAAGAGCCAAATATGTTCTTCTTCACATGCTACAAAGGTTCCATATTTTGTAAACAAATCAAGAAAATTAAAAAATGAAAAGAGGGTATGCCCTAAAAGAAAAATCAAAGGGCAAAAAGAGTAAATTGGTCAGAAAAAATGATGAAAATGAACCCCAAACCAAAATACCAAGAAAGTGTGCTAGCTTAAATGCCACTATTGTTCCATTGTTGCAGAACTTCAATGTGTACAGGTGGTTGATTCTGCATACAGTTGATGAATAGCCAGACAGTCCAATCCTGGCTAGATCATATTTGAATTTACTTGTCTTTAGAATAGAGAATAATGATCTGTCCAAACAGTTCAAGCTTCGCAGATGAGTAAATAGGTAGAGAAAACAAAGGAGCCCAACTTCTTCTGGGCCCTTGGAAGAGATAAGGGTAGACTTAGATAGGTGGGCATTCAAAGAAAAAGAGGAAAATCAGGGTTTGCTAGTCCAAATGCACCCAGTCAAAAGGAATAAAAAATGCTAGGTGTTTTTAGGCTGGGTAGGCAGTTTGAGGTTGCAAAAGTAAGTTTGTGATCATTTTTGTCTTGTCTAGAAAGACTTATCTCGTGTATGTCACAAAAAACCATGGCAAAGTGACTGCAGGATAGTGGAAGCATGACTAATTTCCCTTATCATTCCCCCAGAAATCACTTGCTAACATCCCCTCAAGGACATTGGGATTTGTCCAACAGTCCTATTTCACTTCATTTTATGAGAAATGCTAAGTTGAACACTGAGTTTACTTATTGAAAAGAAGCCACATTTCTTGTGTAAAAGATCTTACCATTTTCTCATTTTCCTTAAAACCTAAGTTATTACCTTATCAACCTAGCGTTTCCTATCCATAATATCATATTGACACTAACTCTATTACTTAGCTCCTTTATCATTCCCCATCCCTATTTTACAAAAAATATATAAAAAACCCCAAAAATACCTAAGTATCCCTACCCTTAGCAACTATAGCCATATAACACAAGTTTGGGGATTATTGGTCCATTTGGGACCTTAATAATAACCCTTGTGCATTCAAAACACATTAGGGGTTAATTTAACATCTGGTTAAATTAATAACCGCACCTAAACCACCCACCTAAGCCATAGATTAACCCCCTGCGCATATATACAATGGAATTAGTTTGACATTTGGTTAAACTAATAACCATGGCCGCCAGCGTAACCACATAAAACCCATAATCCAAAGTTTATACCCCCGCGAATATTAAAAACATTAAAAAATTACAGCGGGTCCCGTATCATAACCACCTGCCATCTGTACTTCCCGTCCACCGTCCGATCCCGCGCCGTAGATCCAATGGCTGGCCGCGATATCGAAGCCCCTGATCTGACGAGAATTAGCGTCCGGGGGATGGGCGGTATTGCTGCCGTACCCCTGCCACGCGTCGACTTCTTGGCGTGATCGGAGCCCCCTCCTGCAAAACCACCATGGGCCAAAGGCGGTGCGGGGAAAACCACTTACCGCCCGCCGCCTACCACCTGATGTCATCCCCACATCACCCGATGACGTTGCATCCACGTCGCCCGCCACTGCTCTACATCAGTGCTATATCATCTGCTGACATCACCACCCCACCACCATGTCATCCGCAACGTCATCCCACACGTCAGCTACCACGTCATCCTCCGTACCCGCTACACGACAAAAGTACGTCATGATGACGTCATCACAAAAAAGTGCCAAAAAATGCTAAAATGCCCAAATTTTGTTAAAAGTCATGAAAACGACGGTTTTTGTTTATTTCTATTTGTGCGCTTGCAGAGAACGTGCATGTCGTTTACAACCAATTCGCCTCCAAAACTCCAATTAGCCACCCAGATGAGTTCATCCTGCAAACTCAGCCCCCCCAGCTCAGTGTTGTACCTGCAATTTGTACCAGTCGGTTCTGAAACAGGTATTTACCCATTGTTCGCCTGTAAACCATGTTTTTCGAAATTTCTCCATTTGAAATCAACTGAGGAACTAGAATTCAAAGTAAATTACACTCCTACCTATGAATCACCACCTTTTAATTCACTGTGTGAGCCATTGATTCAAAAGACAACCTGCAAACTTTGCCATCCTCTGCAAATTGGCCATTAAACCACACTTTGAGCCCATTTCTGCCAGCAGAGTCTCCAAAACTACCCATGCATTGCGTTAAATTTCCAAAATCTCCTGCAAAAGAGCACCATGTCCTCTATTTCATCTAGCCTCCCAATTTAACTGTGCAGACTTTGTCCTTCCTGTGAAATTTACCCAGTAAAGTCGTTTTTGTATAAAGTTCGGTCTGAAAATTCCCTGACAAAGCCTCAGAGGAGGTTTTCAGTGTTCAGTTGTTACACAAACCCAAATTCCAAAATTACAAACACAGAGAATTTAAAGATGGCCACTCTAGCAGCCTTGAACATTACTCCTCTCAATGCACCCCACAAAGAACTGGAAGCATTACCTTTGGCTGATAGGGACTACTTAATTCAAGACTTGGTTGGTGACAAAAACCACCTGCAGACATTCTGTGAGCTTAGGAATAGTTACTTGAACAACCGTGATATTTATGGGATATGGGAATCAAATTTGCCTATATACTTCCTTCCCTCTGTCAATATCTTCCCTAAGATAATTCGCCTCTGCTGTGAAAACTATGAGCCAACTCAAAGGGCAGTCAAGTCTCCATCTGGGAGCATCCTCTTCCATATAACTCCTGACTTCATCAATCAAATGCTAAACTTCAAGCAAACTCAGCTTCTGGTCCCTCTTTCTATGAAATTCTTGCTTGATGAAGGTCCCAAGCTCTCCAGCTCAGAGATAGACCCAATTGCCCAAGTATTCATGAGGTCAGATCGCCAGCCTACAGGGCCACCTCCTTTTCTCCATGTACATTTCAATGAAGTGGGTAAATTACTAGTTGATATGATATCTTATGTTCTGGGTTTCAAGACAAGTGAACATATTGATGAGACTATACTGGTATTGATGTCTGCATTTAGCCCAGGATAGCCCCCTGTTGTCAAATAAAATTATGCCAAATTCATTGCGAATAAGATACATGACCAACTATTGAAACTAGATAGGGAGGGAGTATTCAAATACTCATCCTACATCTATCATCTATTCCTGTATTATCAGCCAGACTATTTCCAATGCCCCATCAAAATATTGGATTCCAAAGGAAAAAAGAGGTTTGTGATTTTTTGGACCTCAGTCTTTCATAAAGTCCGCAGCTCTCCCTACTCTTACTGTGAGTTCATTGACCTGTTTGTCTATCCAGTCACTTCTCTCCTAATGAGAACTCCTCCTGCTAGGCTATCCTATGACATGCAGAAAATATTGCAGCTTTCAAAAAACTACAAAATAGGTGACTGGTACTTTTACCAGAATCACACTATCATTAGGATATATGGTTGTGAGCTGTGTCCCTACCGGCTGCCAAGATATGTGCCAATGAGATTATTTTCCTTGGAATATTATAGGAAATTTATCAACTTAGGTCTAACTCATTTTCATAGCACCAAGAAAAAGGCTCAGTTGAAATTCAAAGACCAACTAGGCCCCTTTGTCATGAACAAAAAAGAAGGATGGCAAGATGCTGATCAAATATTGGGGGAAAAACTCAGGTTAAAAAGAAGTTTTTGGTTGGTACCTTATGACCCAAATGGTTTTATCAATGCTAGAAAAATAAAATATAGGCTGTCTGCCTATGAACATTGAAAAATCCGATAGATTGAACAATTTTCCAACCAAGATGAGTGGGTGGCATGGACACTAGTTGAAGAATTCACCCAAGAAGAAATAATGGAGCAAAATGTGAAAGATTTGGAAAATAATCTTGACTTGGATTCTTTTGAGCAGGTGACATTCAAACTGCCACAGCAAGTTGGAGAAGGCACATCAACTACTGCAACTTCACAAGCTGCCCAAGAAAAGACTACACCAGCAGTAGGTACATCAAAAGGCAAGGAGCTAGTTGATGCAGAGCAAGAAACAATGACAGAACAGCCAACTACTTCAAAGGAAGAGAGTCAAGGGAAAACCCCTCCACTGCAGACAGAGGCTCCATAGGTACCAGCTTTGCAGACTCCTCTCAACAAGGAAAGAGGCAAGAAATGGGATAGGGAAGAAACCACACCTGCTGGTGGGTCAACACAGCAGCCAGAGGCCAAAAGGCAGAGAGTAGATCCTCAAATTGAAGAGGAAGTTAGTGAAGAAGTCATAGAGAGCCCAAGGAGAGAGAGGGAAACCAGCCAGCAAACATCCATCAGATCTCACAGACAGGAAACATAGAGGCAACATGGTATGGAGGTGTCCTCCTCAAGGCAGCAAGGTGCACAACCATCTGGCATTAAAGGAACCTTCATGGAAATCAAGGCCCAAAATGAGTTATTGAGAATACAGCTGTATGATCAATTTCTCAAGACAACACCCTCCAAACAGAAGAGATTAATGGCAGCTTATGACATCAAGGAGGAGAAAATGATCTTAGGCCATTTCAAGCCTAAAATACCACAGCCACAGACAACTGCAGATTACATAAAGAGAAACTTAGAGGTCCTTGCCAAGGACATACACCCGATGGACCAAATTTAGCTACACAAGCAAACAGGTGAAATGGTCTATGCTACTCTAGCAGACAAGGCAATGCTGGCCCACCAGTTGAAGGAATCATTGAGAAATACACTAATCAATTAGATTTGGAGAGAATGTCTTCCTTGGCCAAAGACAACAGAATAAAGACATTGGAGGAAATTATTATGGAACTAGGGCATGATCCTAAGGATGCCAAGGGCATCAAAGCCCTCATAAGAAAAAAGGAAGAAGATATTGTTGCACTTAGAAAGCAGCTAAGGCTACCTGCAACCATGCACCCTCAAACTAAATAACTTGTGCAAGAAAAATAAGGTGAAGATACAATGGATTTGCTAATGAGGATGAATCAAAGGATAATTCAAATGGAGGAAGAATTTGAGAAAGCATTGCAAGGCAAGCAGGGAGAGTCGACCTCCCAACCACCTGTAACAGCTCCAATAGTCCCCACTGCCCTTCCCACAGCAGCAGCAACAATTCCTCCTATCATTCCAGCATCAACAATAGGTACATCGACCACGGATGCTTCAGCAGCAGCAACAACAACAGTCCCAGAATCTATCATGAGTATGGAAGAAATGATGAAAGTAGTCAAAGAGCTAGAAGTTCAAATGACAGAGCTGAAAGAGGCCAAAAAGAAGTTATCCAAGCTAGAAGTAAGCTATGACAAGTCTAAGATAACAGTGGCTGAGAAAACAAGGGAAATAAAGGCCTTGGACAATAAAATAAAGTCCTTAGAAAAAGAGCTTACTCTAGATAAAACTCTAGCTGAAATCAAGAAAATTTTGTGGGCCAAAATTGGCCAATCTATCACTGACCAATGGCAATCAATTCAAACCATACATGAGCAAATAGAATTGATAGGCCAAGCTCAATTTGAGACTCAAAAGGCTAGAGCATCATTGGGAAATATGCCTAAACAGGCCAACAGAATGATTCAATTTTTGAACACTCATACCAAAGAGCAGTTGGAAGCTCTAGATATCAGGAACAGGACAGATACCATTTTGATAGTGAAGAAGGTGATGACCCTAAGAAATTTTGTACAGACTTTAGAAAGGAAGTGACAAGAAATGCAGGCAGAAATAAATGCCTTCAAACTAAAGTTTACAACACTGCAGAGCAAAGGATTACCCAGCTTGTTAACCAACAGTGGAAGACTGCTAACACATGAACAATATGCCAACAGGGTATCTCCAATCAAATTACAGCATCCTCAAGCACCTCAGAAGAAAAAGGGCCTCCCTCTGGACAGAGTATTTATGATAAATTAGAAAACCTATTCTACATTGAACATGAGATAAATCACCTTTTTGAGGTTCAGCCAAACTTATATATACTGAAGCTGATGAAACACCGATAAAAATACAAAGACATTAGTTGCCTACAGAAGACTGGTGGCAGAGAATGCTGGAAATTTTACCAATGTGATTTTGTTTCTGTTTCGTCTTTTTTGGTCAGCTACAGGTCAGCAAATTCAAAGGCATGGACCACCTATCAAAAAGTGAAAACAGAAGAAAGAAGAAGTCAAATTGTGACTTCAGCTCATTAATGAAAAACCAAGCACTGATGACAAGGCCAGGACAGCAACACAGCAAGACATTAAGGCAGCAAATGCAGGAAACGCAGAGTAAAGATGCAGCCACCAGCCGACTCACTCAGTCCAGAAAGTCAAATACCTCTGACAATTAGACAGCTAGCACACCAACATTTACTGCGGCATTTATGTCTCTCATTAACTTCTTCTGAAGAGTTGGTGAAGGAAGTTATTGCATGAGAACTTATCTACAAGATATTTTGGTCTCCTTTTTGTATAAATACCTCCCCATAAGATGTAGTTGGTGTTGGTGATTTTCTCTCTAGACTGCAATGTATTTCTGAGACTCTCTAATACAAAGGTTGTTTGAAGTTCATTGTTGTTGAACCGTCTGAATGTGGATTTGATGTTCTGGAATCTGCTACAGAATTCATGTGTCTTTCTATGGATCAATAAGTTGCTCTAACTTGCGTTTATGCTTCCTGTGTTTGCAAATATCATATATGTTTCATGATCTTAGTAACAGAGAAAAAGAATAGCCCAGAATTTGTTTAAATACACTCTATGTTCAATCTCTGTTATTAATTATGTTTTCTTCAGAATTAGTCATAAATAGGAATTCTTAACTGCTCCTTGATAATATTCAAGCACCTTCCCTCTGCCAGCATGATCAAGGATTCTTCACTGCCCTTCATCCACTGGCTTACATTCCATTAACTTCCAGATCTCAAAATTGTTCCAAAACCGATTATCTTGCTCTGTAGCATTACCCTTTACCAAAGAAAACACTTTCAGCAGTACATCATCATTGACCCCATTGTCCAATGGTATAAACTATTTTTGACTTGCATCCCAGCTTTATTTGAGATCACCATCCAACAAACTTAAAACCAAACTCTGTGCATCATAACTAGCCTAAAATACACCAAAACAAAGCTAAATTACAAAGAGAGAGGCCTCTCTGGTTGCAGGTTGGCTAGAATTTGCAGCTAAAAGATTGGTTAGTGGTTACCTCAGCCGTATTCCCTTCTGGAGGCAGGGAACAACCTAAGTGATAACACATCCAACCCAACCATCTACCAGACTTTCGTTATGAAGCTTCTAGAGCTGGAAGCTTTGACTCCATATTTAAACAAATTGCCAAAAGAGGATCGACGCGACTGGAAAAGGGTTCAGTCACTTCATATGGTGTTAGGGATAGTTTTAATCTCTACAAATCGGTGCGAGAAGGAAACCGGTCAGTATCGTCGTTCTTGTAAACTGGGATAAAAGGAAGATTCTTGGGAAATGATGCAAAGGGGTATTATTCTGCTCATGAAGAGGGACATACTAGGAGTTTCTTCATGATGGGAAAGCAGGTCAAGTTCACTATAGAGGTCCTTCAGGATCATGGACGGGAGTATAGGGATAGTGACAAAATTTTGTGTAACACAGTGCAGTGGTAAGACTTGGTGTTGTCGGTCGATATCCTGATTGGCCTGTAGGCTGACCCCATAAACTTTTACAAAACCCTAAGGGTGCCATGTGGTAGCCTCTCATTAGGCCACATGGCATCCTCTCACTAGTCCACATAATCAAACATTCACACAATAAAAATCAAAAAATTGGACAAGCCACATCATGACACTTGGTGAAGCCTAATTAGTCCTTGACCCACTGGTACACCCAGTCAGCATGTTGAAATCAGTAGTATGGACTGCCTAGTTAGCAACCCAATCAACAACCTACAAATGTTTTAGTTGTTGATCCAAATGATCAGTGTTGAGTCTCAGTTTTTCTCAATTTTGACATCCTTCCAAGGCCTTGTTTTCCAATTTCAAACTCTATTTGACCCCTAGTTATACTTATCTCAATCATATTATCTAGATTTTGGCCAAAAGGCTACTATGTGCTTAAAGGTATGGAAATTAACTTAAATAGTGTCATTTTATCTTACTCTTAAGTAGTTCCTTAAGCTAATTGTTTCCTTATTGAAATTATTAAGTGAACTAATAAAATTCTTATGTAGATTCGAAGCAACTCTTCCATTTCCTGTAGACAGCTTGCGGTCGCTACTTTCCTACAGACGCTCCCCAATTTCCTACAGGTGTGGATTTCCTGCAACTGTCCAAATTTCCTGCAATAGAATCGGTAGTTTGCTATGTTCCACTTAATCTTAGAATAAATGGGAACATGCGTTTTGTGGGGAAATTTACCTACATGGACGCGGTCCTATTGGCTGCTCCAGATTTATCATCAAAACCACCCAGATCTCCAATCTCCTTCTCGTTGGCCGCATGAGGAAAAGCTCCAGCAGATGTAGAAAAATAGTTTGATCCATGCTTTCAGCCATGGATCAGACTCAGAAGAGTTGTTTTTGATATTTTTTACCTGTAATAATAGTAAATAGTTCAACAGGTATTTTTTCCTTATTCAAACGAATCATATGCCTGTAAACTTGTATAAATGCTATTATATTTTATGTGTAAGGAGATTGGTTGGTTGATCAGCGTATTAGATTGTACAAGACTGTGATCTTTTCCATACTATTACAAGTTATATATTTTGTTCATTTTATTGATTAACCCATTTTAATATTGAAGGGGTTGTGAGTAAGGGAGCGCCCCCTTTACTCACAACTCCATTAGTAGTACTAGCATATTCCTTTAATTATGTTTATGCAGTGATATTGTTGTTGCACAGCTAGTGTTCTCTTTTCTGATTCAGCAACATATATCGATTGATTTATGGTTAAGATTTATGTGATTCATTTAATCAGTTTTAGCTTTCCATTGTTAAATTGAATTCTTTTGGTTGTGTGTTTCATCTTTTATCTTTTCTGATCAACATCAACAATATCAGAGCTGTAGAGGGAGGTGAATCCACTCTATAGCCTTTGCTGCCAAGTGTTGATGCAAAAAATAGGCATTAGTGTTGTGTATATGTGATTGATTTAATTAGGAAGCACTTGAGGAATCAAGCCTGCATATATTTTGCACGACATCTCGCAAGTTTACTTACCCTTGGTTGATAATTTATGTTGGTAATTTATAAGTCTATAATTTAACTCAACAATCAGAACATCATCACTTTGTCATATGCCATCAGATTGAGGTGAAACAAGTGTCATTGGAATCAGAATGACGAACACTATGACTTGACACCAATTTCCAAAGATTCTGGGCACTTTCATTTTTTATCTAAAATTGATCACTAGATCAAGTATTTGTGCACAAGAAGGATGGATCATGGTGTAAGTCTCCAGATTATAGGGAGCTCAAAAAGCTCACTATTAAAGATAAATTTCCCATTCTTGTCATTGATGAATTGTTGGATGAATTACATGGAGCAATTTACTTCACCAAGTTGGATCTTCGTTCAGGATATCATCAAATTAGAATGAAGACTAAATAAATTCTAAAAACAACATTCAGAACTCATGGGGGTCATTATGAATTTTTGGTTATGCCTTTTGGCCTTACTAATGCACCTTCGACATTTCAAGGTTTGATGAATTCCATTTTCAAACCCTTAGAAAATTTGTGTTATTATTTTTCGATGATATACTAATCTACAACAATTCTTGGAAGGATCATGTTCAAAATGTTGACAGGGTGCTCAAACTATTGGAGGAGAAATAATTATATGCAAAAACCTCCAAATGTTTCTCTGGAGTATAGGAGGTGGAATATTTAGGTCATATTGTATCTCATGAAGGTGTTAAGGTAGACCTTAACAAAATTAAAGTCATTAAAAAATGGAAAATCCCCAAAACCATAAAGCATCTTCGAGGATTTCTCAGGTTGACATAGTATTATCGTAAGTTTGTTAAGAATTATGGGAAAATAGTAGCACCTCTAACAACATTACTAAAGAAATATGCATTTTCTTGGACTCCAGAAGCAACTAAGGCCTTTGAACATCTTAAAGAGGCAATGTGTCAAGCACCAATCTTAGCTACTCCAGACTTCACAAAAACCTTTATTGTGGAATGTGATGCCTCATGAAATGGAATTGGTGTTGTTTTAATGCAAGAAGGAAGACCCATTATTTTTTAAAGTTTTCCAATCAAAGGAAAGTATTTACATAATCCTATTTATGAGAAAGAAATGTCGGTAATACTACATGCACTAAAACAATGGTGACCTTACCTAATGGGGAGACACTTCAAGGTAAAAACAGATCATGATAGTCTTACATACTTTTTGGAAAAAATATTATCTTTAGAAGACAAACAAAAATGGGTCACAAATATGTTGGGTTATGACTTTGAATTCATCTACCAAAAAAGGGAAGCAAAATGTTGTTGTAGATGCGCTCTCAAGAAAGGATGAGTCTGATGTGGAAGCATTGCTTTGTGCCATTTATATTATCCAACATTATTGGATAACCGAAGAAAGGGATCAATGGAAGAATGATGAAGAGGTGTGTGAGTTGTGTAGATGTTATTCATGAGGAATTCTAAGGTTGGAGGAGGATCAAGAGACACTTCTTCCAGGATTGTCAAATCTATTGCCGGAGCTGGAGTAACCGGAACTGAAATGGGTAACTTATTTGAAAATTTTAAGACTGTATTCTCAGCACTTTATCTTCACAATTGGATGTTTTAACCACTAAGTAGAAACAAGAGGAATTGGAAAAATCCCTGGTAGTGTTTTGCTCCAAATGCAGGAAGAAGCATGCTCTAAGGGAATGCCTGACTAACAGCATAGAGGTATGTCAAATTTGTGAAACTGAGCATTCTACTGATCAATGTCCCTCTCTTCCTGAGATTAAAGCAACCTATGTAGCAGATCAGGAAGTTGTCAATGCACTCTATGCAATGGCACCTCAATGACCATGGAAACCATATCCTATAGGTATGTCACAGTCACATTTTCAATTTCCGTATGCTCATAATCAGATGTGGAATGTTCCAATGCCCTGACCTTCTCAACAACCTTGGCAGGGGAAATTTTCTTACCCTACTTCACAAAATTTTCCACCTCAGAACTTTTATCCACCACAACCTATGCCACAACAAATGGTAGAGCCACAACAATAGCAATTTCAGTTGCCTGCCCCACCAAATCAACCTCATCCCACACAACTTCCTACTCAACCAGTATCTAACCCCAATAATAAAACCATCCAATCTGCTCACAATATTGGATTGGTCACTTATCCCACTTTTCCTACTTATTGTATTTCCCCACAGCCTCTGCAGGAAGTTTATGTTCCTTTACTACAGGAATTTCCTGTGTCGCTGTAGGAAATCAAACTATGATCTGGAAAAGTGGTGACTCAGCCTGAAAGAATTGAAGAGGTTGTAGGGGAAGACACTCTGGAACCACCTGAAGTAGAAAACATACCTAAACTAGTAGAACAAATCACTTCAAGATCACAAGAACCTTCCTCATCCCATACGGTCCAGCCTCCTTTTCCAAAGAGGTTGGAAATGAAAATAAAACAACCTGAGTTTGATCTTGTGTCTGAACTAAGCAATCTGTACATTAAAATCTTGTTAATGCAAGAAATTAAGGATATCCTGATTTATGCCAAAATGGTGAGGGAACTATGTACCAAGAAGCCAGGAAGACAGAAGAAAGAACCCTTGACAATTCAAGTAGGTGGAAAACTTGCAAGTCTTATGTCCACTAATTTGCTACTGAAAAATATGCAGATCCTAGAATCCCTGTGGTTACCACCTTTATCAATGGGTATCCAATAAAAAACACTTTAATTGATTTAGGTGCAACCATCAATGTGATGACCATGGAGACTTTATCTCACATAGGATCCTTTGACTTACTACCTACTCCTACCATGTTAGAATTAGTAGATAGGTCTAAGGTAAAGCCAAAGGGGGTATTAGAAGATATTGTCATCTCATTGGATTCTTGGGAATACCTTGCAAACTTTTATGTCCTTCAACCTAAAACTAACGTGGGAGGGCATCCTTTGATCTTGGGGAGGTCGTGGTTAGCCATAGCAGATGCCTACATAGGGTGTAGATCAGGGAATATGACTATCACTCACGGGGCTGAAACAAAGCATATCAATTTGTATCCCCTTGCTAAACCCCTCTTAAGATCAGAAAATACACAGTGGGTTGAAGAAGAGGAGCATGATTTAGAATGTACCCAACTATTTTTAACAATATCCCAAGACATGAACCTTAAGGAAAACTCAGAAGAAAATCTTATAAATTGTTATATTTCTAATCCTAACTTTTCACAGCATGAAGAAGGGCAGTCTAGTCATAATATAGATAGCATTACTAACTTGCAGAATTCTTATGAGCATAGTATAGTAGTCAAATTACATTCATCCCTCTTATCTGTATTTCCTACATATTCAATGACTGAATTTGGAGCTAAGGTAGTTGAAATTTTTCGTGAAAAAACTCTTAACATTAATGTTTCCTTGACTCGTGAACAAGAAAAACAATTAATTCAGGCATTAGAAGAATTTTCAGATACAATTGCATGGGAATATACAAACATGAGGCGTATTCACCCAGATACTTTCATTCATCATATTTACATTGAGGGAAGTGCCAAACCCGTAAGACAACTGCAAAGGAGGATGAACCCTGCTTTAAGAGAAATTGTGAAAAATGAATTGCAAAAATTATTAGATGTAGGGTTCATCTATCCTATTTCAGATAGCCAGTGGGTGTCCCCATTAGTTATTGTCACTAAAAATGGTAAATGGTGAGTTTGTGTAGATTATAGGGAACTAAACAAAGCTACATTAAAAGACCACTTTCCCTTGCCTTTTATAGACCAAGTGTTGGACACTTTAGTAGGGAAGAAATATTTCTTCTTCCTAGATAGATTCAACGGGTACAATCAAATCAGGACAGTTTCAGAGGACCAAGAGAAGACAAAATTCACATTTCCCTGGGGTACCTATACATATAAGGTACTACCATTTGGTTTATGTAATGCACCAACCACATTTCAAAGGGAGATACTTGGTATTTTCTCTAATCTTTTGCATGATTGCATAGAGGTCTATATGGATGATTTTACAGTAATAGATGATACTTTTGACGAATATTTACATATTATTAAGAGATTTTTGCAGAGATGTAGAGAAAATAATTTCTCATTGAGTAATGAAAAGTGTTTTGTGATTATGACTGAGGGCATTGTTTTGGAACATCATGTTTTTGTTGTAGGAATCAAATTTGATCCAGCTAAAATCGAAGTAATTATAAAAATTCCCCCACCAACCAATCAAAAGGGAGTGCAAATTTTTCTTGGACATGTGGGCCACTAGAGAAGGTTTTTTGATAATTTTACAAAGGAATCCTCGCCATTGTTTAAATTATTAACTAAAGAATCTGAATTTCATTGGAGTGATGAATGTCAAGCTACTTTTGATACACTCAGGGAAAAGATTTCTTCAGCACCTGTCTTGAGAGGTCTAGATTGGAAATTTCCCTTTCACATTTTCACTGATGCCTCTAATTCAGCTATACGAGTGGTATTGGTCCAAAAGGAAAATCTCTTAACCCATGCTATTTATTTTGTTAGTAAAAATTTAACTCCTACAAAGCTGAATTACACTGTAACTGAGAAAGAATTCCTTGTTGTAATTTATGCTATTAACAAGTTTAGACATTACATCACTGGTTACGAAGTTTTTGTACATACTAATCATTCTTCTATTCGATATCTCATGAACAAACCAGTCACTAATGGCAGGATTACTAGGTGGTTGTTGTTGCTGCAGGAATTTGACATCACAGTATTGGATAGGCTAGGAAAAGAAAATCAGGTAGCTTATTTCCTATCTAGGGTTAACCATCCAGGTGAGGATGTTCCTATTAATGATAACTTTCCTGATGAAAATATGTTTTCTATCTCTGTTAAAACACCTTGGTTTGTAGATATGGCCAACTACCTTGCTGCAAGAAAGTTACCCCCTACTTTTCATCTAGTCAGAAGAA
This sequence comes from Pinus tabuliformis, assembly GCA_031772625.1. Lineage (NCBI taxonomy): Eukaryota > Viridiplantae > Streptophyta > Pinopsida > Pinales > Pinaceae > Pinus > Pinus tabuliformis. The sequence goes on from CM062812.1 coordinate 151,485,613, forward strand.
AAGAATTATTAGGAAAAGTGCTAATTACTCTTGGATAACAGGAGACCTCTTTTTCACTGGACCTGATTTGATTATTCGCAGGTGTGTCATGGAGGATGAGATGTATGATATCTTGAGAGCTTGTCACGATGAACCTTGTGGAGGTCACTTTGCAGATAAGCGGACAACCTATAAGATCCTCCGCTCAGGTTATTATTGGCCAAGTCTTTTTAAATATGCAAGGGAGTATGTCTGGAAGTGTGATAGCTGCCAGAGAATAGGGTGGCCTGTTCAATCAGATGAAATTCCCTTGCAGCCACAAGTTCTCATAGAACCATTCGAGAGGTGGGCTCTTCATTTTGTAGGTCCCATCAATCCTATGTCCAAAGGTAAGAAGTATATTTTAGTTTGTATTGATTATGTGACAAAGTGGGTGGAAGAAAGAGCACTACCTAGAGCAACAGAGAAAGCAGTGGTAGAATTTATTTTTTCTGATATTTTTGTAAGATTTGGGGTACCTAGGGAGATAGTTACTAATCAGGGTACTCATTTTGTGTTAAATCTTATGCAGGGAATTGTACAAAAATATCAGATTACTCATTAGAAGTCCACCCCTTATCATCCATAGGCCAATGGGAAAGTGGAATCAACAAATAAGGTGTTGGAGACAATCCTTACAAAGACAGTGCAACTACATAAAAAGGATTGGTTTGATCGACTTCCTGAGGCATTGTGGGCCTACAGGATCACATGGAGAAACACCACTGGCTTCTCTCCATACGAATTGGTGTATGGAAAATAGGTTTTACTACCCATTCAATTTCAGATCAAAACTTTCAAGATGGTAGCAAATTTGGGTATAGACCTTGATGAGGCATAACAGTAGAGGATCTTGTAGCTCAATGAGTTGGATGAGATTAGGCAGGATTCTTTTTAGCATACTAACTTGATCCAACAACAATGGTCTAAATGGCACGAAATATACATAAAGAAGAAGTAGTTTAAAGAGGGAGACTGGGCATTGTTGTATGATTCAAGATTTAAGAACTTTAAAGGGAAATTCAATACACATTGGTTGGGTCCCTATGAAATTGAGAAAGTTTTTGACAATGGATATGTCCGGGTTAAAATGATTGATAATGGGAATGTTTCCTTCTTGGTAAATGGGAACAGACTCAAGTTATATCAAAAACCCCAATCCAAGGAGGAATTTGTGGAAGAAATTGTGAAGAAGAAAGAGTTGGAAATGGCAGGAGAAGGAGTTGTTCCTTCTACTACCTCTTCTTGATTTTCTATTGTCATAAACTGAGCTTACTTTGTTCCTTCTCATGCTCAGTAAACCATGAGAGGAATGTCTATTGGGTACAAGTTTATTCCTTTTTCTGGGCCCAATGGACTAATTACGAAAAAGGATCCCCCTTGGAGTTTTCTTTTTCAGTATTTCAGACTCTCTAAAATTGAAATTTAGCGAGCATGAACTGCCCTGGGCTCATTAAAATAATAGGACAGTAGATCCTTTGGATCCTCAGAATAAATTTTATTTTCAGCTAATCTTTGGATTGCTCATGTTGGATTGATGTGGGATTCCTTAAGGCCCTCCTTCCAACAATCTTGGCCCATCGACATCAAAAAATTATCTGGGCCCAAGATCAAGAGCCTTATGATGCCTTGAAGCTTGTATGCCTTAATGACAGGCTATCTCACCAGTAGCAATGGGGAATCATCATGGCTCCTTCACTGTTGGATCCTATAGGGGGTTCGACATTAGCTCATAAATTCACACCTAATAGGATGCATCAGGGTACCTTGGTCCTCACTCTCATTAATGGTGATGGGCCTCGCATTGGTTAACAGTTGACCTCAATGGCTGGTAATCCAATGAGCTCATTGCACATTCGACATCAGCACCTTCATTCATGTGCAATGAACTGTACAAAAAGGGGAAGAAATGGGTTTGTTTTCTACAGAAGAATTTCCTGCAAAACATTCAGAAATTGTGCCAATAGAACAATTCCTGCAACACACCAACAGTTTCCTAAAAATACAAACACAACATTAGATTTTTCAATAAAGTACTGATAATTTATTATTGGTTAAGATCACGAATTATGTAATCATGTTTATAACCTGTTATGTTTAATGTATACATGAATTATGTAATTCTAAGGTGCATTATCAATTCGAAGACAGTGGTAATCGTCATCAAAGGACTAGATAGTTGGGAGGTAAGATCAGTAAGTTACAGTTGGTCATAGGACATTTGAAGTGAAAGGTAATGATACTTTAATGTTTTTAAAATTTTCATGAACATAACCCTCGGCACCCTTTGCGGAAATGCACGGCCATGACCGTTACGTCATAAATGGAGTTCCATGTCCACCTCTCATAACTCTGACACATTGTTACAGGTCTATTTGGGCACATCACTCCCAACGATTAGATCTTTGTAAATAAGGTCTATCAAACTCTAATTCAGTTTCTACATGCCTTAGACATGCCACCTCATTGAGTGCTTTCATCCATGAGAGTTCCCTGACTTCAAACCCTGCTGAAGTGCTTCCTTGGGTCACCAGCGCACCCCTGGTCAGGGGTAAGTGCTCTACAGAGTAGGTATCCCATTCAAGGCTAAGTTGCAGAGCACCTAAGCCCACTCAAGCTTACACTAGGCGAGAATCCTCAAAATGTTCATTGGATCCTGAGTATATTCCTCGTTTCTAGAGCCTTCTAGAAGGAACCCAGCTCTTATCCTATCAAGATGAGCTCAACTTAGGATAGCCTTGGATCATCTAATCCTCTATCCTCTCATCCCTTTGAACATGGAAACTAATCATCTGATTATGGAAAATAATTCAATGGCATATTAATGACAAAACCACTTGCATTCGTCTATAAATTAGCCTCCCATCATAGAGCCAAGGAGCTTGGATATTATAGAGAAATATTGTTGGTTTAGAGACTTGAAATCATTGTAAAAGTAATGTTATGTTGCTGGATTGATGTTGCTATTGGTGTGATGAGGGCTTGGACTAAGTTGAAAGAGTGACATGAGATCGAACCACATTGTGTGTAACTTCTCCTTCTATCAATCAATAAAGTTGTTTGTTCCTTTTCCAATACTTTTGTCTATATCTATGATGAATGTATGTTCAAATGTTGTTGATTCCATTTGTTTACAATAAATAGATCATATGCTTTGATTGTTGTCGTATTCTATTTATGTTGGAAGGTACCAATTAAGTGAATTCAGTTTGAGTGGGAGCGACGGGAGCAACTCAAAGGAGATCAAAGGAAGCAAAGGATCACAAGTTGGTTGCTTTATGTTATTTGTTTATTGTAGGAAAAGGTTAAAAATCTTTACTTCAGTTGTTCTAAGTTTAACTACCACTTAAGGAAGATATACTTATCCGTAGGTATAAATTCCATATAACAAATTGGTAACTCCTCTGGGGAATGAACATCATTCCTGGTAGTTATCCCTTGTCTTATCAGCACCAATAGACTTTGCTTGAGTTCATTTACCTATATTCAATCATTTTGAAGCTTGTTTGGTCAAAATGTGTGCTTATTTGTGTGTTGATAGTGCTCTTTGGCATCAACGCATTGTTGTTCTTGACATAGTGCGCTGCAAAGCAGCCTTAGCCTAGAGACAGTGCTCTGCAACACACTGTCTCCCACTCAGGGATGCACTGGTCCTTGTCAAGCCAAAAACCCATCTTTTTGCTTTATGTTTTCCAAATCGTTTCACATCTTGTTTGTTGAATGGTCAATGTTTCTCTGTCCTTGAAGTCCAAATTATCATTTATTTTCCATGCCCACTTTGGCTTTGTTTGTTCAATGTTTCTTTATATTTTCTTTATCATTTTCGAATCAATCCCAAAGTTAACTTACATTGATTAGTCTTTACTTTTCTAAAAAAGAATTGTCGTAAAGTCTTTGTTTCTTGTGAAAAGCATTGATTGATCGTTTGTGCATTTAGTTTCTTTATGTTCATCTAAACATTAAAGGAATGAAAATAAAAACATGCATAATGCATTTAGAAGTTTGTGTGTGCTTGTAGGAATGGTATAGGGAAAGTTGCATTAGATGTGCTCTATGCTCTTTGTTTATAGATTCTGATTGCTCTATCCCTTTTAGTTACGGTTTTAATTTTTTAAATCAAATGAAAATAATGTTTCCCATCTTAGTTGCATTATAGTAGTTTCAGAAACATCACATGGTGATTTTTCATTATATTCCTTTCAATGGTATAATACATATTTATACATGTTGAAGCATCCAATACCATAGACCGAAAACCATCGCATCCAATACCATGGACCAAAAACCATCGCGTCCAAAAACATGTGCGAAAATCATGCACAAAACCATAGGTGGGTCCGCCCATCCTAACATAGGGTCCAAAAACAAAATTTTATGGGGCGCTACCCTGGACCCCAGAAAGTGGGGTTACAGGTATGCCTCAAACCCCCTATGAACCCCCCCGCTACACAATCTGCACAATGAAGGGGAGCTCTGCCCCCCCTCTAACCCCCCAGTTAACTACATGGGCTAGTTGTGGATAGAATATAACACAACCCAACATTCTCCCACTTGTTGTTTTCTTTCCATAGGGCACCAGAAGAGAGCTTAGTCACTTTTCCAGCCCTGAAATTCCCATTGTCTCTCTACACCAAGAGAACTTCTCAGAGCTCACAGATTTTGTCAATGCATCTGCGGTATTCTTCAAAGTGTCCACCTTTACAAGCAACACCTTTTTTTCTTCTATCATATCCCTCACAAAGTGATACTGAACATCAATGTGCTTTGTCTTTGAATGATATGCGGGGTTCCTTGCCAAGAAAATTGCATTTTGACTATCATAGTCTATCCTTATAGCTCCCTGTACTAACCCCATACTTGAACACAATCTCTGCAACCAAACGGCTTCCTTTCTTGCATGAGTGGCTGCCATGTATTCTGCCTATGTAGTTGATAGTGCCACTACAGATTGTTTCTTACTCATCCAACTGATTGCACCTCCAAATAGGTTAAACACATACCCACTTGTAGATCTTCTTTGATCCAGATCTCCAGCCCAGTTAGCATCAACAAAGCCATGAATATCCAATACTTTGTCCAATCCTGGTATTCCTTAGTAGCACAAACCATAATCACTAGTGCCACGCAAATACCTGAAAACCCGCTTCACTATTGTCCAGTGCTCTTTCCCTGGTTTTGAAATAAACCTGCTCAATACTCCTACTGCATGTGCAATGTTTGGTCTAATATAGACCATTGCATACATTAGGATACCAACTGCACTTGCATATGGAACATGGGACATGTCCTCTTCCTCTTCTTGTGTCTTGGGACACTGTTCACCAGATAAGCTCACACCTACAGGAATAAGAACCTTCACCGGTTTACTATCATGCATATTAAACCTCTGTAATATTGTCTCGACATACTTCCTCTGGTTTAACCAGAGCTTCCTCTTTCTCCGATCTCTTTTAATTTCCATGCCCAAAATATAGTTTGCAGCACCAAGATCTTTCATGTCGAATTTGGAGGAAAATTGGGTCTTCAAATCCTGGATAATTTCTTTGTCATTTCCAACCAGCAACATATCATCCACATACAAGACCAAATAAATAACACAGTCACCAATTAATTTAAAATACACACAATGATCTGCTTTGCTTCTGGTGAAGGCAAGTCCCCATATAAATGTATCAAATTTCTTATACCACATCCTTGGTGACTGTTTTAACCCATACAGAGACTTCTTTAACTTGCATACTAGTTCTTTCTTACCCTTCACCGCAAAGCCTTCAGGTTGCTTCATGTATATTTCCTCTTCCAGATCCCTGTGAAGAAATGTTGTCTTCACATCCATCTATTCTACCTCAAAATCAAAAGTAGTAGCAATAGATAAAAGTAATCTAATAGAAGTTACCTTGGCAACAGGAAAAAAATATCACCAAAATCAATTCCCGACACCTGGGAATAACCTTTTGCTACCAACCGAGCTTTGTATTTCTCAACTTTTCCTTTTGCATTTGTCTTATTTTTGAATACCCATTTGCTGCCAATGGGTTTCCTTCTAGCAGGCAACTCCACCAGATCCCAAGCCTCATTTTTGTGCAAAGATTCCATTTCATCAACCATGGCCTCTTTCCAAAGTTTTCCATCCTTTGAATCCACTACTTCCTTCACAGTTCTGGAATCATCATTAGTAACAGACAAAGAAAAATTTGAACAGAAAGCAGATGGACTATACTTTTTTGGTTGCCTTCTTTCTCAAACTGATCTTCTCACACCCGGTGTTTGTGGCTCTTCATCTTTTGATTCCTCCTCTGCTATAGAGTCTAATTCTTCCGCCTTTAGCTCAAACTCTATCTTCTCAGGTTCCTTTGGTTGGACTTCGTGTTTAATAACATCTTTCACCTATCTGAACACCACATCTCAGCTGTACACAACCTTCCTTGTTACTGGGTTCCAAAGCTTATAACCCTTTAAACCATCCTTATACCCAATAAAGATGCACTTTTCAGATTTACTATCCAACTTGGTTCTTTTCTCCTTTGGAACATGTACATATGCATCACATCCAAATACCCTTAGATGTGATAGAGAGGGTCTCTTACCAGTCCATACCTCTTGTGGAGTCTTATCCTCCAATGCTGATGAAGGTGACCCGTTGACCAGGTAACATGTAGTATCCACCGCCTCTGCCCAGAATTCCTGTCCTAACTCGGCACCACTAAGCATGCTTCTTGCCCTTTCCATCAACGTCTTATTCATTCTTTCTGTAACTCCATTTTGCTGAGGTGTATATGGAGTAGTCTTCTATCATGCTATACCACAATTCTTACAGAATTCTTCAAATTCCTTGCTGCAAAACTCTCCACCATTATCTATCCTCAACACCTTTATCTTCTTCTCTGTCTGATTTTCCATGAGAGCCTTAAATTCTTTAAACCTGTCAAAGGGTTCAGATTTCTTCTTAAGGAAATATATCCATGTATTCCTTGAGAAGTCATATATGAATGATACATAGTACATAGACTTACCCAGTGATGGAACCTTCACATGTCCAAACACATCACTATGCACAAGTTCTAATATCTGTTTTTCCCTCTTACTACCAAAGGGGAAACTCATCCGATTCTACTTCCCATATACACAATTTTCACAGAAATAAAAATCCAGAGAGCTATTACTCATACCTTCTACCATACCTTTACCATGAAGTATTCAAAGGCCCTTCTCTCCAATATGTCCAAGCTTTTGATGCCACAACATGGTCTTCTCTCCAGAGACCACTAGATTTTCTGCTCCACTTTTAGGAACCACCGAAATATTGCACCCATCAATAACAGTGCTACCTTACAGCTTGTACAGAGTTTCAATTCGAACTCCTCACATCAATACCAGTGCTCCTTGAACCATTTTGTAGGTATCCTTCTCGAACATTGTTTCTACACCTGCATCATCTAGCTTGCTTACAGAAATAAGATTTCTGGCCAATGCAGGAATATGCAGAACACTCGAAAATGTTCTAACCCTTCCACCTTGCAACTTCAACTTTACTTTTCCACGACCAATGATTCTAGCCTTCCTATCATCCCCTAAGAAGACATCACCACCATCGTATTTCTCATACTTGTAGAACCACTCTCTATGGTGAGTGAAGTGAAAGGATGCACCTGAGTCAATCAACCATGCCTCATGATCTACATGTGTACTTGAAGAAGCCAAGTACACATCCCCACCTTCATCTGAGGTGGTTTTCACCTCTACAAAAGGAGCATCATCAGATCCCTTTCCTTTATTAGGAGCTTTAGATTTACAGTCCCTTTTGTAGTGCCCTTCCTTTCCGCATTTCTATCACAACACCTTTACAGGTTTTCCTGGAGATTTAGATCTCCCTCTAGATTTAGATCTCCCACTTGATGACTTATTTTTGTTTCTGTTCTGGGACCATCCTCATACAGACAAGGCATCACAATTCTGGCTCTCCATATTTTTCCATCTCATCTCCTCCATCAGCAAGGATGAGACTATTTCATCAAATTGCAAGGCAATTGCATTGCTACCTATTGCAATAACCACACTATCCCATGAATCTAGTAGAGAACACAACAAACTGATGCACTTATCTTCATCTAAAATTTTAATATCAACAGATGCTAACTGACTTACCACAGTATTAAATTCATTCAGATGCTCTATCACCGAGTCTCCATCTTTCATCCTCAGGTTATACAGATTTTTCCGAAGGAATAATTTGTTCACCAGAGACTTAGATTGGTACAAAGTCCCTAACTTGTCCCACAAAGCCTTCGCCGTAGCTTCCCCTGATACATTCAACAATACTGAATCCAAGACACACAATTGTATTGTGCTCTTTGCCTTCTGATCCAACTTCTTCCATTCTTCATCGGACACTCTCGTTGGTTTAATACTCAGATCTACAGCGATCCACTGATCTTTATCCACCAACAGATCCTCCATCTTGAGTTTCCACAACTCAAAACTCTGACCATTAAATTTCTTGATCTATATCTTTCCATTGCTTGCCATCTTCTTTCACCAACAGAATCGATCTCATAGATCTCCCACTGAACAGGATCTACCACAGGCCCGAGCGAAACCCCTCAGCAACAAAGGCATCCCCTTGAAGCCAAAACAGCTCCGATACCAAATGTAAGTTTTAACCTCGTACAGAAATTACCTGCATACGAATTCTAAAACATAGAAAATAAATAATGTGAGAGCATAACACATAAAACACATATACACAAAGATTTTCCCCTGGATCCCAAAACCGAGACTACTATCTTGATTTTTCATTATATTCCTTTCAATGTTATAATACATATTTATACATGCCGAAGCATCTAATACCATGGACCAAAAACCATCGCGTCCAATACCCTGGACCGAAAACCATTGCATCCAAAAACATCTACGAAAATCATGCACAAAACCATTGGTGGGTCCGCCCATCCTAACATAGGGTCCGCCCATAAAGTGGGGTTACGGGTATGCCTTAAAACCCCTGTGAGCCCCCCCCCACACAATCTGCGCAACAAAGGGGGGCTCCGCCCCCCCTCTAACCCCCCGGTTAACTACATGGGCTAGTCGTGGAAAGAATATAACACAACCCAACATTTAAATCAAATGAAAATAATGTTTCCCATCTTAGTTGCATTATAGCAGTTTCAGAAACATCACACTGGTAACCTTAAAGGAAAACTTCTAAACAAGATCAACTAAAATTTATCTCAATTAACCTAATGGAGCATTGTAACTTAATGCATAACATTTAGAGGTCTAGGCTAGAGACGTGTTTCGGTGTCGTTAAACATAGCAGATGTCGCTAACGATCTGCGATACATTCCGAGTGTGATACGTCATTCTACATACATAAGTATATCGTAGCTTTTCCATGTACTTTTGAGTATATCAGGCGGTGTTATAGTACGAAAAGTATAAGGGAATGCTCTCACTATGAGGTTTCGCATTAGATAGCGCTAACATGGATTGGTCCTCCACGTACTTTCAGGTATATTTGGGAGGACTACATTAGGTTTCTATCCATCCATAGGTAACCAAGTCGGCTGCCTTGTATACTGTGATACATCAAAAATAGCATTCAGGGAGATTACCTGCACGTATGTTAAGTCCTTGGCTCCTCTGAGGCGGTATATTGCAGTTCACAATTACTTGGTAATTCTTTTGCCTAGATTACCCTCTTTTTGTTTATTTCTTTTTATAATAAAATCAATCATCAATCATGGAAGAAAATAAACCTTTACCCTGTTGTTGGCATAGGACAGCGAGTAAACCACCTTTACCACTTGAAGCTACACCTATTCGGTGAAAGCGGTCTCATTTAACTGAGTCCAGTACATCACAAAATTCTGTTTCTTCATTTGATTTACCAGTGTCACCTATACCGGTACATATTGTGATTCCAGTTACTCCTACTATTACTGGTTTATCTGCTACTAAAGTGGAACCTTTACAATTAACTGAGGACACTGAAGGTGAACTTAGTGAAACACTAACTAAATTTGTCCAATAAGAAGTTGATCCTCAACCCAAAGTTGTTCAACAAGAAATTACTTCTGAACTTGAATTTGTTCAACCGGAATTTGATCTCGAACCTATCATAGTTCAACAAGAAGTTACTTCTGAACTAGAAGTTATTCAAGAAATTCATCCTGAACCCATTGTTCTTTTACCAGAACACTTGGATCCCGAAGTTGAACAACCAGCAGTTGTTCCCGTACCAGAAGACGATCGACCGGTTTATCCTCAAACATATGTAATTGTTGAGACTTCTCCTTTACCATAGATTCAAACACCAAAAATTTATTACGAACCTAACGATGAAATCCTTCCACTCAATTTGATTGCTATTGAAGAGGAATTTGAAGAAGAAACTTCACCTAGAACTCCAACTCATTTTGGACAAGGGCTTTATCTTTATCCTTCTTTTCCTCGGCTAACTTATACTATTCCTCTTGATCTTGTTTACTTTCAAACTCCCGTAGATTCATTAGGAAATTTATTGGGTCATTTGACTATGGCTGTGTTAGTGTCGGTATCTTCATCCTTCCATCAGTGATCAAATTTCTCTTTTTGCATGCATATTAGGTGTCCCATCTAATCAGATACATTCCATTAGGTCATGGATCAACTGATGGTAGTGGTTCATTGTCAAATTTCCCTCATGGCATTTACCTGCTGGCCTGTTTTCACATGTTCAGGTCATTTACTGTCATTTCATTTCATTCCATTTACCAAAATCAGTTCTAGGGTTTTAGGTCTCACTAGGTCTATGGTTTGCTACCATGGTCATCAAAAACCCAATAAAGGGTCAGCAGGCACATGAGGAGGTCTAATAAGTTCATAGGATCAAAATTTCACTAATGATATGCTCAATAAGTGATTTTTACCTCAAAACTTTGTTTTGAGGTGAAAATAGAGTTTTTATTTTCTATGTACAAAATTTTTGTAATTTGAAATATTTTCTATATGTAACAAGTTCCAGCTCTTGCCCTTGTTCACCTTGCCGACTCTAGCGACTGCAGACAAAAGTAAAAGCATCAATGCATCAGTTTACCAAATGATCAAGAAAATTCAATTCAAATGAAAAATAGAGCTTATGTCCAAAAGTGACTTTGACATTAAAAAAGTGGGTTTGGAATAAGTAAAAATTAAAAGCCATCCATATATAAAGTGAAAGGAGTGCCATTTATCATTTTATTGTGCAAAATACCCTTAGAGAGCACAAAATCGTGACTTGGAGGCAAATTGAGCTAAGGAGGTTAAAAACCTTGTTTTCTAAGCAGACTTGCCTAGCGATGCACATCAGAGGTAGTGCGTTGCACATCAGACTATCACTGCGCATCAATGACTTTCTACCAGTGTTAATTTGCACGGACGTTGTGCATCAGCAGGGAACTGCACATTGGGCCAGTGCACTACACATCAGTCCAGAACTTGCTAAATCATTCCAAATCATTCAATAACCCCTCAAAAACACTGCATTTCTATTCTACAAGTAAGTTATCATTGCCCTAGAGCTGAATTTGGTCTCATACTTGTGTTCTTCATGAGTTTTTCATGTTGAAAGTTAAACCCCAGCTTGTCTTCATTATTTTCCATTCCATTGTGCAATTTTCACTCCATAATCCCAAAAATCATCATCAAATCCTTTTCCCTCTTTCATTTGCCTAAATCAATCCATTTATCCCATTTTCCATATCCCACTCCCCTAAAACAACTAATTCCCTTCACCAAACTCTAAATCCCTCACTAAACCCTAGTTTCTCAAAACTTATTCCTTTATTCCCAAACTCCATTTCCTATTATTAAAATCTCTTCATACTCATCTCCCTTGTCCTCCCTCATTACCATTTTCTACCATATCATCATCACATCCCTTCCCTAAGACAAGCACCAAGCACCATGGCAAGAAATAGTGAGTCAAGCTATGAAGAAGAAACACTAAGTGGCAGTTCAAGAGACAGAAATGTATAGCCTAGGAGACCTCACAAAGGTGGGAAAATTATCAGAGAGGAACCTATTAGCATTGTTGAACTCCTTGCTTACCCCTTACCACCAAGGAAAATTTTAAGGATGGAAAATTTTCTTGAAGTTTAAAACATTGGCGAATCTCACTAATCCCTAATATGCAAATTATAAATGTTTATTGATATATTTGTAAAATTAATCAAATTTATAATTATTTTATATATAGTCTCTCTATAATGTTGGCGATTTTTAAGGTAAAATAATTTTATATTCTAAAATTTGGGCGAATCGTCTTTTATAAAATTGGAAATTGGCGAATCTTTTTTGTGGAAAAATCATGGAAAATTAACCCACTGGGCGAACATTAGCCACATGTTTTAGATATCAGTCTTGTTTAGAGTTTTTTGAAATGGTTGAGAGGGTCAAATTTAACCATGAGTTAGCAAGGCAGTTTGTGATAAACATGGATAAGAATATGGTACATCTTGCTGGGATAAACTTCACTCTTTCACCCACTATTATTGCAGAGGCCACAGGAATTCCGGATGTAGGGGAAAAATGGAACAAAAGGCAAAAAGAAGGATGAAAAGCTCAACATTTTGGCTGATGTTACTTTAGCCCAACAAAGTAACTCATGATGCAACTTTCAGCCAAAATTGGGAAAATTTTGAGACAATTTTGTCATTTTCCAAATTTTGAAAATAGAAACATAGGAAATTCCAGCTGATGTGCAGTGCCACCGGTGCTGCGCATTGAATTGGTGCATCCTCTTCAAAAATGGCTTGTAGATTTATATTTAGCATCAAGAAATAAGAAAACCCAGAAAGTTTCATCAATTTTGGAGGAGTTCTTGGCCACCAAAAGGGAAAAAAACACTCAAAAAGTGCCCTCTCTGCCACTTTTTGGACACACAGGAACCAGTCTTGGGAGAATCCACTTTTGAGGGGGCAAATGACCTCCAAATCAGAAAATTCAAATTGGTCCAGAAACTAAACAGGCAGGAATTTCCAACAAGCTATCTTGGGCCTGATTTACATGAGTGTAAGGCCTCCAAAAGTAGCCTTGAAGTGGTGCTGCGCATCAAGCAAATTTTGCCAATTTTGCCTAAAAACTCATAATTTCGCCCAGTTTGACTGTCAGTTGACTTTTTCTCTTCTCCTTAGTAAATTTGTGATGGTAAATGATGTAATATGATGAAAATATGATGAAAAATGACTTGAGGAGGTAGATACATCAGTTATAGGTGGTTTTGAGCTAAATGAATCAGTTTCCATAATTTTAGAGGCAAGTTGTTCCACTGCCTATTTTTCACTTCCTAGTTTATATCTTGTTGAAACAACTCCTTGACTCATGGATTTGACCCCTAATGTCTAGCATAGGTGGTTTGATGCGTATATCTTGTACTTTCTTAGTCATTTTTCAAGGTTGGACTCTGTGGATGCATTAAGCACTATTGTAAATCACTTCTGCAGTTTGGCAAGGAAATGAACCAGGGTTTTGTAGCATTTTCTGGGATTCTTGTTGTAATGTGAATTAGCATTTTTTTCTCCTTTTTTATTTAGTTTATCTTATTTTTATGTGTGCCATCGTCTCTCTATTTCATCATAACTAAATGAATCAAGATTAAAAGGGTGGAATCCATTGATGTTTAGTGCTCTGCCTTAGGGTTTATTTAGTTCTAAATGTTTTCTGTTGTTTGAAGAGGACTCATGAAACTTGCATGCCATCTCCAACTCCTCACCATTCTTTAAACTCACCATTACACCTAATTCAAAGTGCTAAAACACTTGCCTACCTTTCCCCACAAAAAGCTCTGCAAATCTGAGTTGATTTCTCGGACCCAAAGCTGCCTTCCTCATCTGATCCAACAAACAACCATTAAAATCAATCAAATTCCTCTGAGCATATACCTAGACTAAAATTAGTTTTCATATCATTCATATCAAGCCTTTTTTTCCATATTTTCTTTGAGATTTACAAGGAGAGAGCCCTCTCCCGACATGGTAGGGCTAGCTATCAGGTTAAGCGTGGTTTGATGTTACCCTAGACCTACCTTGTTTCAACCTGAGGTAGATTTAGGCTATAACAGGCTGAAACAACATCCCAGACTGTATCATCTGTTATCGCTGCGATAACATCTACTATCGTTACTTCTTTGATGATTACCACAACACCTGAGTCACATATGTATGGTGGTCTGTCCATCCCACTAGGTTACCAATCATTATCTGGAACTCACTCCGGTGTTTCTTCTACTCCATGGTCTTCACCCATGTCGTCCACAGGAATTTTACTTGGTTCTTCACTTACGGATACAGAACAATTTGATCCATCAAGTCAATATCAAGTTGTTCCATCTGGTTACCATCCAATGTATCCACTTAACACTGGATTACCTCCATATGGAGAACAATATGCCCAATCTGCTTATTCTCCATACTCTGGGGCCCACCATATGGCAGTATACCATCATCTTTAGGTCCAACTTATTCTGGAAGGACTATTTGTCAATGGCAACCTACAATTCCTATTCAACCAAGGCTTGTGTATTCATCACAACCAATACAACCTATTTCATACATACCTACTACACTTGTCATTACGACTTTACCACAGTCAAAACCTCAGTTGATTGTATCTCAAACTTTACAAGCTGGTCCTTGAACCTCTTACCCTCAAGTTTCACGTCTAAAGACTTAGTATTCTCCGGCCATTTTACAACAATCGTTTGTGTCTAGAATCCAACAACCTCAGGCTAGTTTACCATTAACTGCGATGACTCAGACTTATATTGGTCGAGTTTATCCACAACCTAGTCAAACTTATACTGGTGGGCAATAATTGTTGTATCAACAATTGTGGTAGCCACAATACCAACAACAACAATTCCAATAGTACCAAACTTCTCATGGACTTGGTCAACAAGCCTATGCTAGGTTTGGTCAACAACAAGCTTACCTAGGTTTTAGTCAACAAGCCTATGCTAGTTTTGGTCAACAAAAAATTTATCCTAGTTCCCAACAACAACCTTATACTGGATATGCTCAACAAACCTACCCCTATCAAGGTTACCAATAGCAGATTCATTATGGTGGTATGCAAAGGCTTATTTCCCAGGAAATTCCATCTTATCCTGGTTACACTCAACCCAACCTAAACCAACAGTTGCCTTTTGTCGCAACACTTGAATTACCGGATTTAAACTGTCTTACCAATGATCACATTCTTTATTCAGCTTGGTGGTCGGTGATTCCACACAAATTTCCTTCTGATATTCCTAAGTTCAATGGAAACCTTGGAGAAGATCCGTCCAATAACGTTATGACTTTTAATTTATGGTGTTCATCCAACTCCCTAAATGATGATTCAGTAGGACTATGTCTTTTTCAGCGAACACTCACTGGTCCGGTTGCAAAGTGGCATATTGAATTACCACAAGCTTCATTTGACAACTTCATAGCCTTATCCACTACATTTTTAACCCATTTCCAGTTACCTATCAAATATGAAACTGGAACGGAACTATTGACCAACTTTAAACAGACCATTACTACTCACATTTATGATCATATTCATGAGTGGCATCCTCGTCGTCGAATGCTCAAAACTTTTGTTCCTGATTAGCTTTTAGCTGAGTGGTTTATTAAATCCTTGTTTCCATCTATCATGGAGGATGTGGCTAAAGGAGGAGTTATTACTAAAGAGAAAGTAATTACTCATGCCAAATACTTAGACTTGATTTACACCTAGTCTGGCACGCTCTATGATAAGATTTCAAATGCACCTAGACCATCTTTTACTGTTCCACCACCTCCATCAAGTAAGGACTCTCATGTCGGTGACAGTGTGATAGGTTCTTCAAGCACTCAAACAGCAAGTAGACCATCTAGTTAAACACTTGCTATTTCAAATCAAACCTATAATACACTGGATAATACACTTGGTTCCAAAATAAATGTCGTGTCATCGAATAAATGTAAAAATGAAAAGCAACCCAGAAGCAAGAAAAAGGGGAAAACAAAAAAGAAACAAAATTCTCTCCCTCAAGAGAAATCATCTTATTCCTCTTCTCCAGCAAGGAAACCTCGTTACCCATGCTTAATTTGTAATGAGGAGCACTTTACACGAGACTGTCCTCACCGCTCTAAAGTATCAAAACTTCTTAAGACTTCTAGTACATCTGCTATGTTGACAGACCCTTTTCCAAACCCAGAGACTCATTTGGCTACTACAGATCATGCTTCCATTTCATAAGTGCTTATGCTATCTGCCACTAAGCCTAGGACAAATTTTTTGGTGACTACACGAAGTAAAGATTATCGTAATCCACTATTGTCATTGAATAACCAGGCTATATATCAGCCCAATACTTTGACTTCGACTTTGTCTAACTCCACTCCACCACCCATTGCACCAAAGTTAACAATAAAACTGCCTAAGGGAGTTTTTCATAAATCTGCATTCAACCCTCGAGCTCAAGCAATGCAAAATTATAACATAGTAGAAGATTTGGCTCAGAACGACTATTTCCTATATCTCCCTGCTACAGATACAACCATTGTTATGGTTTTAGTCCAAGAAGAAGATGGGATTGAACATCCGATCTATTATTTGAGTCGTAACTTCAATGATATGGAAGTTAAGTATTCTTAAGTGGAGAAGTTAGTTTTGGCTTTCGTTCAAGCTGTACAGAGATTTCGCCATTATATCCTACTCTGAAAGACTACTATCATTTCGAAATGCAACCCTATGACATACATCTTGTCATGTCAATTGCTGGGGCGAAAATATTCAAAATGGATCATCATTTTGCAGAAATTTGATTTGGAATTCATCAAATCCAAGTCAAATAAATCTCTAGTTTTTGCCAAGCTTCTTTGCGACCTTCCCTCTACTGCCATCAACTCAACAATGGAACCATCAATTTTGGATGAGTCTTTGTTTCTGATA
This sequence comes from Pinus tabuliformis, assembly GCA_031772625.1. Lineage (NCBI taxonomy): Eukaryota > Viridiplantae > Streptophyta > Pinopsida > Pinales > Pinaceae > Pinus > Pinus tabuliformis. The sequence goes on from CM062812.1 coordinate 151,502,572, forward strand.
TCATCATCTAACCCTTGGGATGGAGATATCCTGATCTATCTCCAAAGCCAAACTTTCCGGTCCAATACCTCTCACTTGCAACAGCGATGTATTGGATATCAAGCCAAAGATTATCTAATAATTGGCGACACCCTTTACCATCGCGGTATAGATACGATTTTTCGTAGGTGCTTTACACATGAGGAAGCTGAGAAAGTTCTAAATGATTGCCATTCTAGTGCTTGTGGTGGACATTTATCTAGTTATGCTACTGCATATAAAATTCTCCGTGTTGGTTACTTCTAGCCTACCATATTTAATGATTGCATTACTGTTGTCATAAGTTGTCATGCATGCCAGATTTTTTACGATAAAATTTGATTACCACCTACACCACTACATCCTGTTTTCGTTGTTGGACCATTTTCAAAATCGGGCATTGATTTCATGACATGTAACCCTCACTCAGGCAGAGGGCATGGGTATATTATTGTTGTCGTTGACTATTTTATGAAATGGGCCAAGGCGATGCCTACATTAAACAACAGTGGTGAGACAACTACACTTTTTTTCTTCAACCATGTGGTTGGCACAAGGTTTGGTGTACCACAAGCTGTAGTTACAAATCATGGTTCACATTTTTGCAATCACATGATGATTGAATTAACTTCCAAGTTAAGACTCTCACATGATAGTTCTACTTCTTATTATCCACAGGCTAATGGACAAGTTGAACCCATCAACAAATTCCTTAAGCGAATGCTTCAATGAATGATAGGAGTTCACAAACAAAACTGGCATTTGATCCTGTACTCAGCTTTGTGGGCTTACTGAACCTCGGTAAGAAACGCAACTGGATTCACACCTTTCTAATTGGTGTATGGTCTTGAGGAAATCTTGCCAATACAATGTGAAATTTCATCACTAAAACTCACAATTGACTTGTTACTTGACACTTCTAATGAGGAAGCACGTTTATTAGAACTCATCCACCTAAATGAAACATTTCATGAGCCACATTGGCCAATGAAGCACGTAAGAAATGAACTAAGGTGCAATATGACTGCAATGTCAAGCCTCGCATATTCTCGGAAGGAGACCTAGTATTACTTTCTGATAAGGAAGTCGATAAATTAGGAATAGGAAAATTTGAACCACTAGGATGGGCCCCTACATTGTCAAGCGTGTTTTGGCAAAAGACACTTATGATTTGGTTGATTATGATGGAATTCCATTGTTGCAACCTGGAAACAGGTTGTATATTATATGTTACTATGCTTGATTGTGTGTAGTAAAAACATTGTATATATGCTTTGATTGCATGTGTGTGTCACAATGTGACTTTTAGAGCTTTTATGTGGTTAGTAATCCGCTTTGCATTTGTTGTAGATGTTAGAATCTTTGGAACCATTTGTTAGTTATGCTGATGGTGCTAGTCGTAGTATGCAGAACCTATCTTCTGCAGCATGGGCCATATTCGCTCCGTGGAGAGTTAGTGATTTTTCAAGGGATTTGTATCATTCATTCTATGAACAATATCACTGAGAATATTACATTAATCAAGCTCCTCTTTGATGCCATTTCACTTGGCATTGTTCGAATCATCATTAGGCTAGACTCGCAACTTGTCATACTACATCTTGCTGGGATAAACTTCACTCTTTCACCCACTATTATTGCAGAGGCCACAGGAATTCCGGATGTAGGGGAAAAATGGAACAAAAGGAAAAAAGAAGGATGAAAAGCTCAACATTTTGGCTGATGTTACTTTAGCCCAACAAAGTAACCCATGATGCAACTTTCAGCCAAAATTGGGAAAATGTTGAGACAATTTTGTCATTTTCCAAATTTTGAAAATAGAAACATAGGAAATTCCGGCTGATGCGCAGTGCCACCGGTGCTGTGCATTGAATTGGTGCATCCTCTTGGAAAATGGCTTGTAGATTTAGATTTAGCATCAAGAAATAAGAAAACCCAGAAAATTAAATCAATTTTGGAGGAGTTCTTGGCCACCAAAAGGGAAACAAACACTCAAAAAGTGCCCTCTCTGCCACTTTTTGGACACACAGGAACCAGTCTTGGGAGAATCCACTTTTGAGGGGGCAAATGACCTCCAAATCAGAAAATTCAAATTGTTCCAGAAACTAGACAAGCAGGAATTTCCAACAAGCTATCTTCGGCCTAATTTACATGAGTGTAAGGCCTCCAAAAGTAGCCTTGAATTGGTGTTGCAGATCAAGCAAATTTTGCCAATTTTGCCTAAAAACTCATAATTTCGCCCAGTTTGACTGTCAGTTGACTTTTTCTCTTCTCCTTAGTAAATTTGTGATGGTAAGTGATGTAATATGATGAAAATATGATGAAAAATGACTTGAGGAGGTAGATACATCAGTTATAGGTGGTTTTGAGCTAAATGAATCAGTTTCCATAATTTTAGAGGCAAGCTGTTCCACTGCCTATTTTTCACTTCCTAGTTTAGATATTGTTGAAACAACTCCTTGACTCATGGATTTGACCCCTAATGTCTAGCATAGGTGGTTTGATGCCTATATCTTGTACTTTCTTAGTCATTTTTCAAGGTTGGACTCTTGTGGATGCATTGAGCACTATTGTAAATCACTTCTGCAGTTTGGCAAGGAAATGAACCAGGGTTTTGTAGCATTTTCTGGGATTCTTGTTGTAATGTTTTCTCCTTTTTTATTTAGTTTATCTTATGTTTATGTGTGCCATCATCTCTCTATTTCATCATAACTAAATGAATCAAGATTAAAAGGGTGGAATCCATTGATGTTTAGTGCTCTGCCTTAGGGTTTATTTAGTTCTAAATGTTTTTTGTTGTTTGAAGAGGACTCATGAAACTTGCATGCCATCTCCAACTCCTCACCAGTCTTTAGACTCACCATTACACCTAATTCAAAGTGATAAAACACTTGCCTACCTTTCCCCACAAAAAACTCTCCAAATCTGAGTTGATTTCTCGGACCCAAAGCTGCCTTCCTCATCTGATCCAACAAACAACCATTAAAATCATTCAAATTCCTCTGAGCATATACCTAGACTAAAATTAGTTTTCATATCATTCATCTCAAGCCTTTTTTGCCATATTTTCTTTGAGATTTACAAGGAGAGATCCCTCTCCCGACTTGGTAGGGCTAGCTACCAGGTTAAGCGTGGTTTGATGTTACCCTAGACCTACCTTGTTTCAACCTGAGGTAGATTTAGGCTATAACAGGCTGAAACAACATCCCAGACTGTATCATCTGTTATAGTTGGGATAGCATCTACTATCGTTACTTCTTTGATGATTACCACAACACCTCAGTCACATATGTATGGTGGTCTGTCCATCCCACTAGGTTACCAATCATTATCTGGAACTCACTCCGGTGTTTCTTCTACTCCATGGTCTTCACCCATGTCGTCCACAGGAATTTTACTTGGTTCTTCACTTACGGATACAGAACAATTTGATCCATCAAGTCAATATCAAGTTGGTCCATCTGGTTACCATCCAATGTATCCACTTAACACTAGATTACCTCCATATGGAGAACAATATGCCCAATATGCTTATTCTCCATACTCTGGGGCCCACCATATGGAAGTATACCATCATCTTTAGGTCCAACTTATTCTGGAAGGACTATTTGTCAATGGAAACCTACAATTCCTATTCAACCAAGGTTTGTGTATTCATCACAACCAATACAACCTGTTTCATCCATACCTACTACACTTGTCGTTATGACTTTACCACAGTCAAAACCTCAGTTGATTGTATCTCAACCTTTACAAGCTGGTCCTTGAACCTCTTACCCTCAAGTTTCAGGTCTAAAGACTTAGTATTCTCAGGCCATTTTACAACAATCGTTTGTGTCTAGAATCCAACAACCTCAGGCGAGTTTACCATTAACCACGATGACTCAGACTTATATTGGTCCAATTTATCCACAACCTAGTCAAACTTATACTGGTGGGCAATAATTGTTGTATCAACAATTGTGGTAGCCACAATACCAACAACAGCAATTCCAATAGTACCAAACTTCTCATGGACTTGGTCAACAAGCCTATGCTAGGTTTGGTCAACAACAAGCTTACCTAGGTTCTAGTCAACAAGCCTATGCTAGTTTTGGTCAACAACAAATTTATCCTAGTTCCCAACAACAACCTTATACTGGATATGCTCAACAAACCTACCCCTATCAAGGTTACTAAAATCAGATTCATTATGGTGGTATGCAAAGGCTTATTTCCCGGGAAATTCCATCTTATCCTGGTTACACTCAACCCGACCTAAACCAACAGTTGCCTTTTGTCGCAACACTTGAATTACTGGATTTAAACTGTCTTACCAATGATCACATTCTTTATTCAGCTTGGAGGTCGGTGATTCCAAACAAATTACCTTCTGATATTCCTAAGTTCAATGGAAACCTTAGAGAAGATCCATCCAATAACGTTATGAATTTTCATTTATGGTGTTCATCCAACTCCCTAAATGATGATTCAGTAGGACTATGTCTTTTTCAGCGAATGCTCACTGGTCCGGTTGCAAAGTGGCATATTGAATTACCACAAGCTTCATTTGACAACTTCATAGCCTTATCCACTACATTTTTAACCCATTTCCAGTTACCTATCAAATATGAAACTGGAACAGAACTGTTGACCAACTTTAAACAGACCACTGCTACTCACATTTATGATCATATTCATGAGTGGCATCCTCGTCGTCGAATGCTCAAAACTTTTGTTCCTGATTAGCTTTTAGCTGAGTGGTTTATTAAATCCTTGTTTCCATCTATCATGGAGGATGTGGCTAAAGGAGGAGTTGTTACTAAAGAGAAAGTAATTACTCGTGCCCAATACTTAGACTTGATTTACACCTAGTCTGGCACGCTCTATGATATGATTTCAGATGCACCTAGACCATCTTTTACTGTTCCACCACCTCCATCAAGTAAGGACTCTCATGTCGGTGACAGTGTGATAGGTTCTTCAAGCACTCAAACAGCAAGTAGACCATCTAGTTAAACACTTTCTATTTCAAATCAAACCTCTAATAAACTAGATAATACACTTGGTTTCAAAATAAATGTCGTGTCATCGAATAAATGTAAAAATGAAAAGCAACCCAGAAGCAAGAAAAAGGGGAAAACAAAAAAGAAACAAAATTCTCTCCCTCAAGGGAAATCATCTTATTCCTCTTCTCCAGCAAGGAAACCTCGTTACCCATGCTTAATTTGTAATGAGGAGCACCTTACGCGAGACTGTCCTCACCGCTCTAAAGTCTCAAAACTTCTTAAGACTTCTAGTACATCTGCTATGTTGACAGACCCTTTTCCAAACCTAGAGACTCATTTGGCTGCTACAGATCATGCTTCCACTTCATAAGTGCTTATGCTATCTGCCACTAAGCCTAGGACTAATGTTTTGGTGACTACACGAAGTAAAGATTACCGTAATCCACTATCGTCATTGAATAACCAGGCTATATATCAGCCCAATACTTTGACTTCGACTTTTTCTAACTCCACTCCACCACCCATTGCACCAAAGTTAATAATAAAACTGCCTAAGGGAGTTTTTCATAAATCTGCATTCAACCCTCGAGCTCAACCAATGCAAAATTATAACATAGTAGAAGATTTGGCTCAGAACGACTATTTCCTATATCTCCCTGCTACAGATACAACCATTGTTATGGTTTTAGTCCAAGAAGAAGATGGGATTGAACATCCGATCTATTATTTGAGTCGTAACTTCAATGATATGGAAGTTAAATATTCTTACGTGGAGAAGTTAGTTTTGGCTTTCGTTCAAGCTGTACAGAGATTTCGCCATTATATCCTACTCTGAAAGACTACTGTCATTTCGAAATGCAACCCTATGACATACATCTTGTCATGTCAATTGCTGGGGCGAAAATATTCAAAATGGATCGTCATTTTACAGGAATTTGATTTGGAATTCATCAAATCCAAGTCAAATAAATCTCTAGTTTTTGCCAAGCTTCTTTGCGACCTTCCCTCTACTGCCATCAACTCAACAATGGAACCATCAATTTTGGATGAGTCTTTGTTTCTGATATCATCATCTAACCCTTGGTATGGAGATATCCTGATCTATCTCCAAAGCCAAACTTTCCGGTCCGATACCTCTCACTTGCAACAACGATGTATTGGATATCAAGCCAAAGATTATCTAATAATTGGCGACACCCTTTACCATCGCGGTATAGATACGATTTTCCATAGGTGCCTCACACATGAGGAAGCTGAGAAAGTTCTAAATGATTGCCATTCTAGTGCTTGTGGTGGACATTTATCTAGTTATGCTACTGCATATAAAATTATCCGTGTTCGTTACTTCTAGCCTACCATATTTAATGATTGCATTACTGTTGTCATAAGTTGTCATGCATACCATATTTTTTACGATAAAATTTGATTACCACCTACACCACTACATCTTGTTGTCATTGTTGGACCATTTTCAAAATCGGGCATTGATTTCATGACATGTAACCCTCACTCGGGCGGAGGGCATGGGTATATTATTGTTGTCGTTGACTATTTTATGAAATGGGCCAAGGCGATGCCTACATTAAACAACAGTGGTGAGACAACTACACTTTTTTTCTTCAACCATGTGGTTGCAAGGTTTGGTGTACCACAAGCTATAGTTACAAATCATGGTTCACATTTTTGCAATCACATGATGATCGAATTAACTTCCAAGTTAAGACTCTCACATGATAGTTCTACTTCTTATTATCCACAGGCTAATGGACAAGTTGAACCCATCAACAAATTCCTTAAGCGAATGCTTCAACGAATGATAGGAGTTCACAAAAAAAACTGGCATTTGATCCTGTACTCAGCTTTGTGGCTTACTGAACCTTGGTAAGAAATGCAACTGGATTCACACCTTTCTAATTGGTGTATGGTCTTGAGGAAATCTTGCCAATACAATGTGAAATTTCATCACTAAAACTCACAATTGACTTGTTACTTGACACTTCTAATGAGGAAGCACGTTTATTAGAACTCATCCACCTAAATGAAACATGTCATGAGCCACATTGGCCAATGAAACACGTAAGAAATGAACTAAGGCACAATATGACTGCAATGTCAAGCCTCGCATATTCTCAGAAGGAGACCTAGTATTACTTTCTGATAAGGAAGTCGATAAATTAGGAATAGGAAAATTTGAACCACTAGGATGGGCCCCTACATTGTCAAGCGTGTTTTGGCAAAAGACACTTATGATTTGGTTGATTATGATGGAATTCCATTGTTGCAGCCTGGAAACAGGTTGTATATTATATGTTACTATGCTTGATTGTGTGTAGTAAAAACATTGTATATATGCTTTGATTTCATGTGTGTGTCACAGTGTGACTTTTAGAGCTTTTATGTGGTTAGTAATCCGCTTTGCATTTGTTGTAGATGTTAGAATCTTTGGAACCATTTGTTAGTTAAGCTGATGGTGCTAGTCGTAGTACGCAGAACCTATCTTCTGCAGCATGGGCCATATTCGCTCCGTGGCGAGTTAGTGATTTTTCAAGGGATTTGTATCATTCATTCTATGAAAAATATCACTGAGCATAGCACATTAATCAAACTCCTCTTTGATGCCATTTCACTTGGCATTGTTCGAATCATCATTAGGCTAGACTCACAACTTGTCATACTACAACTTACGAATGTTTATACCGTCCGAAATGAAACTATTCATCGAATATTTCTTAAAGTTCATGTCTTGGAAAGACATTTTTATTACGTTCAATATCAAAACATTTCCATAAACTTTAACACATTGACTGATCCTTTAGCGAATTACGTGTTAAACAAACATTTACGACATATGTAAAGAGTAAATTTTCAATTCACATCAATAGTTGAATAGGATTACACATAACCATACAAAAACACTGAAAGTAAAATAGATAGATGTTCAAAGTTTTTACAAAAACTTGTGTCCAATACATGTTGGTCATCTGACCTCAAAACCTCAAAATGCATACAGTAAATCATCCTAGGTAGATCTAATGATGCTTATGATAACAAGTCACTGCCTGAGGTGTCATGCACAATAGCCTCATCCAATAGCTAGGTACACTAATAGTATGGCGTTGTAGTCTCATCGGTAACTCCTTGATCTGAACATCCAGTATACCGAGGGTTAACCCCTCTATATGATGTTGCAACTCCACCAGTGTCTCAATCAGATCTAAATCCTAGAGAACTGCTCTTTCGACATTTCTCCCCACTAGTTCACCCACCTCCTATTGATGACCCATTGTTCGAACAATGCCAACACCTGTATACATGATAACATTTTTAGTTTAGTCTTGGAAACATAAAACAAAAACAAAAACATGTAAAAACTCAAAAAATAAAAAATGCATGGTCAAAACAATTTACCTATAGCACCCCATTGAGCACCCACTAGTAATCTCAAATCTGGATCTCTACGGAAATCCATCCTTGCATATGGATGCTCCTCTATGACAATATGTTGTCAATGGAGCCAACTAAAGAATGCAGTAGAAAATGAGATTGATGACTAACCAGCATGTCTAGCCATCAACTCTACCCATCTCTACATCCGTGGATATCTAGGACCAACTAAACTCAGTGTCACATACTGAGATTGCATCAATGGAATTATCTCCAAAGTAAAAGTGATCAAGATTGATCCATAGCTGAAATTTGTCATCTTGCCACTTTTTACTTTAGTCAAATACTCTTTCATCAAAGAGAGTATTGCCTCACACCAGTTGAACATAGTTGGCTTGAGACACTCGAGTGCATACTACATGTATGATCTATTCGCGAGATGAAGTGTCATGCTACCCGCCAACTTTTTGATAGTAAATAGGATTGTTCACAAGGGAATATCACCAACATCCCTGATGTTTATCTTTCCATCTTTGCTAGGTTGTGTACCTAGCTGGTAGAATTGTCGAATGTAGTCCCTCACTGATTCACCCCCATGGGCAGAACCTGAAAGAGAAATGGGGGCACCACGTCTCGACAATCCTGTGAGAAAGTAAATATCTTCGATCAATATAGGGAGAACTTTGTCCCCTATGTGAAAAGCCTGTTCTGTTGGATCCCATGAATGAACCAAGAATTGCAATAGTTCTAACTGTTGCCTCATCCTGGATAACCTAAAATATTTGAGTAAAACACAATCTCTGAGGGCCTCAATAGTACCAGGATCATTTAGCGCATCCATATCCTGTTCTTCAATTTCTCTTTCATGCCATGTGATAGCCATTCTGATCCGATCAAAATCTGAAATCACACCATAGGCTTAGTTAGGATCCATTTCATACAAAAAGCTGAAGAGATTTTGGGTAGAAATGATGAATAAAATTTCTAAATTGCGCCCAACGAACCCCTGATATTTAGATAGTGCGATGCAGATTACTTTCCCTTATGTTTGACTACTCGGCAACACAATTTTCGATGCATAAGACCGTGTTGATCCTAGGGCGTGATATATTTACCCCAAGGACCCCAAAACCCTAAAAAGTTTACCTGAAATTGAAAAAGAATGACCCTAAATGAAAGTGAAGAGGTAGATCTCCTACCTGGTCCTAACGGCACAAAGAATGATCCACAGAATATCCTACAATTAGTTGTTGAAGTTTGAGGTAAAAAACTGGTTCAGATCACAAAACTGAATGGTAAATGTCAAATGGTAAAATGACTTGGTAAATTCTTGTTTTTATGGTTATTTCATGTTCATTAAATGAATAAACTATAGTTTTTACCTATTTTTACCAAGGAAACAAGTATGTTTAATCCATTTGGTGGTTCTTTGAGCAAGTTTACAGTTGACATAGTGAATTTGACGTGCATGATCGTAAAATGTACTTTTGACCACATAGCATACTTTTATCTCTTTTTTGAGCTTTGTTAAACATCAAAAAAGGAACCCCCCTAGAGTCCTCTTTAATCTCTTTTCAGACTCTCAAAATATGAAAAGATTGTCGAATGCTTGTTGTTTTCAGCTCGTAAACATATTGGAAATGACATCTACTCAGTATAAGTTTAACCCTTTTCCGGGCTGAGATAGATTACTTATGAAAAAGGAATACATTGATTGAACATGTCCAATAGGTTCTCTCTTGTATTATTTTATGCTTTTCCGAACTTGAGAGACAAATTTATGAAAAGGAACTTGTGGAGTTTTCTTTTTTTCCCTTTTTAAACTCTCTAAATATGAAAAGGACCGAGTTCTCATTGTTGTTAAATTCGTCAAAGCATCAAATAGCGACAAACTTGTCCATCGTGACAAGACCAAGTTTCACCTTCGCTAGACTCATTAAAACATCACATAGCGATGGATTCACCTGAAGGGTATAATTACACATCAAGCATATGTTATCCTCCTCAAGATTGTTAAAAAATAAAGAGTTACTGAGCAACAATGACTGGGGAAAATGGGAAATGGGATAAATCACTTTATGGTAGCAAGTTGCTCTTGAACATGACACTTTCACTTCATCTCTGTCACTATTTGGGTTGGGTTATATTCTTTATGGTTATCATACCTATGGTCTATCACACCATCCATTACTTTGGTGTTGGGTCAGTGATACCAATTCATTCAGTGTCACCGACATGTTCAAGAAAAGTCACTCAATAAATTCCATCTTTTCCAATACTCATAAACCTTCATATTCATGATGGCCATTCCTGAACATTCTGTCATCAGTCACATTCTATCTTCAAAATCATTGCACTCTTTTTGTGTCGTTGATGGGGGATACATCAAGGCCCTCCTGCGATGAGTCGCTTCTTGTTGACATCAACACATTATCCAGGAAGTTGATTTACAAACACCCTTCCAGTACCTTGAGTCTTGCATACATCAATGGCAAGTTTCTTGCTTCCGGTGACAGGTTGACATCATAGGCCTTCGACCGAAATACTTTGTATGGTGTTCAACATCAAAAAATCTATTCACACCATGCAGAATGTACTATAGTACCTTGAGAATCATTATCATTATTGGTGATTTCTCTCACGTCTGTTAACAGCTTACATCATTGGTTGGTAATCATACAGTGTCTTCCCATGTTCGACTTCAGATCACATTTTCACATGGTTAGACTCGTACTTGAGCAAACGATTGGATGAGATAGAGGGCCTCGGATCTAGTTTCATCCATCCAGGCTGCAATTGCAGGAGAGTACTAAATCATCTATACAATGGCTTTACACAGATGGTCATCTTATCATGGGTCTATATCTGTAAACGACTATCTGATTTATGTGCATAAAATGAAAAGTTTATATGTTGAGCATGGGTATGCCTTCCCTCAGCAATTCATGAAAAATTCAAAGATATCATGATATTATGTATTGTATTTGATGCAGGTCATCGTCTGCTTCAGACCCTCCTCATCACATTATAAAGCATATCACTCAACATTATCATTTTTTACTTCATGCTTTAGGGGGAAGCTGTTATAGGTCTATTTGGGCACATTACTCCTAACAATAAGATCATTGTAAATAGGATCTATCAAACTCTAATTTAGTTGCTACATGCCACCTCATTGAGTGCTTTCATCCATGAGAGTTTCCTAACCTCAAACCCTGCTGAAGTGCTTCCTTGGGTCACTAGTGCACCCCTGGTCAGGGGTAAGTGCTCTGCATAGTAGGTAGCCCCATTCAAGGCTGCGTTGCAAAGAACCTAAGCCCATTCAAGCCTGCGTTGGGTGAGAATCCTCGAAACATTCATTGGATCCTGAGTATATTCCTCCTTTCTAGAGCCTTCTAGAAGGAACCCAAATCCTATCTCATCAAGATGAGCTCGACTTAGGATAGCCTTGGATCATCTAATCATCTATCCTCTCATCCCTTTGAACATGAAAACTAATCATCGAATTATGGAAAACCATTCAATGTCATATTAATGAAAAAACCACTTGCATTCATCTATAAATTGGCCTCCCATCATAGAGCCAAGGAGCTTGGATATAATAGAGAAATATTGTTGGTTTAGAGACTTGAAATCATTGTCAAAGTAATGTTATGCTGCTAGATTGATGTTGCTATTGGTGTGATGAGGACTTGGACTAAGCTAGATGAGTGACACAAGATCAAACCACATTGGGTGTAACTTTTCCTTCTATTAATCAATAAAGTTGTTTGTTCCTTTTCCAATACTTTTTTCTATGTCTATGATGAATGTATGTTCAAATGTTATCGATTCCATTTGTTTACAATAAATATATCATATGCTTTGATTGTTGTCGTCTTCTATTTATGTTGGTAGGTACCAATTGATCAAATTCAGTTTGAGCGGGAGTGACGGGAGAAACTCAAAGGAGATCAAAGGAAGCGAAGGATCACAAGTAGGTTCTTTTATCTTATCTGTTTATTGTAGGAAAAGGTTAAACATCTTTACTTCAATTGTTCTAAGTGTCACTACCCACTTAGGGAAGATATACTTATCCGTAGGTATAAATTCCATATAACACGCCAAATTATCTATGTTTCTTCTACTCCTAACCATTTCTAAATTGCACATCCTTGTTTGGTTTGAACCGCAAGGCTCTACACTGTTAGATGTTGAGCCCAGAAGCAAAGTTAGGCTGGAAAAGGCAAGGTGGTTGCCCTGTTTCAGATTTTGTGGGCACAATTCGGAAGTGACCAAATCCTTCACTCTTAACCTTAATGGTGACAAAGCATAGGTGGGAAATGTCCAATTTTGATTAATGGAGGAGCTGGTGGCTCGAGCCCATGGTATTCCACAGGAGGGAGAATGTTGGTTTAAAAATCAACGGTTTGACAAAGGAATCTGTGCGCCCTTCCTCCGGAAAGAACACACAAACCCCGATTGGAGTAAAGGCATCCCGCAAGAATACCTCTGGAGTAAGTATCGACACCTACTATTTCTCTTACAGAAATATATAATTTGCGAAGGCCGTTTTGGGTTTTCATTTTTGTCTCATATTTTCCTTTTCGGGCACTTTCGAGATAGGCCTTTAAATTTTCCTTATTTCTTAAAGATGTATTTGATGAAAATTTCTACTGTCGCTAAGGAGAGAGTAACCCACATAGAGGAAAACCTTTATCACCATGGGTTAATAATAATTATCTTGACCGAGGTTCTAAAGAAGAAAAATAAAACGTGGGAAGATTTCCTGTCAAGAAAATGTTTTGTGGAAGATGAGAAGGACTCTAGTCCTTTTGAAGTTAAGGATGAAAAGCCAAGGAAAAAGCCATGAACCCGAGGTCTACTGATAAAGGAGAATTGGAAGGATGAAGAGGTAGTGGTGACTGGAGAATTCATAAGGAAGAAGCCTAAATTGAAAAACTCTTCTACCCCTACTAAAAGAATTGCAAGGATCTAGGATGCAATGTTGGCCACAAAAGAAATCATAGCAGAAGGAACATCACCAAGCAGACCTGATAAGAAGAAAAAGAAGCCCCAGAGCTTGGAAAAAGGAAAGGAGAAGGTGGTATTGGCCGAATTTATTGACAGAAAAGCAGTATCCTTCCAGGATCCACCACTACAAGAAAGTGGAGATAAGATAGTAGAAGACCACCAAGGGCAGGAGGAGCCTAGTTTGCCTCAGTCCTCCCCCAGACAACATGAGGCGGAGGTAAATTCTCGGAAAAAGTAGTGTCGATAGGAACTGGAAGGAATCATCCATGAGCTTACAGTGTTAGAGCAGGCTGTGTGGAAGGAGAATGAAACTTTGAAAGAAAATAGTTTACGCATGCAAAAAGAGCACGATGAATGGCATTAGAAGGCAGCCCGAATCATGAAGAAGAAACAAAACCAGATTGACCACCTGAAGAAGAAGAATGAAACATATAGAAGCCAGATTCAAGTAGAATCTAGTAGGGCTTAATTGAACCATTTGGCTACAGTAGCTTGATGAGCACCAGTATTGTAGCAAAAATGTTGCAACTCCTGGGGCTACCAACTTTAATTTATCAACCTAGGGTTCGTACAAACTTGGAGGTGACAGTGTTGTATACACAAGTAAAAGTGATGGTTTTGCCTTTTGTCACTGTTCAGCTGGCGAGAGACCACTAGTGTTTTTCAAGCCAGACTTCTATGGATTCAAAAGAACCTTGATTACTGATGAGGGAAACAGAAATCTACCCTAAGAGAAAGATGCTCTACTATAGTAAGGAAAAAGACTGAAATCCAATGCTAAAAACACATGATTTCCTAACTAACTGTTGAGAAACTATGCTTTACAAGAATGCGAAGCTAACATGTATGAAATTCTACTATCCTAAGCATGGAAGTTCAAAACATCAGACATTACTACTGTTGATCCAGGTGGATATTTGTGGCCACCTACCTATTCCACTTGGACCCCCAACACTGTCTCTTTCAGTTTTTTGGTTTCCTTAATTGTAGCATAGTTTACTATTTTTGGCAGTTTTTCGGGTCCTGAACTTCCGAAGCTGTTTTGAGGCCCAAAACGGCGTTTTTAGGGAAAACAGAGACACTGAAATCATCCCAAACCAACTTCTTTGTTTTTTTTTGGCCTTCTCTTCGAGATCTTCGAAATGAGGTATTATCATAGCCAAATGGAGATCGTATGCCAAATTTACGACCTCGGGAAGTTGATGTACCAATTTACCCAAACGGGGTCCACAGTTTTGGTGCTTCATCTCCTAGGGTTAGGGTTTTGGATGTTTAGGGTTTTCCATTGTTTCTCAATATTAAATAGGCTTGTGAGCCTCATTGTAACAGAGTTTAGAGGCATGTAGCCGCCACATCTCTCCTCAGAGATAAGCTAATATAGCCCGAGATATCTTATTTCCATTCTGTTTGTAAGCATAGTTTAGTATTTTTCCATTAATGAAATGAAGTGTTTTTCTGTTGCATCTCTGTGTTTATGATTATATCTGTAAGTTATTGCGTTCCTATTTAAGCTCAGATTAGTGGTATCAGAGCGGTCTGCTCTTTCTCTGTTTTTCTTTTCATGTCCCCAACGATGTCAGGGTATAAGAAATTAGGGCTCGATCTAGTTGAGCCATTGCAAGATCAGCCTTGTAAAACCTGGCAACCTCCCATGGTGGAAGAAAATAAAGACAAGGGGGCAAGAGATCCTTTCAAAATGTTGCTCAAAGAAGCTCTCAAGCGACAGAGGGACGCGATGATGGATAACTTTGCCCAGATCCTTCGATGGCTACCCACAGGCAATGCATCTTCATCTAGTAGCCACTCTGGAGGTGCCACTCCTTTTAAGGTACAAGTTAACTTCGATATTCCCATATTCGAAGGCCTGATAGATGCAGACGTCGTAGATAAATGGTTAAATCTATTGGAAGGATATTTTTCAGTTCATGACTTTTCCAATCGGGAAAAGATTACGTTTGCACTTCTCAAAGCCACCCCACATGTCAAGGATTGGTGGGAAACCTACTATGAACAAAAGGATGAGAGTGAACCCTCACTGTTTTCAGCTGCACCCACCTGGAATTCTTTCCAAGACGCCATCAAGGAATAGTATTACCCTCTCAAGAGCTTTGAAGATAAATACATAAAGTGGACCACGCTATGGCAGGGAGGGGACCAAGATGTGTCGAAGTTTACAAATACTTTCCATACCCTTCGCACGAAGTTGGGTATTAAGTATAGTGAGTGATATTTGGTGCTCAAGTACCACGGTTGTATACACAAGTACATCTAGGACGAGATGGAGTTCTTGGACATTTCCTTGCTCGGCACAGCGTATCAGTACTCTGTAAATATTGAGTAGAAGTTTAAATAGAAGAAGCGGGACATTGGAGTTTTGAATCCAAAGCAAGGAAAAGGCGCCCCCAAACCACATAACAAGGTACCAAGCCAAGGTGGCACTACCCAAGACAACCCGCCAAAGCCACAAGCAAAGAACAACACCACAATGACGAAGAAGGACATGGGAAAATGGTGTGAGTTCCATAAGAGCTCCACTCACAATGCAAGTGAGTGTCGGGCCAAGCAGTCACTCGTGGTCGAGCTGAAGGCTTCAGAATCAAACGTAGCTTCCAACTCTGAATCAAAACCCGATAAGGGGACTAACAAAGGGAAGCAGATCATTGATGCGGAGCCCAGTGACACCATGGCCACCACAAAGATCCAAAAATTGAGCTTGAAGATCCAGAGGAGAGGGAACGCCTCTTCCACTCACAAATGTGGGTGAAGGGTTCTCCGCTACAGTTCATTGTCGACGACGGGAGCCAAAATAACCTCATTTCAGTAGAAGTCGTGAAGCAGCTGGGCCTAAAGACTATAGCACATCCATAGTCGTACACCATTGGGAGGCTTCACCAAGGACGAGATCTTCGTGTCAACTAGCAGTGCCACCTTCCTTATAGCATCGACCCCTTCACGGATGAGGTATGGTGTGGCATTTCTCCTCTTGAAGTTGTTGATCTATTGTTAGGACAACCATACTTGTGGAAGTGACATGTTGTATATGAGTCTAGACCTCGCTCTATGATTATTAATTTGGCTAATAAGTTCTACAGGATACTGGAGGTAGCCCCACCTACCACCATCTCTTTGATCACTGCAAATTAATGCAGAAAGATCATTTCCCGGACCAAGAAATTCATTTTCCTTATGATTTTCCCCCAAGGCAAGAAGAAGGTTGTGGCCATGGCTTTTAGGCAGGGATCCTCTACATAGTAGCAATAGATGGACAAGTTCATGGAGGAGTACAGGGACATTTTCGCCTCACCCACAGGGGTATGTATCCACTATTAGGTCAAGCACTCCATCGATCTGACCCCGGGGGCGCCGCTGCCCAATGGACCGATCTATCAACGCTCTGTTCTAGAGCACGATGAGATCAAGAGGAAGATTCAGGAACTACTGTAGAAATGGCACATCAAGCTAAGCTCATCACCTTATGGTAGCCTGATTGTATTGGTATAGAAGAAGGATCGAACCTGGAGACTTTGTATTGACTATCGGGCGCCGAACAACATCACTGTCTAGAATAGGTACCCAATCTCGCAGATTGATGACCTTCTGGACCAGTGCAAGGGGGGAAAATATTTCAGCAACATTGACTTAAAGTCAAGATATCACCAGGTGCCTATCAAACCCTCTCATGTGTGGAAGACTGCCTTCAAATCCAAGGAGGGACTTTTTGAATGGTTGGTCATGCTGTTCGGATTGACGAACACCCCTTCAACATTCATGAGGTTGATGGACGACATATTGCGGCCCTTCACCAATGCATTCATGGTGGTGTATCTATATGACATCTTGATCTTCAACCAGAGTTGGGAAGAACACCTCCACCATATTCGACAGGTCCTTCAAACCCTTCGACAACAAAAGTTGTGTGCTAACTTGGAGAAATGCACCTTTGGCCTAACCTAGGTTCAATATCTGGGGTACATCATTGATGAGGAGGGTGTACATGTGGACCCATCCAAGATACAACTCATTCAAGATTGGTCAACCCCAACCACTCTAACAGAGCTCCGTAGCTTTCTGGGCCTTTTCTAATTTCTACCATAGGTTCGTGTTGGGGTTCTCTCATATCGCTTGGCCTTTAAGTCAAGTCACCAAGGGCGAAGCGAAAGAAAAGTTCTTTTGGTTGGAAACCCAGCAGCGAGCATTCTCTGAGTTGAAGAATCGCCTCTATTCTGCACCAGTGCTCACATTACCAGACCTGCAACAACCATTTGAGATTGAGACAGATACCTCTGACTATGTTATTGGGGCAGTTCTTACTCAACATGGGCATCCAGTGGCTTACCACAGTGAGACACTTTCAGAAACAATCTGAAAGTACCCCACTTATGACAAAGAAATGTATTCCATTGTGCAGGCATGTCGTCAATGGAAGCATTACATTCTAGGGAAGGAAACGATCATCCACACAGACCACCGACCTCTATAGTTCATACAGACACAAGGGAAGTTGCAGAATGATCGCCATCAGAAATGGTCCACCTATCTGCAACAGTTCCATTTGAACATTAAGTATAAGAAGGGAAACACCAATAATGTCATTGATTGCCTTAGTACACCACCTATCATGGCGTTGATCACTGTGCTTGACTCCAGTGGGCACAAGACATCGGGGTGGCCGCATGTTTACAAGAGCGATCCAGAATTTGTTAGCATATACCACTCCTAGAAGGGAAGAAAGTTCCAAATTTTCACCTTCAGGATGCAATGTTATGCCACTTGGGACACATATGTGTTCCTTAAAGTGAGCGTGCCAAGATGATTTGGGAGGCGCACTACAATTAGGTCGTTGGACATTTCAGAGTAGAGAAAACATTGGCAGTATTGCATAAGTATTTTTATTGGCCAAAACTTCGTCATGATGTTGGGAAGTACATTAGATCCTACACCGCCTGCACCATTGCCAAACCAAAAATCAAAAAGCAAGGCATGTATACTCCTCTAACTACTCCTAGCCAGCCTTGGGAATCTATCTTCATGGATTATATGTTGGGCCTTCCTTCTACAAAGCACGGAAACGGTTGCGTATTCGTGGTCGTCGACAGATTCTCTAAGATGGCCATTATGGTGGCAAGCAAGAAGAGTATCTCAGTAGAGGCCACTTCTAAGCTCTTATTTGAGCGAATGTGGGTACTCTTTGGGATCCCACATACAGCAGATTCCTAAGTTCATTTTGGTCAAGTCTCTGGTCGATGTTGGATACAAAACTCACTAAGTCCACAGATTTCCATCCCCAAACTGATGGCCAAACTGATGCACATGGGATGAAAGTATCCCCTATGTCCAACACAACTACAACAGAGCTCTCCACAGCTCAACATGCCACAACCCCTTTCAAGTAGGGCTAGGATTTCAGCCATTGTGCCCCATTGATGTGACCATACCATTTACAACCATTCAGGTAGATTCAGCTCACATGTAGTCCAAAGATGAAAGGGCTAACAACTTCATTGAGAGCAGTCAACACATCCGCCAACAGGTCCACAATATATCAGACAGATCCAATGCTAACTAGAAGCAGTGCCATGATCAACATTGAGTGTCGCACAACTTCCAGGTGGGAAACAAAGTTTGGCTTCATTTGCAGAAAGAGCACCTTGTTGGGCCCCACTACAAGCTTCGTCCGCTCTGATATGGACCATACACCATCACCAAGGCTGTTAGTGACAATGCCTTCGAGCTCAGCATCCCAACGTTCCTTGGTCTGCACCTAGTGTTCAATGTAGATCGCCTTTGGTCATACTTCCCACCATTGTTGGACACATCTAACATTGTAGAACAGCTCATGCCCGCAGAGCTAAACCCAGACTGCATGGAATAGGCCACCACTGATCAAATCATGGACACATAGATCAAGATAACTCGCCAACAGAAGATCCAACTATATTGGTTTGTCAAAGCTTGCCAACTCCTTCACTAAGGCAAGTGGCTCACCAAGGACCAAGTTCAGCAGAAGTTTCCCCATCTCATGGAGGCATTCAATGCAATGGGTACCATTGCTTCCTAACCGGGCAGGAATGATCCAGGTGGATATTGGTGGCCACCTACCTATTCCACTTGGACCCCCAACACTATCTCTTTCAGTTTTTTGGTTTCCTTAATTGTAGTACAGTTTACTATTTTTGACAGTTTTTTGGGTCCATAATTTCCAAAGCCATTTTGAGGCCCTAAACAACATTTGTAGGGAAAACGGAGAGACTAAAAATGTCCCAAACTAGCTTGCAAGTTTTTTTTTGGCTTTCCCTTTGAGATCTTTGAAATGAGGTATTATGACAGCCAAATGGAGATCGTATGCCAAAGTTAAGACCCTGGGAAGTTGATGTACCAATTTACCCAAATGAGGCCCACAGTTTTGGTGCTTCATCGCCTAGGTTTATGGTTTCAGATGTTTAGGGTTTTCCATTGTTTCTCAATAATAAATAGACCCGTGAGCCTCATTGTAACACAGTTCAAAGGCATGTAGCCACCACATCTCTCCTCAGAGATAAGCTAACATAGCCTGAGCTATCTTATTTCCATTCTATTTGTAAGCATAGTTCAGTATTTTTCCATTAATGAAGTGATGTGTTTTTCTGTCACATTTATTTTTTTATGATTATATATGTAATTTGTTGCGTTCATGTTAAAGTTCAGATCAACTGTGCATGTAAATGGCTGAAATAAATCTTCTTTTTTCTTTTTGTTCTTTCTATGGAAAAACAAGTGTGAAAGCTAATCTCTTTTTGTGATGTGGAAGGTGGCTTAGGGATGTTGGAGGATGGTTGGAAGGTTTGGGAGACCCTTAAGTGACCTTGTGTGGCTTCCTAGGGGTTTTCCCTCAATTCGGCCTCAAAACAAACCACTACAGGAAAACCTACAGGATGTCCTAAAAACCTACAATATTCCCTGTATTTCTACAGGATACAGCCTAGAGAAAAATGATGGGTGCTGAAGGTGATGGAAGGCCTAGGGAAGGTGGCTGGTGGGTGGAATGGAGTGAGAAAATGCCTAGGATCACTCAGAACTCAAAACAAAGTTTGGGAGATGGTTGGATTTGCTCAACATGCTTGGATGAGTTTTCATGCAAAATGATGAAATTGGTGAGGGTCTTAGTGAAAGTGAGGAATGATCATGGATGGGTGAAGTTAGAAGGAGGTTTCTTTATATGAGATCTCTCTCTACTTCTGAAACACCTGCGCAGCATCAAACAATGATATTTTCCCAAAAATCATGTAAACAAGAAGAATTTTAGTAAGCTAGAAAAACAGAGTTTAATGAGCTAGATATCTACCTCATGCATCAGGAAAATTTGCAGAATAAGATGAAATCATTGATGATATCTACTATAAGACTGAAGATGGAAGAAATCATAATTAATTCCTACACTTGCAAACTGATCAAATTTTGGTTCAAGTACAGTGAACTCTAAATTCTATGAGATGGTTCAAGTACAGTGAACTGTAAATTCTATGAGAAAGTAGAACTCTGTCTTTTTGGGGCTGCATAGGGGTCCTTTCGTCAAATCATGATCCCTGAAGGAAGAGGCAAGTCCAAGACACGTACTGATAGATTTTTGATGCTCCTTTTTATCCCTTCTAACCTACTGCTAAGCTGCTAGGGTTGGGCCATAACCCAAGACCTTCAGTCCTTTGAGTTAACTCAGTACTGGATCAAGAAGAAGCTCATTCTCATTATCAAAGCAGAAAATTACATAACAATGTCTTCCACGAGTCTGGAGCTCAAAAATAACTAGTGTTTTTACAACAAAAATTTGAATCCTAATGAGGCTCTAGACCTATTTATTTATACAACTGAAGTCTCCAATGACTTCCTTAAATCTAGGGAGGCTCGGCTCTCAAACTCAAGATGCACTAACTCTTTGACTATCACTTTCTCGGTTTCCTTTTGATCTTCATGACTTCCTTGCTTATACTCCAAGCTAGTGTGATTGATGGAGGAATATTCAAATGAGGGAGGAGTAAATGAGGAGGATTTACCTCCTACAATATTTCTTCCTTGTCCCATTTGAGTTTCAACCTTTAATCTTTCCAAAATTCCCTTATTGCCCCTCACAAACCTGCATTCAATGCACATTAGTCCACTAGGCATAATATATCACTTTGACTCATCTCATTAAACGAAATATAATTAAAACATGTAATAAATTGTGAGAAGATTTGATTTGACTAAGATAGGAGGTGAATTAAGGACCATATAGTTACCCAATGATGGGGCTCATCATCACCCCCCTACTAAAAGTGTTTCTCATCCTCTAAGCAACTCAATCAATATCCATATCTTTCATAGCCCCGATGGCCTCCCTGACATCCCATACTTCTGTTAGGTTTCCTCTTTTTGTGCATAGCATCCTACCTTCCTTTCTATCTCCTCCCACTGCTTTCTTTCCTCCTCTTCCTTCCTTCCTTATAACATCCCCAAGAGAAATGGTGGACTAAGCCTCAAGCCAATCCAATTGACTTTAAGCCTTTGGATGGTTTTCTTGTACATGGGTGTCATGTGCAATGCTTCTCTCATTCTTTGAGGAAAATGGTACTCTATGATTTTCAAATTGTATGGCAGAGTATTCCATCTCCTTTGGAAAGCTTGCATGATGTCATCCCCTACAAGCCTAAACATATCCTCAAAATGTGTAATTGCTTGCTCTTGGGCAGCAAGATACCAAGGTGCAAGTTGAGGATCATTTGCAATTAAATTATGTGTGCTGATGATAGCCATTGGATTTGACTACTCAACTCTTATCATGAGAGGCTCTGTTTGTTCCCTTGCCAATATCTTCTTCATTTCTACAGCCCTTGCTTCCTCATGGTTCATCCATGATGCCAAATCCATCAACTGTAAATCCCCTAGTTTTGCATTAGGGTCCCATACATTCAGATCTATCAGGGCCATGCTATGAAATTAGAACTTATACATCTTAGACCTATCCTCCAATGTTCTTTGATCACAAAGATCAATGAACTATCTATAATCCTGGAATGGCATAGTGCCTCTCTGTGCTAGGGTATTGATTTGGAACTGCAACCACTGTTCCTTAAGGTATAATGCATAAGACTTAGTTGGCATCCTGCACTAGATTCCTCTAAAGATAGACTGGCCATGGTTGCCAATTGATTCTCTTTTTCTTGCAGATGTCCTTTCAACCATGCATTTTCTGCCCCCAACTGATTTTTCATTATGGCCTCTCTGTCCCTCAAGATGCTTATTTCTCTACCCATCTCTTTGATCTTTTCCTCCATGTGACCTATGTCCTCTACTCCCTTGGACTTGGCAATCTGCATCCATCTATATGTTCTAGCTCTTTCTTTCTCAAGCTCAAAGAATAATGGGATGGCAATTTTTTGTGGAATGGCCCTACCCCCTTAAATAAATTTGTAGTACGAGTCAACGTTAGATTGAGAACTAGGTCCTCTTAGCTCTGGGTCCTCCTTCTTTGGTTCTTGCTACATACTCCCTTCCTTATCCAATTTTTGAGTTTCTTGTAGGTTTAGCAGAGTTTTCTATAGGATTGCCTCTGCTTCCTGTAGGTCCTACTATGTATCCTGTAGGATGTCTTTTCCCTTGGATGAGGCAAATCTAGTCACAGGCCTTCTCTCATAAGTGATAGGAGACTTAGGGGAGGTTTGTGCTGAGGATACTTCTCCTTGAGTTTTAATAAGAGGAGCCATACTTTCTTATTGTTTAGGTGAGTCTTCAATAACAATGGGAACCTTGGTGGGAGTTTGAGGTTTTCCCTGCCTTATCCTTGTACTCTTTCTTGTTCTAAAGTATAATGGGGTTTGTCTCTATCTTTTTCCTTTTTTTTTATAGGGGTGCTAAGGGCAGTGAGGGCAGTTGTTGCCTCTCTCTCAGTGGGCTCTGGAGACACCCTAGGTGACTCCTCCTTGTCTTCTGCCTCCTCTTTTCCATTCCCCTTTTCATCTTTGTCTTTCTCCTCTTCTTCACCTTGTTCATCAGTTTCCTCCTTGGCATCTTCCTCTGTTTCTTCACCACTTTCCTTCTCTTTCTCTTCCTCTTACTCCTCATATATTTTCTCTTCATCCCTCTCTAGATCCTCATTTGTTTCAGTTTCCTCTTCATCCCTTTCACTGGAAATAGGGATTTTGTCATATGTGAGGGATTTTATATCCTCCTATATCTTTATGTCTCTGAAAGTTTCCCATGTGATAGGAATTCTAAGGTTGTGGAGGGCATATTCTATGATGAGTCTAATTAACCCATGATGGGCCAGCTACTGGTAGTTTCCTTCCTTCACTTTTATGCACATTTCTATCATGGATTGAAGAAGGAAGTAGGGTATGTTGAGTCTGCGGTGAGGAGGTGTATCTGCTCCAAACCTCAATTCATCAAGAAGCCTAAAGTGGTATCTATATACCACACTATACCTGCCTTCACATGATATGTATTTTATAAGGTGGTAGCTTATTTCATTCCAGGGGTATGGTAGGCTTGCTCTTCTTACTCCATTCTTGTCTTCCATGGCCTCCTCTTGCTCTAGAAAGAATTTCTTCTTTGCAGTTTGGTTATTTCACTTGTATTCCTTTCTGCAAGGCACTCCTAAGGGAAGTGTGGTAATTCTGCTTATGAGTTCAGGGGTGAGCTCTATGGAGAGGCCTCTCACCACAACAGTGGCATGGGTCTTGGTCAACGGAATGAGGGAGAGAGCAAAATCTCTGGCTAGTTCATCACCATACCCCCTCAATTTCTCAAAGTACCCCATCCAATTATGCCTTGTGAATATTTCTATCATGGGAGGGTGTTGGTGAATCCTCATAGTGTTGATGGGCTCCCTTCTATTAAACCCCCTGTCATTTTGTCTAGTGAATGGAGGAGCAAAGATGTATGATACAAAATTTTAATGAAGGAGGAAATGGGACTAAAATTTATGTGGATACAATTCCATTACACAGCTATCAAATTCAATCAAACTAGAATATTTTTTTGTTCCTTTCACTTGGAAAAATGGGAGGAAATGTATAGCCTACCTCCTTATAGTGCTTGATGTAGCCAACCCCTATGTTTCCTCCTTTGAAATTGCTCACTGCCAATCTTGTAGACTGCCTGACTGTATCCTGTAGGATTCTTGTGGGATCCTGTAGGATTTCCTGTAGTATCCTGTAGGAGGTCCTACGTAGGAAAAAATGAAGTTTCGCTCTCCTATAGGTTGCTTAAGGGTCGAGAGTGAATTTTATAGAGTGAACCTAGAGAAGATGAATGCATGTATGCATGGGGATCAATATTTATTTCCTCTTATGGTCGAGTTGAGTGAGGTGGTGTGTTGGCAGCCGAGGTACAAATTTCTATTTTTGGACCATTGGTCCCCACTACCACATCATCATTCCCCTCAC
Organism: Pinus tabuliformis; assembly: GCA_031772625.1. Taxonomy (NCBI): domain Eukaryota; kingdom Viridiplantae; phylum Streptophyta; class Pinopsida; order Pinales; family Pinaceae; genus Pinus; species Pinus tabuliformis. The sequence continues at coordinate 151,527,371 of CM062812.1, forward strand.
CTCGTAATCAACTCCCACTTTGGGGCATCTATAGTCTTAACTGCTTTCGACCTCATCCTCCTTTTCTTTGACTTGATTGCTACCACGTGTGTGAGGACTAACTGTTTTGTCCTCATTGACTGAACAAAGGTGGCCAAGTTAACTGGCCACCTTTCTTTTATAAACCAAATCATTCACAATCTTTACATATTTTGATTACATTATGAAAATGAGAGAGCGAAGCTAGATACTTAACTGTGGGAACAATACCTTGTTGTGGTTTGTTGAAGAAATGAGGTGTTTGTTGTATGTTGGTTGCATGTGATTTCTCCCTCTCTTTTTTTTTATATATTTTCCTTTGATGATTTTCTTGATGTGCAGGTACCTAGTGTTGAGGATGATGATGTTGTTGCTGCTTTGGAGGAGCTTCTTCTACCCTTGGATTTCTATGCTTGAAACTCGCTGCAACCTATGATTTTTGTTTGGTGGGATAGGCTGCTACAGGATTTCCTACAGGATGTCCTGTAGCTGCTTCTCCCTCAAAAAATTTAATCATATTCCACTATTGGGACCTGAGGATGATGAACATGGATAGAGAGGAAGTCTAGGGGTGTATGAATAATTAAAAATAACCTTCAGTTGTTGTTCCCTTTGCTCTCTATCTCATTTTTTTTTCTCTGTGTTTTTTCTTGAAAACTGTAAAAAAAATTAAAACTCATTTTTTAATGATGAATGCAAGGGAGATCAAGGTGGAGAGTGGTATGGTAATGAGATGGTGATGTAGGAATTTATTTGTTTACATGGGCAGGTCATTTCCTTGCCCTAGGGTTGCTTCCCTTAGGATTCCCAAACCACTGTAATTCCTACAGGATCATCTTGTAGGTGTAGAGGGAATCCTATAGAAAACATAGAACCCTTGCAAATTGAGGAAATTGGGTGAAAAAATGAAAGGAATGGTGGAATGGTGAAGCATAATGAATGAAGAAATAAAAATATGAGTTGAATAGGTCCCTTTTGATTTTCCATTTCTGCTCTAGTCATCCTTTTGCTGACCTGCAAACAAAATTTTCATATTTTTCTTTTCTCCTTTGTTTTTTTGAAAACAACTAGTTTGCCTCCAAGAGGTTTTCATCCTAGCTGCTTACCCTAGGCGCCTCAAGAGAGGTTTTCACCCAGAGATATTTTTATTGCTATTTTTTTTTTGACAAAATTGGGCCGCCTCAAGAGGTTTTCAACCCAATAGTGGGACTCAGGCGCCTCATTGAGGTTTTCACCTGAGTCTCCTTATTTTCCTTTTTCTTTTCTCAATGGCATGATGAGGCAGGAGCTGCAACTTGCCCCACCACCATCATTTTTTTGTTGATACCATATATGAACTCTTGCTTTGATAGTGACCTTTTGTAAACTTTCAATCTATGTCCATTAACAAGTAAAGGAATGGCCTCCACATCTATGGTTCTGATCTGCACTGAACCATTATAATGACATCTCTCTATAACATAAGTCCCTAACCATCTATTCCTTAACTTTCCCTTAAAGTCTTTATATCTGGAATCATATAACAAAGCCCAATCACCTTCTTGAAATTGCTTATCCCTGATGTTCTTATCATGCCAAATATTCCTCTGAATTTGAGTTACCTCTGTGTGTAGGAGGGTTTCATTATGAGCTCATCTAAAACATTCAACTGGAGCAATCTCTCTTTCTGTGCACTGCTAAGATCTAGATTTAGTTGGGCTGCAATCCTCAATGTATTATACTCAAATTCAATGGAAAATAGGACCTTCTTCCCATAGACCAGCTCATAGGGTGTGAATCCAATGGTGGTCTTCCAGGTGGTATTATAGGCCCAAGTGGCCTCAACTAGTCTGTTTGCCCAATCTTTTCTGTTGTTTCTCACTACTTTGGTTAGAATGCCCTCCAATGGTCTGTTGGTAACCTCCACTTGCCCATTATCTTGTGGGTGATAGGGAGTGGAGGTTCTATTCTTAATATCGTTTTGGCTTAACAAGTCTTCAATCATGTTGGAGGTAAACTAGTTACCTTGATCAACAACCAATTCTCTAGGGTACCTAAACTTGTAAAATACATTCTCCCTTAAGAACTCAACCACCTTCTCCTCTGTTGCTGCCTTTATTGCCTTGGTTTCAGCCCACTTAGTTAGATAGTCAGTGCACACAATGATATACTACTTTTTCTTGGAAGGAGGGTCAATAGGCCCAATGAAACCTATGCCCCACTTGTCAAATGGCTCAAAGGTCACTTGAGGTTGTAGAGGCATTTCATCCTTTGCAGTAGGCTTTCGGATGAACGAGTTGGTTTATAAGTGAAAGGTGGCCAGTTAACTTGGCCCTTCGACTAATGTAGACATCGGTAGTGGCTAACCAGGGTCTCCCAAGGATGAGAGGGTAGCCAGTAAGCTTGGCCTTAGGCTGAAGAACTAGGAAATCTGTAGGGTATTCCCAAGAGTCAATCGAGACCACCGCATTCTCCACAATCCCCTTAGGGGTCACTGTGGAGCATCATGCAAGTTGCAGGACTTTTGTGGTCTTTCTCAATGAACCTTGGAAGTTGAGCTTGAGCATGGTGTCCTTAGTCATCACATTAATGGCAACCCCAATATCAATCAAAGTGTGTGGGATAATGGTGCCATTGATGTGCACATCTACTACAGGGATTCCAGGGTCCAAATTCTTTGGACATATTACCTACCCCAACATTAAGTCAGACAGTTATCTAATGACATTAATGGTAGGGGCATCTTTTCTTCACCTCCCTGGATGCTTGAAGCACTTCTCCTTGACCAACTTGTTGTAAATAGGCACATCTTTTATAGCTTGGGGAAGTGGAATTTTGACACATAGGTTTTTCAATTCTCCCAGAAGTTCAATCTCTTCTTGGATAGGCTAGAGTGGTTGGGTTAATCTCTCAGGAAAGGGTGGTGGATTTACTTTAGGCATGCTTTCCTCTCTTTCTTCCTCAACCTCCCTAGGTGGAGGTAGAGATTGGTTGCCTGGGAGTACCCTCCCAAATCTCAAGTTGATTTCCTGCATCTCCACAGCATAAGTAGGATAGGATGTCTCTCCACTATTTACTTGTTGTGCATGTCTGTTGTTTGGGTTCGGACTTGGCCGGGCAAGCATCTGGGGTTGTTTAGGTGGAGCAGTGTGTAAAAGTTGTGGTTGAGTAGGTGGTGAAGACAATAAAGCTGGATTATTGTTGTATGGGGGCCTCCACCCCTGGGGCGGTGCATTCCACGGAGGTTGTGGCGAAGCATATGGTTGAAATGACTGGCTAGTTGGCTGGGAATGATACTGAGATGAAAATGACCAAGGAGGAGGTGTAGACCAGGAAGGATGAGTAGGGGTCCCATAAGAAGCTATGGATGTGGTCTGGTTGGGGTTGTAATATGCATGGGATGACCCTTGCATGCCTTGCTGGTATGGCCTAGGCCCATGAGGCCTCCTTTGGTTTATGTAGTAGAGATGTTCATTTACCCCTTCAGCTCCTTGATATACAAATTTTAGTCCAGGGAGAGAAGGGCACTTGTCTGTGGAGTAGTTTTCTTCACAGACTGAGTAAATTTCAATAGAATTCAATGGACATTCATTCATAGGGTGCCTCTTGGTGCATCTAGGGTGAAAAAATGCTAAGGCTCTCTCTGCTCCATCTGTTTTCTGTTAATGTGCATAGTGTCCATCTGGAGGGAAATGGTTTGCAGCATCTCTCTCTTGAAATCCTCCAGCATGTTTCCAATTTCACCCTTGATGGATGTATTGGAAGAGGAATGATTGACCATAGGTTGACTACCCCTACCCTTTTTCCTAGCTGCCCTAGAATGGTTTCTAAAGACAGTCTTGATATCCTCATAGGGTAACTGGTAGATGTCCCCTCTTGCTAACAAGTTTAAGGTATCCAGAAGATCCTCCCTTACTCCTCTAAGCAAGACTAGCTTCAGCAACTCAAGGTCAAGTGTGCACCTGGCCCTTTTGTAGCTAAGCTGGAATCTTTCTTCATAATCCTCTAGGGATTCATCATGCCCTAAGGTCATCCTAAAAATTTCCTCTTTAGTGTCTTTAGACCTACAGTAGTCTCGATACTTGTTGTTGAAGGCTTGCTGCATCTGAGCCCAAGTTGTGATGCTATCCCCAAGTAAACCCATGAACCAACACAAAGCTGCATTCTTGAGAGTGGATGGGAATAGTTTCAACTTCTACTCATCATTGGTGTAGTCATAGGTTCGGCATATGACAGAAAATTCAAATAAGAAAGTGTCTGGATCTTCTGAGGTTAGGCCATGGAAATGAGGAAGGGAAGAGGGGCTTATATTCTTCATCTTAGTATCCCCATTGGTTTCCCTGATGGGGAAGGCACCCTCAACTCTTTCTCTATTTCCTCTATTATTTCTCTTTTCATCCATTGGATCAGTAGGAATGGGTTCTTCTTCTTCTTCAAATATTTCAGGTTTCTGACCTAAGGGTTCCTCCAATTCATAGCCACCAAAGAACAGGGAAGGTTGGCTATTTGAAGCAGTGGGGGTATTTGGCAAAAATTTCCCTAAGTTATCCTTATTCCTATGAGGCATGAAAAAAAAAAATGTTTCGAGTTTTTTTCAAACTTTGAAAGTGATAGTAGAATTGAAATTTTTGATTGAATGAAAACTAACTATTTGAATGAAATCTTACTTAGAGAAAGGAAAGGAAAGCAAATAATGTAGAATGGAAAAGAAAGAAAATAAATTACTCTTGCAGAAATGAAACTACTAGAAGAATATCATAAACAACAAATGGAAGAAAGAAAGAAGTAATCACATATTACTCAGACACCTCCCCGGAAACATCACCAAAAAGTGATGAGCACCATTATTGCAGCAAGAATGTTGCAACTCCTGGGGCGACCAACTTTACTTTATCGACATGGGGTTCGTACAAACTTGGAGGTGACAATGTTGTATATACAATTAAAAGTGATGGTTATGCTTTTTTTCGCTGTTCAGCTAGCGAGAGACCACTAGGGTTTGTCAATCCAGACTTCTATGGATTCAAAAGAAGCTTGATTACTGATGAGGGAAAGAGAAATCTAATCTAAGAGAAAGTTGGTCTATTGCAGTAAGGAAAAAGACTGAAATCCAATGCTAAAAACACACCATTTCCTAACTAATTGCTAAGAAACTATGCTTTACAAGAATTTCAGGCTAACATGTATGAAATTCTGTTTTCCTAAGCATGGAAGTTCAAAACATCAAACATTACTACTATGCATGTAAATGACTGAAATAAGTCTGTTTTTTTCTTTTTTTTCCTTTTATGGAAAAACAAGTGTGAAGGATAATCTCTTTTGGTGATGTGGCAGGTGGATTAGGGATGCTGGAGGATGGCTGGAAGGTTTGGAAGACCCTTAGGTGACCTTTTTTGGTTTCCTACAGGTTTTCCCTCAATTCAGCCCCAAAACAGGCCACTACAAGAAGACCTACAATATGTCCTAAAACCCTACAGGATTCCCTGTATTTCTACACAATACAGCCGAGAGAAAAACGATGAGTGCTGAACGTGATGGAAGGATTAGGGAAGGTGGTTGGTGTGTAGAATGGAGTGAAAAAATTCCTAGGATCGCTTGGAACTCAAAACCAAGGTTGGGAGATGGTTGGATTTTATCAACATGCTTGGAGGAGTTTCCATGGAAAATGATGAAATTGGTGAGGGTCTTAGTGAAAGAGAGGAATGATCATGGATGGATGAAGTTAGAAAGAGGTTTCTTGCTATGAATCTCTCTCTACTTCTGAAACACCTGTGCTACATCAAACATTGATATTTTCCCAAAAATTATGTAAACAAGAAGAATTTAAATAAGCTAAAAGAACATAATTTAATGAGATAGCTGTCTACCTCATGCATGAGGAAATTTTGCAGAATAAGATGAAATCATTGATGAGATCTACTGTAAGACTGAATATGGAAGAAATGATAATTAAATCCTACACTTGCAAACTGATCAAATGCTGGTTCAAGTACAATAAACTCTAAATTCTGTGAGAAAGTAGAATTCTGTCTTTTTGGGGTTACACAGGGGTCCTTTCCTCAAATCATGATCCCTGAAGGAAGAGGTGAGGCCAAGACACCTACTGACAGCTTTTTATGCTCTGTTTTATCCCTTCTAACCTACTACTGAATTAAAGCACAAATGGAAGCAAACTAATAAACAACTAATAAAATATACACTACTTACAATGAAACACTTCTAAGGACAATCTAACCATGAACCTATGAAATTAATATAAGCATACAGATACAAGAAGAGGAGCCTTTGCTGCTAGGTTTGGGCACTAACCCAAGAGTGTTGGCTAGTTGAATTGTTTATGAATTAAACATTCAAGTACCACATTAATTGTCAACCAGGGAAAGTCTTTTTATTCCAAAGGCTACTGCGTATTGTATGTACTCAAAATCTAAAAGCATTGAAAAGCTGTAGTATATGTGATTCTTACGCTATGTCATTACAGTACTTGTTAAAGTAAAAGCAATTAATTAAAACTACAAATCTGGAAAACGAAATGATGGATGCTCTGTTGGCAGAGGATCAGGACCCTATCCTCCAGATGGGGACGTTCAACACCTGCCCCTGTAATCAGATTTACTAATGCACACTGCACTCTCATTCACCGGTGAGAAACAAACTCAAGTGATCAATGAAACAGAGTACTAGAAAAATAGAAAAAACCAGAGGTAATGCTATCAAATCCAAGCAGAGTACCAGAAAGAAACTATTGCACACTTACACACTTGAAAAGAAAGTAAATGGGCGAATCTTGTGAGGAAGGTGGGCCCAGTCCCTCTCACAAGATTCCCCAGGAAAACGAAGACTGGATTAAGTGCTCAAAACAGTTGTATATTCATCTGCCAAAAAGATTTAAATACAATAGAGTTCAGACTTGCTGATGTTCTCAGGATCTCTCCTTACAGACTGACCATAGACACTGACTAATCCCTTTTTCATGTAGATGTCTCCTCTTTATAGAGGAGACATCTATTACAATAAAGTATTACAGCCCATTCAGTTAACCCATCTTATCAAAAATAAGCAATTCAGAACGCTGTTACAACAGTATGATAATACGTTCTTTCTTGAGTTCTAGCTGTTACACAGCGGGTAACTGACTTCGACCGTCTTCTCGGGATCTTCATATTCCTTTGCCATTTCCCCATGTTGTTCCTGATTTAGGCCATGCTGACTGTGTTCTTTTTGCTTTAGATCTCCGCTTGATTATGCCACGTCAAGGTTCTTTAAATAGTTGCCATCTGTTATTCGCGGCTGTTACAAAATAGCTTGCTTTAGGTGATTGTTGTTGCTGACTGTAGCAACTACGGAGTTGCTGCTTCTAGTGTTGCAGCAACTGCGTAGTTGCTGTTTCTGGTGTTACAACAACTGCGTAGTTGTTGTTTTTGGTGTTACAGCAACTATACATTATAATTCCTGCAAGCTTAAGGCAATTACTTGACAATTTAGTCAGCGTTTCCAAGGATAAGTATAAAGATATTCACGAATATGAAATAAACAATTAAACATAGATATGCGGGAGGTTACTTCATACCTTGGGGTCATTATGTCATTATAAAATAAAAGCTTTCAACTTATGACTGCAAAAGGATAATAATACGGCAAAAGATAAGGTCAAAAATAGGTCAATTGTGAGTCCCAACATCCCCCCCAACTGAAGAGATTGCATGTCCCCATGCAATGGCTACTCTGAGTCTGAGTCGGAGAACTGGGACGAACAATGCAGATTACTAAGACAATAGCTGTAGGGAGTAACATCAAACTTGTCTCTGAAACCACAAACAGTTCGTATATGCTTCCATGCTGCTGCTTCTTCTCTGTTAGAAAGTCCAAACTGGCCCTTATACTGATCACCAGACAACCATAAAAGTGGGAATTTAAATTTATAACCCATCCAATTTTCAGCACAACGCTGCATGCATTCAACATACTGAGGTACCCTTGAAAGTGCTACCTGCAGATTTGATGGGTTATACGGGTGATATTCCTTCCTTTCTGCGGGGCAGTTATCCCAAAACAGTTTATTTTCTTTAACAGCCAAGGATGCTTTGGTCTTTACATACCGCTGACAGTCTGTTAGGACCTCTGTTTGTAGTCTCATGACATGATCCTTCATATCAGAATCGCTTACCATTTTTAAATGTTGTGAAATGAAAGTGGCAGTGTTCTGTGGTTCAGCTCGAATCCACAGAAGAAAATTCTGTTCGTTTTGGTGGCCTGAGACATAGGCATTCTGCCAGGTAAGTTGATTAGCCAGAAAGGATATGAAGGCCCTCAATTGTATGTCACCCACTACAGGTATCATGTTCATGTTCGTTTCTTCAGACACGGCCTCATTATGGAGGTATAGTTCACATAGCAAGTTTTGATCACTTTTGGGTGCCTCTGCAAAGGTCTGCATAAACTGTTCTACTGTGACCACTTGATGAGGCCTCCCATCTTTGATAGCCTTCAGCTGAATGAATGCAAGTCTTTCCCTCAAAAATGTAGCATAGTTAAAAGAGGGCTTCCTCGTGGCGAGCATTCTTTGACATAACTCAAACATCTGGGACATTCTGTGTTTCAGTTCCTTGATTTCTTTATACTGGGCCCTACACTATTCCAGTGCTTCCCAGTTCTTATAAGCATGATCGAACCAGGTCCCCTTTTGTTGTTCAAATGCTTTGCCTTGAGACTGCTGATATTCTCTCCACCATCTACCTTTTAATTCCTGAAAACTTTCTGTTTCTATACATGCATCACTAACAGTGGGGAGCTCTGTTTGCATACAGGCATCAATCATGGTCATCTGCTCTGTTGAAGTGGGCTGGGATGATCTAGCATCCCTCTCTTCATCTCTGACTAGAGTTTCTTCCTCCTGTTGGACTAATCCATTTTGCTCCAAATTGGTTTTGGTGGACCGGGGTGAATCTGTTTCTGTTTCTTCATCTGCTCCTTGCTTCTTGCTGGGCGAATTCAATTCTTCTTTATTCCCTTCTGAAACTATTTGTTCTTCCTCCATAATAGTCTGGGTAGGCCGTGATGAATCTGTATCTTTTTCTTCTTCTTCTAGCTCCTTAGCAACTTGAATAGGGCTAGGTGAGTCCAGTTTTTCTTCATTTTCTCCTGAGATTATTTCTTCTTCCATAATAATCTGGGTAGGCCGTGATGATTCTGTGTCTTCTTCTTCCTCCTCCATAATGCTCTGGGTATGCTGGGGTGAGTCTGTACCTTTTTCCTCATTTTCTTCTATATCTTCTTTTTGTTCCATACCACTTTCAGTGTTTCTTTCTTCATTTCCTGGTTCTTGTGTAGCTTCTTCTTGCATAGCAGATTGGGTAGGCTGGGGTGAATCCTTGTTTTCCTCTTTCTTTTCTTCCTGTATAGTGTCGGGAAGCTCCTCTGTTTGTTTCTGTGCAGTCTCTGAAGAACTTACTGGTTCTTGTGTGTCAGTAAACTCCTAGTCTTGTGCAGTTTCAGATGAACTTACTGGTTCTTGTGTGTCAGTAAGTTCTTGATTTTGTGCAGTTTGAGGTGAACTTACTGGTTCTTGTGTGTCAGTAAGTTCTTGATCTTGGTTCTGCATGTTCTCTGGATGACCTGTTGGTTCTTGTGTAACAACAGGTCTCTCTGACTGCACTTCTTCTAAAGATCCTGTTGGTTCTTGTGTAGCAACAGGTCTCTCTGACTGCACTTCTTCTGAAGATCCTGTTGGTTCTTGTGTATCAACAGGTCTCTCTGACTGCACTTTTTCTGAAGATCCTGTTGGTTCTTGTGTGACAACAGGTTTCTCTGTCTGCACTTCCTCTGAAGATCCTGTTGGTTCTTGTGTAGCAACAGGTCTTTCTGCCTACATTTCTTCTGCAGATCCTGTTGGTTCTTGTGTAGCAACAGGTCTTTCTATTTCAGCAGAGAATTGTGGGATTTATACTTCAGTATCAGGAGACTCCTTTGTTTCATTTTCGGCCTCGGAGGCTTCCTTTATTAGTTCTTGTACTACCTTATATCCTGCCTGAGTATATATTTCACCACAATTTGTACACATATATTCGTTATCTTTACTTTTCTCTGCTGCGGACGCTACTCTTGCTAAAACATGCAGGCTGAATTCTTTCTGATATGCTTCCCTGACCCTTATTATCTCTTCCTGGTAGTCCTGAATCTGAGATTTCAGAAACTCAATTTCTTCTTGCAGGGCGGGTATAGTAGGCTGATCCTGTGAGATAGTAGATTCCAGTGGGGGCAGAGGTTATGCTTCGTCAATTTGATCAGTATTCCCCACAGGTGGTTCTTGTGTGTCACCTGGGGTAGTGGCTGTTTCTTGTGTTGCAGCCACTTGCTCACTATCATTCTGGGTGTCGGCAGCTGGTTCTTGTGTATCAGATGTCTTAAGATATGATGCCACGAAGCTATGAACGCTCTACATCTCAGCCTCTGTGGGTGAGGGGGAGGGGTTTCGAGGAGTGGCTGGAGTGCGGATTTTTAAAGCGATGGGTGGTGAACTGGAGGGATTAGGGGATTCAACTACTACCGATTTTCGTTTTGGTAGGGAAGCAGGAAATTGAGGTGTTTTTCTCTTTCTACTGGCTTTTAAGGTCGGAACAGTAGTCAGGGTAGTGGGTGCTTTGGTTGAAACCCTCGTTCTTCTTCTTTTTGCTGGGGTTTTCTTTACCTGCTGCATTTTTCGTTTAAGTTGAGTAATTGGGATATTATCGTCGGAATCATCAGTAGAAATACTGAGTATGGGGGCGGGAGAATTGGTTCTTTTGGGAGACGTGGTTAATTCCGCTGCTGCTTGTTCATTTTCTGTAACATGCAGGGGTGTTTGCTTGGGTTGATTGGGAATATGCTCTGTTTGCTGAGGGTTTTCCAAAGGGGTTTGTTCAGGCATGTCGTCCGTTTGTTGAGGAGGCTCTTGGTCTTGCTGAGGTGTGTCCTCAGCTTGACGAAAAGTTTCCTCTTCTTGATGAGGACCTTCATGCTCGGGCTGTGGAATTCCTTCCTCCAGATTGGGATTAATGGGGGGTGGAGGGATGTTTAGAGTAAGAGCTCTGTTAATCAACAATTGGATTAAGCAATGGTGTTTTAGGGAGAGAACTGGATGCTTCGCTTTCATAGCATATCGTGCCATATTTTTGAGACAACCCAGCAAATAATATGGCATGTTCAATAATTGACCATTTCTTAAATGATTTAACAGAACGAAGTCGTGCTGGTAGATTACCTGGTAACGACCTTCGCACGTCAGATATTGCTTGACGAATTCAGCGAATTTTGGCCATGGTTGAGGTAACGACCGTAGTGCTACACCTCTGCCCTTGGTTTCTACTTCCTCGCCTGGTCGGAGAAAGTCTTGCTGTGCATTCAGAATCAGGTGCTTTCTGCTGAACCACCGTGTACCAGTAGCTGGGAGTCCGGTGACTTCAGCTATGATTTCTTCCGTGACTGGGACTTGAATTCCTTGGACGACAGAGAATCCTTCTGTCAAATTGCATGTGAATTCCAGGACTTGCTGCTCGTCAAAGTCCGGAAGTCTCCTGAAATACTCTATCCATCCAGCTTGCAAGAAAATTTGGTAAATTTCTGGAAAGAGTTCCAGGACTGCTGTCATGGCTGGTTCATGAGTAATGAGGGTTCCTCCCATGGCTGTTGTCTCGGTAAATCTTCAGAATTCAGAGCCGAGCTACCGATTTCAACTCAGAGTATACATCACAAATGGTAACATGCCATAGTTTTTACATACAACCGGGAGAATTAAGGGTGGCAGTGGTTGGCGTGGTTTGTCATTATGGGAATTGCTTCGGTAATCCCCCCCCTTCCTACGTGTAAATGATATGATTAGGAATGCAATCATTTGATGGACCTATCGACCTTTTTCCGCTTATCTATTATTTAATGCTCATTCATAAACGTGCGTACCTTCGTACTTTACCTTTTTTATCGCTGCGTCAAAAAGTCTTTTCTCGTCCGCTGTCAAATTATAATAATTACCGCGGATCTGAAAGCACGGGAATATGGGTGATTTGTAATGATAATGACGGGAAGTGACAGTAAGGTGCTGTAATCATCACGAGAAGTGGTATATTTTGTGAGGGAAGGATATTTCGTGATCGAGAAGCAATATCGTGGCACCGGGACTGGTGTTGCAGCAACAGAAAATTACCGTTGGGGCAACAGGGATTAGGGGAAAACGTTTGTGAAAACGGGGAATGTGCTGGAGTAATGGAACTAGTGTTACAGCAACAGGAATAGTGTTGTGGCGACAGGAAATGATGTTGCAGCAACAGGGATGGTGTTGCAGCAACAAGAAATGGTGTTGCAGCAACAGGAATGGTGTTGCGGCAACAAAGATGGTGTTGCAGCAACGGGAGATGGTGTTGCAGCAACGGGAAATGGTGTTGCAGCAATGGGGAATGGTGTTGCAGCAACGGGGAATGGTGTTGCAGCAACGGGAAATGGTGTTGCAGCAACGGGGAATGGTGTTGCAGCAACAGGAATTCGGAGTCCACACAGTAAATCCTTTCGAGACTTTTGTTCTCAGCTACTTCTCCATGCTAACATCTACAAAATACCGAAATGTAATATCGCAATCCTTGGCAGGATTTATTAGTTTCTAAAAAAAAAATATCTAATCCTAAAAATTACATAAATAATAGAAATTCAAGTGTTTTGGGGACAGCAAGTTCCCCTGGAAAAGAATATTGTTTTATTGCCATGCAAGTGGCTTTAAAGTCCTCTTTGGAAACCGGCCGCTGATATAACCGAAGTCGGTAGCCATTCACTAACAGTGGTGTTCTGCTTCCATCAATTGTTAATAGTCTAACCGTTCCATTCGGGAAAACAGTATCCACTTCATACGGCCCTAGCCATCTTGTTCTCAGCTTCCCTTGAAAGTTCTCGAAACGTGAATCATAAATTAGAGCCTAGTTACCTTTCTGGAACTTCTTTTGCTTAATGGTTCTGTCATGCCATCTGCTCCTTTGTTGCTGTATCATAGTTGTTTGATGGACGGCATCCAGTCTTTTCTCATCCAATTCCTGCAACTGCTGCAACCTGGCTGTCTGTGCATCAGTTAAATCAAGGTTAATAGCTAAGGCAGTTCTTAAGGTTTTAATTTCAAACTCTACAGGAAAAATAGCATTCTTTCCAAAAACCAATTCATAGGGTGAAAATCCTGTTGTGTTTCTCCAAGTGGTTCTGTAGGCCCAAAGAGCCTCGGGCAAGCGCTGAAACCAGTCCCTTCTATTCTCCTTTATTGTTTTTGTTAAGATAGCTTCTATGACCTTATTTGTGCTTTCCACCTGCCCATTTGCTTGGGGGTGGTAAGGTGTGGTCATCTTATGCTTGATATGATATTTTTGGAGCGTATCTTTGAAACCATGAGAATTGAAAGGAGGTCCTCCATCAGTGACTAATTCTCTGGGTAGTCCAAATCTAACAAAGATTTCCTCAAATAAAAATGTTAGTACTGCCTCTTCATTAGCTTTAATGAGTGCTTTGGCCTCTACCCATTTAGTCATGTAATCTGTGCATACTAAAATATAAACTCTTTGATTAGATGGAGGATTAATGGGACCTACGAAATCTAATGCCCATTTCTCAAAGGGTTCGAGAGTTACCTGGGGGTTGAGTGGCATTTCATCCCTATGGTTGGGCTGGCCCATTCTTTGACAGCTGTCACAAGCCTTCACATATTTTCTAGCATCTTTAAAAAGTGATGGCCAGTAATAACCCATTCTAAGTACCTTGTGAGCTGTTCTTTTATCTGCAAAATGTCCTCCACAAGGACCATCGTGACAAGCTTTCAATATGTCATAAATCTCGTCTTCCCCAACGCATCTCCTGATTTCTTGATCTATTCCTGTGTGGAACAGACACCCGCTTATCCAGTTGTACCTAGCACTTTGCTGGATGATCTTCCTTCTTTCCCTGTGTGATAGGTGTGATGGTAATTTTCCTGCAACTAGATAATTGGCAATGTCTGCATACCAAGGTGAGTGAGCAGATACTGCAAATAGATACTCATCAGGAAAAGAATCATCTACTGGAACATTTTCATCATTTTTTAAACGAGAAAGAAAATCAGCAACTACATTTTCTTTTCCTGGCCTATCTACAATTGTGATATCAAATTCCTGTAATAGTAATAACCACCTGGTGACTCGAGCATTTGTAATTGATTTGTTCATTAAATACTTGATGGCCGAGTGGTCAGTATGCACAAAGGTAGTATAGCCAATAATATAATGCCGAAATTTATTAATAGCATAAATAACTGCTAAAAATTCTTTCTCAGTTACTGTATAATTTAACTCAGCTGGTGTCATGTTTTTGCTGATGAAATAGATAGCATAGGGGAGATTATTTTCTTCCTGACCAAGGACAGCTCCGATTGCCGTGTCTGAGGCATCAGAGGAAATATGAAAGGGTAATGCCCAATCAGGTCCTCTCAAAATAGGAGCTGTGGACAACTGATGCTTAAGTTTATTAAATGCATTCTCACAGTCATCAGTCCACTTGAATTCAGCATTTTTCATTAATAACACAAACAAAGGAAAAGCTATTTTAGAAAAATCCTTAATGAATCTTCTGTAATATCCGGCATGTCCTAAAAAACTTCTCACCTCAGTTTGTGTCTTGGGGATAGGAAGGTTCTGAATGACCTGAATCTTAGCTGGGTCGACTTGAATTCCTAAAAATGAAATGAAATGACCTAGTACAATACCCTGATTCATCATCATGTGGCACTTTTCAGTGCTTAAAGAAAGGTGTGCTTCTATGCACCGCTTAAGTACTTTTTCAAGGTTTTGCAGAGCATCTTCAAAGGTCACTCCATAAGGAGTAAAGTCGTCCATGAATATTTCTAATGAATCGTTTAACATATCAGAAAAGATTCCTATCACCGCTCTCTGAAACGTTGCTGGAGCGTTACACAACCCAAATGGAAGTACTCTATAGGCAAAGGTTCCCCATGGGCTGGTAAATGTGGTCTTGTCCTGATCCTGGGGTGCAATCCTAATTTGGTTGTATCCACTAAACCCATCCAAGAATGAGAAGAATTTCTTACCTGCTAAATTATCCAATACTTGATCAATAAAAGGTAAAGGGAAATGATCTTTCTGGGTTGCTTTATTTAATGATCTATAGTCTACACATACTCGCCATTTCCCATTCTTCTTTGGTACAATTACGAGTGGAGAAACCCACTCACTGTCAGATATTGGATATATAAATCCTGCATTTAAAAGTTTTTGGAGTTCCTCCTTCACAATTTCTCTAAGGTTAGGGTTCATTCTTCGCTGGGGTTGACAGACTGGCCAGGATCCCTCCTTAATATATATACGGTGAGTACATAATTCAGGGGAGATCCCTTTCATGTCTGTGTAGTCCCATGCAATTGCCTCTTTGTTTGCTTGGAGTAACTTTATTAATTTCTGTTTTTCATCATTAGTCAGATCAGGATTTATATTCAGCGTTTCGCCAGGTTCAATTTCAACTGTTGTGCTTTTGGAAGGGTTGCCTAATGCTGTCTGGCATAAGTTTTCATCTTTCATATTCTGCTGGGATTCAGGTTCTAGGATTGCAGCGAAGTGGTTAAATGTTTCTGGATTAACCGAAGAGGGCTTAGAAATAAAACTGCTAATTAGTTCATCTTCGGTGGAGTCTTTAAAAGTCAAAGCTTGCCCAATAGTTAATATCGGTTGGGTTTCCTCATCCTCATAGTCTACCCATATGGAATTGTCACTGTTAATCATGGGAGTGGCATGAGGATAGAGAGTCAGCTGTTTAGTTTCTTGTCCATTGGAGATGGTCATTGATCCAGATCTACAGCTGATGAAAGCATCAGCTGTAGCCAACCAAGGTCTCCCTAGAATCAACGGATGACCCCCCAACTTTGTTTTAGTTTGTAATACCACAAAGTCAACCGGGTAATTCCAGGATTCTACAGAGATTATAAGGTCTTCAATGACCCCTTCAGGTTTGATCGTAGAACGGTCAGCTAATTCTAAGATAGTAGGAGTTTCCCTGATAAAGTTTTTTAGCTGGAGCAGTTGAGCTGTTTCAAGTGTCATGATATTTATTGCAGCTCCTAAGTCTACTAAGACCTTAGAGATAAAGGTTTTTCCGACCTAGACTGTTACTGTAGGGTGACTAGGGTCACCATACTTCACAGGATAACCTTTTTCAGTCATTAAGGCAGTTAATTCCCCCATCACATGAACTGTGAGGGGGTCTTTAGCCTTCCTTCCAGGTTTCTTTACACAAATGTCTCTAATAGTTCTAGCATATATAGAAACATCCCTTAGTGCTTGCAATAATGGGATTTTGACATACAAGTTCTGCAGCTCTCCTAAAAGATTGAAAGTAGGTTGTTCAGGTGTTTTAGTGAGAGTCAGCCTTTCAAGGAATGGTGGATCTATTGTTTGGTCATTCTTGTTAGGTGTTGATTCTGCTATGTCAGCACTATGGTTAGCTGGTTTCTCTTTTCTAGCCTCTTCTTTGTCAGAGTCCGTAATATCATCTATAATAGGTTCGACTATTCTCCCTGAGCGAAGGTGAATATCATTACATTGCAGGGGAGAGATAGGCTGATTTTGAATGTCAATAACTTGCAGGGCTTTATTATTATTTGGATTGGGGTTAGGTTGTACAGGCAGCTGTGGTCTCATTGCCTGATTATTCGGAGGATTATTAGATGGTAAGGAAAGAGATTGTTGTTGTTGAGAAAAAGGTATCTGTTGGGCTGCCCAGTTTGGGTTCCATTGATTAAAATATGGTTGCTGGGGAGCCCAAGGATTCCACATAGTAGGGTCAGGAAAAGGAATATTTGGTTGCTGCATGAGTGGAAAGTTCATTGTGTTGAAGGGTGGGTATTGCATTTGATTCATGGGTGGGTAAAAAGGAGAATTATTATTCCAAAAATTGAAAGTTGTATTAGAGTTCGTACCTTGTCTTTGCGGCCATTGCCTCCTCTGTGTCATTAGGTACACTGCTTCAGCTTCTTCTTCAATTGTCTGCAGTGCTGCTTTGATTCCAGTCAGAGAGGGGCATTGCTGTGTTTCATGATCCTTCTCGCAGATTGTGCATATAGGTATCCTATCCAGTGGGCATTCTCTAAGTGGATGTTTTTCTCTGCATTTTGAACAGAAAATTGCTAGAGCAGCTTCTGCTTCTGCCTGTTTCTTCTTGACCTGCAGAGCATCAATTTGTGAAGCAAAAGAACTTAGCATTTCAGTTTTAAATTCTTCTAATAAGTTACCTATCTCAGCTCTTGTTGCTCCTCCACTGGCTGACTTCTGAACCCTTGAATACACATTATCTCTGCTTTTTGATCTGCCTGCCGCTCCCCTTGAACACCGCATACAGAGCTTAATAATTTCGTCAAAGGGTTCTTTAGAAATGTCCCCTTTTCCCAGCATGTTCAGCATGTCCAGGCAATCATCTCTTACCCCTTTCAGCAGTATGGTCTTCAAAATGTCTTTGCTCATATTAGGATGATCAGACCGCTACAGATTATACTGTAATCTTTCCACGAAATCTTCCAAATTTTTGTCCTCTTTCTGGACCATTTTAAACAATTCTTCCTTTCTTTCTCTTGTTCGGCAGTAGTCTTGATACTTAGCTAGAAATCCCTCTTTCATCTGGTCCCAGGTGGTGATTGCCTGATCTCCTAAGCTCATAAACCACCTCAATGCGTTCCCTTTTAGTGTTGCTGGAAACAATTTCAGCTTCTGATTAGGACTTATGTAATCATAGCTTCTACACAGTATGTTGAATTCAAAGAGGAATTCGTCCGGGTCTTCGGAGGATAACCCATGAAAATTGGGTAATGCCGAGAGTGGAATATTTTTCATGGGGGTTGTTCCTCTCGGGAGCTCCCCAATAGGGAATTCCAGGGTAGAGAGCGAGTTTTCCCCTCTCCCTTCTGTTCTGTTATCCTCCATTGGTCTTTTCCCTGAATCACTCGCTTTATCTTCTGTGTCTTTTGTTTCTTCAGGTTCCTCTACCGGTTCCTCAGTGTACTCTGGTGCTTCCAGCTTCCTTTCAGGTCCTATTACTTCCTCCGTCTGTTGGTCTGTTTGTGAGGAGTATTGGATCTGGGGTCTCCGGGAACTCGTCCTCTGTGATGCTTCAGCCTTAGAGATGATTTCGTCAATGTAAGTCTTCCTTCCTCCTTTGCCGCCTGTAAAATTAGGTTTCTTGCGTCCTCTCATACACCTGTTATTTTCACAAAGAAACCATTAATGCTTTTAGAATTCTTTAGTTGCCTTCCCCGGCAACGGCGCCAAAATGTTGGCTAGTTGAATTGTTTATGAATTAAACATTCAAGTACCACATTAATTGTCAACCAGGGAAAGTCTTTTTATTCCAAAGGCTACTGCGTACTGTATGTACTCAAAATCTAAAAGCATTGAAAAGCTGTAGTATACGTGATTCTTACGCTATGTCATTACAGTACTTGTTAAAGTAAAAGCAATTAATTAAAACTACAAATCTGGAAAACGAAATGATGGATGCTCTGTTGGCAGAGGATCAGGACCCTATCCTCCAGATGGGGACGTTCAGCACCTGCCCCTGTAATCAGATTTACTAATGCACACTGCACTCTCATTCACCGGTGAGAAACAAACTCAAGTGATTAATGAAACAGAGTACTAGCAAAACAGAAAATACCAGAGGTAATGCTATCAAATCCAAGCAGAGTACCAGAAAGAAACTATTGCACACTTACACACTTGACAAGAAAGTAAATGGGCGAATCTTGTGAGGAAGGTGGGCCTAGTCCCTCTCACAAGATTCCCCAGGAAAGCGAAGACTGGATTAAGTGCTCAAAACAGTTGTATATTCATCTGCCAAAAAGATTTAAATACAATAGAGTTCAGACTTGCTGATGTTCTCAGGATCTCTCCTTACAGACTGACCATAGACACTGACTAATCCCTTTTTCATGTAGATGTCTCCTCTTTATAGAGGAGACATCTATTACAATAAAGTATTACAGCCCATTCAGTTAACCCATCTTATCAAAAATAAGCAATTCAGAACGTTGTTACAACAGTATGATAATACGTTCTTTCTTGAGTTCTAGCTGTTACACAGCGGGTAACTGACTTCGACCGTCTTCTCGGGATCTTCATATTCCTTTGCCATTTCCCCATGTTGTTCCTAATTTAGGCCATGCTGACTGTGTTCTTTTTGCTTTAGATCTCCGCTTGATTATGCCACGTCAAGGTTCTTTAAATAGTTGCCATCTGTTATTCGCGGCTGTTACAAAATAGCTTGCTTTAGGTGATTGCTGTTGCTGACTATAGCAACTACAGAGTTGCTGCTTCTGGTGTTGCAGCAACTACGTAGTTGCTGTTTCTGGTGTTACAGCAACTGCGTAGTTGCTGTTTTTGGTGTTACAGCAACTATACATTATAATTCCTACAAGCTTAAGGCAATTACTTGACAATTTAGTCAGCGTTTCCAAGGATAAGTATAAAGATATTCACGAATATGAAATAAACAATTAAACATAGATATGCGGGAGGTTACTTCATACCTTGGGGTCATTATGTCATTATAAAATAAAAGCTTTCAACTTATGACTGCAAAAGGATAATAATACGGCAAAAGATAACGTCAAAAATAGGTCAATTGTGAGTCCCAACAAAGAGCTTCAGCCCTTTGAGTTAACTTAGTACTGGATCAAGAAGAAGCTCATTCTCATTATCAAAACATAAAATTACATAGCAATGTCTTCCACAAGTCTAGAGCTCAAAAATAACTAGTGTTTTTACAACAAAAATTTGAATCCTAATGAGGCTCTAGGCCTCTTTATTTATACAATTGAAGTCTCCAATGACTTCCTTAAATCTAGGGAGGCTTGGCTCCCAAACTCAAGATGCACTAACTCTTTGACTATCACTTTCTTTGTTGCCTTTTGATATTCACGACTTGGCTGCTTGTACTCCGAGCTAGTGTGATTGATGGAGGAATATTCAAATGAGGGAGGATTAAATGAGGAGGATTTACGTCCTACAATATCTCTTCCTTGTCCCATTCAAGTTTCAACCTTTAATCTTGCCAAAATTCCCCGATTTCCCCTCACAAACCTGCATTCAATGCACATTAGTCCACTAGGCATAATATCTCACTTTGAATCACCTCATTAAACAAAATAGAATCAAACATGTAATAAATTGTGAGAAGAGTTGATTTGACTAAGCTAGGAGGTGAATTAAGCTCCATATAGTTACCTAATGATGAGGCTCATCATAGTTGCAGCACAGGGCAAGAAATGATCTTTTTCATTAGAGGTTGCATAAGGGACATGTAAGAAATTAGGGATGGGGGAATGTTAAGTCTCAATTTTTCTCAATTTTGGCAGCTTCCAAGACCTTGTTTTCCCATTTTTGAACTCTATTTGACCCCTAGTTATACCTATTTCGATCATATTATCTAGATTTTGGCCAAAAGGGTACTATGTGCTTAAGGTATGCAAATTAACTTAAAAAGTGTCATTTTATCTTACTCTTAAGTAGTTCCTTAAGCTAATTGTTTCCTTATTGAAATTATCAAGTCAACTAATCGAAGTCTTATGTAGATTTGAAGTAGCTCTTCCATTTCCTGTAGACATCTTGTGGTCGCTATTTTCCTACAGATGCTACGCAACTTCCTACATGTGTGGATTTCCTGCAACTGCCCATATTTCCCACAACAGAATCGGCGGTTTTCTATGTTCCACTTAATATCATAACAAACGGGAACATGGGTTTTATGGGGAAATCCACCTACATGGACACTATCCTATTGGCTACTCCAGATTTATCATCAAAACCACCCAGATCTCCAATCTCCTTCTTGTTGGCCGCATGAGGAAAAGCTCCAGCAAATGTAGCGAAATAGTCTGATCCATGCTTTCAGTCATGGATCAGACTCAGAAGATTTATTTTTGATATTTTGTACCTGTAATAATAGTAAATAGTTCAGTAAGTAGTTTTTCCTTATTCAAGAAAATCATATGCCTGCAAACTTGTATAAATACTATTATATTTTATGTGTAAGGGGATTGGTTGGTTGATCAATGTATCAGATTGTACAAGACTGTGATATTTTCCATATTAATACAAGTTATATGTTTTATTCATTCTACTGAGTAAACCCTTTTAATATTGAAGGGGTTGTGAGTAAGGGAGGGCCCCCTTTACTCACAACTCCATTAGTAGTACTAGCGTATTCCTTTAATTATGTTTATGTAGTGATATTGTTGTTGCACAACTAGTGTTCTATTTTTTTATTCAACAGCATATATCGATTGATTTATGGTTAAGATTTATGTGATTTATTTCATCAGTTTTAGCTTTCCATTATTAAATTGATTTCTTTTGCCTGTGTGTTCTATATTTTATCTTTTCTTATCAACATCAGCAATATCAGAGTTGTAGAGGGAGGTGAATCCACTCTATAGCCTTTGCTGCCAAGTGTTGATACAGAAAAGAGGCATTAGTGTTGTGTATATGTGATTGATTTAATTAGGTATAACTCTGTAATTTCATATCTCCAAGTTCTACAAATGCGTCCTACAATAGCCCTCTGAGTCCTCTTTCTAACCCTGCAAGTCTGATCAAGATTGAATTCTGCAAGGAAGAGTTATGTCAAATATCCCACGATGACCTGATTATAGTCTAGTTCAGTAGAGTTCACTTGTACGAAGTGCCACGTGTCACTGTTTCAACCTTAGGACCTGAAACCGGTATGCAGAAAACTACAATCCATCCTCTTTTTGCAACTTCTTACTAAATTTCAATCTGATGCTCAGAGAGAAAGTTATGAGGATTTTCCCACAGTCCCCTATTTAGGATGTAATTTGGGAGCTTGCAAAAAGCCTAAATGTCTTGGACTGTATCACAGAAAATATAGCGAAACAAGATCTAAAATTTGGGCCCGAGCTTCAACAAAATTGTGGCACAAATGGTTTTAATTTCAGAGTCTGAACCTTCGCAAAAAAACAATTATAGCAAAAATTCCACGATGACCTATTTGAGATAGAATTCTGGAGTTTTCAAAAACCCTAACTTCCTCAGGTCATATCTCCACAAATATAGCAAGAGAAGATCTAAAATTTTGACTCGAGGTGTAGAACGATTTCCGCTCAAATGGTTTTTGTTTTAGCTTCTAAAACTTCATAGCGAAAAATTTATAATGAAAATTCCACAATGAACTATTTGGAGCAGTGAAACCCTAGAATCCAAAGCTCTGATACCAAATGTTATGAAACTAACTCACAAAAAGATAGAAAATAAAGATCAACGCCTTAGAAATAAGCCTCTTCAAGGGGGAAACCTCATTTACATTACACAAATGAAAAATTCTTGGATGATACAAATGACAAGACCTCCTTTCTATATATAGGAACCTAAGGGATCATAATATAATCAAAGCCGACATAACAATAATAATATAAGGGCACAATAATAACAATAGTGAGCTTCTATGGGGCACAATAATAACAATATGGGGACTACATGGGTAGAATAATATAATAAGGGGCTTATACTAATAACAATATGGGGTTACATTAGTAGTTAATGGACCTTACAGCTAGGGCTGAGGATGCATGGGAGGATGTGGCGCTAATGGTTGAGGGATTGGAGCACTCGATTATGCATAGGGATAAGATCAAGGAGAGACAATGGGTTGGTAGATAGGTTGAGCATTCGTTGGACTTGAAAACATGTTGCTAGCAGGATGGGCATAAGTGTTGGAGGAACTAGTGCCCCCCTGTGGATAGACATAACTTTGTTGAGTATATGGTGAAGGATGTGAAATGGCTCCAACGATATCATCGGTGGTGTGAGGTTCCCCCGGTGCATTGGCACCACCAGGATGTTCGACGTCTAGAATAACGGTATAGACATAACCAGATTGAGCATAAATCAAGTCATATCTTAGAGCAGTCTGGAGATCCTCTTCCTCTTTATGAGGAAAATGAGGTGCGACATCTTTGGCAATAGGAGCTAAAAGAGTCTTAAGAAACCAACTGAGGTAGATAAGGTCCTTGAAGGGCGGAGTATGGCACAAGCTCCTCCTTCTATGCCATTCATGGACATGATCGGAAAGACGGGTGGCAGAGGACTGGATGGACAGTCAAGAGCTCTGTACTAGTGTCATATTGGAGAGGTAACTGAAAATATGAAATGAATGCTTTAGCAAGCATCATAAAAGTGGAATGAGAGGCGACGAGATGGTCAACATACCACTTCATAGCATCTTCAGTGAGTATTTGTTGGAACAACCAAAGACGAATGGAGTCATTAGTGATGGAATTGGATGATCACCACATAGGGAAGGAGCGAACGTGATTGGTGGGGTCCTCTCTAGAATTACCCTCAAAATTTGGGATGTCAAGGGGGAGTTTAGTCGGTATAGCTGGCCAACAAACATCATGATTTATAGGGTTGTTTATCAACTGGATAATATCCGGGAGACTTAACCCAGCCATGAAAGGTAACATGGGAGTTTTTGGAACAGTTACTGAGACGGTTCCATTAGATGTGACTACCAGGCTAGAACCGGAGCCAACGCTAGGTTGGGCTCATGCACCAGCAGTGGGTCTAGACATGGTGATGGTATGAAGTGAAGGAGGCTTGGAATCAGATGAGGAATTAGATGAACAAGAAGAAGAGTCAGTATGGGGACTCAAGGGAGGACTAACCTGAACCCTACAGCGAGGAGTAATACGCCCAAACGAAAATTGGGGATGAAGGCCTAAGAGTCTCTATGACAAATGCCTTGGTGGTGCAATGGTGGCAAGACACAAGTGACATGAAAATTGTGAAGGGAGATCAACCAAATGTTTTTGTCTCTAAGTGGGGAGATAAATTAATTAAGTTAATCCTTGGCTTGGCGGTGTAAACCAAGCACCCTTTGCTTAAGGTGTGCTTGTGTGTGCGAATGTGTTTATTAATTAAGCCCAAATCGTGTTTGAAAAAGGAAAAAATATTGTTGAAATAAGTTGAAATTAAAAACAGAAAATGAATAGAAAATCAATTAACTAAACCCCACCCAAACTGGGTTTACAAACATTGTGCTGATTGGTGGCGAAATCAACTGAAAACACACTAAAAATGCCAAGATATCTAAGCGTCAGTGTGACTAGGATCAAATGACACTATGTTGCTGGAAAGTGGTGTAGAAACAACAAAAAACCAAAGAGGAAAATTGCTACAAAAATATAGGGAGATGGGTGTGAAACACAGGGCAACTAATGGGACCCTAAGGCAAATGACCAAAAAAGGTTTAAGATGAAACTTTGGATGGAAACAACCTATCCTTGAAGATCTAAAACAGAAAGGTACAAATCTAGAAAATATAGCTGAAAGTGTTGCAGAAACTCGGACTTCTTACTCAGCTAAACTCCTCCTATAAAGGTGTAAGCGTACTAGAAGCCTAAGGGACTAAATTCAACTTCGACGAGAAAAATAGAGTAGATCAAGACCTAAGCAGGATATGACAATGGTTAACCAACCCAACAGATATCTCTCGACAAAACCCAGAAACAAATCTGAAAAAATCCCAGAAACCCTAAAAATCGTAGATATTGACCTGATTCATGGGGGATCACATTTTTTGGGCTAGAAGGTATGGTATGGACCTCCAAATCGTACTTTTGGGGCAGAAAAGTGTGATTTATGCTCCTTGATTCCCGGTTGGCAAGTCTCGGAAAACTTTGTCGTCTCTGTTGTGGCTAGTTCCTGTTACCTACATAAAAGACCATAAAACTTACAAAAGTTAGAATTTTGACTGATCTAGTGTTAAAAAGCTAGTAAACAACATTAAGAGACTGAAAAAAGAAGAAAACCTAAGCTAAAAATTGAAGGCCACTCAGGTTTCTGGATCAGAAGTAAAAACCCAGTGGAGTTGCCAATTTTATTGTTGTGTTTTCTTCTCACAAGTGTACGAAGAGAAATCACCTAATACTATGGATGACAAATAGTCTCAACAATGTAAATGGCTACTAAACATTGTAGATCTACAACGAATGATAGAAATAAAACCTACCAAAGCCCTGATCTATGCCACGATCATAGTTAAACATCAAATTGAAATATTAATAAATGCAGGTATCTCCAATAATCCAATGGAAACCAGATATATAAAGAATATATTTTATTAAACAACACCTGTGAAGGGAACAAATAAATGTTACTAGTCCCCCTCTATGGGATGGGTTCTTGGCTATCCTCAAATGTCTTCAGCTTTTGTAGAGTCTCTCTCCTCTATAACGTACAAACCTAGCAATAAAATGTTTGAGCTCAATGGGAACTCAAATGGAAAAGAAAATGGTGAGCGACAGTGATAATAATCAGAGCTGCAACAGTGAGTGGAACAATGAAAATAATCAAAAGTGAATAATGAATGGAAACCCTTCTATTTATAACAAAATCTTAGGTTATCCTCGAATAATGAGTACTAATAAAATATTATTTATCCCATTCTAGAAATAACCACTTAGAATATTTTATTATATATGGTTAGGAGGGAAAAAGTATTTAAACTTTTATTTAGAAATAATAAATAAATAAATGATTTATTTATCGTTTCAAGAAATATGGTTAAGGAATAATAAACAAATAATGATTTATATAATTATTCCTAAGGGATTTAGTCAAACTTGACAATGAATAATAATTAATTAGTGATTAATTAGTTATTCCTAGAGAAAAATAAGATAATTAATAATTTATCTGTTTATTTTTCATAACTAGGTCAAATGGGACAAGGAATATTAATTAAAAAATGGTTTAATTAATTATTCCTAGAAGATAATTAAATAAATAGTGATTTATGTAATTATTCTTCATGGGTGTAATTATAAATTGCTTAACAAATGTGGTTTATTAAGTAATTTCTCACAAGGAAAGCAATTTTACTATGGAAAAAATGGCCTTACATGGTGTACTTGGATCCATCTAGTAAATTAAGGCTAGATGAACAACTTTTTGGTGATAACAACTCCCATAAGCGAAATGTAAGAATGAAATAAAGAAAAAAGCAAAGAATTGGCCCAACAATGAGATATGCTTAGGTACCCATGTAAAGTCTTTCATAAATGGAGAAAAAGAGAAAAACCCATACGAAAAGACTTCCCCCAAAAGGGAGAACACGAAAAAAGAAAGAAATAGAGAGAGAAACTAGGAAGTGAAGGAAGGAGGACTTAAGATGACCCCCCAACGACATTTTCCTTCACTCCAAGTGTCAGTCGTAATTGAAGAAACCTTGGCAATGCCAAGGACCTTTGTGAAAATATATGTTATATTTTCTTAAGTAGGCACATACTCTAGGGTAAGAATGATATCTTGGGTAAGTTGGCGAATGAAGTGCATATGGATCTCAATATGTTTGATTTTTTTATTCTCCACAAGATTTTTGGAAATATGAATTGCACTATGACTATCACAACATAGAATAGTATGTTGATCATGTTGAATGCCAAAATTAGTAATAACTGTCATAGCCAAAGAATAGTTTGACTAGCGAGAACTACACCTCCATACTCAATGTCTGCCATAAAAATTGCAATTATTGATTATTTCTTGCAGGACCAAGCAATAAGAGCAAAAGAAAGATTAAAAACAAAATCAAAGGTGGAATTTTGATTACAATTGATCTAGCCCAGTCAAAATATATGAAACCCACAAGATTAGGAGTACTAACAATCTACTTAATGCCAAAATTTGAGGTACCTAAATATATCTCAGAATACGTGATGAGGATCTTGGGAGAATCAAGAAACTATCCCTACTACATAAGTAATGTTAGGTCGAGTATGAGTCAAATAGAGTAGATTTCCAACTAGTTGTCGATACAATGTAGCATTCACTTGTGGTGAGGTGAAACTAGTGCTAAGAGTAACACCTGACTAAAAAGGAGTAGGTACAGGCTTACAACTATCCATGACAAAGCATTGAAGTAAATCAAGAGCATATTTTTGTTAGAAGATGGAAATCCCTTGTGAAGAGTGGTGAATCTGCAATCCAAGAAAGTAATGTAGCAAGCCAAGGTCCATCATATAAAACTTTCCCGTTAATGCTTTTTTAACATTCTGAAACATAGGTGCTGAACTCCCTGTGAGGATCAAATCATCCATATCTAAAACTAGAATCAATAAATCAAAGCCCTGTCTTTGAGTGTAAACTGCAGGATTGGAATGATAACCGTTTAACCCTTAAACAAGCAGAAAACTATCCATCTTCTCATACCAAGCTATAGGACCTTAATTAACACCATACAAAGAACACCAAAACTTGTAAATAAGTGAAGAATCCTACACAAAACCAAGAGGATGCTCCATGTAACTATCCTCGTGTAGAAATCCATGCAGAAAAGAATTATTTACATTCATTAGGTAAAGGCTAACCAACCTTGAGAGGCAGCTAGAGAAAGCACAAGATGTATACAATCCATCTTGGTAATAGGGGTAAATATTTTGGAATAATCAATCCCTTCAACCTATGAAAATCCCTTGGCCAAAAAATGTGCCTTATGTTTGTCAATAGATCCATCTATGTCAAATTTGGTTCTATAAACCCACTTGCAACAAAGCAACTTATGACCTTTGGGAAGAGGAACAAGATCCCAGGTATGATTCTTCATCAACGAAGAATACTCTTCTATGATGGTAGCTTTCCACTCAAGTATTCCAACAACATCATAAAATTGTTGTGGATATTCTGAAATGGCATCATTGAAAGGAGACATTCCTCTAAACTTGATCTATATTTGTGCATGAACGAAATGAAATACATACATAAACAAAAACACAGAGATGAAATGAAAACATAATTGTAATTAACTAATAACAAAGCACTGAAAATTGTTACATGCGAAATGGAAATAGACTAGTTCGGGCAATGGTAGCTTATCTCTGAGAAGAGATGTGGAAATTATATGCCTTTTGAACTATGTTACAATGAGGCCTGGAGGCCTTTTCATCATTAAGAAACAATGGGAAACCCTAAACATCTGAAAAATTAACCGTAGGAGATGAAGCGCCAAAGGCTTGTGGACCCCATTGGGGTTAGTTGGAATGTCAACTTCCTAGGGTTGTAACTTTGGAATACAGTCTTCATTTGACTATCATAATACCTTGTTTCGAAGATCTCCAAAAAATGTCTTTTAGGCCCTTAAAATAGCTTCAGAAGTTTAGGACCCGAAAAACTACCAAAAATTGTAAGTTGTGCTACAATTAAGGAAACTAAAAGAAACAAAAGTGGGGGTCCAAGTGGAATAGGAAAGTGGCCACCAATATCCACCTAGATCAGTCCTCCCCCCTTAGGAAGTAATGGTCCCCATTACGTTCAGTGCCTCCATCAGATGTGGAAACTTTTGCTGAACTTGGTCCTTGGTGAGCCACTTGCCTTGGTGCAGGATTTGGCCAACTTTGACAAGCTGATGCAGTTGGATATTTTGTTGGCAAGTGGTGTTGATTTGTGTGTCGATAATGCAATCATTTTTGCCCTATTCCATGCAGCCTGGGTTGAGCTCTGTTGGTGTTAGTTGTTATGCAATGTCTGATGTGTCTAGAAATGGTGGAAAATATGGCTAAAGGTAGTCGACATTGAACACTGGGTGCATGCCAAGGAATGGGGGAATGTTGAGCTCAGAAGCGTTATCACCCATAGCCTTAGTAATGGTGTAAGTCCGGTATCAGAGTGGTCATATCTTCTAATGGGATCCAGGAAGGTGTTCTTTCTGCAAATGCAACCAAACTTTTTTGCCTAACTAAAACTTATGTGGCACAAAATGTTGATCATGTCACTAATTGTGCATTGGACTTATCCATGATGTTGTGAACCTGCTGGAAAATGTGTTGGTTTTGTTCAATAAACATGGTTTCTTTATCATCCTCTGACTATACATGTGTGTATTTTGTCTGTGTAGTCACAGGAGGCATGACAACATCAATAAAAAAATCGCTGAAATCCCAAACCCACTTGAAAGAGACTGCAACCATTCGAGCTATGGAGAACTTGATTATAAATGTGTTGCACATAGGGAAGCCTCTCATCCCATGTTCATGTATGCTTGGAGTTGTACATACATAGTATGTGCACTATCATCCTATTGATGACCTTTATCTGGCCATTAGTTCGGAGATGGAATGCAATCAACTTGGTGAGTTTCATGTCTAATATTTTCCAAAGTCTCGACCAGAATGTGCTCAGGAACCTGCTATCCCAATATGACATAATGTTCTATGGGATCCCAAAATGTACCTACACTCATTCAAAGAAAATCTTGGAAGTTTCCTATGTTGTGATACTCTTATTGCAAGACACTAATATAGCCATCTTAGAGAATCTGTCCACGACCACAAATACATAGTCATTACCATGCTTGGTAGAAGAGAGGCTAGACAGATAGTCCATGGAGATAAATTCTCAGAGTTGGTTGGAAGTATGCAAAGGAGTGTAGAGTATGCAAAGGAGTGTATAGACCTTGCTTCTTGATGGTTGGCTTGGCGATGGCATAGGCAGTGCAAGATCTGATATATTTTCCAACATCTGGTTGGAATTTGGGCTAATAAAAGTACTTTTGCAGTACAACAATAGTTTTGTCCACACCAAAGTGTCCTATGACCCGATTGTAGTGCACCTCCCAAATCATCTTGGCACACTCACTTGAAGGAACACCAATGTGGCCCAAGTAGCAAAATAATGCGTCCTGGAGGTGGAAATCTAGAACTTTCTTTCCATCCACTAGAATTTGGTATGTGGTGGCGAAATTTGGATCATTTTTGTATAGTTTCGACCATTCAGAGGTCTCAGATCATAAGAGGTGAGAACAATAGTCAATTCTTCAACTGGGGGTTAACTGAGGCAATCTGCAACATGATTGGTGCTTCCATTTTTGTATTTAATGATCAAGTGGAATTGTTGCAGATATGTAGAACACTTCTGATGGCAATCGTTCTACAACTTCTCATGTGTTTGTATAAACTGAAGAGGTCGGTCATCTATGTAGATGATTGTCTCCTTCCCTAGAATGTAATGTTTCCCTTGTCGGTAATCTTGCACAATAGAATACATCTCTTTATCATAGGTGGGGTACTTCTGAATTGTATCAGAAAGTGTCTCACTATGTAAGGCCAATAGATGCCCTTGTTGGGTGAGGACTGCACCAATATCATAATCGGAGGTGTCTGTCTCAATTTCAAGTGGTTGTTGCGGGTCTAGCAATGTGAGTACAGGTGCAAAGCAGAGGTGGTGCTTCAGCTCAACGAATGCATTTTGTTAGGACTCAAACTAGGAAAAAATTGCTTTTGCTCCACCCTTGGTAATCTGACTCAAAGGCCAAGTGATATAGGAGAATCCCAACATGAACCTCCGATAAAAATTGGTAAGGCCCAAAAAGTTGTGAAGCGTTGTTAGAGTGGTCAGGGCTGGCCAATCCTTTATGAATTGGATCTTAGCAGGGTCCACATGCACGCCTTGCTCATCTATGATGTAACCCAGATATTGGACCTGACTATTGCTAAAGGTGTATTTCTCCAAGTTGGCACACAACTTGTGCTACTACAGGGTTTGAAAGACCTGTCGAATGTGTTGCAAGTATTCTTCCCAACTCTTGCTGAAGATAAGGATGTCATCCAGATCATAAACCATGAACGAATTGGTGAAGGGCCACAAGATGTCGTCCATTAGCCTCATAAAAGTTGCAGGGGAATTTGTCAACTCGAAAGGCATCAACAACCATTTAAAAAGGCCTTCCTTGGATTTGAAGGTGGTATTTCATACATCTGTGGGCTCTATTAGTACCTGATAATAGACAGACTACAAATGGATCTTGTTGAAATACTTGGCCCCCTTGAGCTAGTCCAGAAGGTCATCAATCTATGGGATTGGATACTTGTTCCTAACAATTTTTTATATAGTGCTCAATAATCAATGCAGAGCATCCAAGTCCCATCCTTCTTTTGTACAAGTATAATCAAGCTCCCAAAAGGTGAGGAACTTGGTCGGATGTGCCCTTTTTGCAGCAACTCTTGGATCTACCACTTGATCTCTTTGTTTTCCATAATGGAGTGGCGGTATATCAACCCATTGGGTAGAGGTGCTCCAGGAGTCAGATCAATTGAATGCTTGACCTAATGGAGCAACGGTGCCCCTGTGGGCGAGGAAAATATGTCCCTATATTCTTCCACGACCTCATTCACCTGCTTCTGCTACATGGAGGAACCCTTTTCGGGGGAAACAGATGTGGCCATGATCTCCTCCTTATTTTGAGAGTGAATCAGAAAGAAAACAAATTTTCTAGTCTGGGAGATGATCTTAATACCTTTCTTAGCATAGATCAAAGAGATGGTGGTATGCATGGCTACCTCTAGTATCCTGTATAACTTATTGCTAAAAGTAATAATAACAATGCATGGCCTAGACTCATACATAACATGATGCTTCCACAACTATGGTTAGCCTAATAATACATCATAAACTTAAAGAGGAGCAATGCCACACAATACCTCATTTGTGAAGGGTTTGATGTTGCAGATAAGGTGACACTACTAGCTGACACAAAGATCTTGTCCTTGGTGTTGGGTTGTGTTATATTCTTTCCATGAATACCCTGCACGTGGTATATTAGGTGGGTGGACCTACCTATGGTTTTGTGCATGGATTCCACACATGGTTTTGGGCGTGATGTTTTTCTGTCCATGGTATTTTGTAGATCTGGTTAAGGGAACTATGACTATCTTCTAATCTAGGGTTAATGGATTGGGGTTTATGGATGCTTCGACATGTATATATATAAGTATAGTAACATTGAAAGGGACATAATGAAAAATCAATCTGGTAGTCCCGATTTTGGGATCCAGGGGAATATATTTGTATATATCTATTTTATGTGTTATGCTCTTGCCGTTGTTTATTTTCT
Organism: Pinus tabuliformis; assembly: GCA_031772625.1. Taxonomy (NCBI): domain Eukaryota; kingdom Viridiplantae; phylum Streptophyta; class Pinopsida; order Pinales; family Pinaceae; genus Pinus; species Pinus tabuliformis. Next base: position 151,559,306 of record CM062812.1, read on the forward strand.
ACTTTTAGAATTCGTATGCTGGTAATTTCTATACAGGGTTAAAACCTACATTTGGTATCAGAGTTTTTTTGGCTTCAAGGGGACACCTTTGCTGCTAAGGGGTTTTTTCTCGGGCCTGTGGTAGATCCTATTCATTGGGAGAGCTAAGGAATCTATTCTTGTGATGAAAGAAGATGGCAAGCAGTGGAAAGATAAAGATCGAGAAATTTAATAGTCAGATTTTTGAGTTGTGGAAACTCAAGATGGAAGATCTGTTGGTGGATGAAGATCAGTGGATCGTGGTAGATTTGGGTACTAAACCAATAACAATGTCAATTGAAGACTGGGTGAAGTTGGATTGGAAGGTAAAGAGCACAATACGATTGTGTGTCTCAAATTCAGTATTGCTAAATGTATCAAGGGAAGCTTCGGCAAAGGCTTTGTGGGACAAGATAGGGACTTTGTACCAATCTAATTCTCGAGTGAATAAACTATTCCTATGGAAAAAGTTGTATAACCTAAGGATGAAAGATGGAAACTCAGTGACAAAGCATCTGAATGCATTTAATATTGTGGTAAACCAGTTATTATTTGTTGATATTAAAATTTCAGATGAAGATAAGTGCATCAGTTTGTTGTGTTTTCTACCAGATTCGTGGGATAGTCTGGTTGTTGCAATAGGTAGTAATGAAACTACCTTGCAGTGATTTGGATTTAGACAGGAACACAACAAATTACAGATAAAACCATAAATACAAAGATGCAGCAGAAATAACACTTCATTTCATTAATAACAAATACTAAAATATGCTTACAAACAAAATGGAAATAAGACTAGCTCGGGCGATGGTAGCTTATCCCTAAGAAGAGATGTGGTGGATACATGCCTATGAAATGTGTTACAATGAGGCTAAAAGGCCTATTTATTATTGATAAACAATGGAAAACCCTACACATCCAAAAACCTAACTTTAGGAGATGAAGCACCAAACTATGGACCCCCTTTGGGTAAATTGGTACATCAACTTCCTGGAGTCGTAACTTTGGCTTATGATCTTCATTTGACATGCACAATACCTCATTATAAAGATCTATTCGAGGAGTACAACTTTTGAATGGACAACTTCCCCTTATGGCCCATGTTGGCCCGGCTTTTCCCGAAAACGTCATTTAGGGTCATAAAATGGCTCCGGAAGTTCAAGACCCAAAAAACTACCAAAAATAATAAATTGTGCTACAAATAAGGAAACTAAAAAACTGAAAGAGATAATGGTGGTGGTCCAAGTGGAATAGGCGGGTGGACACCAATATCGACCTAGATCATGTAGTTTGATGAAGTAGTCTCATCCTTGTTGTCAGAGGAGATGAGACAGAAAAATATGGAAGGTCAGAATGGTGATACCTTGTCTATACGAGGATGGTCCCAGAACATAAACAAAAATAAATCCTCAAGTGGGAGATCTAAATCTAGAGGGAGATCTAAATATCTAGGAAACCCTGTAAAGGTGTGCTAGAAATGTGGAATGGAAGGGAACCTCAAAAGGGACTCTAAATATAAAGCTCCTGAGAAAGGAAAGGGATCTGGTGATGCTCCTTTTGCAGAGGTGAAAACCACCTCAGGTGAAGGTGGGTATGTGTGCTTGGTTTCTTCTTCAAGTACACATGTAAATCATGAGGCATGGTTGATTGACTCAGGTGCATACTTTCACTTCACTCCCCATAGAGAGTGGTTTTGCGAGTATTAGAAATATGATGGTGGTGATGTCTTCTTAGGGGATGAAAGGAAGTCTAGAATCATTGGTCGCAGAAAAGACAAGTTGAAGTTGCAAGGTGGAAGGATTATAACACTTTTGGGTGTTCTGCATATTCCTGCATTGGCCAGAAATCTGATTTTTGTAAAGCTGGATGATGCAGGTGCAAAAGCAGTGTTTGAGAAAGATACCTGCAAGATGGTTCGAGGAGCACTATTATTGATGCAGGGAGTTTGTATTATAACTCTGTACAAGCTTCAATTTAGCACTATTATTGATGGGTGCAATAGTTCTATGGTTCATAAAAGTGGAGAAGAAAATCTAGTGGTATTTGGAGAAAAGACCATGATATGGCATCAAAGGCTTGGACATATTGGAGAGAAGGGTCTTTGAATACTTCATGGTAATGGTATGATAGAAGGTATGTCTAATAGCTCTCTAAATTTTGATTTCTATGAAAATCATGTATATGGGAAGAAGAATCAGGTGAGTTTCCTCTCTGGTGGTAAGAGAGTGAAATAGATATTAGAGCTTGTGCATAATGATGTGTTTAGACCTATATTGGTTCCACCACTGGGAAATTTTGTGTACTATGTATCATTTATAGATGAATTCTCGAGGAATACATGGATATATTTCCCCAGGAAGAAATTTGAAGTCTTCGACGGGTTTAAATAATTTAAGGCTCTGGTGGAAAACTAGACAGAGAAGAAGATAAAGGTGCTGAGGACAGATAATGGTGGAGAGTTTTGCAAGAAGGAATTTGAAGAGTTCTGTAAGAAGTGCGGTATAACACGGAAGAAGACTACTACTCCATACACACTTGAGAAAAATGGAGTTGCATAAATAATGAACAAGACATTGATGGAAAGGGAAAGAAGCATGTTCAGTGGTGCTGGGTTAGGATAGGAATTCTAGGCAGAGGCAGTGGAGACTGCATGTTACCTGGTCAACAGATCACCTTCATCAGTGTTGGAGGATAAGCCTCCACAAGAGGTATGGACTGGTAAGAAACCTTCTATTTCACATATGAGGGTATTTGGATGTGATGCATATGTACATGTTCCAAAGGAGAAAAGAACAAAGTTGGATAGTAAATATGAAAAGTGCATCTTTAATGGGTATAAGGATGGTTTAAAAGGTTATAAGCTTTGGAACCCAGAAACAAGAAAGATTGTGTACAACCGAGATGTGGTGTTTAGAGAGGTGAAAAATGTTATTAAATGTGAAGTAAGGAACCTGAGAAGGGTTTGAGCTAAAGGAAGAAGAATCAGACTCTACAACAAAAGAGGAATCAAAAGATGAAGAGCCACAAACTCAGGCTGTGAGAATATCAGTTCGAGAAAGAAAGCAGCCAGAAAGGTGTAGTCCATTTGCTTTCTATTCAAATTTTTCATTATCTATTACTGATGATGATCCCATAACTATGAGGGAAGCAATAGATTCATAGGATGGAAAACTCTGAAAACAAGCCATGGATGATGAAACGACATCTTTGCACAAACATGAGGCTCGATATCTACTGGAGTTCTCGGCTACAAGGAAACCCATTGGCAGAAAATGGGTGTTCAAGAAGAATATGAATGCATAAGGAAAGGTGGAGAAATACAAAGCTTGGTTGGTAGCAAAAGGTTATTCCCGGGTGTCAGGAATTGATTTTGGTGATATTTTTTCTCTTTTTTCCAAGGTAGCTTCTATTAGATTACTTTTATTTGTTGTTGTTGTTTTTGGTTTTGAGGTAGAGCAGATCGTTGTGAAGGAAACATTTCTTCACAGGGATTTGGAAGAAGAGATCTACATGAAGCAACCTGAAGACTTTGCGGTGAAGGGTAAGAAAGAATTGGTATGCAAGTTAAAGAAGTCTTTGTATGGGTTAAAACAGTCACCAAGGATGTGATATCAAAAATCTAATACATTTATATGGGGACTTGGCTTCACCAGAAGAAAAGAAGATCACTGTGTTTATTTTAAATTAATTGGTGACCATGTTATTTATCTGGTCTTATATGTGGATGATATGTGTTCATTGGAAATGACAAATAAATTATTCAGGATATGAAGATCCAATTGTCCTCCAAGTTCAAAATGAAAGACCTTGGTGCTACAAACTATATTTTGGGCGTGGAAATTAAACAAGATCGGGCAAAGAGGAAGCTTTGGTTAAACTAGAGGAAGTATGTCGAGACAATACTGCAGAGGTTTAATATGCGGGATAGTAAACCAGTGAAGGTTCCTATTCCTACAAGTGTAAAGTTATATGCTGAATTGTGTCCCAAGACACAAGAAGAGGAATATGACATGTCTCGTGTTCCATATGCAAGTGCAATCGTTAGCTTGATGTATGCAATCGCATGTACTAGAGTAGGTTTATGTCAAAACCAAGGAAGGAACATTGGACAACAGTGAAGCGGGTTTTTAAGTATTTGAGTCTTACTAGTGATTATGGTTTGTGCTACCAAGGAAGACCAGGATTGGGCAAAGTTTTTGACATCCATGGCTTTGTTGATGCTGACTGGGCCAGAAATTTAGATTAGAGAGACTGGGTATGCTTTTAACCTATTTGGAGGTGAAGTTATTTGGATGAGTAAGAGATGGTCTGTAGTGGCACTTTCAACTCCAGAGACAAAATACATGGCAATGACTTATGCAAGAAAGGAAGCAGCATGGTTGCAGAGATTGTGTTCAAGTATGGGGTTCGCACAACAAGCTATAAGGATAGACTGTGACAACCAAAGTGCAATTTTCTTGGCAAAGAACCCTACTTATCATTCAGAGACAAAGCACCTTGATGTTCAATTCACTTTGTGAGGGATATGGTTCAGGAAAAAAAGGTGTTGCTGGTAAAGGTGGACACTTTGAAGAACACTGCAGATGCATTGATAAAGTTTATGAGCACCGAGAAGTTCTCTTGGTGTAGAGAAACAATGGGAATTGTAGGGCTGGAACAATGACAAAGCTCTCCTGTGGGCCCCTATGGAAAGAAAACAACAAGTGGGAGAATGTTGGGTTATCTTATATTCTTTCCACAACTACCCCATGTGCGGGGCCTCAAAGGGGGGGCAGTTGCCCCCTCGACTGCAGGGGGGCGGTAGCCCCCCTACACAGGGTCTAGGGTAGCACCCTGGGAAGATTTTTTTGAACCCTATATTAGGTGGGCGAACCTATCTATGGTTTTGTGCATGGATTACGCACATGGTTTTTGGCATGATGTTTTTCTATCCATGGTATTTTGTAAATCCAGTCAAGGGAACTACAATTATGTTATAATCCAAGGTTAATGGATTGGGGTTTATGGATGCTTCAGCATGTATATATATGTATTGTAACATTGAAAGGAACATAATGAAAAATCAATTTGGTAGTCTCGGTTTTTGGATCCAAGGGAAAATATTTGTGGATATATGTTTTATGTGTTATGATCCCACCATTGTTTATTTTCTATTTTTAGAATTCGTATGCAAGTAATTTCTATAAGGGGTTAAAACCTACATTTGGTGAAGCCACTCGAAACTATATGGCTACGGCTGTGGTGTGGTCAGAGGCTCAATCGCTTAATGACTTTTGCTAAGATGAGGTTATTTTGGCTCCCACTAATGACAATGAACTACAATGGTGACCCCTTCACCCACGTCTGTGAGTGGAAGAGATGCTCCCTTTCCTCTAGATCTTTAGGCTCAATCTTTTGGAATTTGGTGGTGGAAATAGTGGCATTGGGATCTGCATCAATAATCTACTTCCCTTTGTCATTCCCCTTATTGGGATCTGACTCAGAGTTGGAACATGCATCTGACTTTGAAGCATTTAGCTTGAGCACTAGTGACTACTTGGCAAGACACTCACTGGTGGTGTGAGCAGAGATCTTGTGGAACTCACACCAATTCCCCGTGTCCTTCTTCGTCGTCATGGTGATATTATTTTTTTGAGGCTTCGATGGGTTATCCTGGGTCACCCCTGCTTGGATTTTCCCTGTGTTATGTAGTTTGGTGGCGCCTTCATCAAGGTGGCACCAGAAATGCTCAGAATTTAGAAGTGACTTTGAAAAAGGTCAAAAATAAAAGCTACCGGATTGAAGTGGAACCAGTACCCTATCATAGTTCTTGTTGTCCTAATTCCAACAACGTGAACGACACTCAAATTTGAGTTTGTATGCTCAAGATATTTGCTGTCAAATCTTTGGTCAAACTAGGCCCAACGGTAGCCACTAACAAGGCAACAATTTGGAATTTTCCAGCGCACGAGTTCCGATTGCCAGAACGGGCAAATTTGTTGCCGAAATTTTAACTATATATTAAAATATGGGTGGCGGGCCACCACCCCCAGCCACCCGACCCGTCCATCATATAAGTTGAAGTTATATATGGGGAGAGGCCACCAAAATGGCAAACCCGCTACCCACACCCTCCATATTGCAGCATTCAACCAAATTTGGGGGGTCGGTGGGGTTTGAACTCACCTGGCCAGCTAGCCAGCCCGCCACCCGGGTGGCCCCAAAATAACCAATAGCCCACAATTTTCAAATAACAAATGTGCTCATTTTTAAAAAAAATTACAACCGCCACATAACAATACGAGCCCAGATGGGAGGTCACAGGGTTGGAACCGTGACCTTCCTCGAGCTATCCTTAGCACTCCGCCAACTGCCCATCAGGGCTTTCCTTAAACACTCTGTCCATTTTTTTTTTATAAAAAACCACCAACTGTGTGATTCGATGGGGACAGAGGAGGCTGAGCAGAAGAGAGTGTGTGGAACCAGGAGCCAAGGATAAACCTTGCCCAATCATGCACAAATTTTGAGACATAATGTTCCACAAAATATTCCATGCAGGATCAGTGAGGAATGTAAAAGATTTCCTAAAGGCAAAAAATTCACAGTGACAGAATCATGCCAAGTTTATACTCAAATGAACCAGAATTTTGCAGGGAATGTGATGGTATGATCTGTTTCCTCATTTGAGCTGCATAATTTCAAGTAGTAAGCAATGAGGAATCTTTGTAGAATCTTGACGAATCTAAAAGATTCCCTTGGAGGCTGATTTTTTACAGAGACAGAATGATGTTGACTTTATAGTCATTTTTCTTAGAATTTCACAATGAGCACAATAGTGTGCTCATAATTTTCATCCAAACAGCATATTTTCCACCCATCTCTAGGAAGGAATCTTTGGGGGAATCTTCAAGATTCCCAAGGGTCCAACTTTTGGCAGTTTCATAAAGGGGCCAAGTTTATAGTCATTTGATACAATTTCGCACTACGAGTTCAATGGTGTAGTAACAATGTAAACTTTGAAACGGGAACTGATACTGTTACCCGTTTCGTAGAGATAGCAAAAAATTGACCCGATTTTGAAAAGGGGCAATGTAGAACACACATATTTTTTTTAGAGCATAGTTTTTGGCACTTTAAATAACCGATACAATTACCCGTTTCGTAGGGGTAGTAAAAACGTGACCCGATTTTGAAAAGTGGTAATGCAGAATAAAATTCTTTTTTTTTGGAGCATATTTTTGACACTTTAAATTTTCTTATGTATCAAATATAAATATTTGTTTTTAAATGTTAGTGATTTTCATGCTGATTTTCAAACGTGGTGATGCAATGTGTTGATGCTACTTTTTTCTTAGAAGACTTATTTTCACACTTAAAAATTTATTATGTCCATTTTTTTTTTTTAAATTATGATTACTTAACGAATTTTCAAGTTGTTTTAATTTTTTTTTAAATGTTGATTTCTTAAAAAAAAACAAATATAAAAATATATAAAAAAAAGACAAAAAACAAAATAAAAAATGTTAAAAAATAAATGATTATCTCATAAACCATAAAAGAATTTGCAAACAAAAAAACAAAATTTAATATATATATATATATATATATATATATATATATATATATATATAATTAAGGAAAAAAACAAACAAAACATATATATATATATATATTTAAAAAAAAAAAAAACTAGATTAAAAAAAATAGAAAATTAACAAAAATAAAATAAAAAAACTAGTAAAATTAATATTAAAAACATTTTAAAAAAACTAAAAAAAACTCAAATTATATAAAAAAAAAAACCAAAAAAATATGAAATTTTAAAAAATATATATTTATTTTCAAATGAAAAAAAAAAACTAAAAACATTTAAACTTTTAAAGAATGTGTATTTTTAATTTTATATATATATATATATATATATATATATCTTAATTTTTTATTTAAAAACGAAAAAATTAAAAAAAAAAAAAAAAAAAAAAATTTAAAAAAAAAAATATTAAAAAACTTAAAAAAAAATTAAACAATTTTTTTTATTTATAAAAAAAAAATATTAAAAAATTTAAACACATTTTTTTAAACAATTTTTTTTTTTTTAAATTTAAAAAAGATTTAATAATTTTATTTTTTGATTAAAAATTAAAACATTTAAAATTTAAAAGTTTAAATATTAAAAAATTAAAAATATTATTAAAAAAAAAAAAAAAATTTAACGTAATTTTTTTTCAAAAAAAAAATATTACTGTGGCCCCTCCACTCCCCTGCCACCCGTGGTGGCATGACCCTGGGCAGAGGGTCTGCATGCAGGCCCTTTGCCCAGGGCCGCGCCACCATGGGCGGTGGGCCGGCGGAGGGGCGATTCTCAGAAGCGCCCGGGTGGGCAGGCAGAGGGGTGATTCTTAGAATCGCCCCTTCGCCCACCCATCGCGAGCAGAGGGGCCACCGTAATTTTTTTTAAATAAAAATAATAAGTTAAAAAAAAAAATCAATTTTTTTTAATAATATTTATTTATTTAATTTTTTAAATTTTAAATAAAAAAATTAAATTTGTTTAAAAAAAATTTAAATTTTTTTAATAATTTTTTTATGGTTTATGAGATAAATTTTTTTATTGAACTGAGACTTCTGCGATCCATATCAATTTTATTGAAGAATCTTTGGCGAAAATCACATAGAAAAACTTATGTCGATGTGTTTCGAACCATCTAGTGTGGTTCATCGTTAGGACAAGTTGAATGAGCAGGTCACATTTAGCACATTAAATAGACATGGCAGAGAAACCATGACTCAATGGCTAAAAATAACAACTATGATAACGGCTAGTTTGACCAAGAAAAAGGGAAATTTATTATTATTAATAATTTATTTTTTTTAAGTAAATCAAAAACTAATAATTTCAAGTATGTTGAAAAATTAAAATGAATAAAATTAAAAATTATATAAAATGAATTACTTTTATAATTTTAATAGTTAGTTATAAACGTCAAACATATTGTTATTATTAATAATATTTACTTTTAAAACTAAAATTAATAATAAGAAAATAAATAAATAATAATAATAATAATAATAATATGTTGAAAAATTAAAATGAATTAAATTAAAAATTATATAAAATGAATTACTTTAAATATTTTTTAGTTATAAACGTTGAACATAGAGTAATTGTTCGTCAAAAAAGAAATATATTACAATAAAAACAATTAATTTAAGGAACCCAAAAGTATATTAGTTTTAAATTAGATTAATTTAAAATTTATTTTTATAAAATAAAATAAAATTAATACACAAAGAGACTACAAAAATTAATAAGTAAAATACGTAATTATAAATAAAACTAAATGTATTAAGAACCATTAATAGTTTAAATTAAATAACTAATATGAAATTAATATTATAATTAAATAATTCAACTTGTCCTGACAATGAACCACACTGGATGGTTCAAAACGCGTCGACATAAGTTTTTCTATGTGATTTTCGCCGAAGATTCTTCAATATAATTTTTTTTGTATAACATTTTTTATTTTTATTTTTTGTCTTTTTAAATATATCTATTTTTAAGTAATCAACATTTTAATCTTAATTTTAGTAGTTTTTAATTTTTTTTGTTAATTTTCTATTTTTTTTAAATCCAGTTTGTTTTTTTTTTTTTTTTTTGTTATTGTTTTTTTAATTTTTCTATTTTTACCTACTTAATTTTATAGTTTATTTTAATGTTTTTTTTTTCTTTTCCGTATTTTTTTTCTTTTGCCAATTTTTTTATGGTTTACAAGATATATATATATATATATATATATATATATATATATATATATATATATATATCCTTTTTTTAAATATGTTTCTTTTACTATTTATTTGTTTATAATTTTTGTTTTTATTTTTAGTTTTTTAATTTTTATCATATTTTTTTTTATGTTTGATTTTTTTTGTCTTTTTTATATATTTGATTTTTTATTATTTTTTATATTTTTTATGTTTTGTTTTTAGTATATATTTTAATTTATTTTTTGTTATTTATTTTTACTTTTTTTCTTGTGTTTTTTCATTGTTTTAATTTTTTATTTTATTCTATGTTTTCATTATTTTTTTAAAATTTTAATGTATTTCAGGGTCATGATAAAATATTTTACGCCATTATTTCGAAATGTTGAAATTTGACCCTTGAAAAAAAAAGTGTTATCTCAGTGTCAACACTTTTTGAGGGTGTTTTTTGGACAATTTTTGCACAAAAAAATGGTTTTCACCGCCATTTTTAAAACATGTTGAAAATTTACCCTAGAAAAAAAAAAGTGTTATTCCAGCATCAACACTTTTCGTTTTTAGCACTGTTTTTGATGTTTTTACGGGTTTTTTTTGTCAGAGTTCCCGTTTTGAGTTTAGAGTTCCCATTTCAAAGTTTACATTGTCTAGTCCATTTCATCATCAGAGCTTCACATTTTTAGGCCATCCCTAAAAGTTGAGGTATATGATGCAGTGATGCCATTTCTTTCTTTTATTTGCTGAGATGATGATTTTGTTGTTGATATCCTTCTTTCCATTATGTTGAAGGATACTTGTATGCCACGTCATGTGATAATTTATTATCTTGTCATGCAAGGAGGGCCCATACGAGTGAGAGTTCCTATAGGGGAATGTCTCGTGGAGAGACATGCCACTCTAGTTAAGGGAGTTTATCCTTGTAATAACAAATAATATACCATGTACATCATCATTATCTTGCATCATTTAATGAAGCGACCTCCCCACCCTTGACACCGGGGCCAGAGACGTAACCCACATTGGGTGAACTTTGTTATCAATGTGTGTGTGTCCTTTGATTTGATGGTCATAATTATGTTTCTTATTCTTTAAAGCATGCACATGTGGCTTTTCATACTCTTTCAGATGCAATTATTCTAACATCATAGAAGTAAAAGATCTTGGTTAATTCTAGTAGCTAAAGAGATCCACATCAAGTTTGGTATCAGAACGGTCTTCTTACTAATATCTATTGTGAGTGTAAATGACAACCAAAGATTGAACGTGCAACAAGGAGAAAAATGGAGAACAACAAAGATCTCTATGAGGACCTCCTCGGGATGGCACGCATGGTATATTTAATGTATGCATATTATGAGGAGAAGATGGCAAGAGAGGAACATGAGAAAGAAAGAGCAGAGGACAATGCTCCATCTCCATCTTCTAGTGATCATTCTTCTTCACCATCGTCTTCTCATCATTTAGATGAGGATATCAATCATAGCCTCCAAGTAAATAATGTTGAGTTGAGGAGACTTCTAAGAGAAGAAAAATAGGAGAAGTAGATATTGAAGCTTCAGTTACGAACAACGAAAAAGGCCTTGGAAAAATTGAAGCGCAATGAAGGCTTAGCGAAGCCATCATCACCTGCTTCAGAATCGACAGCTGAGGTAAACCATGTTGGTAGTTCTTCAATTTCATTTTCACATGATGTTGTTTCTATTGGAAACATGGAGATACCCATTTTAGGAACTAGCATGAGACTCCTTACCAAGATGGGCTATAAAGGAGGAGGACTTGGTGTTAATGGCCAAGGAATGACTCATCCATTAAAGGTTATACAAAGACCTCGATTTGCAGGTTTTGGGTACACTAAAGGAGAGTGTTCAAAGGAAGAATAAGAAGCTTCCAAGGAATTTCTGAAGATATCGAGGAAAGAGGATGATTGGAACACATCACAATCCTCCCATGATAGTGCACCTTGTAGAGGAAGAGCTAAGGCAAGCTCTCATCACCGGGATTGCACCAGAGACAACTAAGAGAGGTATAAACAGTCTTAGTATTCTAAAGTTCATTTTGATTACGAGCATATTATTAATGATGAGCAGAAATCATGGCATAGAAAACCATGTATTTTTGTGGTTTGAATAACCATGTGGTTGCCAAGTGTTGGAAGAGAATGGAAGCAAGAAAGAGGATGACACATGAAACGCCTTCTCCACATTAGGGAAGGAAGAAGGTTAAGAAGGTCTGGAGGAAAAAGGATTTTTTCAATCATTGCAATAGAGGTGGACATCAAAGAGCCACATGTTGGAGGCTCCATCCAAAATAGTGTCACAAGGACAAAGCACCCGTACAAGAACCAACTGGTGAAAATGTGCACCAAGAAAATCTGCCACAAGGAAATGACCAATTCACTTTTATGAGCAAGAGATGGTTTTACTAGGTTTGGTAGCTTGTCATGGCTGCATTTTGTAAATCATGTGTTGCAATATAATTGTAAAAGTGATGATGATTTTTCCATCGCTTATTAAACCAACGATGATGTTGTGGCCCTTTTATTGATAGTTGGGGTATTGGTTTCTATTATGATGTACACTTAACCAAAAAGCATGTGTTATAAGCTCTTGGCAAGTATGGGCATGTTTGGGTCATCATTGGTCATGTAATTGAACATGTAGTTTGAAAATATTGTACTACAGGTTTGCAGAGGATGTAGGTGTCAGTTCATCACTTATAGCTCTGAAGAAGAAGGATGAAGGAGAAGGAACTGTGACCTGTTAGGACACTTGTCATGAAAACAATGTAACATAACAGTTGCAGATTAAGTTCATTCTTTTGGAGGACCAAAAGCTCCTCAGTGGAAAGGAATGATCTAGGTGGCTCCAAAAATGCTAAGAATTCAGAAGTGGCTTCTGAAAAGCTCAAAAATCAAAGTTTCCATATTGAAGTGGAACCAAGACTAGATCATATTTCTCATCATCCTTATTCCAGACATGAATGAAACTCAAGTACAAGTTCATATGCTCAAGATATTCGTAGTAAAAGTTTTGGTCAAACAAGGCCCAGTGGTAGCCACTGATGAGGCAACAATTTGGAATTTTCTAGCGTATGGATTCCAGCCGCCGAAACAGGCAAATTTGTCACCTATTTAATTTGTCTAGTAACCCTTAAAAACTACCACCAGAATTTTAACTATTTCTATATAAAACAAAAAAAAAAAAAAATATGGATGGCGGGCCACCCACTCCCACCACCCCACCCGTCCATCATATAAGTTGAAGTTATATATGGGGGTAGGCCACTAAAATGGCGGACCCGCCACCCAAGTCCTCCATATTTCAATGGTCGACGAAATTTGGGGGCTAGTGGGGTTTGAACCCACCCAGCCAACTTGCCAACTGGCCACCCTAGCGGCCCCAAAATAACCAACAACCCGCAAATTTCAAATAAAAAACGCTCCCATTTAAAAAAAAATACAACCACCACATAACAATACATGCCCAGATGGGAGGTCATGGGGTTGGAACTCGTATCTGCCAGAGGCTATCCTTAGCACTCTTCCAACAACCCATCAGGCCTTTCCTTGAACACTTCACCCAATTTTTTTATAAAAAACCTCCAACTATGCTATTTGATGGGGACAAAGGAGGTTGAGCAGAAGAGAGTGTGTGGAACTAGGAGCCGAGAAGGAATCACACTCAGTCGGGCATGAATTTTGAGATAGAATATTCTAGGGGAATATTCCATGTAGGATCAGTGAGGAATCTAAAAGATTCCCTAGAGGGAAAAAATTCACAGTGACTAAATCATGCCAAGTTTATACTCAAACGAACTAGAATTTCACAGGGAACGTAATGGTGTGGTACATTTCCTCACGAGTAGAAAAATTTCAAGCAATTAGTAGTGAAGAATCTTTGAAAAATCTTAAGGAATCTAAAAGATTCCCTTGGAAATTGATTTTTGACAAAGGCAGAATGATGCCAAATTTATAGTCATTTTTCTCATAATTTAGCATAGTGGTGTGTTCATAATTTTCATCTGAGCAGAATATTTTTCGCCCATCTCTAGGAAGGAATCTTTGGGGGAATCTTCGAGATTCCCGAGGGTCTAGATTTTGATTATGTCATAAAGGGGCCAAGTTTATAGCCATTTGACACGATTTTGCGCCACAAATTCAACAATGCAATCCATTTTGTCAGTAGAGCTTCGCATTTTCAGGACATCCCCAAAAGTGGAGGTATATGATGTAGTGATGCCATGTCTTTGTTTTGATTTGTGGAGATGATGATTTTGTTGTTGAGATCCTTGTTTCCATTATGTTGAAGGATACTTGTATGCCATGTCATGTGAGAATTTATTATCTTTTCATGTTGAAGGAGGGCCCATATGAGTCAGAGTTCCTATAGGGGAATGTCTTGTGGAGAGACATGATGCTCTAGTTAAGGGAGTTTATCAATGTAATGACAAAGAATATACCATGTACATCATCATCATCTTGAAAAATTTAATGAAGCGGCCTCCACACTCTTTACATCGGGCCCTGAGACATAACCAACACTGGGTGAACTTCGTTATAATGTGTGTGTACCCTTTGATTTGATGGTCGTCATTATGTTTCTTCCTCTTTAAAGCATGCACATATGCCTTTTCATACTCTTTCACATGCAATTTTTCTAACATCACAAAAGTAAAAGATCTTGGTTAATTCTGTTAGCTGAAGAGATATGGATCACACCTTTTCCTTACTTCAGATTTGCAGATCCAAAGGCTCACTTCTTCTGTTGGAATTTATGCTCGATCTTGATAGCATATCGATATGCAATGTCAAGCGAGGAGATGTGTGGGAATCCATCTCATCCTGAATGGACTTGTGTAGACAACTGTAGTACTTAAGTACCAGTTGTCACTCAGAATCCTTGATACCCAACTTTGTGAGAAGGATATGAAAAATAATAATGAACTTTAGCACATCTTGGCCCCTTCCTTAGGAAAGTGTGGTCCAATTTATGTACTTATCTTCATAGATCCCGATAGGGTAATGCTCTTCCTTGATGACATATCGGAAGGAATTCCAAGTGGGCACGACTGAAAACAGTGAGGGTTCCCTCTCATCCTTCTACTCACAGCAGGTTTCCCACCAATCCTTGACGTGGGGGGTGGCTTTGAGGAGAGAAAAAGTAATATTTTCTCTATTGGAAAAATAATGAACCAAAAAATATCATTTTAGCATATTTAACCATTTATATATGGTATCTGCATCTATTTGACCTTCAAATATAGGGATGTCAAAGTTAAATTGTGCCTTGAAGGGGGGGAAGTGACTGTTGGATGAAGATGCATTGCATGTTGGCATCTTCTGAAGGATATGGGAAACGTTATCCATCATATCGTTCCTTTACCACTCGAGGGCTTCTTCAAGTTGTGGTTTGAGAGGATCACCTGCTCCATCATATTTCTTTTCTTCTCACATGGGTTTTCATCAGTGTCGGTGGGGATGGTCTTGTAAGGGTTCAACCAATTCAGTCTTAACTCCTTATACCCCGACCTCGTTGGGGACATGCACAGGAAAACAGAGAAAGAGCAGACTACTCTGATAGCACTGATCCAGATTTATGCAAGAATAAAATGAAATACACACATAAACGAAAACATAGAGATACAACAAAAATATAAATTTATTCACTAATAACAAAGCAATGAAAATTGTTACATGCGGAATGGAAATTAACTTTATTCACGAATAACAAAGCAATGAAAATTGTTACATGCAAAACGGAAATAGACTAGTTCGGGCGATGTTAGTTTATCTCTGAGATGAGATGTGGCTACTACATGCCTTATGAACTGTGTTACAATGTGGTTCGAAGGTCCTTTTATCATTAAGAAACAATGGGAAACCCTAAACATCCAAAAACCTAACCCTAAGCGATGAAGTGCCAAAAGCATGTGGGCCCCATTGGGGTTAGTTGGAACGTCAACTTCCCGGGGTCGTAAATTTAGCATAATATCTACATTGACTATCATAATACCTCATTTTGAAGATCTCCAAGAGGAGGTCAAAAAAACACTATCAAGCTAGAATTTCAATTTTCTACTCTCTCTGTTTTCCCAAAAAAATGTCTTTTAGGACCTCAAAACGGCTCTGGAAGTTTAGGACCCAAAAAACTGCCAAAAATAGTAAGTTGTGATACAATTAAGGAAATTCAAAGAAGCAACGACGGGGGTCCAAGTGGAATAAGTGGGTGGCCACCAATATCCACCTGGATCATCACTGTGACTAATTTGATGCATGATAAGTTAAATTAGTTGCGTCATAGCCATATCTATCAAGATTCTATCTATTACAAAGGCTCCTCCTCAAGGATTCATCTAGAAGATGCTACTCCTAATTTAAATACTCAATTTATGATGATGTTCTTGGTATATTTTATTCTAGATTAGAACATTCAACAGAACATTCTTCATCTTCCAGATCTACAAAACCATCATAAAGATTAGAGCCATTATCAATAGTAAAGGTTGAGGAAGGAGGGGAAGATGACTTTGAAATGTTTTCTCATCAACATAATAATCTCTCTAGAACAAAATTTTTTTAGAGGTAAGATCTAAGAGTCAAAAAGCCTTCATATCCTCATATTATCCAACAAATATGAGTTGTTGACTCTTCTTTTCCATGGAGTTATACTTTCCAGCTAGAATTAATGCCTAAGTAGGACTTCCAAATACCCTAAAAGAATATACATCAAGCTTCTCATGTGTCCAATATTTCGTTGGGTTCATTGGTTGAACTACCTTATGAAGCATCTTGTTCTGAATATAATTGGCATAATTAACAACTTTAGCTCAGAAGGAAGGTATCATGTTCTTGGATTGAATCATACGTCTCCTTGAGTGTTTAGTTCTTCCTTTCAACAACAACATTTTGTTAAGGAGTGTAGGGAACAAATTAGTGCTAATGAAGGATGCCTTATTCTCTAAATAATTGTTGAAATGACTTATTAACACACCCCATCAGAAAAAGAAAAAATTGGGAAACCATAAACCAAATTTTGAGTGAACATCTGCTGCAAATATCTATAATTTAGATGGAAAAATATTTCATGCAAAAGCGTACTCAAGGAATAAACATTCATCTCCTTGAGTGTTCAGTTCTTCATTTCATCAACACCATTTTGTTGAGGGGTGTAGGGAACATAATGATGATGAAGGGTGCCTTATTCTCTATAGACATTTTGAAATGTATTATTGACATATTCCCCCTCCCCCCTCCCCATTATCAGTGCATAGCTTCTTAATCGAGCGGGATGATTGTTTCTCAACAAAAGCTTTAAAGGTATTGAATGTTGCAAAGAATTCACTATTGTACTTGAGGAAGTACACCAAAGAGTGTCGTGAGAAATCATCAATGAATATTATTGCTTACTTGGCTATTGAAAAAGTAGGAATTGCAAATGTCATTAAATCATTATGTACCAAATCAAGAGGTGTTCATTCCCTTGAAGCTTTCCCTTTAGGAAATGTTTCTTGGTGTTGTTTTCCAAGAGCACAACTTGCACACACCCTGTAATGCCACCTCCCACATTTGCCCAATTTCACCGACCTGCAGGGGTAAACATGAACTAAGGACTACTATGACATGACCCAACCTCCTAAGTATAGTTAATGAAGTGGATTCGACACACTAGAACTTTGTTGACCTTCCTCAGGAGCTACAAGACACCTAGGAGCTAAAAACCCACTCCTAGTGCCTAAACCCTAAACTAGAATGCCATTTTAGTGACCTAGGCTCCCAACTGTATGCATGAAAAACCATCCATGTGGTTGAAGACCTCCAATCACACACACAAGCATGTCTAGGTTTGGTTTTGACCCAAAATCCTCAGTTCAGAGGGTGTGGTCCCAAATTTTGAGCCTAAATTCTAGGTTAGCCTCTAGATCACTACCTATAACTCAATGAGACTTTCTAGAATGATACAAAACATCAAGACAAAGCCATTCATAAAAAAATTGATCAAGGACTTGACCTAACCATGCCTAACCATGATAGTCATTTCGTCAAACATATGGTGAACATGTAATCTACAAGTCATGAACACATATATGAACATAGGGGTATGATACTTATCTGAGAAACATCAAGAAGGTCTACTTCCCTCTCATAATAGCTACAATACCATCTTTTAGCTCGCACATTCATTAACCATTCAAAAACTAATCAAAACTTATCAATAACCATAGCTAGAACCTGTTATGGAACCATGCTTATAACCATCTTATAACTAGAATAATAACCATGATAGAACAACCAACAAAGCCACATAATAATAAGCACAAGTACTCATGAAATACAATAAGAAAAGATATCTTATTAACACATTCAAAATCCAACCAAATCATGGACTTCCACGTACCACCCAACCATATATTGAGCTGAAGAAAAACTTTCTTTCAGCCAATCAACCCCATGCCTTATTCCAAGTATGGGACTCAAGACATAAACAACTAGATCTTCCCAGAGATTAAATTACTTCCACCTTCATACTCCCTCAATCTCGTCAAAACTAGTCAAGAGATCACATAAGAAACCAATGCATAAAACAACCAGGGCTTCTTGGAGATTAAACCACCTCCACCCTCAGACTACCATGATCCTGCCAAAACCATTCATGAGATCACTAAGCCCAAAACATGTTTGGATGCCTTGGAATTTTTTCGCCGTTACCTCGAGGAATTTTCTTGTCTCCACCAACCTGTTGAGGGCTTCCTAGAGATAAAACCACCTCCACCCCCAACCCTTGGGAATTTTCCTGAGACCATCTCACCCAGTTCCAAAACCTTCCGACAATCCAACGCTCAACCAAACAAAAGAACCCCATCACATCATGGCTATCTAAAAATGGTAAGGCAATGTTGAAACCACTATCACACCTAGAAAAATCCATGCCACTGACAGCAAGAGAACCAAATACATAAATTCATGTACCATGCATTCACAAACTGTTAGGTCCCTATAATACTATTGATGCCCCCATTAATATTGTAGTTATATCCATTATTAATATTGTTGTGCCCCTATTGTCCCCATATTGTTATTACTGTGCCCCATAGAATCCCTCTATTGTTATTTTTGTGCCCTTATATTATTATTGTTAGGTCGGCCTGGTTATATTGTGATCCCTTAGACTCCTATATATAGAAAGGACATTTTGTCATTTGAATCATCCAAGAATTGTTCATTTATGTAATGTAAAGGAGGTTTCCCCCTCAAAGAGGCTGAATTATAAGGCGTTGATCTATATTTTCTATCTTTTTGTGAGCTAGCTTCATAACATTTGGTATCAGAGCTTTGGATTCTAGGGTTTCGCTGCTCCAAAAAGGTCATCGTGGAATTTTCGCTATAACCTTTTTTCTGCGACGTTTCAGAAGAAAAAAAAAAACCATTTGAGACGAAATCGCACTGAACCTCGGATCATAATTTTAGAGCCTTTAGCGCTATATTTGTGGAGATATGATCTGTGGAAGTTTGTCTTTTTGTAGATTCCTGAATTACATTCCAAACAGGTGACATGGGGAAAATCATCATAACTTTCTCTATGAGCATCGGATTGAAATTTTGTAAGAAGGTATAGAAAGAGGACAGACTATAGTTTCTTATATATATATTTGTTAGAGCCAAAGGTCGAAACAGGGACATGTGGCACTTCATACAGGTTCACTCTTCTGGAAAGGTCTATAATCAGGTCATCTTGGGAGATTGTGCATAACTCTTCCTTGGAGAATCCAATTTGGATCAGACTGGTGGCATTGGAAAGAGGACATAGAGGGCTACTACAGGTCGCAATTTCAAAACTGGATGATCCGAAATTACAAAGATACACCAGATTCAATATCAAGCTCCTACAAAGTGCAGAAAGGTGTGTAGTTTTTTTTTAATTTTTGTATAAGCTTGGTTTGAAAAAATAGTTTGAAGGAATTCAAAGGGCATAGTAAAGCATTATTATCGGTAAATGATGCCCCAAGAAAAGAAAATTCAAACACCTAGTAAGCAACCTGAAAGCTCTAGCATAACTCATGAAGAAGAGGATGAAATGCAACATGATATATCAAAATTACGAGACCAAGTGCAACAAGTGTCACTTGCACAAAAAGTAACAGAATCTAAGATGGATGGTTTAAAGAAAGATGTAGAAGCTAATATGGATGGTTTAAAGAAAGGTGTAGAAGCTAAGATGGATTGTTTAAAGAAAGGCGTAGAAGCTAAGATGGATGGCATGGAAGCTAAGATGAATGGCATGGACGCTAAAATAGATGGCGTGGAATATCTGGGTCATATTGTATCTCATGAAGGAGTTAAGGTAGACCCTAGCAAAATTAAAGCCATTAAGGAATGGGAAATCCCCACATTCATAAATCGTTTGCGAGGATTTCTCGGGTTGACAGGGTTTTATTGCAAGCTTGTTAAGAATTATGGGAAAATAGCAGCACCTCTAAGTTACAACATTGTTAAAGAAAGATGCATTTTCATGGACTCCAGAAGCAACAAAGGGCATCGAAGATCTTAAAGAGGCAATGTGTCAAGCACCGGTCTTAGCTACACCAGACTTCACAAAAACCTTTATTGTGGAATGTGATGCTTCTGGAAATGGAATTGGTGCTATTTTAATGCAAGATGAAAGACCCATTACTTTCGAAAGTCATCCAATCAAGGGAAAGTATTTACACAAATCTATTTATGAGAAGGAAATGTTGGTAATACTACATGCACTTAATAAATGGTGACCCTACCTAATGGGAAGACACTTCAAGGTAAAAAAGGATCATGATAGCGTTAAATACCTTTTAGAACAAAGATTATCCTCTGAAGAACAACAAAAATGGGTCACAAAGATGTTGGGTTATGACTTTGAAATCATATACAAAAAAGGGAAGCAAAATGTTGTGGTAGATGCACTCTCAGGAAAGGATGAGGATGTGGAAGCATTGTTGTGCGCCATTTCTATTATCCAACCAGATTGGATAAATGAAGCAAGGGAGGAATGGAAGAATGATGAAGTGTGGGAACTTATTCGAAAGTTACAACAAGATTCCAGTACATCTGATACATTTAGCTGGAAAAGTGATTTGTTATGGTACAAAAATTGCTTATACCTCTGTAAGAATTCCCAACTCAAACAAAAGATTCTTCTGGAATTGCACGCTTCTCCCTTAGGAGGGCACTCAGGATTTTTAAAAACTTACCACAGGGTTAAGAAGGAACTTTTTTGGGATGGCCTTAAATCAGATATTCAAAAGTTTGTGGCAGAATGTTTAGTATGCCAACAAAATAAAGCTGAAACAATTAAGACACCAGGTATATTACAACCTTTATCCATTCCAAGCCAACGTTGGGAGGAGGTTTCAATGGATTTTATCACATGTTTACCCAAGTCTAAGGCAAAGAGTGTCATCATGGTGGTAGTTGACAGACTTACCAAGTATGCACACTTTTGTGCATTATCACATCCATTTAAAGCCAGTACAGTTTCTACGACATTTATGGAAACAATTCAAAAGATACATGGAAACCCAAAAATTATTGTAAGTGACAGAGATCCCATTTTTACAGGAAATTTTTTGACAGAATTATTTTCTTGTCTTGGTACTCAGTTAGCTCATAGCTCATCTTATCGTCCTCAATCTGATGGGCAAATGGAGATAGTAAACAAATGTTTGGAAGGATATCTTCGTTGCTTTGTATCTGATAAACAGACACAATGGGTCAAATGGTTTCCTCTAGCTGAATGGTGGTATAACACTTCCTTCCATACTGCAACAAAAATGACCCCATTTATGGCACTTTATGGATATCAACCACCATCCATCACATCATATTTAAGACAAAATTCTAAGGTTCAAGCAGTGGAACATCACATCAAGCATCAACAACAAGTTCTCCAACTCTTAAAGGATAACCTAGTGTTGGCGCAAAATAGAATGAAACAACACGCAAATCAACATCGCAGTGAAAGAAGTTTTGATGTAGGTGATTGGGTATTCCTACGGCTACAACCATATAAACAAATGTCCCTCAAGCAAGCTAAGAAGGATAATAAATTATCACCAAAGTATTATGGTCCATACAAGGTGTTGCAAAAGATTGGTACTATGGCATACAAATTGGAGCTTCCTGTAGCTTCTCAAGTGCACCTAATTTTCCATGTTTCATGTTTAAAGAAGGTTATAGGCAACAAGCTCCTAGTATAAACAATATTGCCAAAACTTGATGAGGAAGGAAAAATTATATTGGAACCGGAAGCAGTCATAAAAATTAGGAACTTGACAACTACGAAATCGATCCATTTCAGAGTATCTCATCAAGTGGAAGAACTTATCCACTAAAGATTCCACATGGGAGGATGAGAATTTTATACAGAAGCATCCAGAACTACTCAAGCGTTGAGGACAACATTTTTTTGAAGGAGAGGGGCATGTTAGGTCCCTATAATACTAGTGATGCCCCCATTAATATTGTAGTTGTATCCCTTATTAATATTGTTGTGCCCCTATTGTCCCCATATTGTTATTACTGTGCCCCATAGAATCCCTCTATTGTTATTTTTGTGCCCTTATATTATTATTGTTAGGTTGGCTTGGTTATATTGTGACCCCTTAGACTCCTATATATAGAAAGAAGGTTTTGTCATTTGAATCATCCAAGAATTGTTCATTTATGTAATGTAAAGGAGGTTGCCCCCTTAAAGAGGCTGAATTCTAAGGCGTTGATCTATCTTTTCTATCTTTTTGTGAGTTGGTTGCATAACACAAACCATCTAGGAAATCACACATGCAACCTATTACATGCAATTCTTCCTACTGAATCTGCTTGATCCAAATTTTCCTTGCTTGTTCCTTGCTTTCTTTTGCTTCCTTGTCCTTCTTTCGCCTTCCTTTCTCTAATGTTAAAGTGCTCCAAGAATGCTTTAAGTGTGCAAGAGTATGAGAGAACAGATAGATCTCCAAAACTGAAATGACAAAAGTTGTGAAGTGATCCTCATAAGCCTTTTTATCATTGAGGCCTATATTTTCTTCGTTTTCCTCTATTTTTCCTTCAATTTTTCTCTCATGCAAACTTATGACCTTTCATCTCCCTTTTCTCCTATTTTCCTTTATTTTCATAATTAAAATGTTAATTAATGCCTCTTTTCCTTTTCCAATGCCTTTTCTAATTTCGTTAACCATAATTAACCGAAATGAACACCCACTAGGATGTTTTTCCCAACATTCATCTTGGAATATGTGTCCCATGACCTTGGTCTTATTTTTTCCTTTATCAACTTTATTACATGCAATTTTAACCTGGGGTTGTTACAAACCCCTCCCCCTTAAAGGAACACCATCCTTGGTGTTCTATGACACCTATGACCAACAAGATCATTGGAAACCAAAACATAATACCCATGGAGCTTTATAAATTAGCTTGATGCAATATCTACATTGAACAACCTGTTGAAAAGAAAAACCAACATGAAGAAAATGACAACATGACAAACATATCGCTTATTGGAGCTTTATAATACAACTCATTGCGATATTTATAATAACAACCATACATAAATATGTACATATACCAAAAACTCCTTTACCCCAACTAGAAAACAATGAAGGGTACATAGGCCACATCTGATGAGCCATCTCCCATGTAGCTTCAATGGGACCAAAGTGATTCCATTGCGCTTTAACTTGCTTGATTTATCGGTTCCTCGGCATGAGTTGTTTTCGCTGCAATATGCATTGAGGTTCTGGTTGGAATTATCCTTCTAGATCCACCTGCAATGCAGACCAGTAAATCACATTATCAACATCCTTCACATATCTTTTAAGCAATGAAACATGGAAAGCATCATGGACTTTCATTATTGGATGTAGTGCAAGTCTATAGGCCACTAGTATAATCCTCTCAAGGATCTCTAAAGGCCCATAATATCGATGTGCCAACTTCGCACATGACCCAATCCTAAAGGAGCTCCTCTTGGGCTTGATGCACAACCACACATGATCCCTAACTTGAAATGCCTTAAACACCCTGTGTTGGTCTGCATAACTCTTCTACCTATCCTGTGTTGCCTTTCTATTCTTCTTAATAAGATACATTTCTTGTTCCATCTCTGCCAACATGTTCGGTTCAATCCATACCTTGTTCATTGGATCACTCTAGTTGATGGGAGTGTTACAACTCTTCCCATAAATTGCCTCAAAAGGACTCACCCTCGGTGACTCCTAATACCCATTATTGTAAGTAAAATCTATCAGTGGAAGATACTCCTCCCACCTCCAATGTTGGTTCATAACATACATCCTCGGCATCTCCTCCAAAATCTTGGTACCCCTCTATGTTTTTCCATCTGTCTATGAATGATAAGTTGTACTAAAAGACAGCTCTATACCCAAACCTGCAAATAACTCTTTCTAAAACCTGGAAGTGAAATTGGCATCTCTCTGTGATACAATATTCTTATGAATACCATGCAATCTCACTATCTCCTTAATGAAGACCGATGCTACATCACTAGCTAAATTAGTAGACTTCATTGGAATGAAGTGAGATACCTTGGTCAACCTGTCAACCACAACCATGATGGAATCGTGCTGTCTAGATGTCCTCGGTAAACCTGTAATGAAATACAAGTAAATGACCTCCCATTTCCATTATGGAATCGGAATCGACTACAGTAAACCACATGGATGCTTACACTTTGCCTTTACTTGTTGACAATCCAAACACCTTCCGATGAACTCAACTACCTCTTTCTTCAAGTTCAGCCAATAATAGAACTTATTCACAACTATTAAAGTCTTATGATATCCTGGATGACATGAATATGGTTTGACATAAAATTCCCACAAGATAAGCTTCTTGAGTTCACTGTTGTTCGACACATAGATCCTATCCTTAAATCTCACCAAACCATTTGTTGTGAGATGATAATCTACATTTGGTTCACCTATACCATGTTGTTGTAACTTGTGCCTCCACTGTTGGTACCTGTCATCCTTTTTCCTTCCTGCAAGATATGATCTTGTAAATATGTCCCATATGAACTCATAGTTGTTATGTGATTTATCTCCACTCTTCTGCTAAGAGCATATGCAATCATATTCTCCTTACCCTTATTGTACCTAGTCTCGAAGTCAAACTCATTGAGTATGGAAAACCAACTAGCTTGCCTAACATTCAGATTAGGTTGGTCAAACAAGTATCTTAGCCCCCTATGGTCACTCATAAATGCAAACCTCCTACCAAGAATATAATTCCTCCACATGTTCAATGTGTGAATGATAATTGCCAATTCAAGCTCATGCATTACATAATTCTACTCATGCGTGTTCCATTTCCTTGAATCATAACATACTATCTATCCTTCATGCGTTAGGACTCTACCAAGTACTCTCTTGCAAGCATCTGTACACACCACGAACTCTTTATCTGGATTTGCAATCTTTAGAACTGGAGCATTTATAAGCATTTTCTTCAACTACTCAAAACTAGTTGCACATTCCTCTATCCATTCAAATCTCTTTCCTTTCCTTTGCAAGGGCTTAATAGGATAGGAAATCATTGAAAATTTCTTGATGAACCTCCTGTAATAACCTGCTAACCCCATGAATGATCTAACCTCATTTACATTCCTAGGAGTTTCCCATTCCATGATAGCTCTAATATTTTCCGGATCCACTGCTATGCCTTCCTTGGAAACAACATGTCCCAAGTAATGAACTTTTATCTAAAATAAACTACACTTGCTAAGCTTGGAATACAAATTATTCTCTCTTAGAAATCTCAATATTGCGGCTAAGTGTTCGACATGCTCTTCCTCATCCTTAGAATATATCAATATATCATCAATGAATATTATCACAAAATTGTCTAGGTAAGGATGCAACACACTATTAATCAAACACATGAAAGTAGATGGAGCATTAGTCAAGCCAAAAGGAACCACAGCAAACTAATAATGCCCATACCTGGTCTAGAAAGTAGTTTTGTAGATGTCCTCTTCTTTGATGTGTACCTGACGGTATCCTAATCTCAAATCAACCTTCGAGAACATTGTTGCTCCCTTCAACTAATTAAACAAATCATCAATCCTAGGCAACAGATACTTGTTCTTGATCGTCACCTTATTCAATTGTCTATAATCAATGCATAACCTGAGAGTGCCATCCTTCTTCTTTACAAACAGCATTGGTGCACCCCAAGGTGAGACAATTGGCCTAATGTATCCCTTGTCAAGAATTTCCTTCAATTGCAACTTCAATTCCTCTAGCTTAGGAGTGTCCATCCTATAAGGTTCCTTTGATGTTGTTGCTACTCCTAGAATCAAATCAATAGAAAAGTCCACTTCCCTGTGAGGGAGAACTCTAAAATCTCTACTGGAAATACATGTTGGGACTCCTGCAAAACCAAGTACCTCTTCAATTTTTTTGCATCCTCAATATCCTTACCTTTATCACTATAAATATACATAACAAATAATACACACCCTTGCCTACAACTATGATTTTCCTGCATAGCTGTAATCATTATCAACGATGTAGTTTTCCTCTTACCTTGCAATATCATCTTCTCTCCATCATCATCCAAGCACTTAATAAATTTCTCATAACAATCCACCTTAGTCCTCTGAAGGTACAACCAATCCATACCCATAATCATACTATATGATCCCAATGCAAGCACATTCAGATGTGTTGATGTAGGCATACCATTCAACTCAAATGCACAAGATATTACCCAATGATGAACTATTTTTTTAGTACTTGTAGCCAACTGCACCAACCAAGACTCTGCATACACTTCTTTTCTCAAACCAAACTCATCCACTAAGTTAAGATTAACATAACTATAATTAGATATACGGTTAATCAAAATATAAATAACTTGATCATAGAGCTTACCTTCCATCTCAATAATAGATACCTAGTAATCCACTCACTTGTTATCAAATGTTGTATAGATCCAAGAAATGCTCTATCCAACATCCACAACTGTCTGCGCCACCTGAGAACTATAGATCTAAGGCCTACCACCCTAATACAACGAACAATCCTTCTTGTGACGATCCTTTCCACATATCCAACACTGCAACTATCCACTACCTCTATTCTACTACTCTCTAGGTTGAGGCCCATGTCCCTTCTCAACTACATTAAACTTCTTGTAAGGTGAAAATTTTTCCTTCTCACATGTATCCTGAGGTCTTGCTCGATTCAGCAACCACTTACCTTTCGTCTTCTCATTCCCTTTCCAACCTTTCTTAGACTCGGTCTTATGATTCAATTTCTCATAATAGTTCTTAAATTTTCCAATGACTTCTTCTAGCGATTGAGGCTCATCATACTCAATCCAACCCATAAATGCTAATGGAATTCTAATGAAAAATATCTAAACTTTTTTCTTCTCATCCTTAAGATACGACACGTACCTAAACAACTCCAAGAACTTAGTCATGTACTCCTCATATGTCATAGATCCCATCTTTAGCTCATATAACTTAGATTTTCCATCATAGTATCTCTATGACAAGTACTTCTTCCTAAAGAGTCTCTTGAATTCATGCCAGCTCAACTCTTTTGTCCTGATGTCTCTAACACGTTTCACATATTTTGATCAAATGTATGATTTCCCTTTGAGATTGAAAATAGATATCTTGGCCTTCATGTTCTCTATATAGTCATGTAGCTCAAAGAACTTCTTCACTCCAAGTAACCAGGCCTTTGTATCCTTTGGTTTCTTAACCTCTCCATCAAATGTAAGTTCCTTGGCTTTCTTGAACTCATCCGAAAAATATCCCCTCTCACTCTTCCTATAAGGATGATAACAATGATGAACATGATACCTGTTTTAACTAGAACTAGAGTAGAACCTATAACCACTTCCTCTTCTATCAGGTATATCCAAGAACCTTCCATCTCTGACTATGTCATCCTTGTCCAACCTATGCCCACCATAAGACTTGCTACCATATGCCCATTAGTCCTATCCTCCTATCCATAATTGATCGGTGGTTGTCCTTGTCTCTACAAGTATGACAAACTTTGAAGGATAACTACATTGACCTCGAATTTGTTTCCCTATGCCCTAGTAAGCCTTTCCTGTGACTAAATGACTCTATAATTATCTGCCTTGTAACTTCGGATTTCTACCTTTAAACTTCTCTAGGCATTTTCTATGTCCGTAGAGTACTCATACCTGAGCTACTCATCTAATCTATAAGGAGAATCTCGTGAACTATAATCTACCATTTTTCTATTCATATCTAATCTTCTTCTTCTTGCAAACATACCATGTCAGATAACCAAATACAAACATAATCAACATACCCCAATGAAGTTTAGGGGAGGTGATCTCTTCTACAAAATTAGTCCAGATTAGAAAAGTACATGTATATACATAATCATATCAATATATCGACATCATGCATGATAACACCAAATGCATACAATGACCTCATGCAAGACATCCATAGCCATGGAAATGCATGCATAACAACCACATAGTCATTGACATGCATGTATGACAAAGACATTCCACCCATCCAGTCCAAGTGTTGAACCATGCTCTGATACCAATCTGTAATGTCACCTCCCACATTTACTCAATTTCACCAGCCTACTAGGTTAAACATGATCTAAGGTCTACTATGACATGACCCAACCTCCTAAGTACAGTTAAGGAAGTGGAGTCGACACACTGAAACTTTACTGACCTTCCTCAGGAGCTACAAGACACCCAAGAGCTAAACAACCACTCCTAGTGCCTATACCCTGAACTATAATGTCCTTTTAGCGATCCAAGCTCCCAAACACATGCATGACAGTGCCTCCATGTCGTTTAGGGCCTCCAACTGCATGCACAAGCCTGCCTAGGTGTAGTTGTGACCCAAAATCCTCATTTCAAAGGGGGTGATCCTAGGATTTGAGCCTAAATTCTATGTCAGCCTCCAAACCACTACCCATAACTCAATGAGACTTTCCAGAATGATAAATAACATTAGGATAAATTCATTCATATAAAACATGAATAAGGACTTGACCTAATAAAGCCTAACCATGACAGTCATTTCATCAAACATATGGTGAACATGTAATCTACATTTCATGAATGCATATCTGAACATAGGGGTCAGATACTTGTTATAGACATATTTGGGTACTTCAACCCTAAACTCATATGTCAATAAACTAGGGCTCATCAACCCCTAAAAGATTTGTTTCATACCCTAAAAGAACATGGTCATTTGATTACATCATTCCCCAAAAGTTCCACCTGAAAAACCATCTAGAAATGGCCTAAACTGAACCATATTGACTGCTACACTGGCCAGGTGTGATGCATACTGAGTGGTACACTACTCAGGTGCGATGCATACTAATTAGGCCTTCTATAGGGTGCGATGAGCGAGGATGGACAAATGTCTGAGACAGTTTGCTAAGTGGATGCTCATGGGATCTTCTAGAAACTTCTCCTATGACACTTGCCTCTCTGAATTCACCCAGGGATGAGTAAGAGATTCAAGAAATCTCCAAGTGGAACCAATTGTAACAAGTGGAATGATACTAATCAAAACCCAAGAGCTGACTCACACCCTTGCACACATCTATAAATGGATCCCTCATCTAAGAGATCTAGAGGCTGGAATATTCTGAATTGCAAGGAAGTGTTGATAGTTTGTATTTGAGGAAAGAGCATTGTATTTTTGGTGTGATCTTGCTATTTCATGAGGTGAAGAGGGATTGATGCTGGGAGGATGATTCTATATCAGACAACTGGGTTGTAATTCTCCCTTCTATTTAATAAATTTCTTCGGGTTTTCTTCCATATGATTATGCAATTGTGAATGTTATCATTTGTGAATGCTATTGTATGTTCATTATATATCTGATTTTGTAATGTTTATGATATAATAGATTAAGATGCTTTGATGGTTCTTGCTACTGTGTTTCTATAGGTACTCTCCAAGCAGGATAAGTACGGGGACGAGTTGCAAGCTCTGTCAAGGGGGAGAGAGATCAAGCAAGGGGTTAAGCGAAAGATCCAGGTTGGTTCCATTTTCTTTCTCTTATCTATTATACATAGAAGAAATCATGAATTGCTTTAAATTGTTGTTTCTAGGGTAGCTGCCAAACCTAGAGGGCTAGTCACTTAAAAAGACACTAGTTTTCCCAGAAAAAAATACTTATCTGAGAATCATAAAGAAGGTCTAATTCCCTCTCATAATAGCTGCAATAACATTTGTTAACTCATGCATTTATTAACCATTCATCAACTAATAAAAACTTCATAAGAGCCATAGCTAGAACTTGTTATGGAACCATGCTTATAACCAACACATAGCCAAAATAATAACCACGATAGAACAACCATAAAAGACACATAATAAAAAGCATAAGTCGTCATGAAATACAACAGGGAAAGAGCTCTAATTAACACATGCAAAAGCCAACCGAGCTAGGCACTTCCATGTACCACCCAACCATAGATTTAGTTGAACCAAATATTTATTTCATCCAATCAACCCCATGCCATTGGTGTGATCTTGCAATTTCATGAGGTGAAGAGGGATTGATGCTGGGAGGATGATGCTGGATCAGACAATTGGGTTGTAATTCTCCCTTCTATTTACTAAAGTTCTTCAAGTTTTCTTCCATATGATTGTGCAATTTTGAATGTTATCATTTGTGAATGCTATTGTATGTTCATTATATATCTGTTTCTGTAATGTTTATGATATAATAGATCAATATTCTTTGATGGTTCTTTGCTACTATGTTTCTACAGGTACTCTCCAAGTGGGATACGTATGGGGAGGAGTTTCAAGCTCTGTCAAGGGGGAGAGAGATCAAGCAAGGGGTTAAGTGGAAGTTCCAGGTTGGTTCCATTGTCTTTATCTTATATATTATACATAGAAGAAATCTTGAATTTCTTTAAACTGTTGTTTCTAGGGTAGTCGCCAAACCTAGAGGGCTAGTCGCTAAAAAAGACACTAGTTTTCCTATAAACAAATTGGTGACTCCGTTGGGGAACGAATAGATGTTTGTTTGTTGTTATTGTTTGTTTTATAAACTATAGACAGAGCCTGAAGTCAGCTAGGTAGCCTTCGAATTTCTCTTTCTCTGCAATTGCATAGTAGATGAACGCTACTTCAGTCAATCTCTGGTTTAGTTTATGAATTAAAAATTTGACTTACAAGTGTTCTAGATGCCCTTTTGGTAGCTCAGTAACCTCTCAAGACATTCCTCTGTACTTTTATCTTTACTGTCCATCATAGCTCAGCTTTACTCTCTAAAAACAACTGCACATCTGATTCAAAACCCACTTTAGTTGCGCTCCCTAGCCCATCGCACTGTCTATCACTGTAAACCAGTATGCATCGCACCTCCCGAGTGTGTAAAGTGCGATGCATCCCTGTTTCTGTGAAGCCTAGGTGTGATGACTGACTGAACCTATTTCCATTTTAGAAAGCGGGGGATTTGTCCTTGCTTTCAATTTTGTTTAGTTGTTTTGCTGCTTATGAACAGTGCCTCCTTACTGAAGCATGCTTGCATCACATAGATTAGCCTCCATTGATTAATATTAGTAGATGTTTTTATGTATTTGTTCATCATTTATAATCCTTTGTCGAAAAGTTGCTTAAATCGATTTGTCGCTTTGGTACAAAAAGTGTTGTAACTGTCGTTTTATGTCAAAAAGAGAAGTGTCGTGGATTCTTCCTTCCCTGGATAGTCGATTGAACTTTTCTTCATGTATTTGGTTTGATTTGTTGATATTCCAAGTGTTGAAAGCATTTTTTTTAATTCAAAATTGAAAAGTGTCGTTTAGTCTTCCTTTCGTTTTTGAAGAAGAAATTGTTGAAAATTTCACTTTGAAAGAAATATTTCAGATCTTTGCTGCATTTAGTTTTCCTTTTTGGCATTTTTTACATTAAGGGGAACGAAAACAAATACATGCATTTGAATTTGCATTTAGTTTGTGTGCGAAAGAATGATTTAGTAAAATGCACTAGCGTGTGCTCTTTGATCTTTGTTTGAAAGAATTGTAATCTTCTTTCCCTAGTAGCTAAGATTTTCATTGCTCAAAATAAACAACGATTGTTTATCATTGTAGATTGAATTTTAGGAATTTTAAAAATCATCATCACGCGGTGAACCATTGAAAGGAAAACTTTAAACAAGATCAACTATAAAATAAATTTCAATGAACTTAACAACACTTCGGGACTTAATGAAACACATCTAGAGGTATAGACTAGAGACGTGTTCCGACATCGTAAAAACTATTAACTATTGTTTTCATCGAAGGTTGGATGATTCCTCCTCCTTGATACGACAAGTGCTAGCATGGAATTGTGCTCCACATACCGTCGCGTATATATTGGTAGACCACAATAGGCTTATATCCTTTATCCATAGGAAGCTGAGTCTACCGCCTTATTGATCGCAATGCACTGAACACATCATTCGGGAAGATTTACTACTGTACATAAGTCCTTGGTAATTTCTTTTTAATTTATCACCAAGGTGTATTTTGCAGTTTTGCGATTAGTTTGGTAATCCCTCTGTCTAGATTTTCCAGAGTATTCACTTTCGTTCCTTTTCGACTCTTTAAAAGAAAAGGTCCATCTGAGCACTTGTCACTTTAGGCTCATTAAAAATTGAAGGGGACTACAGTCATCTTTAGCCTTTTCTCAACTCTTAAAAATTGAAAAAGAAAAGTTGTGTCAAAGCGCCATTAAATTTAATTGAAATCAGAATAACATCCCTATTTCTTAATTGATCTTAAGTTGAGATATATGGAGTCCACCAATCAAGGAGTCCCTTTCGAGGGGAATCCTAGTCCTTTTACTTCTTGGGGAAATATTGGTGCTCCTCATATGGCCACATTGTCCCTTCCGGGTGTTATAGGCACTGCAACCCCAATCACATATGTCCATAAACCAAGGGCTTCTAAACCCCTAAAAGTGTTGTTTCATACCCTAAAGTAACAAGGTCAGCTGATTACATCATTTCCCAGAAGTTCTCCCTGAAAAACTACTAAGAACTGGTCAAAACCGGACCATACAGACTGCTCCATGCACAGGGTGCGATGCATCTCACCTATTACACATGGGGGGTGCGATGCATACTGGAAAGCCCTTCTGTAGGGTACGATGAGTGAGAGTAAACAAATGGCAGAAGCAGTTTGCTAGGTGGAAACTCAAAGAATCTTCTAGA
This sequence comes from Pinus tabuliformis, assembly GCA_031772625.1. Classification (NCBI taxonomy): domain Eukaryota; kingdom Viridiplantae; phylum Streptophyta; class Pinopsida; order Pinales; family Pinaceae; genus Pinus; species Pinus tabuliformis. The sequence goes on from CM062812.1 coordinate 151,592,300, forward strand.
AACTACTCATATGACAGTTACCTCTCTGAATTCGCCCAGGGATGAGTAAGAGATCATGAAATCTCTAATTGGAACCAAGAACTATCAGTGAAATGACACTAATCAAAATCCCAGAAGCTGACTCACTCTCCTGCAAACATCTATGTATGGATCCCTCATCCCAGAGATCTAAAGGATAGAATTTTGTAATTTGCAAGGAAGTGCTATTGGTTTCTCTTTGAAGACATTGTTGGGTGATCTTGCTTTGTATGAGGTGAAGAGGGCTTTCATGCTGGGAGGATGATGCTGGATCAGACAGCTTGGTTTTAATCCTCTCTTCTACTACTTCTATCAATAAAGCTATTTGAGTTTTCCTCCATATGCTTGTATATCTCTGAATCTTGTATTTGTATATGCATTTATATGGTTAATGTACATCTGATCCTACATTGTTTATGGTTATAGATATCTATGCTTTGATGGTATTTTTCTGCTTTGACTCTACAGGTGTTCTTTGAAGCGGGACAAGTGAGAAAGGAGTGGTGGAATCTCTATCAAGGGAGAGAGGAAACAAGCAAGGAGACTAGCGAAAGACTAAGGTTGGTACTCTCTGCTTCTCTCTCATAAAGGAAAACACAAGTAACTTTAGTTTGTTTGTTTCTAAGATAGCTACCCGTCTTAGTGGGACTATCAGCTTTGAATGGACACTATTTTTCCCGATAACAAAATGGCGACTCCACTGGGGAGCAAATAGTTTGTTTGTTTTGTTACTATTGTTTGCTTTATAAACCACAGACGAAGCCTGAAGTTAAGCCAGCTAGCCTTCGAACTGCTTTTGCTATGAAACTACAAAGTAAATCAACGCTGCTTTAGTCAATCTTCAAGTTGGTTTATGAACTGAACATCTGACTTGCAAACATCCTAAGTGCCCTGGTGGTAGCTCAAATAACCTCATTAGATTAGCCCCTATACTTTGTGTTTACTGACAATCATTAGCTCAGCCTAATCCCTGAACTTAGCTGCAAACTGTGAGTGAAAACCAAGCTCAGTCTCATCCCTGGACCATCGCACTGTCTCTTCTTGGCAATCTAGATGCATCACACCTCCTGTGTTGTAGGTGAGATGCATCCATGTTTCCCTGCGTTTCAGGTGCGATGATTGAGTGAGACTGTTTCTGCCTCCAGATTTTGGTTTTTTCCTTATTGTCTTCAGCTTTATTCAGTAGTTTTATTGTCTATGATCAGTATATCACTGTTGAAACCATCTTCCTTTCCATTATTTCAGCCTCCATCAACAGGAATTGTGAATTTTTTTAATGTATTTTTCATCATTTATAGTTCTCCTTTGCAAATAGTAGCTTAATCGAACTATCGTCTTTTGATTTGAAAGTGTTGCAAGTGTCGTTTTCAGTCAAGAAAAAGAGTGTCGTAAAGCATTCCTTTTTTAGATAGTCGATTACATTTTTGCCATCGTATTTGATTTGAATTAATAGTATTTCAAGTGTCGAAAGCAATTTTGGATTTGAAATCGTAAAGTGTCGTCTTAGTCTTCCTTTCGTTTTTTGAAGAGAAAATTGTTAGTATTGTCGCTTTGAAAGAAAATAACTTAGATCTATACTTACTTTTCCTTTTTTCATTCTCACATTGAGGAAACTAAAAAACAATACATGCATGTGCATTTGCATTCAGACTGCAAGCTGGAATTGATTTAGGAAAAGTGCATCTAGTGTGTGCTCTATGCTCTATGTTGAAAGAATTTCATTTTTCTTTCCTTAGTAGCTAGGGTTTTCATTGCAAAAAGAAAGTAAACGACTGTTTATCATCTTAGATTGCATATTTAGGAATTTTATATCTACATCACATGGTGAACCTTAAAGGCAAACTTCTTAAAAAAGATCAACTGTAAAATAAACCTCAATGAACATAAAAACGATTTGGAACCTAACACACAACATTTAGAAGTCTAGGCTAGAGACGTATTCCGGCGTCGTAAAGACTAGTAACTATCGTCTTCATTGTAGGTTGGGTGATTCCTCCTCTTTGATACGACAAGTGCCAGTATGGACTTGTGCTCCCACGTACCGTCGAGTATATATTGGGAGACCACAATAGGCTACATCCTTTATCCTTAGGAAGCCGTGTCTGCCACCTTATCGATTGCAATGCACTGAACACTGCATTCGGGAAGATTGACTGTCGTATCGTAAAAAGTATTCTGTAGTTTTGCGATTGGTTTGGTAATCCCTCTGTCTAGATTTCCAGAGTAGTCACTTTCATTCCTTTTCAGAATCCTTAAAAGAAAAGGTCCATCTGAGCACTTGTCACTTCAGGCTCATTAAAAATCGAAGGCAACTAGAGTCATCTATAGCTTTTTCTCGAATCTTAAAAATTGAAAAAGCAAGTTGTGTCAAAGCGTCATAAAATTTATTTTAATCAGAATAATGTCACTTTTCCCCCATTGGTCTTAGGTTGAGAAAATGAGTCTACCAATCAAGGATTTCCCCTTGGGGGAAATCCTATTCCTTTCTCCTCTTGGGGGGATATTGGTGCTCCACACATGGCTACATTGTCCCTTCCAAGACTCACAATTGGCCTGCCAGTACGGCTTTTCTCGACCTCTGTCGTTCAAAACACCACAATTCCTCAGTAATCAAATCAACAACTAGATGATCCTGAAGTCACTTCCCCACCTTCTACATCGTTTGTTTCTCCCTCTCCTTCTTCCTCTTCGCTTGGTGAAGCTAGTAACGCTAAAAACCAAGTAACTAGAAGAAGAAGAAAGGGAAGGAGAAGAAGAAGAAGAATCCAATGGTGAAAGGGGGCAAGCATGCATCATCTGGCAAAAATCCACACACTGCACCTTCCAAACCTAAATCTCCATGTGTCATTTGCAAGGGAGACCACTATCTTCGAGATTGTCCCTGCATTCCACAGATCCTGAGGGACTGATCTCCCCGCTTGCACAATCCGGTGTCTTCAACCTCTGACAATCATGTTGAAAGCACACCATCAACTAGTGAAAATGAAGCAAATGGAAAGATAATAAGATCTAAATTTCCTTGTAGACTGTGTGAAGGCGATCATGTCCTCCACCATTGTCCTTTCCTAGATGAAGCTAAAAGAGTCTTGGATAACCGTCCTGCTGCACCACAGTGACTTCCTCTTGGATACAGAAAATTCTCACCGAGTCCATCACTAGTTGAAAATCCGACTGACACACCGTTTTTGTTAGTTGAAGCACCTATCATTGAAGAAAGACCCTGTGAGTCCACACCAGACCAAATTCAACAGGTCGATACGGTAGTCGACCCAATCTTGTCTTCAGAAGGTCCACCTTCAGATGCTACTGTCACCAAAGAGGATGAGAACGACACCGTTCAAAATATTTTCGTCAACACAGAATCCGATGAACATGGGGGAAATCTACCCATTCCTTTACTGCAGGAAGGAATTTCATCAGAGATTTATCTGGCCGTTTATTCAGTCCCTCCTCCAAGCAATCTAGTCATTTCCTTCGATTGGAATATACTAGGGAGACCCCGCCTACAATCTAATGTACCATTCCAAATCATAGTACAAGCTTACAGAATGATCATGGTTGGTACTATCATAGATGAAGGGCTTTTGTGAGTATGCTTTCCTCAACTACTTGGAAAGCACTTGGTTCGCCATTGCTTCTGCCTAAGATTCGAAATCTGACAAGCTTCAAAAAAGGAACCAGTTGACCGTTAGGGATCCTTCCAAATTTGCCTATAACTTTGAGAAGGAAAACCGTTCATCTAAACGTGATGGTAGTCCAAGGACCTCTAGATTAAAATCTACTCCTTGGGTGTGACTACATTTATAGCATGGGAGCTATTGTTTCCTCACTCTTTCGAGTGATGTGTTTCCCGCATGAAGGCAGAGTGGTCCATCTCGTAGACCAGCTTTCATTCCTCGGTTCAAACACAACTATTAGTCAAATGCCATCCCTAACTGGTATTTTTGCACAAGGAATGTCTCATCAATCTCCAATCCATCCACCTGATGAGCGCGAGTGATTCAGTGATTGTGACTGAAACCTAGGAGGCATGCGCCTTGGTCTACTTCTGCAGGAAAACCCTAGATATAAGGTAGGTTTCCACGTAGGAATATGACTAGTTTGACAATCCTGTCCATTTAGGAAAATGGATCAAACTGGAAAAGGATTCCACCGTCAAAGGTTATGTGATTGGCACTGACAATAGTCACCTTTGTCCATTTCGATGGACATCGCCAAGGAAGTGTTTTGTTTGCTACGCAGATGGAACAATCTTGCTAATGCAAGAACTTCCATATGGTAACCTGGAAACTCTACTTATACCTGGGGGCATGCAAACCTTTTTACATGCAATTGAAAAGTGACCATTTATTTTCTTAGTTTGTAGGCTCTTAACCCTTTAAACTCGTAGGTTGGTCGTTCCTAGCTTGCATAACGAAAGGCTCCGGAGCAAAGTTTCGAATGGGGCAAGCTCCCTAAAAAATGAACCTATCGATGAGACATCCTTATTATACGACTGGCACGAGAAGTTTTACGCGAAGTTCAAGCTCGTTAAAAAATAAACCTAGCAATGAGCAAATGTTCCCCTAGAGTTTAAGCTCATTAAAAAATGAACCCACCTTCGGTAAATATCCGTTGCGATCACATAATTATCAGCTTTTGAACCTTGGTCGTGTTCTTACCATCACCTCCACTCTTTTTTAGCCGATCATACGCCTCCATTTGATTGTTTACCCTTTTGAGGAATAGCTGCGACGAGTGATTCTATTAGCTACCTTCTTTACACTGTCGTGATTGAAAAGTTCCAAAAATTAACTGGAACCAGTTGTTATCCAAAAACATCACTCGTTCCTAAAAAAACAAGTCTCCTTTAAGCTCTTTTCATCTGAATCATAAAATATGAAAAGATTATCGAGCAATTAGCCTCTCCAGCTCGTTAAAATGATCAGAAGTGCCATCCCTCCTCTAGATTTTAATCTTTTTGGACCTGAGGGATCATTACACAAAAAGATCGAGTGCTTGTGTTGTTCGGCTCGTTAAAACTATCGAAAAGTCATCCCTTTCGTATTATTTTACACTTTTTCGGACTCAAGGGATTACATTATGAAAAAGGAACCACTGGAGTTTCCTTTACGTCTCTTTTTAGACTCTCTAAAATTGAAAAGGACCAAGTTATCTTTGTCATTAAACTCGTTAAAACAAAAGTGAAAAACTTGTCCATGCAGACAAGAGCGAGTTTCATTATCACTAGGCTCGTTAAAACATAGCGACAGGTTTTCCCGAAGGGAAAATTATAGAACATGCATATGTTATCGCAAGCTTGAAAAAAATAAAGAGGTACTAGTTAGCAATGATTGTGGAAAAAGGGAAGAAAACTTGAATAACTTCATTGGTAGTAGGTCGCTCTTGAACATGACACTTTCACTCCATCACCATGATTGAGTTGGGTTGGGTATTCTGTTCATCGGTCATATCACCATTGGTCCGCCATACCATCCATTTGGGGTTAACACTACCATTCCATTTCAGTGTCGCCGACATGTTCAAGAGAAGTCACTTAGAGAATTCACCAACCTAGCTAACACCTCATCCGCTGCAATACCTTCTCTCTCCATTTTTCATGACCGCCACCTTGAACCTTGTATCATCAGATCGTTTTCACCTCCACAAAATCATTTTCTCCATTCCGTGTCGTAGATGTGGGATTCATTAAGGCCCTCCTACGACGGGTCACTTCTTGTCGACATCAGCACACTATCCAAGTGGTTGACTTAGGAACAACCCTTTCAGTACTTTGAAGCTTGCATGCCTTTATGGCAAGTTTCTCATTTCTGGCGACAGGTTTACATCAATGGCCTCCAACCGAAAGATTTTGCTTGGTGTTCGACATCAACTCATGTATTCACACCACGTGAAATGTACTATAGTACCTTGAGGGTCATTATCATTATTGGTGATTCCTCTCGTGCTTGTTAACAACTCACATCATTGGCTAGTAATCAGGCGATGTCTTTCCATGTTCGACATCAGAACATCTTTTTCACATGGATCGACTTGTACTTCAGGTGAAGATTGAACGAGTTTGAAGACCCCAGATATAGTTTCATCCATCCGGGTTGTGATATATATTCAAGAAAATAAAAACATCAAATGCACATCATAGCTGCACAGATAATCATACAAACTAAAGGATGATGGCTCTACCAGAATCATCAGTCTGCCACACAGACGATTGCCTGTCTTATGTACATGAAATGAATTTATAAAGTTGAGCATGGGAATTCCCGCCTCAACTAGATCATGAAAATATTATGAAGATAATGTATTGTATTGTATCTTATTACAAGTTGCCTTCCAGTTCGAAAAATCTCAGATCCTCATTATAACCCGACATCAGAAGATTTATGACCTCATACTTTAGGGGGCAACTGTTATAGACATATTTGGGCACTGCAACCCCAATCACATATGTCCATAAAACAAGGGCTTCTAAACCCCTAAAAAAATTTGTTTCATACCCTAAAGTAAGAAGGTTCGCTGATTACATCATTTCCCAGAAGTTCTCCCTAAAAAACTACTTAGAACTGGTCAAAACTGGACCATACAGACTGCTCCATGCATAGGGTGTGATGCATCTCACCTATTACACACGGGGGGTGCGATGCATACTGGAAAGCCCTTCTGTAGGGTGCGATGAGCGAGAGTAGACAAATGGCAGAAGCGGTTTTCTAGGTGGTGTTAACACTCAGGTTGTCCCTTTTGACTCCTAAAGGGATACGGCCGAGGTAACCACAAACCAACTTTGGACTGCAGGCCCTAGCCTGTCTGCAGTCAGAGAGGGCTCTCTCTTTATGATTTAGCTTTGTTGAAGGGGGTGATTTTAGGCTAGATATGATGCACAAGGGTTTTGATTGAGTTTTGGTGGGAAAACTGACACTTTCAGGTAGAGAGGCTGAGCATAGTCTGAATGTTTCAAACCATTGGGCGTGGAGTCGAGGAGGGGAACTGCTGGTGTGTTTCCTTAATAACAGTGAGGGAACATGGAGCAAGATAACTGAGGTTGAAGCAATTTTCAGGTTTAATGGATGAAATGAACGCTAAAGAAAGAGAGGCAGTTAAGAATCTCTCCAACAGATTAGCAGAGAAAGCAACAGGGCGCTACCTAGGGGCAGTTAAGAATCCCTAGGTAATTGGCCAGCATAGGTGAACTGGGGAAAACATGAGCCAGAAGGAATTCAATGTTCATAACCAATTCATTCAGAAGAAAACATCAAGAAACAGTAGGAATTGAGCATAGAGAGTATTTAAACTAATTCTAGGCTATTCTTTCTTCCTGCTATTTAGATAATGGAAAACACATAAACAGAGATAAGAGGCACTTATTGCTTCAGGCCGCAGTGCAGGAATTCCATCTTCAACTCTTCAACACATTCATCAACAACAGATAGTTCGCTCTCCAAGCTTTAAGCAATCTTTGATTACAGAAAAGTTCAGGTATACACAGCGAGTCTCTAGTGAAAATTATCAATCGACCAACCCTTAAAACTATACAGAGGGTGGTATATATAGCGAAAAACTCTCTGCAGAGTTCCTTTATTACATCTTGACCTAATTAGGTCATAAAAAATGACTACTTGACCTAATCCTATCCTAAAATAACTACAAAAAATATCTCGAGCCGTGCTCAGGGCCGACGTATCAAAACTGAATAAATGATGTTGTCCTTGGTGGCTTGCTGCAGTGATTTCTGCAATAAATGAGCATGGGTCTCTGCTTCCTCGCTGTCCTGGTGCTTTGAATGCCTTGACGGTGATTTGAAGGCAAGGATGGGCTGATGCTTATCGATTTGACTTTCTGGGGGCTTCATCAATATTCAGGTGCCTCGAGCCCCTAAAAAAATCATGACTGATTCTCTTTGGCGTCTTTTCTTCCACTGATACTCTCTGACAAAATCTGGACTGCGGATCTGATGTGTTGCGGGTCTAATCACCAGTAAATGGCCGCTGTTCGGCCTCTGTATCATCTGAAATTGTCTTCTGATCCTTTTGATATGCTCTGTGAAGAAAACGGATCATTTTTGCGCCTTTTCGGGCTTCCTGGGGCCGCATGGAGCGAAAATTCCTTAAAGATTCCCTGAAGATTCTCCATTTCGGCCTAAAAAATCCTACGATGAGCGATTTGCGCTCATCAAAAACTGCCTCAGAATTCGATTTCGGGGCTCCGAAGTCCGATTTTTGCGCCTCTGCGCCCAAAAAGTGCTGATGACGTCAGCATGATGTCAACATTGTACGGCGGGTGACGTCAGCATGGCGGTGTGGCGGGATGACATCAGCATGACGTCATCACGTACGGTCGATGATGTGGCAGGTACGGTGGCGGGGACACGTGGCAGTGACGTGGCAGGAGGCCTCGCAGGCAGGTGACTCATCGGGTGACTGGGCAGGGGGGATGACATGGGCATGACTCTGCAGGGGGTGACGTGGGCTGGTGACGTCACCGGGCGGGGCGGTAAGCGGTATGTGGCGCACCGCTTATGGGGGATGGCAGTTTCAGAGGGGGGGGCTCCGCCACAGCCCGGCGCCTGACGCGTGGCGGGAGTACGGCGGCAAAACCACCGAACTCCTGGACGTTAAAGGTCGGGCGAGTCGGGAATGAGGATGCCCGCCAGCCGTAGATCTACGGGGCTGTGGATCGGACGGCTGGCGGCGGACGCGACGGGATAGGGGGTTAATGGGCGGGAATATTCGCAGGAATATTCCGAATTTAATATGCGCATCGGATGGGTTATAAACTTAGGAAAATGGGTTTACGGGGTTAAATAAAGGCGCGGGTTAATATTTATGCACAGGGACTTTGGGTTAGGGGCGGAATGTGGGTTTTTACAGCGGTGGGGTGAAATTTTTCACGGGGAAAGGTGAAATCATGGGTTTTTTGGGGGTCTTTGGGGTTAAGGGAGAGGTTACTAGCTGACCAGATTTCAAACTAGTTCCTCAATGACGCGGATGAGCTAAAAACAGTCCCAGATGGACTGAGATTTCCCGGACTTGGTAGAATTATGGCTATAATGCCAGGGAGGGGTATTTACATAGGGGGATTTATATACATGATTTTAATAGGGGAAGGGAAAAACTAATAGGGAGTTATATAATAAGGGTGATGAGAAAAAGAGAGATGTTAGTGAACTCCAGCCTGAGTACCTCCAACTAAAAAAAACTGCCTCGGACCGAAAAATGAATTTCTTATCAAAATTGGAACACAGCAGTGGCCCTTAGACCAGCATACTCTTATGGATACTTTTTTGGCCATCTGTAGCAAATATGGAGCATTGCAGCATGCATAGCACGACATATTTGGCATGAAAAAATGTCGATCATGAAAGATGATTAACCTGCTGCAGCAGGAGGCTAACAGTGGCTCCACTTGGGGATGGCTTTTCCTTGTGAAAAGCCAAGAACAGCAGGTCAGACTACCTTGTATTCAATTGTTGTTGTGTTCTGCAAATTTCTCTTGGCTGGCTGCCTTATTGATCCTACCTACCTACCTACCCTAACCAGCACTTACTTTGCTGTTAGGTGAAGTGAAATAGCCAATGCAGCCACTTAAGTAATAATAACATGAGTGGGCTTTGCTGCTTGTGCTTGCTAGTGACACCAATTGAGATTTTGCAATTTGTTATGGCTTTGTCAATCTTTGAGAAGATCAAGAAGCTACTGACCTCCTTTGCAGTGTTTAAATACTGTACAAAACTGTCCTGCAACATATATATACAATTTTTTGGCTGAATTAAAGGATTGTACAAAGGTTCAGGATCACTACCATGCCTTGGAGTCGGGAGATCATTGACAACTCGATACTGAGCCTTGAAGCCTGTTGATGGCGACGTGCATTGATCTCTTTCATCATTCTGCCTGCCAGCGGATAGGTCATTCAGAACTTGCAGAGGTGTCTGCAATTTATTACAATCTGGCTTGAATAGGACTTGACTGATCTGAGCAGGTTGCTGGTCTTCTTCTTCTTTGAATAACTCAGATGGTTGAAAACAAAGAGGCAGGGGATCCACTTGGATCATTTGGTCATATACTGCTGCTTCAGGGTCCTCCTCAATCTGATATTCAATGGCTCTTTGGGGCTGCAAAACTAGAGGTGACACCTTTGGAACAATATCTTGATTAACCTCCAGACGGTCAATAGCAGCGCGTGGTGACACTTGATCATATATATCATGATAGTTATCCTTGATAAATTGAAAAGATTCAAAACAAAAGGGTAAATTTCCTTCACTGCAATGAACACACTCTGCGTTTTCCTCCTTTTCTTCATAGCTGAGGTGGGCACGCTGATCATTGGGTTCAGGTAGCTGAACCTGAACATTGCTTCCTGCCAAAATAGGATTTGATTCCTCCGCAAGGCTGATTTGGTTGTTAGGCTCATAATCATCATCATACAGATCGTACTTGGGCAGACAGTTGAAAGAAGAGAAGCTATTATATTCACACAGTATATCAGGAGACTGCTCCATCATGTATGGCTGGATGAATATGTCATCTGTTTTGTGGCAGGTTTGTTCGTGAATGTCACTACTTTCCTGTTGTGAAACAGATCTGTTCTGGTGCTCTGAACTTTCCAATTTCATTGTGATCAGCTGCATCATTTCCTCTGTCTTTTGTAGCACGCTATGAAATCTTTTTTCTTGCTCTGCTTTGCGCCGTTCTTCCCTCCTTTTTAGATTTGCCTCTACGTCCACAGCTATGTCCTGCATCTGTTTCAAAGTGGACGGGCATCTTTCTCTCAGACAGAATTCCATTTCTGTGTCAAATGCTCTAGGATATTGCAATAGAGCTAAATCAAGGGGAGGTCTTACATTTAGAGGCATGGCTTGATAAACTTGATTGAATCTGTCTGAAAACTACTGGACAGATTCATTTGGGTGCCTTTCTAAATGATTGTATTCTTCGATGAGCAAGAAGAAATTACCTCTGATCATCCATCTATCAAGGAAAAGCTTGGCACACTGCTGAAACTTAGAGATGCTCGCCTCAGGAAACGCTTTAAACCAAGTCCTAGCTTCGCTTTGCAAAGAAAGGGCAAATAGTCTAAGACTGACATCTTCATCTTCCACTTCAAATGTATTAAGATAATCTTCAAAAGCCTAGATATGTTTCTGGGCAGTAGTGCCATTCTCTCCATCAAATCTAGGGAGATATTCAGGATGATTTGTCGGCAGGGGACCAAGCACAGGAGGCAAAATGAGCGGCTTATATCTTTCAGGAACTTTACGAGGCACGGGAGTATGTACAGGAACTAGAAGACTGGGCTCTATTTTTGGTTCCTCCTTGGCCGTATGATGATCTTCAACAGCATTTGAAAGCTGCTGCTCTGATGTGCAAGGAGGCTTTTCAACAATCTTTTCCAAAGGAAAAACATAAAAATTTGACATAAAATCGCTTTTAAAGTACAATATGCACAACAAAATCTGGTGCAAGAGAAAGAACATGATTTCTTGGATGATAGTCCAAGTCGAGAGCCTGATCTGCTTATATAATTCCTTCGGGTTCATTTCTCCAGCGGAGTCTTTATTATGAGGATGATGTGGAGTCGCCAGGTGGATGATGTAACCTTGAAGTGCCTGATCTCTGTCCACCGTCACAGATCAGAGCTGAACGTGAAAAACCCTGAAGAAAAGGAACACTTTCTCCAGAAAACGAGGTGAACTGGTCAAAATTGAGGATTTACACTAATAAACACATGATTCATCTCCCCAGTGGAGTCGCCATTATGTTAACACTCAGGTTGTCCCTTTTGACTCCTAAAGGGATACGGCCGAGGTAACCACAAACCAACTTTGGACTGCAGGCCCTAGCCTACCTGCAGTCAGAGAGGGCTCTCTCTTTATGATTTAGCTTTGTTGAAGGGGGTGATTTTAGGCTAGATATGATGCACAGGGGTTTTGATTGAGTTTTGGTGGGAAAACTGACACTTTCAGGTAGAGAGGCTGAGCATAGTCTAAATGTTTCAAACCATTGGGCGTGGAGTCGAGGAGGGGAACTGCTGGTGTGTTTCCTTAATAACAGTGAGGGAACATGGAGCAAGATAAGTGAGGTTGAAGCAATTTTCAGGTTTAATGGATGAAATGAACACTAAAGAAAGAGAGGCAATTAAGAATCTCTCCAACAGATTAGCAGAGAAAGCAACAGGGCACTACCTAGGGGCAGTTAAGAATCCCTAGGTAATTGGCCAGCACAGGTGAACTAGGGAAAACATGAGCCAGAAGTAATTCAATGTTCATAACCAATTCATTCAGAAGAAAACATCAAGAAACAGCAGGAATTGAGCATAGAGAGTATTTAAACTAATTCTAGGCTATTCTTTCTTCCTGCTATTTAGATAATGGCAAACACATAAACAGAGATAAGAGGCACTTATTGCTTCAGGCCGCAGCACAGGAATTCCATCTTCAACTCTTCAACACATTCATCAACAACAGACAGTTCGCTCTCCAAGCTTTAAGCAATCTTTGATTACAAAAAAGTTCAGGTATACACAGCGAGTCTCTAGTGAAAATTATCAATCGACCAACCCTTAAAACTATACAGAGGGTGGTATATATAGGGCAAAACTCTCTGCAGAGTTCCTTTATTACATCTTGACCTAATTAGGTCATAAAAAATGACTACTTGACCTAATCCTATCCTAAACTAAATACAAAAAATATCTCGGGCCGTGCTCAGGGCCGACGTATCAAAACTGAATAAATGATGTTGTCCTTGGTGGCTTGCTGCAGTGATTTCTGCAATAAATGAGCATGGGTCTCTGCTTCCTCGCTGTCCTGGTGCTTTGAATGCCTTGACGGTGATTTGAAGGCAAGGATGGGCTGATGCTTATCGATTTGACTTTCTGGGGGCTTCATCAATATTCAGGTGCCTCGAGCCCCTAAAAAAATCATGACTGATTCTCTCTGGCGTCTTTTCTTCCACTGATACTCTCTGACAAAATCTGGACTGCGGATCTAATGTTCTGCGGGTCTAATCACCAATAAATGGTCGTTGTTCGGCCTCTGTATCATCTGGAATTGTCTTCTGATCCTTTTGATATGCTCTATGAAGAAAACGGATCATTTTTGCGCCTTTTCGGGCTTCCTGGGGCCGCATGGAGTGAAGATTCCTTAAAGATTCCCTAAAGATTCTCCATTTCGGCCTAAAAAATCCTGCGATGAGCGATTTGCGCTCATCAAAAACTGCCTCAGAATTCGATTCCGGGGCTCCGAAGTGCGATTTTTGCGCCTCTGCGCCCAAAAAGTGCTGATGACGTCAGCATGACGTCAGCATTGTACGGCGGGTGACGTCAGCATGGCGACGCGGCGGGATGACGTCATCACGTACGGTCGATGACGTGGCAGGTACGGTGGCGGGGACACGTGGCAGGAGGCCACGCAGGCAGGTGACTCATCGGGTGACTGGGCAGGGGGGATGACGTGGGCATGACTGTGCAGGGGGTGACGTGGGCTGGTGACGTCACCGGGCGGGGCGGTAAGCGGTATGTGGCGCACCGCTTATGGGGGATGGCGGTTTCGGAGGGGGGGGCTCCGCCACAGCCCGGCGCCTGACGCGTGGCGGGAGTACGGCGGCAAAACCGCCGAACTCCCGGACGTTAAAGGCCGGGCGCGTCGGGGATGAGGATGCCCGCCAGCCGTAGATCTGCGGGGCTGTGGATCAGACGGCTGGCGGCGGATGCAATGGGATAGGGGGTTAACGGGCGGGAATATTCGCAGGAATATTCTGAATTTAATATGCGCGATGGATGGGTTATAAACTTAGGAAAATGGGTTTACGGGGTTAAATAAAGGCGCGGGTTAATATTTATGCACAAGAACTTTGGGTTAGGGGCGGAATGTGGGTTTTTACAGCGGTGGGGTGAAATTTTTCATGGGGAAAGGTGAAATCATGGGTTTTTTGGGGGTCTTTGGGGTTAAGGGAGAGGTTACTAGCTGACCAGATGTCAAACCAGTTCCTCAATGACACGGATGGGCTAAAAACAGTCCCAGATGGATTGAGATTTCCCGGACTTGGTAGAATTATGGCTATAATGCCAGGGAGGGGTATTTACATAGGGGGATTTATATACATGATTTTAATAGGGGAAGGGAAAAACTAATAGGGAGTTATATAATAAGCGTGATGAGAAAAAGAGAGATGTTAGTGAACTCCAGCCTGAGTACCTCCAACTGAAAAAAACTGCCTCGGACCGAAAAATGAATTACTTATCAAAATTGGAACACAACAGTGGCCCTTAGACCAGCATACTCTTATGGATACTTTTTTTGCCATCTGTAGCAAATATGGAGCATTGCAGCATGCATACCATGACATATTTGGCATGAAAAAATGTCGATCATGAAAGATGATTAACCTGCTGCAGCAGGAGGCTAACAGGTGGAAACTCAAAGAATCTTCTAGAAACTGCTCATATGACACTTGCCTCTCTGAATTCACCCAGGGATGAGTAAGAGATCATGAAATCTCCAATTGGAACCAAGAACTATCAGTGAAATGACACTAATCAAAATCCCAGAAGCTGACTCACTCTCCTGCAAACATCTATATATGGATCCCTCATCCCAAAGATCCAAAAGCTGGAATTTTGTAATTTGCAAGGAAGTGTTGTTGGTTTCTCTTTGAAGACATTGTTGGGTGATCTTGCTTTGTATGAGGTGAAGAGGGCTTTCATGCTGGGAGGATGATGCTAGATCAGACAACTTGGTTGTAATCCTCTCTTCTATTACTTCTATCAATAAAGCTATTTGAGTTTCCCTCCATATGCTTGTATATCTCTGAATCTTGTATATTTATATGCATTTATATGGTTAATGTACATCTGATCCTACATTGTTTATGGTTATAGATCTCTATGATTTGATGGTATTTTTCTGCTTTGACTCTACATGTGTTCTTTGAAGTGGGACAAGTGAGAAAGGAGTGGCAGAAGCTCTATTAAGGGAGAGAGGAAACAAGCAAGGAGACTAGCGAAAGACTAAGGTTGGTACTCTCTACTTCTCTCTCATCTATCTCTAATAAAGGAAAACAAAAGTAACTTTAGTTTGTTTGTTTCTAAGATAGATACCCGTCTTAGTGGGACTAATAGCTCTGAATGGACACTAGTTTTTCCTATAACACTAGGACTTACCATTGGCCTACCGTATGGCTGTTCTCAACCTCTGTGGTTCAAAATGTCGTGATTCCTCTGCAATCGAATCAACCTCCAGCTGATACTGAAATTGACCCTTCACCTTCTTCTTCGTTTGTTTATCCCTCCCCTTCTTCCTCTTCACTTGGTGAAAGTAGTGATGCTAATAACCAGGTGGCTAAGAAGAAGAAGAAAGGGAAGGAGAAGAAGAAGAAGTCAATTCAGCAAGGGGGCAACCAAGCAACCATTGCTTTGGATGCATCAGCTGATGAAAATCTGCACATTAAAGCTCCTAAACCCAAATTTCCTTGCATAATTTGTAGAAGAGACCATTTTCACCAAGATTGTCCCTGCTTTCCTCGGATCTTGAGAGAATGGTCTCCCAATTCGCACCGTCCGGTGTCATCAACCTCTGGTGATCATGTTGGTAACACTCCTTTGACTAGTGATAACGAATCTCATGGATAGAAAGGAAAGGTCAAAGTTCCATGTAGGTTATGTGAAGGTAATCGTTCCCTTCACCATTGTCCTTTTTTGGGTGAAGCCAAAAGAGTGTTGGATAACCATCCTGCTTCACTGCAGCGACTTCCATCAGGTTACCAGAAACTCTCCCCAAGTCCTTTACTTGTTGAAAAACCGACTGAATTAAATCAACCGTCGGTTGAAACCACTCTCTCTAAAAGTGAATTTTATGAGTCTATACCCAAAAAAAGTCAACAGGTCGAAGTGACAGTTGACCCAATTTTACCTTCAGAAAATTGTACCCTTCCTGAAGAGAGTGAGAATGATACCATTCAAATTATTTTTGTTACATCAGAATCCGATGAAATTGGGGGCAATCCACCCATTCCTTCGCAACAGGAGGAGAATCCACCAGTTACTGAAACTCAAGGGGTTAATTCAACCATTTATTCGGTACCCCCTCCAAGCAGTCTAGTCACTTCCTTTAATTGGAATCGACTAGCAAGATCCCGCCTTCCTTCTTATGTACCTTTCTGGATCATAGTACAAGTTTACAAAATGATCGTATCTGGCACTATCATAGATGAAGGGGCATCAGTGAGTATCCTTTCCTCAACTGCTTGGAAAGCGCTTGGTTCGCCATCGCTTATGCCTATTACACAAAATCTGTTAGGCTTTAACAAAGGAACCAGTCGACCGTTAGGGATCCTTCCTAAGTTACCGATCACTTTGAGAAGGAAAACCATTCAGCTGAGCATGATGATAGTCCCAGGACCATTAGATTACAATCTACTCCTTGGACGGGACTATGTTTATAACATGGAAGCTATTGTTTCAACACTCTTTCGAGTGATGTGTTTCCCACATGAAGGCAAAATTGTCATCATTGACCAGCTTTCATTTCCCAGTTCAATCATAGCTCCAAGCCAATCATCATCCCTAAATAGTCCTTTTATATCAGCTGTATCTCTTGAACCTTCATTCCATCCACCTAATTGCCATGAGTAGCCTGGTGAATGTAACGAAGCTTAGGAGGCATGCACCCTTGTCTATTCTGTAGATGAACCCAGCTGAGAAGATAAGTTTCCCTGTAGGTTATGTGATTGCTCTGACACACCATTCACCTTTGTCTATTCTGTGGATGAAGCCAAGGAAGTGTTTTTTCTATTCTGCGGACGAACCTGTCCTACCTAACCTTAGTAAGTTTCCATATGGCTACCGGAGACTCTCCTTTTCATCATGCTGGGGGCATGCAAACCTTTTTTCAATTTCTTTTTAAATTTTAGTTTTGTCGTTTCTAGCTTTTTAGTTTTGAGCTTGCGTAGAAATAGAAACTAGTTCAAGCATATCTTTCCGTTTTAAGCTTGTAAAAAATGAAACTGAACTGAGCATATTTCCCCCATGGTTCAAGCTCGTTAAAAAATGAACCCACCTTCGGGTAAATACCCTTTGTGATTGTCATTCTATCAGCCTTTTGAGCCTTGGTTGTGTACCTCTCATCACCTCCATTCTTTTGGCTGATCAATATGCTTCCACTTGGTTGTTTACCCTTTTGAGGAGCAGTCGCGATGAGTGGTCTTGTTAGCCAACCTCTTCCCAGAAACGACCATGTTTTGAGAAGTTCCAATATTACCCAAAACCAGTTGCTACCCTAGACACCACTCGTTCCTAAAAAAAACAACAAGTCTCCTTTAAACCCTTTTCAGACTCGTTAAATATGGAAAGATTGTCGAGCAATTGGCCTTTCCAGCTCGTTAAAGTGATTGGAAGTGCCATCCCTCCTGTATATTTTAATCTTTTTCGGATCTGAGGGATTATTTCACGAAAAATTTCGAGCAATTGGCCTTTCCAGATCGTTAAAGTGATTGGAAGTGCCATCCCTCCTGTATATTTTAATATTTTTTAGACCCGAGGGATTATCTCATGAAAAAGTTCGAGCGCTTGTCTTTTTCGGCTCATTAGAGTGATCGGAAAAGTCATTTCTTTTGTATTATTTTAATCTTTTTCGGACCTAAGGGATTATTCTACGAAAAATAACTTCTGGAGTTTCCTCTTTGTCCCTTTTCAAACTCTCTAAATATGAAAAGGATCGAGTTATCCTTGTCGTTAAACTCGTTAAAACAATAGCGACAAACTTGTCCATTCTAGACAATACATAGTTTACTTTTCATCCCTTTTCATACTCTTTAAACATGAAAAGGACCGAGTTATCCTTGTCATTAAACTCGTTAAAAAAATAGCGACAAACTTGTCCATTCTAGACAAGAACAAGCTTCACTGTTGCTAGACTCGTTAAAAATAGCGAGAGGTTTTCCCGAAGGGAAAATTATAGAACAAGCATATTTTATCCTTCTCAAGCTTGACAAAAATAAAGAGGTACTAGACAGCAATGACTGGGGAAAAAGGGAAGAAAACTTGAAGAATTTATGGTAGCAGATCGCTCTTGAACATGACACTTTCACTTCATCTCCGTGATTGAGTTGGGTTGGGTTATTCTGTTCACCGGTCATCTCACCATTGGTCTTTCACACCATCCATCTTTTGGGGTTAACGCTACCAATTCATCTCAGTGTCGCTGATATGTTCAAGAGAAGTCATTCAGTCGAGAATTCACCATCTAGTTAATGTCTCATCCACTGCAATACCTTCATCTTTCATGACCGCCATTCCTGAACCTTGTGTCATCAGATCGTTTTCACCTCCAGAAAATCATTTGCTTCATTTCGTGTCGTAGATGTGGGATACATTAAGGCCCTCCTACGACGAGTCACTTCTTGTTGACATCAGCTCATTATCTAAGAAGTTGACTTAGAAACACCCCTTTCAGTGCTTTGAAGCTTGCATGCCTCAATGGCAAGTTTCTCATTTCCGGCGACAGGTTGACATCAATGGCCTTCGACCGAAAGATTTTGTGTGGTGTTCGACATAAAATCATATATTCACACCAAGTGAATTGTACTATAGTACCTTGAGGGTCATCATCATTATCGGTGATTCCTCTCGCGTCTATTAACAACGCACATTATTGGCTGGTAATCGAATAATGTCTTTCCATGTTCGACTTCAGAACATCTTTTCACCTGGATCGACTTGTACATTGGGTGAAGATTGAACGAGTTTGAAGACCCCGGATCTAGTTTCATCCATCTGGGTTGTGATATATTCAGGGATATAAAAACATCAAATGTACAAAGACGCTGCACATATGGTCATCCTAACCAAGGACGATGACTATACATCTGAAGAATCACCACTCTGCATCCGCCAACGACTATTTGATCTATGTACATGAAATGAACTTATAAAGCTAAGCATGGGAATGCCCGCCTCAGCTAGATCATGAAAATTATATTATGATGATGTATTGTATTGTATCTTATATAGGTCACTTTCTAGTTCGAAACCTCGAATCCTCATGATAAAGCATTTCACCCGACATCAAGATTTACGACTTCATGCTTTAGGGGGCAACTGTTATAGACATATTTGGGCACTTCAACACCAAACTCATATGTCAATAAAATAGGGCTCATCAACCCCTAAAATATTTGTTTCATACCCTAAAAGAACATGGTCATCTGATTACATCATTCCCCAAAATTTCCACCTGAAAAGCCATCCAGAAATGGCATAAACTGAACCATACTGACTGCTACACTGGCCAGGTGTGATACATACTGAGTGGTACACTACTCAGGTGTGATTCATACTGATTAGGCCTTCTATATGGTGCAATGAGCAAGGATGGACAAATTTCCGAGACAGTTTGCTAAGTGGATGCTCATGGGATCTTCTAGAAACTTCTCCTATGACACTTGCTTCTCTAAATTTACCTAGGGATGAGTAAGAGATCCAAGAAATCTCCAAGTGGAACCAATTGTAACAAGTGGAATGACACTAATCAAAACCCCAGAGATGACTCACACCCTTGCACACATCTATAAATGGATCCCTCATCTAAGAGATCTAGACGCTGGAATATTGTGAATTACAAGGAAGTGCTGATAGTTTGTATTTAAGGAAAGAGCATTGTATTTTTGGTGTGATTTTTCTATTTCATGAGGTGAAGAGGGATTGATGTTGGGGGGATGATGTTGTATCAGACAACTGGGTTGTAATTCTCCCTTCTATTTAATAAAGTTCTTCGGGTTTTCTTCCATATGATTATGCAATTTTGAATGTTATCATTTGTGAATGTTATTGTATGTTCATTATATATCTGATTCTGTAATGTTTATGATATAATATATCAAGATGCTTTGATGGTTCTTTGCTACTGTGTTTCTATAGGTACTCTCCAAGCAGGATAAGTACGGGGACGAGTTGCAAGCTCTATCAAGGGGGAGAGAGATCAAGCAAGGGGTTAAGTGAAAGATCCAGGTTGGTTCCATTGTCTTTCTCTTATCTATTATACATAGAAGAAATTATGAATTACTTTAAATTGTTGTTTCTAGGGTAGCTGCCAAACCTAGAGGGCTAGTCGCTCGAAAAGACACTAGTTTTCCCAGAAAAAATACTTATCTGAGAATCATAAAGAAGGTCTAATTCCCTCTCATAATAGCTGCAATAACATTTGTTAACTCATGCATTTATTAACCATTCATCAACTAATAAAAACTTCATAAAATCCATAGCTAGAACTTGTTATGGAACCATGCTTATAACCAACACATAGTAAAAATAATAACCACGATAGAACAACCATAAAAGACACATAATAACAAGCATAAGTCATCATGAAATACAACAGGGAAAGAGCTCTAATTAACACATGCAAAAGCCAACCAAGTTAGGCACTTCCATGTACCACCCAACCATAGATTTAGTTGAACCAAATATTTATTTTATCCAATCACCCCCATGCCATATTCCAAGCATGAATGTGGGACTCAAGACATAAACAACCAAGGTTTCCTGGAGATTAAACCACCTCCACCCTCATGCTAACACAATCTCTCCAAAATCGTTCAAGATATATAAACAACCAAGGCTTTTCGGAGATTAAACCACCTCCACCCTCAAGCTACTACAATCCCACCAAAACTGGTCAAGAGACCACTAAGCCCAAAACAAGCTTGGATGCCTCAAAATTTCTTCACCATTACCTTGAGTAATTGTCATGTCTTCACCCACCTATTGAGGGATTCCCTAATATTAAACCACCTCCACTCCCAACCCTTGGTAATTTTCTTGAGACCACCTCACTCGGTTCCAAAACCTTCTGACAATTGAAAACTCAACCAAGCAAAAGAATTCCATCACAGCATGGCTATGCGAAAATGGAAAGGTAAGGATGAAACCACTGTAACACCTAGAAAAATCCATGCCACTGATAGCAAGAGAACCAAAAACATACATGCATGTGCCATGCATTCACAAACCAGCTAGGAAATCACACATGCAACCTGTTATTTGTAGGTCTTCGTGTTGAAGCTGCTTGATCTAACTTGTCCTTACTTGTCCCTTGCTTTCCTTTGCCTCCTTTTCCTTCATTCTCCTTCCTTTCCCCAATGATATAGTGCTCCAAGAATCCTCTTAGTGTGAAAGAGTATGAGAGAATAGATAGAGATTGAAAATTGAATTAACAAAAAGCTGTGAACTTGTCCTTAGAAGCCTTTTTATCATTGAGGCCTCCGTTGTTTTCATTTTCCTCTATTTTTCTTTCAATTTTCCTCTCATGCAAACCTGTGACCTTTCATCTCATTTTTCTCGTAATTTCCTTTATTTTCATAAATAAAATGCCAATTAATGCATCTTTTCCTTTTCCAATGCATTTGCCAATTTCCTTAGCCATAATAAATTGAAATGAACAACCACTAGGATGTTTTTCCAAAAACTCATCTTGGAATACATGTCCCCTGACCTTGGTATTGTTTTTTCCTTTATTAAATTTATTACATGAACTCTTAACCGAGGGAAATTACACACCCCATCAGTATAATAAACTTTTGGAAAACCAAAAACAAAATTTTGAGTGAACATCCACTGCAATATCTATAATTTAGATGAAAAAATATTTCATGCCAAATCCTAATCAAGAAATCAACATGAGCTATGAGAGAAGAAGTTGAGGAAGGATGAAAATTGACAAAACTATATAATCTATAGGCATGATCAACCTATCCAATAGGAATATAAACTATTGGATCATGTAGTTCTCGAATAACTACCTAGTTGGGGAAAAAGTCGATTGTTTCGCCATCACAAGAATGACAAATTTTATATATGGATAATATATTTTCTGAGATGTTAGGGACTAGGAGTACATCGTAATCCACCCATTGGTTAATTTCACAATATCTAACCCAAAAACCTCAATTTGGGTAGAGCCTCTGATGGCAATTTTTGAAATTTTTCTATGAGATGTAGAAGGAAGAAATGTTGACAAGGAGTCATATGATGTGATGCTCTTTAACTGAAAGTATATTGTGACCTATAGATCTGCCTAGACCTTGAGCTGATAAAGAATGTTCTTTTCATGTTGAAATAGTGTGCTTCTTCATGGCATCATAAAAGACTTGCAACATTTCCCAAAATTGTGCTTCAGTATGCCCAAATTTGCCACAAAAGGTACATGTTTCATCTATTTTCTTCTTCTTCTTCTTCATATTTGTCTGAGAGAAGGATCCATCAGCCTTGGAAGCTGGAGATGGAGAATTAGTATTTTGTTAAGGCTTGGATGGAGTCTCACGGGATTGATAAAAAAAATTCTTTTGTTGGGATTAATATTTATACTAACCTCTGGAGGTATAGGATACAAAGAGCCTGATTCAAAGAGAAAGAGATAACATCTAACTTCTTAGGCTTAGATTTTTCTCATGCGAAACAATCACAAAATGTCTCAAATAGTAGCATTTTAAATGAATCTCCAAGAACACCGATTGTTCAATATAAAGTGGATGAGAAAACTTGAAAATGACCCTTTAGATTTGATAAGATCAAAAAAATGTATTATGATTATATTTTCTCCTTGCCACTTGCTTTTAATTGGGACACCAATGAATTGAATTGTGTAAGATATTTCTCAATAGAGGCATGCTCATCAAGTACCAGGGTTGATTATCTAGCTTCCAATTCTAAAGCATGGAATTCATTTATATTTCCAAATACAAACACAAACTCATTCCAACTTTCCTTTGGTGTGGTACATCGTTCAATATTAAACAACCGGTTATCTAAAACATGCAACCAATCAAACCCATGGCTTCATCTTGTTTATTCCTATAGGAAAAAAAATCAATTTCTTTTGTAAAAATGGGTTGGTTTTCACTTAACATATTCAATAATATATTGGATTGTAAGAGTTTTTGCATTTTTCTTTTCTATGTATGATAATTATAGGGAGTAAGGATCTCTATGATCTTTGACTCTGCGATAATATCCAAAGCTTCTTTTTCCCTTTTTTTACAATAACTACACTTTAATAGTGATGGGCCTCCAAATTAGACACAAATTAAGGCCCATCTAACCTTTCCTAGGCACATAAAGGCTATATAAAATCTCTCTTTATACACTTTATAATTTTTTTTACCATTAATATGTTCTTAGAAAGGTTTAGAGATAACTGCATATTATGTGCCTAATATTATTTAAGTAGAATGTTTTCTCATCACTTTGTATAAGTACCAATTCGAATTTGCCTCTAAGGGCATGTATTTCTCATTCTTCTTGTGGATAAAACTTGTTATTTAACAACTCCACTTTCATTTCTAGCAGGGATGTACTTGGATTGATTCAAATAATGATGTTTGGTGCCATTTTCAGATTTTAAAACATGGTTTCCTTCATAGTACTTTGATTTTCCTTGGGCTTGGCCTTCCGAGGAGCCTCAGAGCCCTCTTGTACAATTCCTTTATTTTCTTTGAATGTCTTTTTCACTTGCATCTCTTATTTCTGCATTTACTATTCATGCTTATTTTGTTGTAGGTCATATTGGTTAAATGATTGAAGTGAGTTAGTTTTCATGTTATTTCAAACTCACAAGCATGATGAATCCTTATAATATCTTTGAAAAGTCATATTCATCATTGAGCTACTTAGATTGGTTTACTAGTTCACAAATCTAGAATTTCTGGAAGTCCCTTGTAGCAAAATAGCAGTAATTGTTTGTTGTTTCTTAGAACTTGTTAATGAGCTTAATTTGAGTTGATTCCACTTATATTGGTTCATAAAATAATTCAAGTTAATAACAAAATTTACCACATATAATTTTCACTTTATTAGATTAGGCATTTGGTAGGTTAACTATCTCACTAGTTCTTGAATTTCCAGTTTTTAGAGTAGCAATTTTATGCTATTTTTTAGCATGTGTTAACATGGGTATTTTGGAGTGATTCCACTTGGAATAGAGTCTTAGGTAATTCTAATTAATAAAAAAAAAATCCCATCTCATTTTCATTTGATTTACTTGGGAATTCAACAAGTTATGTTACTCGTGTATCAATCATGCCAGTCCTATAGCACTCATGTAGCAACCTAATAAGCACTCTCGTAGCACATGTAAAATTGACCAAACCTAGTCCAAAATCTTTGCTTTTTTCTCTTAGGCTTGAATAATGACCCCTAGGTTCTAAATATAAGATTGAGTAAGACCAAAGACCACTTAGAACTTTCCTTTTTATCCCTACAACACATCTCAACAATTTGGGTTAATTGACAAATTTATGAATTGGATAGCACAATAATGATTTCCTTGATTGCCACATGAAGTATCTAATGAACTCTGTCAATAGATCTAACCTCTATGGAATTCAGTGATTGATTACATTCTCTTTCCTTCATGCATGTCAAATTAGTTTACTTTCTTTATTCTTAAGCTAGGGTTTCTATTTCTAGCATTATTATTTTCATTCCATAGACTAGGTTTCCTTTTCAATGCAAGTTTTACATTCTGCAATTAGGCTAGTGTTTGATTTCATTATATTCGCTTCATTGCATCAGATCAACGAAAGAAGGAGACATTTCATGTTGCACATATAGTGTCGACATTTCTTAAGTTTGTATGAACCTCAGGTTGGTAATTCAAGTTGGCAATCTTAGGAGTTGCAACATTCTTGTTGCATTCTGAGACTCATCAAATATTCCACCCAATTACCTCTTTATAGATAAAAAACTCAATAAAAAATATTTTCTCCAAATATTTTGTGGCCAACATTTTTTTTTACCCCAACACATTTTTTTGTCAATAAACATTTTCCCCACAATAAAAAGAATTCACCCTTTAAATTACCTTTTTTTCCTTTTACATAAAAAATTGCTTGGGAAAATTTAAGAATTTACAAAACCTAGTAAAATGTTGCTAACTATCTCCTAAGCGATCTGTATTAAGCCTTTGAAAATGCTGAGACTCTTCACCTACATAAAATTGAATAACACAGTCTCCAAGCCTCTTGCAATGAGATGCTTCTAAATCTTCAAATTTCCCACCACATTAGAATAAGACGATATTTCACTCTATCAATGCAAAACCTCTTCCCAAAAAAAAACATAACTTTTACCAACACCCTGAAAATCACGAGAAATTTGGAGAAATGAGGGCCACTTTACACATCTAGATCTCACCATAGGATCACGAAGAGACCTTTAAAAAAAGAGATATACTAAAAAGGTGGTCACCTACCTAGATCAAAATTGATATGATCCAACTTACAACATATCTCTAAAAAAAAATTAGAAGGAGACTGTAGTCAAAGCTCTTATACCATGTAGGAGTGTATAAAAACCTAGGGACTAGACTACAAAAGATAAAATCCTTCTATGAAAGAGACCAATGAGAATTGAAGAATGAAGGATAAACCACTTCATTACTTGAGTAAAAGGATTTACAACAATCTAGTTTATATGCATAGTGGAAGCTTCTGCGATAGCTAGAAGATAAATCTTACAACGTAGTAGATAAGGATGATACGTAAGCGTGTGAGTTCCAAAGATTTTCTATTGGAACTCTAACATGAATTAAGTGTTGCAATTAGTATTATTGTTTAAGCCTAGTGTTGAGAAAGGTAATTTGGAATTTAATATTTCAAGATTTTTTTTATTTTTTTTTGTCACTAAAATGGCTAATCTTTTGGTAGAGTATTTATCTAAATGAATCAAACAAATTAGATGGTGAAAACTACTCAAAATAAAAATTTAGGATGATGCAGACATTAATGGAAAGATATAGTGTTTGGTCGATTGTGTGTGATGATGAAGTTAATCCATAAGTCCTAGTAGTTACAATAGTATCAATTCAAGATTGGGAGCAATGAGAGATGAAGGAAAAAGTGCTCCTAAGAATGTCTGTAAAGGACAACACCATACCCCATATTAGAGACTGCAAGACATCCAATGAGACATAGATGACACTCAAATATTTGTATGAAACAAAGAACACAAATTGAGTGATATTTTTGGATAGTAAGCTTCTATCAATTAAAATAGAGAAAAATGAAAGTATGATCAATTTCATTTAAAGAATCAAAGAAATTAAAGACAAACTTGGTGATATGGGTGAAGAAATCTCTAACACAGATTTAGTCACTATTACTTTAAATGGTATGTTCGGTAAGTACCAAATGTTCATCACAATTCTTGTTTTTTATAGTGTTGTCATTAATGTCAAGGCTGATAAGGCATAAGGCAACAACTTAATAAGGTCGAGGAGGTAAAATCCAAGTTCAAATATAATGGTGAATTGACACAATACTTTAGTGATTAATTTCTCTCCCATAAAAAGATGAGTCAAATGATGGAGAAGAAACCTACCATCAGTAAATGGTCAACCACATCACATCAATCAGGTAGCAAGCTCAAGAGGGTCTCATACCGAATATCTAGACTGTTGAGAAGGCCGATTGTCGAGAATGTCGAGAAAGTCAAAAGTGCTAAAGGGCTGAGAAGGCTAATGGACGAGAAGTCCAAGAAGGGTGAGAGGCCAAGAAGGCTAAGAATGTTATCCCCTAAGATGAAGTTGCGGGATAGGTGGTTCAGATGAAGTGGATTTCATATTTCAGAACATATGACATGACAACATGAAGAGATGACATGCAACACTCATTTTTGGCTTTTTTGGGTAGTGAATTGGATAGGTGGCAAGTGAAATGGAAAGACACATGGGAAAATAATAGGTGGTGCTTAGTGATTGGTCCACGGTGGCATGATGCAACAAACTCAAAGGCATTGATATATGTGCCAGGACCTTGCTTGGTAAAAAAATTATGTGTCGAAGAATTTTTGTGCTTCTACAATTAATATAAGGAAACCACGTGATAGCAACATTCACAACACTTATTGGTCTAATATTGGGCATCATGCCATCCGAACATTGGATTTTGAAATGCGAAATGATGGGATAATTAATTGTTAGTTGTAGCAAACATAAATGATTTCCATCAAGTGAAGTTTTGGTTACCAATCTCGGGACTTTGGTCTCGATACTGTTTTCAACTAGTAGAGTTTTAGTTGCTTTAGGTTATGTGGAAAAGTAGTCTTGGTTAAAAGTGGACGATGTACTGGTTTTGCGATAATAGATGGGGAAGTAGCCATTGAGAGAGATTACAGTTCCCAAAAGTCAACTTATTTTTTCTACTTTATCATAACGTTCGATCCTATAACATTAATAGAAAAACTATCCAAACAAGAAAGGGCACAAAGATGGATCCAAATGAAGAAAATATCATGAGAAATGTTATATATAGAAAAAGGTAGTCAAAGAAGTGATGATAAGAGAATATGAAAAAGCATATATGTCATTAGGAATCGTTAGTGAAGTGAGTACATGTGTAAGAAAAGCATGAGCATGTGGAGGGTGATGTTATCAGGAAAACTAGTGTCTATGCAGAGCTGCTAGTCCCACTAAGACTGGTAGCTATCTTAGAAACAAACAAACTAAAACTACTTTCGTGTTCCTTTATGAGAAGTAGATAAGAGGGGAACAAAGGAGACCAACCTCTGTCTTGCGCTTGGTTCCTTGCTTGATTCCTCTCCCTTCTGATAGATCTTCGCACTTGCTTCCTCGTCTACCCAGCTTCAAAGAGCACCTTTGGAATCAAAGTAGCATAACACTATCCAAGAACAGAGATCTACTATCATAAACAATATAGGACCAGATATATATTGACCACACAAATGCGTATATCATCAATCATACAAGAATGTGGAGGAAAACTTGAATAGCTTTATTAATATCAAGAATAGCAAAGAGGATTACAACCAATTGTTCTGACCCAGCGTCAACCTCTCAACAAGAAAGCCCTTCTTCACCTCATGAAAAGCTTAGATCACCCAACACTATGATGTTACACTAAGAAACCAGCAACACTTCCTTACAAGATACAAAATTCCAGCCTCTGGATCTCTAGGATGAAGGATCCATATATAGATGATTGCAGGGAGGTGAGTCAGATTCTAAGATTTGATTAGTGTCCTCTCTCTGATAGTTCTTGATTCCACTTGGAGATTGATGATCTCTTACTCATCCCTAGGTGAATGCAGAGAGGCAAGTGTCACAGGAGAAGTTTTTGGAAGATTCCATGATCCTCCACCTCGCAAATTGACTTTGCCATTTGTCCACTCTCACCCATCGCACCCCATAGAAGGGATTTTCAGTATGCATCGCACCTCCCATGTGCATTTAGGTGGGATGCAACGCACTTTGACCATGGGGCAGGTGAGATGGTCGAATTTTGACTAGTTATGAGTAGTTTTTCATGGAGAACTTCTGGGAGATGATGTAATCAGCTGACCTTGTTCTTTTAGGGGATGGAACAACACTTTTAGGGACTTAGGAGCCCTTGGTTTATCGACATGTTTGATTGGGGTTGCAGTGCCCAAAAATGTTTATAACAGTTGCCCCCTAAAGCATGAGGTCGTTAATCTTTTGATGTTGGGTGAAATGCTTTATCATGAGGATCTGAAGTTTTTTCGAGCTGGAAGGCGACCTGTAATAAGATACAATACAATATATTATCTTCATAATATTTTCATGATCTAGCTGAGGCTAGCATTCCCATGCTCAGCTTTATAAATTCATTTTCATGTACATAAGACAGGCAATCGTTTGAGTGTAGACTGATGATCTTGGTAGAGCCATCATCCCTTAGATTGGATGATTATCTGTGTAGCAATGATGTACATTTGATGTCCTTATTTTCCTGAATATATATCACAGCCCGGATGGATGAAACTAGATCCGGGGTCTTCAATCTCATTCGATCTCCACTCAAAGTACAAGTCGATCCATGTGAGAGATGTTCTGGAGTCGAACATGGAAAGACATCACCTGATTACCAGCCAATGATGTAAGCTGTTAACAGGCGCGAGAGGAATCACTGATAATGATGATGACCCTCAAGGTACTACAGTACAATTCGCGTGGTGTGAATAAGGGACTTGGCGTCGAACACTATGCAAAATCTTTCGGTCAAAGGCCATTGATGTAAACATGTCGCCGGAAGTGAGAAACTTGCCATTGAGGCATGCAAGCTTCAAAGTATTGAAAGGGTTGTCCCTAAGTCGACTTCTTGGATAATGAGCTGATGTCGACAAGAAGCGACCCGCCATAGGAGGGCCTTAATGAATCCCACATCTACGGCACGGAATGGAGTAAATGATTTTGGAGGTGAAAACGGTCTGATGATACAGGGTTTAGGGTGGTGGTCATGAAAGAATGAAGCATGAATGTATTGCAGTGGATGAGACATAGGTGAATTCTCTGAGCAACTTCTCTTGAACATATCGGCGACACTGACATGATGGATTGGTAGCGTTAACCCCAAATATGGATGGTGTGATGGACCAATGGTGATATGACCAGTGAATGGAACAATCCAACCCGACTCGGATGCAGAGTGAAAGTGTCATGTTTAAGAGCGACTTGCTACCAATAAAGTTTCTTCACTTGGATGCAGAGTGAAAGTGTCATGTTTAAGAGCGACTTGCTACCAATAAAGTTTCTTCAAGTTTTCTTCTCAATTTTTCCCCAGTCATTGCTGACCAGTACCTCTTTATTTTTGTCAAGCTTGAGGAGGATAACATATGCTTGTTCTATAATTTTCCCTTCAGGCAAACCCATCGCTATGTTTTAACGAGCCTAGCGATAGTGAAACTCGTTCTTGTTTGTATGGACAAGTTTTTCGCTATTCGGTTTTAACGAGTTTAACGACAAAGATAACTCGGTCCTTTTCAATTTTAGAGATTCTGAAAGAGACGTAAAGAAAACTCCAATAATCCTTTTTCGTCTTACAATCCCTTAAGTCCGAAAAAGTATAAAATAATACAAAAGGGATGAATTTTCGGTAATTTTAACGAGCCGGACAAAACAAACACTCGATCTTTTTGTGTAATAATCCCTCAGGTCCAAAAAGACTAAAATCTAAAGGAGGGATAGCACTTCCGGTCACTTTAACGAGCTGGAGAGGCCAATTACTCAGCAATATTTTCATGTTTTACGAGTCAGATGAAAAGAGCTTAAAGGAGACTCGTTTTTCGAGGAACGAGTGATAAATTCGGGTAGCAACTAATTCCAGGTAAGGTTTGGAATTTTCCAATCACGGCAGTGTCACAAGGATGGCTAACAGGATCACTCTTCGCAACTGTTCCTCAAAAAGGGTAAAAAATCAAGTGGAGGTGAATGATCGGCCAAAATAGAGTGGAGGTGATGATGAGAACACGACCAAGGCTTCAAAGGCTGATGATGATGCATTCATGATGGTTATCTACTATAAATTGGTTCATTTTTTAATGAATGAGCTTAAACTCTGGGGGAAACATTTGTTCACTGCTTATGTTTAATTTTTAACGAGCTTGAACTCCACATAAAAACTGCTCGATCCAGTCGTATAATAAGGGTGTCTCATCTAAGATGCCATTTTTTATGGAGCTTGCACTTTACAAAGCTTTGCCCCGCATCCTTCCTTTATGCAAGTTAGGAAACGACCAATCCTACGAGTTTAAAGGGTTAGAGGACCTACAAATTTAAAAAATAAATGGTCACTTTTCACTTGCATGCCCCCAGGTATAGCAAAAAATTTCCAGGTAACCAAAGATTGTTCCATCCGCACCGCAGACAAAACACTTCCTCGACGATGTCTACCGAAATAGACAAAGGTGAGTGGCGCAACTTTCCTCCACTCACATAACTTTGACGAAGGAATCTTATTCCAGTCTAATCTCATAAACTAGTCATATATCCTTCGCGGAAACCTACCCTACGCCCAAGGTTTTCCTGCCGAAACAGACCAGGGTGCATGCCCCCTGGGTTTCAGTCATGTCCTCCTGAATCACTCGCGCTCATCAGGTGGACAGACTGGGCATTGATGAGACATTCCTTGCATGAAAAGACCATTCAAGGATGGTATTTGACTATTTGCTATGTGTGAGCCGGGAAATGAAAGCATGTATATGAGCTTGACCACTCTTCCTTCATGCGCAAAACACATTACTCTAAAGAGCGAGGAGACAATGGCTCCCATGCAATAAATATAATCGCGTCCAAGGAGTAGATTATAATCTAGGTGTCCTTGAACTACCATTACGTTCATGTGAACGGTTTTCCTTTTCAATGTTATTGGCACATTGGGAAGGATCCCTAACGGTCGACTAGTTCCTTTGTCAAAGCCTGTTAGATTTCTCATCTCAGGCAAAAGCGATAGCGAACCAAGTGCTTTCCAAGCAGTTGAGGAAAGGATACTCACAGAAGCCCCTTCATCTATGATGGTACCGGCCATGACCATTATGTATATTTGAGCAATGATTCGAAATGGTACACTAGCCGGTAAACAGGGTCTGCCTAGTAGATTCCAATCGAAGGAAACAACTAGGTTGCTTGGAGGTGGGACCGAATAGACGACCGGATATGAATCTGACGAACTTCCTTCCTACGGTAAAGGAACGGGTAGACTGCCCCCATGTTCATTGGAGTCTGTGTTTATGAAGAGAATTTGAACGGTGTCGCTCTTGTTCTCTTCAGTGACTATATCATCTGAAGATGGATCCTCTGAAGGCAAGACCGGGTCAACTACCACCTCAACCTTTTGACTTTCGTCTGGTGTGGATTCATATGGTTTATCTTCAATGATAGATGCTTCAATCGACCTCAATGGCGTGTCAGTCGGATTTTCAACTAGTGATTGACTTGGCAACAGTTTCTTATATCCAGGAGGAAGCCGTAATGGTGAAACCGGACGGTCGTCCAAAACTCTTTCAGCCTCGTCTAGAAAGGGACAATGTTGGACGGCATGATCGCCTTCACACAGTTTACAAGGGAATTTACTTTTCCTTTTTCTGTCCTGACATTTCGCTTTCACTAGTTGACGGTGTACTTTCAACATGATCATCAAAGGTTGTTGACACTGGATTGTGCAAACGAGGAGACCAGTCCCTTAAGATGTGAGGGATGCAAGGACAATCTTGATGATAGTGATCTCCTTTGCAAATGACACATGGAGATTTAGGCTTTGACAGTGTAGTGTGTGGATTTTCACTAGATGATGCCTGGTTTCCCCCTGTCATCTTCGGCTCCTTCTTCTTTTTATATTTCTTCTTCTTCTCCTTCTTCTACTTAGTTACTTGACTTTTGGCTTTACCAGCTTCATCAAGCGAAGAGGAAGGAGGAGAGGGAGAATCAGATGAAGTAGAAGGTTGGGGGGTAGCTTTGGTATCGTCTAGTTGCTTACTTGATTGCTCAGGAATCACGGTGTTCTGAACGACAGAGGTCGAGAAGAGCCATACGAGCAGGCTGATTGTCAATCCTGGAAGCGACAATGTGGCCATATGGGGTGCACCAACATCTCCCCAAGAGGAGAAAGGACTAGGATTTCCTCCAAGGGGAAATCCTTGGTTGGTGGACTCCATTTTCCTCAACCTAAGACCAACGTAGGAAAGGTGATGTTTATTCTGATTAAAATAAATTTTAGACGCTTTGACACAACTTGTTTTTTCAATTTTTAAGAGTTGAGAAAAAACAAAAGATGACTCTAGTTGCCTTCGATTTTTAATGAGCCTGAAGTGACAAGTGCTCAGATGGACCTTTTCCTTTAAGGAGTCTGAAAAGGGATGAAAGAGATTACTCTGGAAATCTAGACAGAGGGATTACCAAACCAATCGCAAAACTACAGAATACTTTTTACGGTATGGCAGTCAATCTTCCCGAATGCTGTGTTCAGTGCATTGCGATCGATAGGGCGACAGACACGGCTTCCTATGGATAAAGGATATAGCCTATTGTGGTCTCCCAATATATACTCAACAGTATGTGGGAGCACAAGTCCGTACTGGCACTTGTCGTCTCAAAGTGGAGGAATCACCCAACCAGCAATGAAAACAACAGTTACCAGGCTTTACGACACCGGAATATGTCTCTAGTCTAGACTTCTAAATGTTGTGTGTTAGGTTCCAAAGCATTTTTAGATTCATTAAATTTATTTTACAGTTGATCTTGTTTAAGAAATTTTCCTTTCAGGTTCACCGCGTGATGTAGATATACAATTCCTAAAATGCACTCTAAGATGATAAACAATTGTTTAATCTTCTTTTTGCAATGAAAATCCTATCTACTAAAGAAAGAGAGATGATATTATTTCAACATAGAGCAGAGAGCACACACTATATGCACTGTCCTAAATCAAACCAAAAAATAGTCTAAATGCAAATGCACATGCATGTATTTGTTTTCAGCCTTCTTAATGTGTGAATGATAAAAAGAAAGCTAAGCGCAAATCTGAATTATTTTTCAAAGCGACATTACTAACAAGCTTCTTTTCAAGTCAAAATGAAGACAATGATGACACTTTGCGATTTGGAATGGGAAACTTGCTTTCGACACTTGAAAAACTACTAATTCAAATCAAATACAAGAGTAACAGTGTAATCAACTATCAAGAAAAATCAGATTCTCTTCTATGACTGAAAACGACACTTGCGACACTTCCAAATCAAGAAACGACAGTTGAATTACGCTAATTCTTTGTAAAAGATAACTGAAATGGCTCATAATACATAAAAAAAATTACAGTTCTTTGCACAATGGAGGCAGAATATTGGCAAGGAAGGGGGTTTCCAACAGAGGTATACTGACTACAGACAGCAAAACTCCTGAATAGAGCTGAAAAGAGTGAAGAAAAACCAAAGTCTGGAGGCAAAATTAGCCTTCTCTGATGAGCGCACCTGTTACACAGGGATTCCAGTATGCATCCCACCTACAGCACATGGGAAGTGCGATGCATACTGATATCCTTGAAGAGAGGGTGCGATGGTATAGTGTGAGACTTTTGATCCAATTCTTGATCACAGTTTGTAGCACAGTGCAGGGATTTAGGCCGAGCAAGTGATAATCAGTAAATAAATCACAAGGGTAGATCTAAGGAGGTTACTAGAGCCACCACAAGGGCAATTAGAGAGTTTGTAAATCGATTGTTCAGTTCATAAACAAAACCCAGAGATATACTGAAGCAGCATTGATCTAATTTGCACTTGCATAGCAAATGCAGTTCGAAGGCTAGCTGGCTTGACTTCAGGCTGCATCTGTAAGTTTATAAAGCAAACAAATATAGACAAACAAACAATCTATTCGCTCCCTAGTGGAGTCTCCATTTTGTTATCGGGAAAACTAGTGTCTATGCAGAGCTGCTAGTCCCACTAAGACTGGTAGCTATCTTAGAAACAAACAAACTAAAACTACTTTCATTTTCCTTTATGAGAAGTAGATAAGAGGGGAACAAAGGAGACCAACCTCTGTCTTGCACTTGGTTCCTTGCTTGATTCCTCTCTCTTCTGATAGATCTTCGCCACTCACTTCCTCGTCTACCCAGCTTCAAAGAGCACCTGTGGAATCAAAGAAGCATAACACTATCCAAGAACAGAGATCTACTATCATAAACAATATAGGACCAGATATATATTGACCACACAAATGCATATATCATCAACCATACAAGAATGTGGAGGAAAACTTGAATAGCTTTATTAATATCAAGAATAGCAAAGAGGATTACAACCAATTGTTCTGACCTAGCATCATCCTCTCAGCAAGAAATCCCTTCTTCACCTCATGAAAAGCTTAGATCACCCAACACTATGATGTTACACCAAGAAACCAGCAGCACTTCCTTACAAGATACAAAATTCCAGCCTTTGGATCTTTGGGATGAGGGATCCATATATAGATGATTGCAGGGAGGTGAGTCAGTGTCTGAGATTTGATTAGTGTCCTCTCTCTGATAGTTCTTGATTCCACTTGGAGATTGATGATCTCTTACTCATCCCTGGGCGAATGCAGAGAGGCAAGTGTCACAGGAGAAGTTTCTGGAAGATTCCATGATCCTCCACCTCGCAAATTGACTCTGCCATTTGTACACTCTTGCCCATCACACCCCATAGAAGAGATTTTCAGTATGCCTCGCACCTCCCGTGTGCATTTAGGTGGGATGCAGTGCACTTTGACCATGGGGCAGGTGAGATGGTCCAATTTTGACCAGTTCTAAGTAGTTTTTCATGGAGAACTTCTGGGAGATGATGTGATCAGCTGACCTTGTTCTTTTAGGGGATGGAACAACACTTTTAGGGACTTACGAGCCCTTGGTTTATGGACATGTTTGATTGGGGTTAGAGTGCCCAAAAATGTCTATAACAGGTGAGTAAAGTGAATGTGAAAACTCTTCGATAGGAAAGGAGATCTATAGAGATCTGGTATGTAAGAAACAAAAATAATGTGCAAAGGCAATTTGTTGGTAGATATGAGTAAACACACGTAAGAAACATATGTGTAGTTGAGAAGTGCGGGATCTAGGCTGTTAGAAAATCAGAAAGGCAGCAAAGATTTTCTGGATCTTGATAATTACTTGTGATGTTTCTTATTATTATGATTCTTTATATCTTCTTTCTTTAGTTCATCAAGAAATTACCAAAAGAAGGAACACATAAAACAATAGACACAATATGTAGGCACATGCCAGGTTAAAACCTCCCTCGAGGGGAAAATCCAGTCAAGATCATTCTTCCTTTCAATATTATTGTTTGAGGCTCTTCACCCTAGGCCAACACCATACCTTCCCTCCACACCAAGTCAACCTCCCAAAATTTTGACCTCTTCCCAACAACTTCAACTATGTAGCAACTTAAAGCAACTGGCAGCTTCCGACAATAGTGAAACTTGGACGACTTTGATCTCCCAATATAGGACATGAAATAGAGAGAGAGATACACCAAAATTTTGGTTTTTCTTATCTCCTTAGACTTCCCCAAATTCACATTAACTTCAGCTTCCGAGCAACAGACTTTGCACCTTTTCCTAGCTACAAGAGAACTTCGCACTTCTGCCCAGCAGCAAGAGATTTTCTCACTTTCTTCAGCTACAAGAGAATTCAAACTTGTGAGAGAATGATGCTCCAATTGAATTCGATGACCTTCCTTTTATAGGCTTCTTTTGGGGTTGAATAGGGTCCGTAGGCCAACTTTATCTTCTCTTAGGCCGACATGGTGCAGAGGGTACATAATTCATATTTGACTCAATACTTAACCTTTTTACATGATTCAAAAGCCCAAGAAGGGTCTCTTTAAATATACAATAACTCTATAGACTCATAATAAATCCTATAAGTCCTTAATGGGGAATTTGACCTAAAACATGGCGACCCAAGCATGAAACCTATGATTTAATAAGTCATAATAATAATAATTATTATTTTCTTTATTCTTTTGAAAAGTACATTACATAATGACTCAAGTACATTATTGAAGACTAAACATAGTTACATTTTCTAACACTCCCTCTTAACTAGGGAGGTATTCATAATGTACAAATGCAATGGAAGATGTCAAACTATATGAACCATGAAGAACTTTAGGCACAACAATGCCATGACTAGATTCTTGACCAAGTCAATCTATCCAAATATTCACTCAACAATTTAGGCACCAAAAGTCCATGGACTAGATTCTTGACGGAGGAAATCTATCCAGGTGGGACTAATATGGACTCAAGATTTCATCCCCTTTAGGTACCCTCAAGCTTACTTGCTAACCATCAACCCAAAAATCTAGGCGTGTATCCAAAATAGAGCTCAATAACCAACACCACCTTTCCAACTTCGAGACTCGGACATCAACACAAAGTGTTAGCGAGATGTCTTTCCAGGAAATTCTTCACTCACAAATACTCAACACCCCTTGATCTAGTAGATCAAGAATGACCAATCTCTCCCAATCAACCTTATTGGTTACCAGCATGCTATCAAATCCTTCAAGAGACTCACATGTACAAACACAACCCTAATCAATAATATATTTTCACATGTACATAATCAAATACAAACCTCTGGGGTCTTTCAGAGAAATTGATGTTGCTTTTCAAATTTCCATAGTAGGACTATCAACCAAATCTTTGACAACATATTTATCAATCATATGTTTTCCTTCTTGCTTCTCAAATAAAATATCCTCTAAAATTCGTTCTTCAATTAATACCAAGCTATGTCCTCCCTCTTAACCAGGAAGCACCTCTTTATCTAGAGTCCCTCTTAATCTTAGGGAGACTTCTTCTATTCATGCTTCCTTTGAGACATCAACTTCTTCTTTTTCGACATCAGAGAATCTTTTGTGGCTTCCAACCATTTCATCAGAGTTATCATCATCCTCATCATGCTTATTACATTAATGAGCATCTTCACCATAATGAATAGCAAGTACAACCAATATCTACATAGGCATGATTTTAGCCATATCAAAATCATAGAAGCATTTCATCTTTATACATATTAGATACCCAGACTTAATTAAAAACAAGAGACATATACTCTTCATCATCTTTCTAGGGACTTTGTTATAAACCCTACACTACTTCATAACACTTTTCATTCCATCTAGGGCTTCAATGTTCCTTTCAAAGGTATGACATGCCTTACTTTCAACATATAGGAAACCCTTGAAACACTTCAAACAATTATATATCTATAAAGAATCTAATAACCTTACAAAATACATATGTTAGACTCCTCACTAGGGATTCATACAAATCCTAGATTTCATACAAAAGAATCAATCAAAGTCAATCACATCTTAGTCATTAACTTGACCAACTTCCACTAGGGTTAGTTCCAACCCCTAGATTTTCAATCAACCATCAAACAGTCACTAACATGACCAATTACCACTAGGGTTAGTTGCAAACCCTAGATTTCTGATCAATCATCAATCTCAACCAAAAATTCAAATTTCAACAATCTTTCACAAATCTCAAATTATCATATAGTCATCATATATCAGATATTTCTACTTCGACTAAGTTTTAACTCCAAAACCCTAGAATTCGATATTTCACAATCTCAACAAACTTACATAAATCTCAAATCATAATATTTCAGAGATTTTACTTTTACTACGGTTTAACTTCCAAAAACCTTAGAATTTTATTTTTACAATCTCAAAAATCATTAAATACATAGATCTCAAATTTTTTTATTACACACATTAGATAATGTCACTACTAGGATTTAACTACAAAACCCTAGATTTTAATTTTCAGCAATCACTTAATAGATTTCATATTGTTATATCACACATTCTAGACAATTTAACTTCACTACGGTTTAGCTACAACACCCTAGATATCCAGATATCATCATCCTATAATCTTAGACAAGGACTTCCATTAAATCCTAAGACTTATGCCCATCAATGGTTAGGTCAACACACATATCTAGGAATTCATAATCATTCATAAGCATATCATATGTTTAACAACATTAATACATTTGACCTAGACCAAGCTAGGGTTTCAACCAACAAGACATATCTATATGTGCCTAGATTTCAGCATCATGCAAATATAGTTCATATCATGTGTTAGTCAAACCCAACTTCACAATGATCAATAAGAGTTAGATTCACAATCATCTTGATTACACTAGGGTTTGATTAGACAAACACATGCATAAAAAGGAAAACATTTCTAAGACAATATAAGGGTCTTGCTACCCATTCCACCAAACCCTAATGAGCTAGGCTTCCAATGTAGAAACATAGCAAACCCAACATTACCAAACCTTTAGAGATTCTGGGATTTCAGATCTTATCATTCGACCCTAACAAGTTAGGATTTCCCGATCACACCAAAATCCCAAATATGACATCATCATTAAAACTTTAACTAGAATTTCACAATATCCATAATCAAATTAGGGTTTCACTCATTCACAATAGCATACCCTTCGGTTAGAGTTTTCTAGAACCTGTCTAGGGTTCTACAAAATTAGTGAGTGGGGTGGGTAGATTTATCAAGAGATGAATCACCCACAAGAATCACTAATATTCAATACAACTAGCCATAACAATGTTAGTAATAGATCATCAAATTAACAATCCTTTTAATCACTATTTTAGAGCATACCTTTTTTTCTTGACTAACCTTGTCTTGAGAGATCCTCCTTCTTGCAGATGTTTTCCTTAATCAAGACAATAGAGGGAGAAAGGTGATTAGTATTTTAATATAATCAAAACTAAATGAGTACATGAACCCAAAACTGGAAAGACATGAGATACTTATCTTTTGGAGTTGTTGGGGGTTGCCTCCAAAGCCTGAGGGAAACCTAAAAACTTATAAAAACAATACAAAAATGTATTTTCCAAAATATGTTAGAAACCTATAAATCCTAAAAAATATAAAACAAGATATATAAATCTACAAGCAAAGGACTTAATTGCGTAAGTCCTTAATGTCGAGTTCTTCGGGCTTGACTTTCTTTGAGTCTCCTTCTACAACAGGGTTGGCTTGATCCCTTCCTCTCTTCTTATTCTTTGGATTCTCAGGACACTCACTTTTGTAGTGACCCTTCTTATGACAATGATAGTACTCTATCTTGGACATGTCAACTTTCTTCCTCTGTCCCTTTGATCTCTTTCCTTTATGATGCAAAACATAAGCATTTGATACTTCTGCAGGATTGGAAACCATTGATAGCCTTAATTCTTCTTGACTACAGGCGGTCGATAATTCTTCAAAGGTGGGAGATACCTTTGAACTGTTGATACCTGCAGCAAATGCACTCCAAGAGGGTGGAAATCCTAATAGAGTAGTGATTGCCAGTTCTTTGTCCAAAGAAATCTCATCGATGGCTAAGAGATCATCCCTGAGTCTAGTTATCTTCACAAAGAAAGTTTCCACAATATCTTCTTTAGTCGTTTTTGTAGTCCTCAGCTCATTCTACAAACTTGCTACTTGACCAATGTTCTTAATAGTGAACAACTTCAACAAGGCTTCATACATCTCTTGAGCATGATCGATGTTAAATATGAATGGGAAAATATTTTATTATGTCCCTTCTACCATCAGAGTCATAGCCACCAATTCTAAATCCCTGATTTTCGCTTTGTCAGCATCATTGGCTTCTTTTGTAGGTTTCTTTACATTTCCTTTTACCAAATCCAGCATTTTATTCTTCTCGAGGATTAGGTCAATTCTATTCTTCCAAGATCTGAATTTAGATTCTCCTTAAATTTTGTTCTCACCCTTGATTGAGTTATACATCTTCCTTGAATATAATAGACTCCTTCCCTGAGATAGTACCTATGAATGGATCAAATGCTTGAGACTGTTTTTTTCTTCCTTCTTCACCAAAGCTCTAAAACCATGTTAGAAAATTAGAAGGCAGTAAAGATTTTCTTGATCTTTATAATTACTTGTGATGTTTCTTATTATTATGATTCTTTATATCTTATTTCTTTAGTTCACCAAGCAATTACCAAAAGTAGTAGCATATAAAACAATAAACACAATATGTAGGCACATGCCAGGGAAAAATCCCCCTCAAGGGGAAAACCCAGTCAAGATAATTCTTCCTTTCAATAGTATCCTTTAAGACTCTTCACCCTAGACCAAGACTAGACCTTCCCTCCACACCATGTCAGCGTCCCAGAATTTCAACCTTTTCCTGGAAACTTCGACTATGCAACAACTTGCGGCAACTGGAAGCTTCCGAAAATAGTGAAACTTGGAGGAATTTGATCTCCCAATCCATGACATGAAACACAGAGAGAGAGAGAGAGAGAGAGACCAAAATTTATATTTTTCTCATCTCCTTAGACTTCCCCAAACTCACATTCACTTTGACTTCCTGGAAATGGACTTCACCCCTTTTCCCAGCTACGAAAGAACTTCACACTTATGCCCAACAACAAGATATTTTTGCACTTCTTCTAGCTACAAGAGAATTCGAACTTGTCTAAGAATTATGCTCCAAATTAATTCAATGACCTTCCTTTTATAGGCTTCTTGTGGGGTCGAATATGGTCCTTAGGTAGACTTGATCTTATCTTAGGCCAACATGGTGTGAAGCTTACATAATTCATATTTGACTCAATACTTAAACTTTTTACATGATTGGAAATCCTAAGAAGGGTCTCTTTAAATGTACAATAACTCTATAGACTCAACATAAATCCTAGAAGTCCTCAATGGAGACTTTGACCTAAAACATGATGACCCAAGCATGAAACCCATGTTTTAATAAGTCACAATATTAATAATAAAAAGTATTTTCTTTGTTCTTTTGACAAGTACAATACATAATGACTCAAGTATATTGTTGAAGACCGAACATAGTTACATTTTCTAAGATAGGCTAGTAAGGAGCATGTATAACAACGCGTTGTACTGTGTAGTGTGGTAGAAGACTACCAATGAACTAGAAAGAAAAGGTTGTTATCGAGAAAGAAAATAAAGGAAGGAGATTTGAATTAAAGGTTTTTATATGTATAAGAATTAAAGAACATGTGTCTAGATCTAGTCTAAAAATGTGATGAAACATACATCTATAAGGAAAAATAAATTGGAAAAATAGATCCAGAGGGGATTGGTGTCTCCTACAAGTCAATGCTTGCAAATATGAGGGGATCAGTGTCTCTAACAAATTGGTGGTTACAAATATGAGAGGATCGGTGTCTCTAACAAATTGGTGCTTGCAAATATGAGGGAGTTGGTGCCTCTAGCAAGTTGGTGCTTAAAAAATCAGAGGGGATTGGTGTCTCCTATGGATTGGAGACTACAATGATTGTAAAAGTAGGTTGGTGCTTGCTTAAATAAAAAAATCAAAAGAAGTTTTGTGGATTTTCTCCTGGATGGGTTTCCACGTACATCTTTTGTTCAATACTTTTATGTGGCTAGTGTATTATTTTGTGATTGAATGTTTAAATAGTGAAAAATTGTATTATACTAATTCACCCCCCCTCTCAGTACAATTTTAAATCCAACACTTGTGTCTAGGGAGAAGGAACATACTTTTGATGAATTGGTAGGTATTCTTACGCAGGAGGAAGAAATAAAAAAGATCCTTAATAAAAGGTCTCAAAGTTCTGATTTGGCGTTGGTAGCAAAAGGAAAACAAACCTTCAAAGGAAAATCATGGGAAAAAAGGAAGGAGGAAATCCAGATGTGAAGGCATTTCAAGGACCACCACCTCCAAGAACAAATGAAAATATGAAGAAAAATGATGCCTGTTACTATTATGGTAATACTGGTCATTTTGCCAGAGATTGTCCAAAAAGGAATATTATCAATTCAAACATAGAAAACATAGAGGACACTTTGTTAATAATGATGTATCCAAAAGTAATGACTTCAAAAATCTAAAGTCGTTTGTTTCTAATGTTGCCTTATCTGTTGAGACTGATGATATTGATTCCTAGTTCATAGATTTTGGTGCATCAATTCATATCTCTTGTAATAGAGACTGGTTTGAAACATATTATGAAAAAATCAATGGTAGCCATATTTATTTGGTAGATAATCGATATCATGAAATCAAAGAGCATGTAGACATATCTATGATTTTTTTTCTGATGGATCAATAAAACTAATCCAAAGTCTTATGTATGTATCAAGTATAAAGAAAAATATTATTTCTAGCTCCATTATAATAGATCCATGTTTAAAGGCTGAATTTATGAAATCTCAATGTGTAGTGAAGGATATGTAGGATCGCTATAAAGTTGTAGCCACGAGAATAAGAGTTGGAGGAATACACAAACTTGATGTAAGAAGGATGTAAGAAGGAGAGGTCACCATATATCCATGAGGAGTGAAGAGTTGTCGCATCAAAGAGATGGAAATTTGAATCGTAATGATCTTATTTTGCTTTAGAAGAAATATATGGTAATGGCCTTTCCAAGTCTTAAGTATGAACATATTACATATGAAGGGTGTGCATTAGGTAAACATCATAGAGAATAATTTCCTATACATATAGAAAGATGAAATTCTTGAATTATTACATATTGATATATGTGGTACGATCTAAACAAAGTCTCTTGGAGGAGCATATTATTATCTTATCTTTATTAATGATATTACTAGATATACTTTGGTGTATTTTATTAGGAAGAAAAGTGATGTATTTGAGTATTTTAAAGAGTACAATAATATGGCTAAAAAACAAACATGTAGGTACATCAAAATTCTCAAATTATATCAAGGTGGAGAGTATACATTAGGAAACTTCATCAAGTAGTGAAAACACAATGGAATTCTACAGTAGCATACAACATCACATACACCTCAACAAAATGGAATAGATGAGAGAATGAATAGAACATTGGTCAAATGTACTCGAAGCATGATAAAAGATAAAGGTCCTTTTAATGATTTTTGGTTGAAGCTATTAATACTGTTGTATATTTAAAAACTAGAATTCCTACTGAATTTTTAGAGCGTAAAACACCTTTTCAAGATTTTTATGGTTTTAAACTAGAAGTTAGACATTTTATGATTATTGGAAGTCCAACATTTTCACACATTACCGAAGAAAAAAGAAGAAAACTGGATTCCAAAGAAAACAAATATATTTTTGTTGGTTATTGTACAAATTATAAAGCTTACAAAATGTTTGATCCCATCACTCATAAGTGTTTAAAAGCAAATATGTTTT
Source organism: Pinus tabuliformis (assembly GCA_031772625.1). NCBI lineage: Eukaryota > Viridiplantae > Streptophyta > Pinopsida > Pinales > Pinaceae > Pinus > Pinus tabuliformis. The sequence continues at coordinate 151,635,832 of CM062812.1, forward strand.
ATTTCATGAATTCACAAATGAAAGAAGAAAAGAGAATGACCATGAGAATGAAGTAACACCAAGGAGGTCAACACAACAAACTCAAACACCAATAAGATATAACGATTATGTTTTAATGACTCATGCTATGGAACCTTTAAATTTTGAACAAGCTAAGGGTAAAAAAAAAATGGATGGACACTATGAAATAGTATAATTCTGTTATAAAAAATGAAACATGGGAATTCAATTTTTTTCTGAAAACAAAGTCCTTATAGGATCAAAATGGTTATATAAGTTAAAATGTAATGTTGATGGTAGCATAGATAAATATAAGGTTACAAAGGGTTATTCACATAAAGAAGGTATATATTATGATGATACTTTGGCACCAATAGAAAAAATGAACACAATTAGAATGATGATAACATTGGCTTGAAAATACAATTGATAGATACATCAATAAGATGTAAAATCAACTTTTCTAAATGGGGATTTAAAGGAATAGGTTTACCTTGTTCAACCAGAAGGATTTGTGAAACAAGGTCAAGAACATCTTGTTTGCAGGTTGAAGAAAACCTTATATGGACTTAAACAGACACCCAAACCATGGTATGAGAAAATAGACACCTTATTCTTTCAACATGGTTTTCTAAAAGGTAAAAGTGATCCTAATGTGTATATCAAGGAAGATGAGAAAGGAAATTCCGCTTTAATCTTTTTATATGTTGATGACCTAATTATAACAGTGAGTGCTACTAACTTGGTTGAAGACATCAAACGACAAGTGTCACATGTATTTGAGATGAAAGATCTCATACAATTACACTATTTTTTAGGTCTAGAAATATGGAGAGGCAATGGTAAGACCTTAGTCACACAAACTAAATATGTAAAGGAAATACACAATAGGTTTAATATGGATGAATGTAAGGAAATTTCTACTCCATTGGAACAAAATATCAAACTCAGTAATGATGATGGAACAAAAGAGGTTGATGGTACTTTGTATTGATTTGGTGGTAAGTTTAAATTACCTCACCACAATTTGGCTTGATATTGCTTATTCAGTCAGTATATTTAGTCAATTCATGGCTAAGCCTTATAGTAGTATTTGGTGTGTTGCAAAAAGGGTCCTTTGATATTTGAAATGAACTATTATTTTGGTATTGAATAACTAATGATTGTAATATTAAGATGACATGACATATTGATTTTACTTGAGCTAGAAATATAAATGACAGGAGGTCCACTTCTGGATATGTGTTCAACATAGGATCTGGAGCCATATTATGGAGGGGTAATAAACACCCAACCATTTCATTTGTCGTCCACAGAATTTGAGTACAAAGCATGATGTAGTGCAACCTGGGAGGTAGTATGACTTAGAAGAATCCTTGAAGATGTTGGAGAAGAACATCGAGTACCCATGGTTATCAAGTGTGATAATAAAAGTTCCATCAAATTTGATAATAATCTAGTGTATCATGCCAAACATATTGAAACACAACATTGTTTTGTAAGAGAGGAGATATTGTCAAAAGGAATGACTTGGCTTATTGTAATACAGATGAAAATGTGGCGGACATATTTACCAAGCCTTTTGGAAAGGCTAAGTTTGAAATCTGTAGAAACAATTTGTGTGTTGTAGAAACCTCATTTCTCGATTAACGGGGATTGCTAGGAATAATTGAGAATATGAAGTAAATAGAAACTAAAACTAATCGTTCTAGAATCAAGTAGAGAATGCCAAAATGTAGAAAGAGTGATTTATCTTCAAAATTTTCCCTTTATATTGTAATTTGTTTTGAGTAACAAATCAATCATTTTGTCATTGGTGTGTGAAACGAATGGGATCAAGTTGAATTCTCTACTTTATTTTAAATTAATCATTTTGGAAATAAATTCATTCTTCAACAATTTAATTATTTATTTTGTTCAAATTACATATGGAAAAAACATTAATCATTGTTTCAAAATAATAAAAGTCATTAAATTGATAGTATTTATAAATTCATTAAATTGATAGTATTTATAAATTCATAGTTTGATTTTATTATTTAAATAAAAAACAATATCTATACAAAGAAATTAACCTATTTAAACTTAATAATTAATAATTTACCCATCAAACTTTATCATTTTTAATTACAATGCTTAATTACATTGTTATACCATATTCTATATTATTAAATTATATATACTATAACTATATATAAATTCCATCATAATATTTCAAAACAAAATAAAATTGATAATACTATATAAGAAACGATTTGAAAAACAAAATCTCTTCCTCCAAAGAAATTGGATGAAGGTAACATGAAAGGGAATGGAGAAAATGCATCTCCCTCTCAGGTAAATGAGATAAACTATACATACCACTAGATCAATTCACTCCCACTTTTGTGATAATATTATCAGTAATTTGTCTATGAATACAAATTAACTGACACTTGTGTTAACTTAGAAAACTCTATGTATCGGTGTGTTAGCTCAAATTTGAAGTCTAAATATCATCCTTCACTTCTTATGATCAATGATGATAACGTAATTTTAAATTTTTTTATTTAAATTTATGTGTTTTTATTTATTTATTTTTTAATTTCAAAAACTTGAAATATGAAATATGTTTATTTTTTTAGTGTTTTATTTAGACAAATATTTATTAAAATTAAAATTTATAATTTAAACAATAAAAAATTATAATTTCACTAAAAATTATACTACCATATTAAAATAAAAAAATAAAAAACAAAAATACTTAAACTATACTCTATATACAAATTAAAATTAAATTTTCTATACTAATTATTCTCCTAACATACAAACATTTTAAATAAGGGTAAAACTTTACTTCATATCATATTATTTTGTTTTTTAATTATATTTAAACTTTAATACTTTGTATTTTCTCATGAATTAATTAATTTTTTTTATAAAATAACCAATATTTTTAATAAAACATTACACCAAGAAATTCAAAATGATTTTCAATTCTATATATTATTCTATAAGTCTTTATTACTGTAACTTATTTAAGGCATATCTAAATATTACATTTTTAGGAGTTTTTGGTAGTAATAGCATAATTTTTTTAGTTAAATGTTAATTTATGTTGTTTAATGTGGATTTTTAATCAGATATATAGATTCAACAGTAAAATATAGTAGGACACTTGGACTGTGGAAAGTTGACAACTCAAACTTGTGATTTTAACAAATCCCTACTAGATTTAGATTCTGCCCAAATTAAAGGCAAGAATAAACAGAACTCCAAAACATTAACAGGTAGATTACACGATTTAATAGGCATTGTCTAGCTAGGCCACAAGTAATTCAGTGATTTTTTTTAATTTTTTTTTTACATTTTTAGGAGTTTTTGGTAGTAATAGGCATAATTTTTCTAGTTAAATCTTAATTTATGTTGTTTAATGTGGATTTTTAATCAGATATATAGATTCAACAGTCTAAAAAATCTAGTAGGATACTTGGACTGTGGAAAGTTCACAACTCAAACTTATGATTTTAACAAATCCCTACTAGATTTAGATTCTGCCCAAATTAAAGGCAAGAATAAACAGAACTCCAAAACATTAACAGGCAGATTACACGATTTATGTTTATAAATCTTTAGGCATTGTCTAGCTAGGCCACAATTTCCTGAGGACTACAAGTAATTCAGCAATTTTTATTTTTTATTTTTTATTTTTTAATTATATATGACAAAAATGAATTCAGCACCATCAAAAACCAAGCTGCACATAAAATCCTGAAAGTTGACAGCTATAACCTGGATTTTCAAAAATTTATTTTCTCAAAATCTTTGCCAAAATTCCTATTATTTTCCTTTAAACTAATGTTTACTAAGTGTCAGAGGAATTGTCCAGAAAGCCAAAAGTGGCAGGAATCCCGGCAAAACAATTTCAAAAAATCTTACACCAGCGATATTTGAATCATGTTTTTGATAGTGAAAATAAATTCAGCACCATCAAAAACATCTGGTTTTATAAATTTAACTACTGTAACCTAGATTTATAAATTTATCCAAATCTTAAATTTTCATAATTTTCGGAGAAAAGAAAAAAATCAATGTGGTTAGACTACTACAAATCGAATCGTTATATGTCATGTATTGATGAAATGATCGCTTTTTCCGGTCGAAACTACCATATCGGGCAAGCACCACCCAGCTGAATACATCGTAGTCGTCCAGTAAATATCTTCCCAATGAATACCATCCGTTGAATAAATATCTTCCAGAATACAACGTGGGTAACGATTTTAGGTTATCGCCAGTCCACGCGTATATATATTTATAAAATAATTTTTCCATCGAAAGTACCCTATCGGGGGAAGCACCACCCAGTTGAATACATCGTAGCCGTCCAATAAAGTTACTGCGACGAACGCCAATCATCGATTCACTTCCCAATTGATTTACGTTGTACTCAGCAATGACGAGACACATAATAGGACAGCCATTGACGAATAAGCAAATAATGGAGCATAGTTGTAGTGGGATTTCATGGAATAGAAGTGTAAATTTAATTTTAGTTTAAATTTCTTAATTTACATAAAGACATTAAATCTATATAATCTATATATTAGAAAATCTAAAAAATTTGGAAATCTTTTAGTCATGCAAAAGCAAAAATGTTGATAGCTGCATACGTGTGCTAACATGCTGCAGTATCTTAATATTGATATTGTATTACTCAAAATTTAAATTATGATGTTTTTTAATTAAGTATTAAATATATATATATATATGAAATTTATTCATGTAGAGAAAAGAGAGTTGACCGTTGTGCTCATGATAGTATTTTATGATAGTGACTGTGTAATGAATTTTGATTTTTTATATTAAAAAAAATGGTTTTATATTAAATATAACCTAAAATTAATTGTAATGATGAAGTTGTAATGAATGGGTAAGAATAATTTTTATTTTTAAATAAATATGAATTGATTTTATTATTATTTAAAGAAAATTTAGTAAAAAAAAAAAATTATTGATTATTTTAAATGGTTTATTAATGAAATGAAATCTATATTATTTATTTAAAAAAAAAGAATAAATAAAGATACAAATATTTTTTAGATAGAGAAACTTCTTGAATATACTTAATTTATATTTAATTAGTTTATCCAAGTTAAAATGAGATTTAAAAATTTTTACATAAAGTTTTTTTAATTTTAATTAATATGTTTTTGAAAATCTACAAATTTTTAAGACTTCTTAATTTGATTTTCTATTTTTTGTATTACATTTTCTTGTTTCTAACTTCCTAATTTTACATTTAACAATTTAATGCATAAAAATGTTAGGAGATTTAATTTGATTTTAAATGGAAATTTAAAACTAAGAAATCAAAGGATCTTATGTTGTTGGCTTTTCAATCAAACATGTGTTGACAAGTAGAAATGTTATCATTTTTTTTCAATCCTCTTATAATAGATGGAGGATTAAAAATTATTGAACCCTATAAATCATGGAAAACTAGCTCCACTACAACATTGCAAAGCACATTTTATTGAGAAGACATTGAAAAGGAGAACCGTGGATGGGACCTTACTCCACTTGTTTATTTTAGGCATCTACCTTCTTTCCTTGCCACTTTTCTTGGAAACCCGAATAAAAAATTCATTTGGCCTCCCCACATCTTTCTTGCAAGTGGCTAGGCTTGTCAATTTTCGCTCATAAGTCATCTCAACAGGTTAAGTGTTGATTAATGAACAATCTTTTTTTCTTCTTACATAAGTTCCCCCTTGTGTGGTTGTTCCCTATCCCTTGTTGCTTGCTTTAGTCTTCCTCTTGTTGTTTCACTTGTTCATTATCTAGGGGTTTCATTTGGGCATATGCCTCCCTCCACTTCAATTCTATTAACTCAAAATTCCATGTAGCATTTCCAAAACTTGATTCATTAACATCCAATTTCTTTAAAGATTTTGATGCTAATTTAACCATGTCATGGGTCTTGACCTTCTCCCATTCTTCATTACCTTCAAATTCTTCAAATTTATCTTCATTCAAAGAAGAAGAAGATTTAGTGACAAAAGATGACTTGTTTGATGCACGTTTTGGTAATAGCTTAATGATAGTAATGTTGGAACTTCAAGAATTTGGTGTTTTAGAAGTGCGCAAATGTGAGCCCTTGAGTTAGGATTTTGAGCAAGTGCCTTAACACTTATATATTATTTTCCACAAAGTCAACAGCTATACAATCTAGATGATATACAAGCTTGCTTGCTTCAAGAAAGAATTGAAGGTCAAGGAATTTGATCCCATCATCCTCACCATAATGATGGTGACCACAACTTTGGTACTTTTGTCTATGGAAATTCCTAATTCAAAGTAATTAAAGCATGAGGCCTTTTATCTTCCTTTGAAGTATGTTTCTATGTCTACAACAATAAACAGATCCACTTACACCTCCAATTTTCTAATTAAAACTTTTCAAACTCCAAAACTTGGAATTAGGTCTTTGGTTTTAAGTTGCATGGTGACATCCAAACCCCATGGAACAATAAAAAGCACCAATAAATATATTTGAAAGGAAGATTTTGATTAGTCTCATAAAAATTTGACCAAGTCTAACATAAAAAAAATAAAAAAAACAAAAACAAAACAAAACAAAGCAAACCAAACCTAAGTTCAGACTATACTATAATCCCTTAAACATCTATTTAAAGAATAAAATGGTCTTATTAGATAGCTCATTGAATAGTTTGTTCATGCAAATTCAATAGCTCATTCACAGAGACAGAGAAATCTTAACATAGACTTTGGGCCCCAAGACCAGCTCTCAACATCCATTGTATGCAAGCACTGAGATATATAAGAATTCATTTCATTTCATTAGACAAATGTACATATAAATGCATTTTTGGTGACCATTGGATTCATATGCCAAGGTCCATTAGACTCCTCGTGACTATTAGTGCATTTTTCCTTGCTCTCAAATGAATAAACCAAATTCACATAACCCTTGAGGATTATGTTTCCAATAGTTATGCTTCAATATCCCACTCCTATATTGATCCAGGTGGAGAGTGATGGCCATCCATGTAACACTCCCTCCCACCCCTTTAGATTTCCAAATCCTAGAGGGAGGTGTTATCTTCAATTAACCCAACCACCAAGGCCTCATTAAGAAGATGGGGTTACAAAATTCCTTCTCACCCAAAGTGTGCGGAACTCACTTTGAATAACGCCATAACGTTCAACCCATCGAGAGTTTTATGATGATATAAACTTTATTTGAATTTGACCTCTGGATTGGAAGTTATGCCCATTTAACGTTTGGACTCCACAACCCTACCACATTAGCAAGGATTCACCATGTGCCATTCACGTGGCACTATTACCTCATGTGAATTCCATTGTTGCACCTGTCAGGTCATAACGCCTTAGTGCCGCCACATCAATTCTTATGAATAACTCTCATTCAATCCTTCGTGGTGTGCCATACATTTTGGCGTTCTGTAACATGAACAAGTTATTGTGCCACAACTTTTGTCTACCCCGCACCTGTAGTAGAAATGCACCACTTGGATATCATCCATCCGATGAAAATTATACGAAATGTTGGATGCATCGGGTAACTCTTATATCTTAAACTTTGATCAATTTCATGCACGATGCGAACTACAACCACCACTCTTGTTAATTCAAAAGAAACAAAACATATTGAGTTATGGATATGGAATTAACACCTTCACATGTTTGAGCCAAATAAATTATCGTAGTCATTGGAAATCTAACATCTTCTCTTAGAGAGAATTCATGTCTAGGCTTCTTACATAAGAGGTCCAATGTAGTGATTCTCAATAGTATAAACATGATCACTTAAGTAAGCTTCCATGAATTCATCTGTGGGTTGTATATGATCATCACCTCTTATTTCTTGCATTAGGAATGGATAGTAATTATTTATTGAATGCTTAATGGTAAAAAAAAGTGTGTCCATGGATTTTAATATATTCTCCCAATAAATTATCTTTAGGATGCCAATATTGTCTACGTGATTATCAATTTCTTTCTTTGATAATAAAATATATGCTTTCAATCTTTCTTTGTTTATTCCATATTAGAAGGTATATTTACTTATAGATTTGACAATTGAGGTTGCCATGTAAGTAAGTTTGGATGGATTTCAAGAAAATAATGTAATAGTTTAAGAAGAGGTGACCACTTTCATCCTAAACCAAGGATTTATATTGCATAATAGGCGTGTAGTTAATGAATTGAAATTTGAAGTATTGAAATCTTTTGATACCTATAACTGTGTGAGAGGTGTACGATAAGATAACGATATCTATAACTTCAAATCTATCTTTTTACTCACGTGTATCTTTTGACCGTAAAACAATGACAAACCAAAACATTTTAACCACCTAAAATCAGATCAAACTGGGATTTGAAATAACAATAAAAACTTTGTTTCACCTTTTTTATACATTTTTTATTTTTTTTCCATCCAGCAACTCTACTTTTTACTTTTTATTTTGCAGGGTGACAAGCCCAGCCTTAACAAAGAATCGAAAGGAGCATTACAAACCTCTATACCACACACCAAAAGCACTTTAAAAAATAACCAGAATTAATTAAAATGGGATTTCAAATAACGACGGAAGCTTCTATTCCATGAAATACCACTACAACTATCCTCCATGATTTGATTATTCGTCAATGGCTTCCCACTAAAGGACAATTCTATTCCATGAAATCCCACTACAACTATCCTCCATTATTTGATTATTCGTCAATGGCATCCCACTAAGGGACAAACCTATTCTATGAAATCCCACTACAACTATCCTCCATTATTTGATTATTCGTCAATGGCTTCCCTATATTGTGTGTCTCGTCATTGTTCTGAGTACAACGTAAATCAACGGGGAAGTGAATCGACGACGATTGGCATTCGTCACAGTAACTAGGGAATGGCTGACTTGCATCATGGCCCTCCATTCTTATTTTCGTTGGACAGTGATCAGCTGGACCTTGCATTGGATTAGGATTAAGATCAGGAGTTTATTTGATTTGCGTGATTTAAAGGTTTTTTTGGCTTGAAATAACTCGAGTATACATAGTCTTACCTAAAATTTGATCACAAGACCAAGCTTCTCCCCTTAATCTCTGGACCATGTTTTCAAAAAACTACACCATTTTCCAAAGTTAGCTGCAGTAGTGTGGATTTGTGCATTCAAGCTATTGCAGAAACTCAAGCTAGTGTAGAAACTGTGCGAACAATTTGAAATGGAGTTGTTTTTAGTGTGATTTTTTGGACTTTATACGACCAAAAAAATTGAGGTAAAATTTTGATTTGTGTTACTTAAACTGAGTTTTTGACTGTATAAATAGATTCAACACCCTAAAAACCATTAGAACATTTTAATTATGCAAGAGTTACCCATCAAACTGATGATTTCAATAAACTTCAAAAAAATCGCCCTAAAAACAAATCGATTTGAAATCAAATCCTTCGTTCGGACGTAGCATTGAATGTGTCAGTCAGAGTTGTCAGGTATCGAGGCCTCGGTGATCGGAAAATTGAACAAAATTGCGGGGAATCTCTCATACATGCTATGGCATGGATGCCGATGTCACGTCCAGCTCACCGCCCTATCGGGACAAGCACCACCCATCTGAATACATCGTAGCCGTCCAATAAATATCTTCCCAATGAATACCATCCGTTGAATAAATATCTTCCAGAATACAACGTGGGTTTTGGGTTATCGCCAGATTCGCCACGCCTATATATATTTATAATATAAAAATGCAAAAGTGCAACTCCTCGGATCGATTGATGGTGACAAGTCACCTCAGAAACGTAAACATCAACGTCACGTAATTGAAATGGAGATAGCTGACACTGACGTAAAGTGGAGGAAATTGACACACCGGATTCCAGAGAAATGTGTCATTCGAACAGCTCACCAATTTCACAAAAAGAATATCGTACGACTGCACTCTTACACTTTTCTAGACCGATGGAAATTCAGAAGTAGGTTTACCTCACAGGAAACAGAACGGGTTGTGCGCGGTACTTATATATATAAATATATATAATTGTTTATTTATTTGAGTGTGTAAATGGTCCAGTGCCTGACCTATTTTAATTTTTGCAGATGGATTATATCATTGAAACTTAAGATTCTATGAAATTTTTGTTAGAGAAAGTTTCAAGTTTTGAAAAAGGATAAAAACATCAAATAGTCAGATTACTACATATTTTACTGCATGTTAATTTACTTTACTCTTTTTTCTCAAAAATTTGGTAATAATATTTTTAATGAAATTGTGATGTTTTATTATTTGAAATGTATTTAAAAATATATGACTGAATTGAGTATTTTGGAAAAAAAAATTAGAGTATTTAGTTAATTAGATTTGATAACTGATATTTGTGATTTTAACAAATTTCTGTAATATTTTTAGGTAAAATTTACAGGAAAATATGTTTAAACAAAAAATAAACTTATAAAATCTAGGCTATAATTTTTTTAATGTTAGCATGATTTGTAATACATGATTCATACACAATTTGTTGAACATCTAATTATTTTGATCATTTTAAATGTGCTAAATATGTCTAAGATTAATTTGGTCAATTCAATTTTAAATTTTCTTAGTTACTTCATTTTTTTGAGATGAGAGAGGCTTTTAGTAACTTGAATGATGAAATACAAATTGTTAGTGCAAGTGACAATGTAACAATGTTGAATGATAGAAAATGTGAATAATAAGAATATACTCAATTACAAACAACAATGTTGAATGATAGAAAATGTGAATAATAAGAATATACTCAATTACAAACAACCTTTATTGTGATCAATCTGTAACTATTAACAATCTTCATTGTGATCAATCTGAAACTATTTTATTCTACTGTTCTTGTTGTCACATCTATTAATTTTTCCATTTTCTCATATCGATCATATTGTTGTCACATCTATTAGTTTTTCCATTTTCTCATATCGATCATATTAAAAAGGCACTTGAAATCATACACCATTCAAATATTTAACTCGAGCTACTGTGGTAAACATCATACCTTGTCTCTATTGCTCTTCAATATTAATAGTAGTATTCTCCAAAGTCAATCATTGTGAGAGAAATGTTAGAGAGAGAGAAGGGGAAGAGAGAGAGATGGAGGGGAAAAGGGGAGAGAAAGAGATAGATAGATATGGAGAGAGTGTGTATGTTTGGGGGGTGAGATAGAGAGATAAATAAGGAGAGACAATAGGAGATAGAGATATAGATGGAGGGGGCAAAGATGTGCTTACTCTGAAATCAATGCACACTATTAATCTAATGACTTTGAAATTAATGTACATTATACATCTAGTTGCATCAAATTAGAAATCAAACATCTACACTGAAATCAATGCATCTGTTGCAAAATATCAAATAGGATTATAAATTACCATCTACATTGAAATTAATGCATTTAGTGCAAGAAATCAAATAGGATTAGAAATCAATATCGACACTGAAACCAATGCATCTAGTGCAAGCAATCAAATAGGAGTAGAAATCAACATCTACACCGAAATCAATGCATCTAATGTAACATATTAAATAAGATTAGAATTTGACATTTACACTGAAATCAATGCTTCTAGTGCAAGCAATCAAATAGGAGTAGAAATCAACATCTACACTGAAATCAATGCATCTAGAGCAAGTAATCAAATAGGATTATAAATCAACAACTACACTGAAATCAATACATCTATTTTAGTGAAAAACCAAAATATTCATGACTTCTTGTATCTGCACGAACATACACACTCTCTCTCCATGTTTATCTATCTATCTCTCCCTCTTCCTCTCTCTCTCTCTCTCCGTCTCCGCCTCTCACTCCCTTTCTCTATCTTTCTCTCTTCCCTCTCCCCACCTACCATCTATATCTATACATCCCTCTATCTGTCGTATTTGTCTCTCTATCTCAACCCCCAAAACACATCTCTCTCTCTCTCTCTATTCTTTCCTCTCGCCCCCTCCATCTATATCTCTATCTCCCTCTATCTCTCCTTTGTCTCTCTATATCAACCTGCAAACATACATACACTCTCTCCATATCTATCTCTCCTTCTCCCTCTCACTCTCCATATCTTCCCCTTCTCTCTCCTTCTCACTCTCCCTCTCTCCTCCCCCTCCATATCTATGTCTCCCTCTCTCTCTCTCTCTCTCTCTCTCTCTCTCTCTCTCTCTCTCTGCATATCTATCTCTCTTCCTCCCTCTCTTTGTCTCTCACTTCTTCCCTCTCGCTCCCTCCATCTATATCTCTATCTCCCTCTGTCTCTCCTTCTTTATCTCTTTGTATCAGCCCGCAAACATACAAACACTCTCTCTCCATATCTATCTATCTCTCCTTCTTCCTCTCCCTCTCTATCTCTTCCCATTCTCTCTCCTTCTCACTTCCCCCCTCCCCTCCCCCATATCTATGTCTCCCTATCACTCTATTCCCCTTCTTTCCCTATCTCTATCCTGTCCTTTTCTCTCTCTTCTCTCATCTCCTCTCTCCCTCATTCCATCTTCATCTCTCCCTCTCTCTCTCCACCTCTATCTCTAGATGTCTTTATTCTTCCCTCCCTCTCTTTCCCTCTCCAAATCCATATTTCAATCCCTCCCTCTCTCGTCCTCCCTCCCCCCTCCTCTCTCTCTTCCTTCCTCTCTCTCCATGTCTATCCCACATCTATGTCTCTCTTCCCCACTTTATTCCCCCCTCCATATAACTCTCTCTCTTAAATATGATCCCATTGTATTGTATTTAAGAAAGTATCTAAATTAAAATATATATATTTGGCTGTAAAATATTAAACTTATATTTTGGATCAATGATGTCAAAGAACTTAAAAGAATCATGCACTATCTTTGTCTCTTTCTTCTTCCCTCTTGCCCCCTCCATCTATATCTCTATCTCCCCGTGTCTCTCCTTCTTTATCTCTCTATATTAGCTTGCAAACATACACACACTCTCTCTCCATATCTATCTCTCCTTCTTCCTCTCCCTCTCCATATCTTCCCCTTCTCTCTCCTTCTCAATCTCCCTTCCTCCCCCCCCCCCCCCCCCCCATACCTATGTCTCCTTGTCTATCTCTTCCCCTTCTTTCCCTATCTCTATCCTCTCCTTTTCTCTCTCTTCCCTCATCTCCTCTCTCCCTCATTCCATCTTCATATCTCCCTTGTCACTCCCTCTCTCTCTCCACCTCTATCTCTCAATGTCTTTGTTCTTCCCTCCCTCTCTTTCCCCTTCCAAATCCATCTTTCTCTCCCTCCCTCTCTCCTCCTCTTTCTCTTCCTTCCTCTTGCCCCGTCTCTCCCACCTCTATGTCTCTCTTCCCCACTCTATTCCCCCTCAATCTCTCTCCCTATCTTAAATATGATCCCATTGTATTGTATTTAAGAAAGTATCTAAATTTTAAAAAACATATTTGGCTGTAAAATATTAAACCTATATTTTGGATGAATGATGTCAAAGAAAATACAATATATATTTTAACGTCACATCCAAGCACACCAAATTGGTGTATGAGACCCCCCTTGTTTGTGGGTCAAGGGACCCACCTCAGCACAACAATTTGACTGTTAAGTCTACGAAGTTATACATACTCTACCCCCTATGGCTTTGAACCTATGACCTCTTAGGAGAAAACACATGCTCTTAACCATTAGGCCCACTCAAGTTGTATCATTGTTAGTCACTTTTCTTTGGTTAAGACGTATCTATAGTGGTTCTTTATAATATTATTAATATTATATAAATTTCACATATGTATATATAAAAGTATTCTCATTTTTAATTTATTAAAACTTAGATTTAATCTATATCACAATATTTTTAGTGGTTGTGAGGATGGAGGGTTTAGATATACCTCAAAAGTAATTATAACCTTTATGCTTTTACATTTAATTAAAAAAATTATAAAATTAAATTAAATTAAAGTATTTGTAAAATATTTTGATTTTGAAATAAGTTATGGTTTTTGGGCATGTGGTATTGATAAGCCTTGGTATTGGCCCATGGTATTGTAACAAAATAATTAAAAGCCTAGATCCATAACATAATAATCAAAAGCCTAGATGACTCATGGTATTGATAAACCACAGTATTATGATTTTCTTCCCTCCTCTCTCTCTCTCCCTCCCTCTGTATATCTTTCTCTTTTCGTTATTGGCCCATGGTATTATAAAAAAGTAAGTTAATAATATCCATGGTAAATATTCATGATTAAAAATCTTGTTATATTGTAAATATTAATTTTTTATCTACTTATTAATTAAATTTAAAGATGGTTATGGAATCATTATTTTAATTTATATGGTAAAATGGATGTTAATTTATAAGTACTATTTATATGTTATATATTTTAATGTGATATGTATATTATATTTTCTTTTATCTAAAAAAGTTCGTAATTTTATTAATAAAAGAGATTCCACATATATATATATATATATATATATATATATATATATATATATATATATATATATATATATATATTGATTTGAGGTATTATGTGTGGTGTTAGCTTCCGGAGTCATCACATACATATTTTTGGAATCATCTTTTCGAACCATCCTCTGTGGCTCATCATCAGGATAGATCCATGAGTGAAGAAGTCAGGACTCAATAGTGTAAATAAATAAAGGTGAGGGTTAGGAGTGCCGACCAATTTAGTTTTAATTTTAATTTTTATTAATGATTTTAGTTATAGTCTAGTTTGTTTCTTTATTAAGATTGTTAATAATTTTTTTTGTAAGTTAATCCATAAATTAATTGCTAATAAATTTTATTTAATGTAACTTATATTTGATAGAATGTTTAAATTATTAATATAATGAATGATAATTAATACCTAATATTTATTAATCATTATAAACTAAACTAATAATTAAAACTAAATTTAATGTTTGATTTTTTCAAAGTATCAATGTTTATAAACTTTAATTAATTCATTATTAAATATTATTAATTAATATTTAATTTTAGAATTGAGATTAAATTGAATTAAAGTTTTAACTTGCCCATGGGGCTTTGGATCGATGGTGAATGGGTGCATTGTTAAGGCACTCCTTGCGATAGATCACTGGTTCAAATCCCCTGTGGGTGCTTACCTACCAAAAGAAAAAAAAAATTAAAGTTTTAGCTCCAATTTGAAATTAAATTAAATTAATTTTAATTTGAAAATTTTTAAAGTTTATAAAGTATTAATGTTTATAAACTTTAATTAATTCATTATTAAATATTATTAATTAATTTTTAATTTTAGAATTAAAATTAAATTGAATTAAAGTTTTAGCTCCAATTTAAAATTAATTAAATTAATTTTAATTTGAAAATTTTAATTTATTTATGAGTTTCTTTAAAATATTATAATAATATTAATGATTTTGCTTATTATTAAAAATAGTTTAATAAATTTTAGGGATGACATATTATGAGGAAGACCTAGAAAGGCCAAATTCATGGATAAGAGGGCAAGTAGCAGCTAGGAGAAGGTGGAATCAAAGGTTAGAGTGAGAATCCAATTATCACTAATTTTCCAACCTTCATCGTGGTTAAAGTTATTAGGGTGTTTTCCTATTTCGATAGCTTCTCTAAATTTTCTATGGTGATAATGATAAATCTTGGCCACCACATAGGAGTTCTCAATACAAATATGATGATTGTTTTTACTCATGGATCTATCCTGATGATGAACCACAAAGGACGGCTCGAAACGTCAATTCCAAAAATATGTATGCGATGACTCCATAAGATAACACCACATATAATATAGATCGCAAAAGCCTCAAATCAATAATTTTCAACCTGTACGAGAGGGAGAAATTACAAGATGTTTGTACATTAGAATGATTCAGATCATTGATTGCAAAGAAGAAGTCAGATCTCACCTTTCTTGAACGTTGCAAAGATGCCTCCATTATTCCTTCATTTGCCTGCATCAATCACAACCTCAAAAAATCCAGAAATAATCATTATTTCACTAAAGCTAGCCAATCTCTTCTCCGGTCAGAAATCTGGAAAATTCGTGCTAACCTTAGCTAGTTAAATAAAAAATATCTAGACCTACACTTAAATTTATCTAACCTCATTGATCCAGCACTCTAGTCTAGAATAGATGCCTGCTTAGCACTGAAATCCCTTAAGATTGAAGAACAAAAGTGCGTCAAAAAGCTCTTACATTTGAAAAACTGAGTAAGAAATCAATAATCTATCCCAGCTCTATAACAACCTCTGATGAACTTTGGTCTCACTCCAAAATAGATTTTGCACAGATATCATTTCTTAATTCGCTCGTTCTCGATGAACCTAAGCCACCACAAAACACCCCTCACAACTTGTTGATAGAACGGGCTATCCCTGAGACAGCCAACACTGAAACGAACACAATTGTTCCTAGAGCTATAACCATCGTTATAGCTACTACAGAATCTGAAAAAAAGCAAGAATAGCAAATACGTTGCTAGACACAAGGATGATGTGGTTGATATGTTTCCAAAAATATCGATAAAACAATTTGCAGAAGACAACATGTCTTTGAAGATTGGAATAACATCATCAAATAACAAAAATTACGATAAGGCTTTCAGTGACTACATTTCCAAAAAGGAACTTAGGATTGATGGCAAAGATGAGGTTGCATCCACCGAAACCGATCCTAGAGCAATAACCACTGTTGCAGCTACTTTAACCTATGATCCTTCAATTGTCCGTCATTCGATTGAGATGAGTGAGCAAATTATTAAGAGGTCGATGGCACAATCGAACAACAACAACTGCAAATTGCTTCAGGTGAATACGGTTCCGAAAACAAGAGTAGGTTAGATGGTAGGGCATCACACCAATCCATAGAAATTAGAAACATGACAACGACTTTGAATGCTAAGAAAGTAAGCAAACATATAATGAATCTCTCCAACACACAGATTGACCAAGTCACTCTAAGACTCCTTGAAAGAGGCTTGAATTTTGCCATTTCCCCTCGTACCATACCCAAAGAAGACATTTTGTGTAGCATTGAGTATGGGATTAAGGATTTACCGGACAACATTAAAGGAACTGTTAGACAGGATTGCTCCATCACCCTTAGGAAAGCCCAACCACCCAGAAGCAACATCTCCAAACAAGAATACCTGACTCTCAAGACCCTAAACCAAAACCCTAATATTGTGGTCTTGAAAGCTAACAAAGGTGGAGAAACTGTCATAATGAACACAAATGATTATAATGAGAAGATGCTAGATCACCTGACCAATAGTGGTTGTTACATTAAATTAAAGAAGAATCCCATAAGAAAGATCTCTAGGAATGTAAATAACTTGATAAAATCTAGCAAAGAACACAACATTAAAAATCTCATTGAAACCAATCCCTACACACCGAGGATTTATGGAGCCCCTAAAATTCACAAAGAAGGTATCCCCATAAGACCCATTGTCAACACCATTGGAGGTCCTACTTACCATCTCGCAAAATATCTTGCTAAGAAACTCAATCCCATGGTAGGGAACACTAGTTCCTTTGTCAAATATTCCAATCACTTCATCAATGAGATCAAACAAATAAAACTAGACCAACATGACGTCTTGGTTAGATTTGATGTAAAATCTCTCTATACTAGCATTCCCATAGATGAATCCATGGAACTCGTCCATAAAATAACTGATCCTGACACGACTAAATTGGTAGAAATTTGTCTGAAATCTATCTTTTTCAATCTTAAAGATGACATATATGAGCAAACTTGTGGTGTAGCTATGGGATCACCTCTGTCTCCCATCATTGCCAATCTGTTCATGGAAGACTTTGAAGCTAAAGCCATTGAATCCTCTCCATTAAAACCTAAACTTTGGAGAATATTTGTCAATGGCACTTACATTATTTGGCCTCATGGAAAAGGAAATTTAAACATTTTCCTGAAGCACCTCAACAGTCAATCAAAATCTATCAAGTTTACAACGGAAGTGGAAGAGAATGACAGCTTGCCCTTTCTTGACATCCTTATCAAGAGAAACCAAAATGGCTCCATATCTCAGCAGGTCTATCGTAAGAAGACCCACACAAAACATTACCTTCATGCCAACTCTCACCATCATCCTGCTCAAAAACTTGGGGTTCTCAACATGCTAGCAACCAGGGCTATTCACATTTCAGATGTTGACCATTTTGAACAAGAGAAGGACCATCTCATGAGTATTTTTGAAAAGAATGGATATAGACGACATTAAGGAATCAAAGCTTTCAAGAAGGTGAAGAATCCTAAAAAACAACAACAAAGGGATGATTATGCGGGTAAGGTCCACCTCCCCTACATATTTGGCACCATTGATAAAATTACGCATATTCTAAAGAAAAACAATATAAAAACCACCTTCAAGCCTATGAACACCCTTTTTTTTTGACAAATTCGGTTGCTTTTATAAATCTGAAAAAAAGAGGGAGACTGAGCTCCTGAAATACATGCTGAGGTGCTAAGAAGAGCTAGGGAAGAAGGAATTACAACTTAAACAAAATTCCTCCTTAATCCTGCCTTTTGGGCTTCTAAAAATCAAAGATCAAAGGTAAATCCTAACAAACTGCAGTAATAAATAACAGCATTTACAAGCAGTGGACTCTTCAGGTTTGTCGTTAGCGCCAACTTGCTTCAAGCTTGACGAACTTGTTGGAGCTGCGTTTTTCTTTTCTACTGTTCCTTTTCTGCTGTTCCATTTTTTCTGCTGTTCCTTTTCCGCTGTATTTTCTGTTGTTCCTTTTCTGCTGTTCCTTTTCTGTTGTTCCTTCGAGAAAAATGAATAGCAGAAACCAAAGGTGTTGTTCCTTTAGATCTATGCGGATCTTAGTCACATGCAGAATGAGGACAATCTTTGACCAGGCTATCATATCGGATGAGCTGAGATGTTGTTTAGATCCAGGAGGTCTCTTCATTATGGTATATGATGAAATGATTCCATGACATTGCAGATAAGGCAGCCTAGTGATCTGGCACAAGCTTTGTTGCCTTGACTGTCAGCAATTTTATTGAGCGATCACAAAACATGATAGTAGTGCACATCTTTCATGGTGTGTCCTAAGATTTGGCACCGTTTGATAATCTACTGAAGGAGAGCATTGGGAAGATCCCTATTCTGGACCATTGCACTGATGACTATCGCCGAGTCTCCCAATATCGTGATTGTGTCTATACCAAGCTTCCCAAGTTGGATAAGACCTTGGTAAAGGGCCAGGGCTTCTACTCTGTTATTGGAAGTGTGGCCAAGACCCCACTTGTATGAGAGTATGTTATCCCCATTAGCATTAAAAATAACTCCTCCCGCCCCTGCTACCACGGGATTCGACTTTGAGGCCTCATCGAAGCAGAGATAATGCCTATTGTTGTTTTTAAGCCAACCTGCAAATTCTTCCTCTTTTAGCCCGATCTTCTAGTTAAGGGAAACATTGTTGTTTCTATTGCTAGCAGCGTCGCCCTTCTGATTGCTGGTGTTTTGGTCTAACAGGTGTCCAATGAAAATGTGTTCTAAGCCTATGAACACCATTAGTAGCTGCCTAAAGTCAGTAAAAGATCTGATTGATCCTAAATGCCATAAAGGGGTTTATTCGGTTCCTTTTTCTTGTGGAAAAACCTACATTGGTGAGACGAGTAGATCAACTTTAACTAGGATCCAAGAGCATGTCGCTGACATTAAACATAACCGGTCCAAGATCTCAACTTCGACCGAGCACTCCAGTAAAACCAATCATCATATTTGTATTGAGAACTCTTGTGTGGTTGCCAAGATTGATCATTATCACCATATAAAATTTAGAGAAGCTATCGAAATAGGAAAACACCCAAACAACCTTAACCATGATGAAGGTTGGAAAATTAGTGATAATTGGATTCCCACTCTAACCTGAGATTCCACCTTCTCCTAGCTTCTACCTGCCCTCTTATCGATGAATTTGGCCTTTCTAGGTCTTAGTCATAATATTCCATCCCTAAAATTTATTAAAATATTTTTTATAATAAGTAAAATGATTAATATTATTATAATAATTTAAACAAAATCATAAATAAATTAAAAATTTTAAATTAATTTAATTTTAAATTGGAGCTAAAACTTTAATTCAATTTAATCTCAATTCTAAAATTAAAAATTAATTAATAATATTTAATAACGAATTAATTAAAGTTTATAAACATTAATACTTTATAAACTTTATAAAATTAAAATTAATTTTATTGTATTTTAAATTGGAGCTAAAACTTTAATTCAATTTAATCTCAATTCTAAAATTAAATATTAATTAATAATATTTGATAATGAATTAATTAAAGTTTATAAATATTAATACTTTGAAAAAAACAAACATTAAATTTAGTTTTAATTTCCATCTTATAATTAAATTAATTTAGAAATATATTAGTTTAGTTTATAATGATTAATAAAACATTAAATTAATAATTTAAACATTCTATTAAATATAAGTCACATTAAATAAAATTTATTAGCAATTAATTAATGGATTAACCTACAAAAAGGAAAAAATTAATTATTAACAATCTTAAAAAACAAAAAAACCTAGATATAAATTAAAACTATAACTAAAATCATTAATAAAAATAAAAATTAAAACTAAATATGAATTATCATCATTAGAGGATTCACTCTCTTTCAAAAATTGGCCGGTTGCCATTCATTTCCAATCCTAACCCTCACCTTTATTTATTTACACTATTGAGTCCTGACTTCTTCACTCATGGATCTATCCTGATGATGAACCACATAGGATGGTTCAAAACGTTGATTCTAAAAATATGTATGCGATGACTCCAGAAGATAACACCGCACACACACACACACACACATATGATGATGATGATGATGATGATAATGATGATGATTAACGTCCACTAAGACCAATACGACCTATCGGACCTCAAGAAAAGAAAAAGAATCTAAGTGTGATTCTCGAAAATCTTGTTTCTATACTCAAAGAGAAGGGAAATAACTGCTCCAAGATCACTATAGTTGGGTTGGCTTAATAAGTCAAGAATATTGGAAGCGTGATAGATGTTAGGGAATTGAGAGTAGATGTGAGTAAGAGTCGCGCAATCTAAAAGGAAGTGCTTTTCATATTCCACCTTCTTAGTATCGCAAATCTAATAGATTCTCTCATTCTAGGGAGTCGTGGAAGTAGACAACCGCCCAGTTTCACTTCAAAGCGCATGAGAATTAGTTCTTATCCTAACGATGTTCATTTTTTTCTTAGTGTTGGTCAACACAGCGAGATAAATTTGGCTATCAAGGGTGGGGTTGATCACCTCCTTATAGTATCTTAGGTTCCTTTTACACTCTAGCTCCTTATCCTCCCATAACTTGTCCTTATAATTGGTGGTAATATTATCTTTGACACTATCTTTTCTTCCCATAATGATCTCCTCCTTAATTCTCCAATGGTTGAGCCAAGACTGGGAATCCTTATGCCACCCGTGCTTGAGGTGAAGGTGGGGGTTTTGAATAAAGTTAGAAGCAATTTTTGGGAGCTTCTTGGATTCCATGATGTAAATATTCTTCTTATACATAAGATATTTAAACATAGTCATACTTTCAATGGGGGATAGACCAAATTCAATCAAGAGGATAGGATACATAGTCTTTCTCTTGATCCTTAGGTTGTAGGTTATGAATTTATTTTGAATCATCTCAATTTTCCTCCATGACTCTCTTGATATACTGCAACCCCAAACTTCACATCTGTATAAGACAATAGGGGTAATGAGAATCTCAAGGAGGAACCTCTTTTAAATCCAAATTCAAAGATCGACCAAATTATAGTTTTTTTCAAGCTCATAATAAGCTTTCCAACCTCCAATAATCCTTCTCTCAATGCTATAATTATAGTTGAGTTGATGAGGAAAGTCAATACCCAAATATTTATAAGAAGAAACCTTCTCTAAGGATTGGTTATTATAAACGAAACTACCATGGGTGATCTTTTTGGATTTAATGATCATGAATTTATTCTTGTCGGTATTAACCATCATATCCATCTTGGAGCAATAGACATGAAGAGTCGTAAGTTATTTGTCTAGGTCATCATGGATTTTTGCAAGAAGAATGATATCATCAGC
Organism: Pinus tabuliformis; assembly: GCA_031772625.1. Classification (NCBI taxonomy): domain Eukaryota; kingdom Viridiplantae; phylum Streptophyta; class Pinopsida; order Pinales; family Pinaceae; genus Pinus; species Pinus tabuliformis. The sequence continues at coordinate 151,657,953 of CM062812.1, forward strand.
ATAAAGGAGAAGAGTAATGATTACCCCAAGAAGCTTGTTTCCCTTGCATCCTGTAGTTTCGAGACACTCCTCTAGCTTATTGATGTATATGCCAAAAAGGGCAAGGGAAAGGGGACACCCTTACTTAACTCTAATATTGCATTTAATGTCTTTTGACCACCCTTCATTGGTCTTAAGCTTGGTAGTGACTGTCTTGTAGAGGCGGATCACAACAATCCTCAGTTCAGGAGGAACCATGATCTCTTCAAGCCTCTCCTAAAGCTTATCTCGAGGAATAATGTCGAAATATTTTCTAAAGTCCACAAAACAACAAAAGAGATTGGCTTTACTATTGTGGCATTCCTCTGCAATGATCGTGAGTGTGACAAGATGGTCGATAGTCGAGTGATGCCTCCTAAAACCAACTTGCCCTTTAGATCTTTTACCCTGGCTTTCAAGCCAAAGGCTAAGCTTCTTTGCATAAATGAGCCCATAAAGGATGTGGCTAATCATAATGGTCTTGTAGTTAGAGGGAACGTTTTTGTCCCCATTTTTAATGATAGGCACAATAAGGCTTTGCATCTAAAGATGAGGGAAGGCATGCTTTACAACCAAATTGAGAATTTTGTGGAGATGAGGAATGAGGATAGATCTTCCCATTTTAAGGTTCTCAACTTGATATCCTTCAATATCTTTAGCTTTCCCATTAGTGATCTTATTAATCCCAGACTCAACGTCTTCCAGAGAGAATACATCCTCCTTAATAGGAGTGTTTAAGGTGGTTCCCATATTGTCCAAAAAGTCATACAACTTCTTAAGATAGTTGTCCCAAGTTTCTAAGGGGATAGAATGATTGTATTTGGTTTTACGAACAAGAACATTCCGCTGAAACTTTCTGGGCACGACTTTAGAAAGGTGGAGAAGATATTCTTGTCTTTTATTCATATAATAACTCTTCTTCCTCTTGATGAAAAATTTGTATATATTTATATTCTGGAGCTTAATGATTTCGTTAGGAGCATCTCTGATCACTTTCCTGGTAATTTTACTGTCTTTGTCATACCATGGATTGGAAGTTCTATTATTATGCTTAAACAAAGTCTCATTAGAGAAATTGCAAATGGTATTGGAAAGGGTAGTAGTAAAATTGTAATAAATTTGATCAATGTTGCTATTATAAGTCATGGAGCCTAAATCCCTTAAGAATGGGTCGATCTTACTTCTATCGAAGTGAATGTGTCTTTGGTTTCACTGGTCTCCTATGTGTGGGTGGTATGTATAACAAGATTAAGGGATAAAGACAGAGGTCTGTGGTTAGATTTAGGTTTGAATCTATTAAGAAGCTCAAATTTTGTAATACAGTTGAGGACAAGGGGCTCAGAAATCGCATAATCCATGACACTGCTACCCAGCCCATGGAAACAGGTCATCTAACTAGAGAGGGGCCACTTGTTAATAACATTACAGATGATTAAGTAATGGGAAATACAAAGTTTGAGGAGCTTAGTGTTGAATAAGTTCTTGATTATGTCTTCAGAGTTTCTCTTGAATCTATTAGCTAAGTTACTATCTTCATCAAGCCACTAGGGTTTTGGGTTAGAGTTGTTACTTAACATAATATCTTGGTTAGTAGTAGTTCTAGCATTAATGTCCCCAAGCAAAATGATATTGAATTCATTCCTTAGGTTGAATATCTCTTTTTCTAAGGTATTGAAAGGACAATCCTTATCCAAGTTGTTTTTCTTATAGGATGTAGAGTTGATAGGAGCGAAATAGCAGATTGCAAGAAAGATCCTATTGGTGGTAAATTTAGAGATTCCGATCCAAATGTATTGATTGAAGGGATTGATTTTATGAAGTTGGATGTGAGAGGAAACAATGTTCCTTATATAGTAGGCTATACCACCAAAACCCCTCCAAGAGGATTTCTTATTCCAAATTGACCAAAGAGTGAAACCGTCAAGGTGAGGGACCCTAGATTCATCATGCTCCCAAGTTTCAACTAAAAGAATAAGGTCAATATCACTCAGGATCCAACTTAACATATGACCTTTACACCATGGAAAACCACGACAGTTCCAAAAGAGGATTCAGAGTGATGCAAGTCCCTATTTATCACTCGTGCTTGAGACTTTATCTCTAATAATAACTTTCCTATTCCTAATGATTGCCCATTTCTCTACCTTTCTTGCCTCCTTGACCTTTTGGACTTCTTTCCTAAGTTCAACTTGGTCTTCTGGAATGAGATCTTCATTTATAAAGATTCTTGTTCCTTTTAGGCTTGGGGATTTCCTGAGTATATCCAATTTATGTTCATTACAACTAACCTTGACACAAATTAGTCTGTGTTTATGCTCAAGTATATTTCCTACTCTTATTGCTTCCATGAGATAAGTTGTTTGAATTTGAGATTTTGTTTTTAATTGTTCTTTAACTATTTCTAATGTGTCTTCATTGTTTTGTTCTTCTATACCCACAATTATAAGGTTTAAGGCTCTTTTGTGGCGCTCATGGTCGAGTACAATTAGTTTATTAATTTCCTATTTTATGGGTTTAGTATCTAAGTTATTCTCTGTGTTATTTAGGGATGAGTTATTATGTAGTTTTTCTTTTAGATTTTTAATCTCATTTTTCAAGGTGTCATTTTCTTTAACCATTGCTTGTTTACTATGTTCTATTTCTTGAATTTTACCTTTCATTTCTTGGAGTTCAGTTTCAAGTGTGATTATTTTATTTTAATGATTTGTGGTTGTTGTAGTTAATTCTAGTTTAGAATGGTTTTCTCTTTCCTCTCTTCATCTTTCTAGAGATTCAATGTAATCATAAAGACTCTCTAGAATAATTTTACTTGGTCTACCTTTGCTAGAGGGGGGATTACAAATATGAGGGGAAGTACTCATAGTGTAATAAAACAAAACTTAATAGGAGGAGGGTAAGTGGGAACGTCTTCATGTGTCAGGAAAAACCAATCCGAGGCTATAATCACCACACCTCCGAGGTTGTATCCTTGGAAAATAGAGTTCTATCAGAGCTGTCGAAGTTAGGGCTTGCTTCTCTACGCCCATGCTGGAGAAAAAATTACACCAATTATTATATTCCACTAGTTGATCAATGATGGAATGACCATCTTGCGAACCTATTGGCTTTTTGGGGCCTGACCTAAGTTCGGAGTTTAATTAGCCAAACAAATCCCTGTATTACTGGCCCTTTCGGCAATAGTCCGCGGGGTGCGGACTAAGGTCTCACCCGAAGTAGTATGGGAGGGTGATAGAACCAAGTTTTCGCACCCTTGAGATGCCTAAGAGGTTCGACTGGTCCCATTGTTTGTCCCTGTGCGTAGGTTACTTCGCGCACTTCCTTGTTCCTCATGGCCTGCTACACTACCTTCACGCAACCCTAACCAGGGGCTGTGGAGCTTCCACGCTGCTAGAGCTACGCTCTACGCTATTACCCGAGATCTTACTTATCTTCCTATACCAGTTAATTACCTCCATGTACTTGGATGTCTTATGTTATAATTATTTATACAAAACATTCATATAAGTTCGCACAACAAATAAACAATATACTTGCAAATTATACCCAATCATATATTAAAACAGGAAAAGATGCACAGAAATATGGTAAACTTCTCTTTATTGATTCTTCCAATGGTTACAGACTCGACCTGCCCTATGCACTCAGCTGCAGGGGTCCGCGCACTCAGCTGCAGACTACTAGGCCTCTGCGCACTCAGCTGCAGAGCCTTCCCCTACCCTATGACCCAAAGACACACTTTACACTTTTTCTTAATCAATTAGACTTCTCATGCTTTTATGCCCCATTTTATACACTTAGAACCTCGCTCTATTTATACAATCCCATGGTTCGCGGACCATGGGTAGGTCTATTAAGCCGACATTAAATTACAAAACGAGGGCGGACAACCCTGTGACTTTATCATAATTTCGCGCTCCGCGCCCATAATTCGCGGAGTTTTTACAAAAATATTTGGTCAAAACTTGGGCTTTAAGCCCCAAAACGTGCCTTGGGGGGATTCCATGCCCAACAGGCCCCCAACACAGACATTATGACTCACCCTTGAGTCACTTTGTCGGTGCGAAGATCTTCACGTAGAGTCCTTCCAACTCTGCTCGAATTGTTACAAGGTCAGCAGCGCACTGAGCTGCTGCCTACTGGATCTGCTGCATGCATTGTTCCGAGACCACGGTGTCAGAAGTGCTTCTCTGCATCTGTGCCTATATCCCCTGCATGTGTGCGAGCTTGCCTTCAATTTTTGATGTGATGGTGAAGGCCTCGTCGATCCAAGGCTTAACGCATGCCTTCAAGACTACTTCCTTGTGTCGTGTCGCATCCACCTATTCTTTCAGCGGTTTGGCCTATTTCATCTACGCGAGCCTCTGAGTGAGGGCCACCATCTGTGCAGTTCCTTTAATGTTGTTATACTGTTGTTGGAGTTCTCGCGCCTCTGTCTCTAAGCACTGGATGTTGTGGTTGTCCTACAGATTTGTGAGGACCTTAAATGACTCCTCCAACATGCTAGTGCAGTCTTGCACTGCATTGCTAATCTCATCCAGTCCAGCTATAATAATGCTAATGCGTTGTACTCTGACTCTAGAGGGGTGGACGGTTGCACCTTTAATAACATCTCAGCGATCTACAGGTTCAGCACCAGCTGAACCTTTGTCATTTCCTCCCGCGCCTCGTGCACCCTTGCTGCTAGCCTGTGGATGCGCGCCTCTGTGGGAGTGTCTGCTGGGATGGCCAGCCCCGGGATGCTTTGGTAAGCTTCATCTAGTACTTGTACCAGCTGTCGATTCTACGACACCACTTCATCGCAGTACAAGATCAACTGTTCCATGTTGATTTCCTCATCACTGAGGACTTGTAGTGCGCGACTCTCCCTAGCCTGCAGTTATCCCATCCTGCAGAACGTATATGGTCTCTCGCGGGAGTGCAACCATGTTGATGCCGAGACCCTTCAACACGCTAACCGTAGGCCTGTTTGCCTCATTTGTTGTCACTAGTGCCCCTTCTGGCAGCACTACGATATTCGTCACCTGAGCGTGCAACATATGTTCTGCTACCGTTGTTCCGACTGCGAGGCTGGTTGAAAGGGTACCATCTGGAGGAGGGCACACTTGCAACTCCTGCAACTATGCTCTGAGGGCCACCAACATAATTTGGTTCTCCTGCATAAAATTTTGGAGGGTCTCAGAGGTGACATCATGCACTATCTCGCCAATGACGTGTAGATTAGCCTCGGTTAGGGTGATCAGGTCAATAGACAACTTCGATGCCTTTACCTTGTTGCACGGTCTTATCCTCTCGGTAGGATGTTGACGCTTCAATTGTGTTGAAGACCAAGGTCCAAAAGATCACAGACCTCCACTCTCCTTTGGAATCCAATTCCCTGATGGGAAATGAAAAGTTGTCTGGCTAATAATATAGCAGAAGGTGGTATATGAATGAAGTGTACTTGAAGACTCCTTCTCTGTCTAGATTTATGAATTGCTCATTGATTTTATTGGCAATGAAAGACGCATAATCATATTTGACAGGAGGGGTCTGTCCTAGAGTAAACATTGACAACATAACTAAGATGGTCTCATCAACAAATTCACTAGTTTTGAATCCCAAGGTAAAGGATATCATGTCAAGAATAAGCCTGCTTGTTTCAGTGAACCAGGAATGCACATAGCGAGGTGGGCCTTGGGGCTGACAATCAAGTTTCATGAATAATTCAACAATCTGGGTTATCTCTGAATTGGGTAATTGAGAGCCTTGCTCAAGAAAAAATCCCATGGAAAGAGGAGCAAAGGGATTGAGTGGGATGGAAGTGTAACATCTCATTGATAGATTCAGCAGTTATGTAGAAGAGAACAGTTTGGGATGGGGTCATAACTGCTTTACTGATAGGGTCATAGTTGGCACAGCAATGGTGAATAATATCTGGGAACACATTGACTGAGGGAAGGTAATACCTGGGGAGATTAGATTCCCATATTCCAAGGATATCAGAGTTACTCAGATGACTATTCCTAATTCGGCAAAATGCCTGGAGATGGTTCATATCACCAGATAACTCTTTTATTTGAAAATCCCTGTCAGCCAAGGGTAACCAATCCTGGTCTTTATGAGGTGCATTGAGGGGTGCCACATTCAAGGCCATGGGAGTTTCCATATGTGGTTCTTGTATTTTTAAACTGGAGGTCGGGCTTTTGTAGGAAAAGGGGCAAAACAACAGTGGTTCTGGTGTCATTGTATGGAAACTGTGGACTGTTTTTAGCTTGAATTTGGATCTTTTAGGTAAAATTCACAGAGGAAAAATTAAATTACAGGTTCGAGAAGTGAAAACGGGGTAAATACCTGTGTTTAGGTGAAAAACAGTGTGATTTGTAGGTTGACCAACGAGTTGCAGAGCATGACACTATAATTTGTGGGCCGGGTGGCGGACTGGGCACTCGAGCAATCAACCGGACGTAATGTGCATAGAAACAGTTCACAGAGAAAGTGAATGAAAATGACATTTTCCCGACAATTTAACAAAATTTGGCTTTGGCGAGGTTTTTTGGCATTTATTGCATGGATGACGTCATCGAGACGGGACTTCTTGTCTCGTAGCGGAGGGTACGGAAGGGTGACGTGGAGGTGACATCAGCATGACGGCTGAGCGGGGGGGTGGTAAGTGGTTTCACCCCGCATCGCTTATCGGCCAGAGTGGTTTTGATGGGGAGGGCCGCAAGCACGGCGGGAGTGCGCGACGCGTCCAAGGTACGGGCGCAATACCGCTGACTCCCCGGGCGGTAAACTTCGGCAGCGGAGGGGCTCGCGATATGATCGTGGGCCATTGGATGAGTAGGCCCAGATCTGACGGCTGGTGCTTATCGAAGGTGATGGAAGGTTACGCGCGGGGCCTGATATGATTAAATCACAGTTTTAATGTTTTTCGAGCTTGATATGATTGGCTGGCAGGATGACTTTGTTAATCAATTAATGTGGGGTTAATTGATTCCAAAACAATGTGCGGGGGATGGTTTTTATATGGTTTTGCATAAACCTATAATTCCATTAAAACAATGACATATGGCTATAGTTAGCCAGAGCGGGAATAATAAAATTTGGGGTTTTTATTATATATATAATACTTACGGGAAGGGTATTAAGGATAGGGATTTATATAATAAAGTTATTGGTTAATATGGATATGATTGGAAGCAAGCGCTAAGTCTAGTGTTAAGAAACTTAGGCTAAGGGAGTGAAAAAGGTTTTTACACAAGAAATGTGGCTTTGTGCCTAAGTAAAAATGTGGTTCCATTTAGGACTTTTATAAGATGAGATGGAGCAATTTAAGAGAGATATTAAGTAGATCTTAGTGCCTCTGGGGGAGATTAGTAAGTGATTTGGAGAAAGGATGGAGGGGAGTTAGTCATGCTTCTGCCATAGTACCTGTGATAACGGCAAGATTTAATCATTCTAAGAGACGAAACTTATCACAAGTTTCTTTCTGCAACATCAAAACTACCTGCCCAGCCTACAGTACCTAACATTTTTTCTTCTTTTGCCATTGGGTGCACTTGAACTGGCAAACCCTCATTCTCTTCTTTTCTTTTCACTACAATGCTATCTAGATCTACCCTTATCACATCCAAGGGCTCAGGTTTAACAGTTGAGCTCCTTTGCTTCTCTACCTATCTATTTATCTGCCAAGATTGAACAGTTTGGACAGATTCTATTCTTTATCACTAAAAAAGGAAATTGAAACATGAACTAGCCAAGATTAAGCTGTTTGGCCATTCATCAATTGCAGCTTGAATTTCAACAAATTGCACATGAAACTTTATTTACAGAACATGAAATAGTAGTGGCATTTGGACTTGCAAACTTTCCTAGTCCATTTTCTTTGGGGTTCATTTCTTTCATTTTTTCTTTTGACCATTTCATTCTTTTTACCCTTTGATTTTTCTTTTAGGGTATACCCTCTTTACATTTTTTAATTTTTTTGATCTTTCACAATATGGAAACCTGTACAGCAAGGAAAGGATGAACATATTACAGAGCTGATCAAGTCAATCATGAAATATGACACCTATTGGTATAGGAGCATAACACTAGCTCCACTTGGGGATGGCTTTTCCTGGTGAAAAGTCAAGAACAACAGGTCAGATGGCCTTCTAAACAACTCTTGCTGCACTCTGAAATCTTCCTTTGTTGTAATTTAGAAAAATTGTACAAAAGGACCATGTAAAATATATACATTTCTCTTGGGTTGAAAACAAAAATAGTAAAATTCCTTCACTATTTCTCAAAATTTTCTGCACATTCCTTTCTATTCTGATTGTTGTAGAAAGCTGTATAAACTAAACTTTGCTATGCACAAGTTAGAGATAGGATATATCAACAAACTAGATCAAAATAGTGTTTCAGCACCCGACCATTAACAGGCCCTTCTTCTGCTTCTGTACCATCCAGGCTTTTTAGAAAGTATGTATTGTTGCCTTGTGAAGCCTGAATAATAAAAGGTCCCTTCCATAGGAAGTCAAACTTCCCATGTTTTTCTTTATCTTCTCTTCTGGAATCCCATTTCAAAACTTTGTTACCTATGTAAAAATCTTCTGCCTTAGTCCTTCTATCAAATATCTTCTTGAGTTTTTCTTGTAGCACTTGAGATCTTTGATATACCTCTTCCCTAGTCTGCTGCAAGTGGATGGTCTGATTTATTCTTCTCTGAATGTCATTGGGTTGTACTTGAGCTTCTTGCAGTAATTTCATCACAGGGACCCCTAAGGATGAAGGAAATATAGCCTCCATACCATAGACAAGCTCATAGGGACTAGTTCCAATGGATCTCTTGGTAGTTAACCTGTCTGCCCATAGTGCATTGATAAGTTTCTTATGCCAATTTTTCTTGTTTTCTTCCAATACTTTCTTAATGATATTGATCAAGCTTTTATTGGATGACTCAGCTAGACCATTACCTTGAGGGTAATATGTTGTGGAATGGCCTAAGGTGATGTGGTACTTATGACAGAAACTGATCATTCTCTTGGATTTGAAAGCAGCAGCATTATCAGTTATAATCTTTTCAGGACAGCCAAATCTGGACAAGATGTTGGTTTCTAAGAATTGTATGATCACTGAATCATTGGCTTGTCTGCAAGGGATGGCTTCTATCCATTTGGTAAAATAGTATGTAGCAGTCAAGATCCATTTGTGTTGTCCAGAAGAGGGAGGATGGATTTCCCCAATGAAGTCTAAACCCCATTGTTGAAATGGTCTTTCAGTGGAAATTGGTTTAAGGGGTAGAGGTAAAAGTTTCCTCTTGCCTTCAAAAATTTGACATTTATGGCAAGCAGTAACAAACTTTTTGACATCAGCAAACAAGGTTGGCCAGTAAAATCCAGCCCTTAGAATTTTGTCAGCAGTTGATTTCCAGTACAAGTGTCCACCACAGTCCCCTGCATGAAATTCTTTGAGTACCTTGTCAGCTTCATCTTTTATTAGACAATTTAATAGAACACCTTCATGATTTTTCCAAAAAAGAGCACCATCTAAAATACAAAACTTTGAAGCTTTCATTTTTTAGAAACCTTTCTTTGTTCTGGATAACCCTGGAGGAGCCTGTAGGTTTAATAATACATAACATATATCAGCATACCAAGGTGATTCTAGGAAGGCTTGGCCGATTTGTGGAGTCGCCATCTCCTGTTCATTATCCAGTTCATTGATATCCAGGGCTTGGCAATTAGTTTCCGGCATGAGTTTAGCCATTCCCTATCCTTTTATAAGCTTTGTAGGTTTTATTTCAATATCATATTCTAATATAGTAGCAATCCATTTACCTCTCTTGCCTTCAATCCTCTCTTGGGTCAGGATATCTTTGATAACAGTGCTTGGTACATAAGCTATTATATGAGAGTATAATATGTAGACTCGGAAATCTTTGATGGCTTTCACAAGTGCATAAGCCTGTTTTTCCATGATTGGGTATTTAAGTGGCGCATCTCTAAGTGCTTTACTAAAGAAGGCTATGGGTTTTTCACATCCTTGATCATCTTTCTGTAGTAAAACAGCAGCAATAGTATGTTCAGATGCAAATGAAAATATTATGAAGTCTCTATCAAATTTTGGGCTTGTAAGGATTGGTGTTCTGGTCAAAGCCATTTTGATTTCTTCAAAGGTTTGTTTGGCTTCTAATGTCCATTTAACCTTGGAATATTTTTTCAACATATTGTTCAGCAGTCTGATTAATTCAGCCAAGTTAGGTATGAATCTTCTTAAAAAGTTAATTTTTCCTAAGAAATCTTGGATTTCTTTGACATTTCTGGGATGAGGTATTTGTAAAATGGCTTCTGTTCTGTCAGGATCAATTTTGATGCCATCTTTTGAGATTATGTGGCCCAACAGTTTGCCCTCCTCTAGGCCAAATAATGACTTCTTTGGATTTAGTGATATACCATATTTTTTGCATGTTAAAAACACATGTCTCAAATGATCTAAATGCTGCTGATATGATTTGGAAAACACAGTGAGATCATCTAGGTATATGACTAGGAAATCATGAATTTCTTTAGCAAAAGCTATGTCCATTGCACGTTGAAAGGTTGCCCCTGCATTTTTGAGTCCAAACGGCATTTTGACATATTTGAAAGTTCCCCATGGGGTTGTAAAAGCAGTCTTTTCCTGATCATCAAGATGAACTAAAATCTGGTTGAAGCCTGAAAACCCATCTAAAAGTGAAATCCTAGAGGCACCTACTACCCTTTGTAGAATGTGGTCCATCTTAGGTAAGGGGTAGTGGTCTTTTAAAGAAACCTTATTCACATTCCTTAAATCAACACACAATTTGATTTCTCCTGTTTTCTTCCTAGTGGGCACTAAATTAGACACCCATTCTGAAAATCTGATAGGTGCAATTATCCCAGCTTCATACATTCTTTTGACTTCTTTTTCAATTAAAGGGAGTAGCATAGGGTTAACCCTTCTGAGTTTTTGCTTGAAAGGTTTTTTATTTTCTTTGAGGGGTATTGTATGTTGAATCACAAAGGTTTCATAGGATTTGAGATCTTCATAACTCCAAGCAAAAACATCCTGGAATTCCTTGAACAGTTCAACATATTTAAGCTTTTGGTGAGGAGGCAAAGTTTTGGACAATTTTATCATTTTAGGATTTTCTTCGGTTCCTATGTTACAGTCTTCAATGTCTGTGTTTAGAGGCTGCATTTTGGGTCTCTTTGGGATATCATTAGAATCAAAAATGTCTTCCAAAGGAGTTAATCCTGTAGGCAAATAATTGTCTTTTAAATCAATAACTTCGGATTCTCCTCCAATTGCCTCATCAATGTCTATTTCTTTAAGATCTTGCAACTTTCCCTTGGTAAATTTCATTGGGTGAAGTAATCGTGTTGCAGTTTCTGCTGAAATTTCTGTTTGAATTTTGTTTATTTGATCAAGTTCTCCAACAGTGTCTGTGTCCATATTAGTGTTACAAAACTCTTCCTTTAGGGTCAAGAAATTGCTAATCTGAGTATCATTGTCAAACACTTGCCAATTCTTTACATTGTCTGGTATGGTTGGCCTGTGCCTAATCTCAGATGTAAACTGATGATTAGGTTCAAATGGAAGTTTACAAGTGCTGGAAAATGTTGCCAAACTGTGAGCATGCAAATTATGTTTCCTTGGAATTTTGGCAAGCTGTGTTTCAAGAAATGTATTGACGATTTCAATTGTTGCTCCTTTGTAAGATCTTAATCTGGGATCATTTGTGAGGAAGTTCCCTTTCATTTTTTGAATGACTAAATCAGAGTCTCCCAAAACTGATATCCTAACTGCCCCTAAACTTTTGATCAATTTAAGTCCTAGCAAGAGGGCTTCATATTCAGTCATATTATTAGTGCATCTAAAGTTCAACCTATAAGCATGTCCTTCAGCATGATCGTTTTCTAGATTGTGTACCCAAATTCCTGCTCCTGCTCCTAGTTTATTGACTGATCCATCAAATTCTAAATACCATAGGATTTCATGATTATATTTGGTATCAGGAGTCTTAGAAATTTGCTTACTAGGGAGATTTGGATTTTCAGTTTCATGTGGTTTCCCTTGAGTGTCTGTTATATCAATTATTTCAGAAATTTCTTGGGTTTGAGCACTAGGTTTTTCATTTACGATTTTTTCTTGTTCTAATGCTAAAGTCTTGACATCAGTTGAAGGATAAATTTCAGCATTGTATAGGATAAAGGAGTCCATGTCAGAATGCATTGAGTAGATGGGAAAATTCTGAGGTTTTTCCTGGCTACTTACCACATATTTCATTAAAGTTTCCCGATACAATCTCTTTGGTTGACCAAATACCGAAATGGTAGCATAGGACATGTCCAGCTATAGAGATCCCTAAAGCTTCGCACCCCAAGATCTAGACAGCAACATGCCATATTTTGGTGGTATGTCAGCTACCACTACATCCATTAAAATTGTCTTGGCAGGGTATTGAACTAATGATACACATAGATCTTTGATCAATCCTAGACATCTGACCTGGCTTGAATCAAAAGAGAATAAGTCCTTATATGGCCTGGTAATATCTAGGTCCAACTTCTCCATCACAGATTTAGGCATTAAGTTATGAGAAGCTCCAGAATCAAACATTGCATTATGAAGTATCTTATCATGAATGTTCATACTTACATAGAAAGGAGGGACCCCTCCATATACTGATTTTCCGTTTACCTCAGGGCCAAAAATTAATTTTGGTTGGTCATCAAGGATGTTTACTGCATCTTTGTTTCCGAAATCTTGAGTGATCTGCTAATTTGATCTCTGTAGACATCCTGCTTAGCCAATTCTGACAATGCAATTGCTATCTTTAATTTGCCTATTCGGTCTCAAGGTTGAAAGGTTTTTCTGTTTGTATTTTTGCATTTCGAGCAGTGAGATTTTCTTTTTCTGTTGTATTTTTTGTGTCTTTTTCTTTTCTAGAAGTGGTGTTATGGTCTGAAGTTGCTTCTATGTCAATTTCTAGAGGTTCTTCCACCTTCCCTTTGGGAGGAGTGAAAGTTGAAGGTTGTTGATTGAGTTGTTGATTATCTGATACATTTTCAACTGTTGGATGATTTGGGTTAGGAGTTGTTTTAGGAAAAGTTTGTACAGGATGGTTCTTGATTTTAGCTTTGCTAGGTTGCTTAGTATCCTTTTGTTTACTAATCTTAGGAACATCTATCCTTCTACTCCTTAGATTGTATTGCTTCTGAACTTCATAGATGGTTGTGTCATATCCCTCCCTAAAATTAAATGATTCACCTAATTGAATTTGGAATTGACTAAGAGTGTGAGCTTCTTGGTCTTCTTGGGTCAAAAAAAATTGTTGTTCACTATTGAGACCCATTAAGTTAATTTGAGTATCTTTTGTTGGTTCACTGGAAGTTGAAGCTTCAGCATAATTTTCCTGGAATGGGGGCCTAATTTTTTGGTCAGGCCCAGCCTTTCCGGTATTGGGATTCTGGTTTTTTTCTAAAATTTGGATTTCTTCCAGTGTTGCTCGGTTGACCATCCCAAGGGGATTTTCTCTCAATTGTTTCTACTCTATCACGAAGTCTATCCATTCCTTTGATTATAGCATCTAATTTCTGTTCGAATGTAGAAGGCTCCTCTTTGAAAGGTGTCCTCCTTTCAGATCTAGCTCGAGCTCGTTTAGAAATCAGGTTGGCCTCAACACTGACAGCTATACTTTGCATGTCTTCTAAGCTTCGAGGAGCTCTTTCCCTAAGCTGATATTCCATATTAGAATCAAATGCATTAGGGAATTTGATCAAGGCTAGATCTGGAGGAGGTCTGAGATTATGAGGGATAGCATTGTATACATTATTAAATCTGGTACAGTAATCTTGAACAGTTTCTTGTGGACCTCTCTTCAAGTTTTCATATTCTGATAAAATGTGTAGAGGATCCTTCTTCTTTTCCCATCTGTTCAAGAAAGTTTGATAAATAGCTTATGGGTTGTTAATAGTGTTTGCAGGGAGTGCTCTGAACCAGGTCCTAACATCTCCAGTTAAACTTTGGACAAAGACTTTCATTCTGACATCATCATCATCAATCTCATAGTTTTCAAAATAGTCTGTCATTTTCTTAGTGTGTTGTTGAGCTGTGTAAGTGCTAGTACCATCAAAATAGGTGATTTTGCTTTGATAATCTTGAGGCATGGCCCCTGGATTTGCAGGTAATTGCAGGGGAGCATATCGGTTTGCCATATTTGCAGAGATAAGTGTGACAGCTGGAAGAGCAGGGATAACAGTGGAAACATATGATGTGGATGGAGGAGTGGGAAGGATGCTTTGAGATGATGATGGTGAACTTGGAGAAGCTGCAGAAATGACAGAAAGGATTGGTGCTTTTCCAAGAGTAAGCTCAAATTGGATAGGGTTCTGCTGATGTGTGTCAGGGTGTGAACTAGCAGAATGTTCTTGACTCTCTTGGCTTTTAAGGATCCTGGGAACCCGATTAGGATTTTCAAACACAGGTGGGGGATTTGGATCATGATTTGATCTGGTGTAACAGATCCTTTTCTTTGGAGCCAGCTTCTGAAAATGTTTTTGGTTTTCTTGAAATATTTTAAACAATACAACTTTGACAGTATCTAGTAGGAATTTTTAGATGTAGGAGCTTTGAACTTTCCTAAAGATCTATTGAAACAAGGAACTTGATCAAGTATTTGGGACAACTGTTTATTACATAAACTAGATTGGAGATAGACTGAAGCAGCGTTGATTTACTCCTGCAATTGCATAGCAAAAGCAGTTTCAAAGACTATCTGGCTAACTTCAGGCTCCATCTGTAGCTTAAGAAATAAACAGCAGTAACAAACAATTATTCAGGTCCCCCAGCGGAGTCACCAATTATGTTATCACTCAAGTTGTTCCCCAAAGTTGTAAGAAATGGAATACAGCCAAGGTAACCACAGACCAATCTTTTAGATACAGATTCTAGCCAATCTGCATCCAGAGAGGGCTCTCTCTTTATGATTTAGCTTTGTTTTGAGGTATATTAGGCTAGCTATGAAGTGCAAGGGTTTTGTTTTGAGTTTGGTTGGAGAGATGGAGATTCAATAGAACAGTGAGGTAAAACTAAAAAGTTTCAGTCCATTGGGCATGATGGGGTCAAAGAAGGATAGCTTCATGGATTAGGTTTCTTATCAAAGAAGGTATCGCAGAGCAAGGTACTCAAATATGGAACAATTTATATGCTGGAATCAGATGGAATGGAGTCAATGGGTGAAGGGAAATTAAGAATCCTTCATCATGTTGACAGAGGGAAAATGGCTGATTACTGTTAAGGAGCAGTTAAGAATTCCTTAACAAATATTCAAGATGAAAGAATCAGGGGAAATAGGAGCAATTAAGAATTCACTGTTTATTCTAATTCTGAAGAAAACATAGAAAACAACAAAGATTGAAGACAGAGTGCAGTCAACCAAATTCTAAATTATTATTTTTCTTTATTATTGAGATCATGAAACATAGATGATATAATAAACATAAAAACTGTAAAACACAGGTTAGAAGGGACTTATTGATCCATAAGATGATTCAAGAATTATGTAACATGGTCCTCAGCATCAATTCCTCATTAAGTAAGCTAGACAAAAATGGTTCCAACAGTGTTTTATTTTAGAAAAATTCAGTATTACAGTCAGAAGTATGAACATCCACCAACTAACAACCAACCCCAAATACTTCGTCTGGGGGGGTATTTGTACAAAAATATCAAATATCTTACAAAATATCTGGAGAAGATAATATCTGATGATGATTAATGCATTTTACAAAGATAGAGACAGACATTCTCGAAAACAATGGAACAATAAATTGATGCAATAAATTAATGTTGTGCTGGTTGTTCTGTCTTTATGAGATGTACTGGAGGTAGGTGCTACAAGTCGGTTCATGGCCATATTCTACTGATACTCTGTGCTAGTTATTCTGCCTTGGCCAGACTTTCTTTAACTCTGATGTGATGCGCTTTGACCCGCATGACTGTGATTCATTTTTGTTCTCCGCATTATAGTAGATGGTCCAAAATTTTGAATTGACCAAAGATAAGTTTATAGGATCTCTAACATACTTTGCCACCACTCCGGTCCTGGTAATTTATGTCTTTGAAGCTTCCTTAAAGTTTCTTCAGTTTCTGTGTATCTGAAGAAATTAGGTGGGATAGTGAACATATGTTTCACCTTGTGCTCAATGTAGAACAAATTTTCCAGGCTGTCGTAGAGGGCCTGGCCAGATGGAAGTGCCTTCTCTCCTGAAGTACTTGATGATGTATTAACTTGATCAACAACATATGTATTCAATTTATATACATAGTCTTTGTGTTTCATCAGACGATCATTACTTCCCAAAGGACTTGGCAAACCTTTTTGATGCAGGACTATAAACTTTTCTGTGAAAGAATTAATCTCTACTTGCATATCCTGGCATCTTCTGTCCAAATTTTGCATTAGAGTTCTCATGGTTAGAACTCTCTTGATGTCTATAATGGTGCCTGTTCTATCTCTAATTTCCAGTGCTTCCAGTTCTTCACTGGTCTTGGTGTTCAAAAAATGTATTAGCCGGTTAGCTTGCTCAGGCATCTGTCCCAATAAAGCTCTTGTTTTTTGAATCTCCACTTGGGCTACTCTTATCAATTCAATCTGCTCATAAATGGTTTGGATAAACCTCCACACATCACTAAGGGATTGAGTGATTTTGGTCCACAAAATTCCCCTGATTTCCGCTAAAGGTTTATTCAGAGAGAGATCCTTCTCTAATGCTCTCACCTTGTTCTCCAATGTTTTGATCTCCCTTGTTTTCTCTGCCACATTCATCTTGGATTTATCATAACTCTGTTCAACTTTTGCCAATTTTTCTTTTACTTGCTTCAGCTCTGACACTTGGAGTTTCAATTCCTCCATGGCTTTTATTAATTGCTCTGTGCTCATGCCTGTACTGCTGCCTGGTGCTGCTTCTGCTGATGTTGCGCCTGCGATGATCTCTGCTATTGATGTCGGGATAGTGGGAGGCAATGTTGTTATAAGTGTGGAGGGGGCAGTAGTGACTGTTGGAGCTACTTCAGGTGGCTGGGAGGTTGACTCTCCCTGCTTTTCTTGTAGAGCTTTCTCCAATGCCTTCTCTGTTTCACTCAATCTCTCATTCAATCTCATGAGAAGGTCCATCATGTCCTCTTCAGATTTCTGTTGGACAACTTTTGCAGTCTGTGGATGCATAGAAAGAGGCAGTTTTAGTTGTTTTCTAAGGGCAGCAATGTCCTCTTCTTTCTTCTTCATCAATGCCTTTATACCTTTGGCATCTTTGAGATCATGTCCCAGTTCAATGATAATTTCTTCCAAGGATTTGATCCTGTTGTCCTTTGCTAGAGAATAAGCTTTCTCCAAATCTAACTGAGCAAAGGTATTATTCAATGAGTTTTGCAATTTATGAGCTAACATAGCTTTATCAGCTAGCATGGAGTATACCATCTCTCTAGCCTGTTTATGCAACTCAATATGGTCTATTGGATGAATATCCTTGGCCAAGACCTCCAGATTTGTACTGATGTAATCAGTTGCTGATTGTGGTTGTTGCACCTTGGGCTTGAAATAACTCATGATCATCTTTCCTTCTTTTATGTCATATGTTGACATTAATTTTTGCTGCTTTGTGGGGGCCATCTTAAGATACTGGTTATAAATCTGCAACCTTAGTGGATCATTTCTAGCCTTTATCTCTGTGAATGTTCTTTTGATGTCAAAGGTCTGCTTACTTGGTGGCCTAGTGGATGAAACTTCCACACTATGTTGCCTTTCTAGCTCCTGCCTATGTGAGCTAGTTGATGTTTCCACCACCGGGGGTGTCTGCTGGCTAGTTATCCTTTCCCCCTTTAAACTTTCAGTTGTTTCTTCAAAGATTTCCTCTTCTGACAGAGGATTCAGTCTTTGCCTTTTTTCCCCTGGTTGTTCTGCAGGCCCACTGATAGGTGTGGCTTCTTCCCTGTCTCTTTTCTTGCCTCTTTCCTCATTTAGAGGAGTTTGTAGAGTTAGGATCGCTGCTGCTTTGGTTTGGACCAGAGGAATTTTCCCCTGCTGATCAGTCATTGTGTAGAGCCTCTAACTTGCACTTGATTATCCATCATTACCTACAGCTTTTCCTCACTTATTCCTCTCTTTTGCTCTATTTTCCGCATAAACTTACCCAGATCATTACATTTGATGTCTTTAAGCATAATTGGTTAACTTTGCTTATGTTTTACTGTTGGTTTAGATTTTTGACATATAAACAGAGTTTCCGCAGCTGTTCAGCAATTCCGCAGCTGTTCAGCAATTCCGCAGCTGTTCAGAGATTCCGCAGCCTTTTTGTTGTTTGATATGCTCCACGTGTCTTCTCAAGGAACGAGCCACATGGGCATGTTGGGTTGGATGTACACATGGATCGTATGCTATTGGCTGAGCCAAACCAGTCACGTATGCCCTTGGTCAATGTAGGTGTTCCCTCGGTCAAACGGTCAAGTTCTAAACGGTGGCATGAGAGCCGTGAGCAGTTGGGACACGGAACCGTAGCTGGCACTTCCTCCACGCCACGAAGACAGCTAAAGACAGGATCCAAACATAGATTTGTCTCCCATGATGACCGTTTCCCTCAAAAGTGCACGGAGTTGCCTGCGTGTTGCTGCACAAGTTAATTAGTTAAGACTGCGTGTTGCTGCGTAGTTAATAAGTTAGGTTGTAGTTGCTTAATTCACGCAGAGGGTAGTTTGCCTCTGTGCTTATAAATAAGGCATGTGTCAACGCTTATAGATTAGCTTTTTGAGTATTGTAATTGTTGCGCTGATTCTGTTATAAAAACTCTGTTTTAGAAGGCTGTTCCTACAGCACTTTTCACTGTATTTTGACATGCTGGTTTTATAAAAAGAAGACTGTTCTATTCACCTTTTCATAGCTGATCTTTTAAGTTGGTTGCATGGATGGAGGGCCCCCATCTATGACAGCCCGTGTACATAATGTTTGATTTCATTTTCATGCTTTCAGCAATTTCTATTTCTTTCATCATGTATAATAGTGTACCATTTGATCTCATGTCATTTCATTTCCAGCATTTATTTTAAACTGATCAGTATTGTTCTTTTGCAGGTTTTTAACCCGGGATTGTTTTTGTCTTTGTGTATTTGCTTTATATCTGATGGTATTTTCAGTTGACATATTCAAAGTTGTTGCCTTTACTCTATTTTCATAGCTGATTTCTAGTTTAGTTTCTCAAAGTTGTATGTTAACATATTGATGGTCTCTTTATCATAAGTTGTTCATCTTTTAGAGATCAGAATACTAATAAATTACAGCTGGCTTTGAGTACTTTGTAGACTAATCTTTAACTACTTCCTAATCGTGCTTCACATAATTCCATATGCTGAAAGCAGAGAGTTAGGAAGAGCTGAACATTATAACTAGTCTTTAAAGTAGATTTTTCTCATTTTTTTATCACTTTTTAAACTCATCTCTAACTACTTCCTAATCGTGTTTTACATAGTACCATATGTTGGAAGCAGAGAGTTAGGAAGAGATAAACATTATCATTGGTTTTTAAAGTGGTTTTCTTACCTTTTTATTTGCAGCAGCATGAATAGTGTCTAGTGCCATTAGAAAGTGGTTCTTTGCTTTCAGTTTCATTTCAAGTTATTTCTTTCAAGCTTTTTCTTTGCAAGTTTAGAAGGTAGTTAGAAACCACCAGTAACACACACTCACTCATTTAGAAATCACCTTACACACACTATCACTCATCTGTTTATAAAATCATCACTCCATCTTAGGAAGTTAAACTTAACCACAACAACACCCCCAAACGACAAAAAGATCTAAGAGGTTGCTTAAGTACATATAGTACACCTTCACTTCATCAGCTTACGAGCTCCTGGTTGACAATTTATGATAGCAATTTAGACAATACTAAATTGACTAAACACATTGCTTGTTGCTCCGTGCATGCCACTTCCTTGCCCATAGAAGACCCTGTAACTGGTGCGTTGGTTTCTTGTGCAAGCTGCTATGAAGTTCCAGCAGAGGATATACCCACTCCGGTTTGCTGAGCCAGCTTGAAAGATACATGTCCAAAAGAGTCCAGGTCAAGGGTCTTTTCAAGATCTTTCATAGATTTTTCCATTTTTTCTTGTTCAATAATCTCTTCTATTAATGTACCCTCTACCCACTCATCCTGATTAGCAAGTTGTTTGATTCTAGGGATCCTATGATGTATATAGGCCGATAGCCTGTTTCTTACTTTTCTGTCACTTATAAAGCTATTTGGGTCATATGGCACTGTTGGGTCCCTATAATACTAGTGATTACCCCATTACTATTGTAGTTATACCCCTTATTTATATTGTTGTACCCATGTAGTGCCCATATTGTTACTATTGTGCCACATAGAAGCCCACTATTGTTATTGTTGTGCCCTATAATATTATTGTTATGTAGGCTCTGATTGTATTGTGACCACTTAGACTCCTATATATAGAAAGGAGGTTTTTCATTTGTATCATCCAAGAATTGTTCATTTATGTAATGTAAAGGAGGTTGCCCCCTCGAAGAGGCTGAATTCTAAGGCGTGGATCTCTCTTTTCTATCTTTTTGTGAGCTGGTTTCATAACATTTGGTATCAGAGCTTTGGATTCTAGGGTTTCGCTGCTCCAAACAGGTCATCGTGGCATTTTCGCTATAACTTTTTTTCTGTGATGTTTCAGAAGTCGCAAAAAAAAACCCATTTGAGAAGACATCGCGCTGAACCTTGGGTCCGAATTTCAGAGCTTTTCGCGTGATATTTTCGGAGATATGATCTGAGGAAGTTGGTCTTTTTGCAGACTCCTGAATTACATTCAAAACAGGTGACCTGGGGAAAATCGTCATAACTTTCTTTCTGAGGATCGGATTGAAATTTCGTAAGAAGGTACAGAAAGAGGACGGACTGTAGTTTCTTGTGGGTGTTTTTCAGATCCAAAGGTCGAAACAGTGACTCGTGGCACGTCGTACAAGTTCGCTCTACTGAACCAGTCTAAAAGCAAGTCACTGTGGGAGATTTCACATAACTCTTCCTTGGAGAATCCAATTTGGCTCAGACTTGTGGCATTGGAAAGAGGACACAGAAGGCTACTACAGGTAGCAATTTCAGAATTGGATGATCCGAAATTACAGAGATACATCAGATTCAATATCAGGCTTCTATAAAGTGAAAAAAGGTGTGTAGTTTTTTTTTTTTTTTTTGTGTAAGCTTGGTTTAACGGAATTCAAAGGGCATAGTAAAGCATTATTATCGGTAACTGATGCCCCGAGGAAAGAAAATGCAAACACCTAGTAAGGAACCTGAAAGCTCTAGCATGACTCATGAAGAAGAGGAAGAAATGCTACATGATATATCAAAATTACAAGAACAAGTGCAACAAATGTCACGCTCACAAAAGCTAACAGAAGCTAAGATAAGTGGCGTGGAATCTAAGATAAATGGCGTGGAATCTAAGATAAAGGGCATGGAAGCTAAGATTGATGCTAAATTTGATGGCATGGATGATAAGATGGATGAATTGAAGAAGTTGCTACAAGAAAGGGTCACTAATGGTGAAAAGGTAGTAAAGGAAACTCATGATGAGAACAAAAGAAATGTTAATCATGATTCCATAGACTCTAATGTTGGATCGAAGACTCACCATGTTCCAAAAATCGATATGAGGAAGTTTGATGGCAAGGATCCCGCCACATGGATATTACAGATGGAGCAATTCTTCGATCTCAATAATGTGCAAAACACACAAAAGGTACGTATGGCAACTTTATATTTGGAACCAAATCAGTTTGTATGGTATCAATGGCTTTGTTCTCGTAAACAATTTATCACTTGGGCAATTTTTACGGAAGAATTGATAGCACATTATGAGGATACAAAAAGCAACACTTTTTTTAGCCAATTGATAAGTCTCAAACAAAAGGGTTCAATAATGGAGCACATTGAGGAGTTCCAAAAATTGAACATAAGGGTAAAAGATATTCCAGAGGAGCATAGGATTGATGTGTTCATAGGGTCTTTAAAGGATAATATCCAACATGATGTGCGCCTTTGGGAACCTGATTCATTAGAGAAGGCATTCAGGTTAGCAAGAAAAATGGAAAGCAAAATTATGGCAACTAGGAAGCATACCATTCACAACTATAAAGACGGAAGTGTTGTTGCCCATAGTCTTCCACAACCTACAAGGTTGACACCACAACAATTGGAAGAAAAAAGAGCAAAAGGGCTTTGTTACAATTGTGATAGCAAATACACAAAAGGTCATAAGTGTGCTGAGAAGAAATTATTCTACATAGATTGTGAAGAGGAAGAAGAAAAGGAGCAAGAAAGGTCAAAAGAAGAGGATATATTCCAGGAACAAAGCCTAGATGAAGAACAAATAAATCCGACCATATCTTGTAATGCATTGGCGGGAATTACCACTCCTCAAACCATCAAGATAGAAGGACAAATCAAGAAGAAAAAGGTAATAGTGTTGATTGATTCAGGAAGCACCCACAATTTTATTCATTGTAGGGTAGCAAAAGAATTGAATTGCTTCCTATATCCAGCACCAGAGTGTCAAGTGATGATTGCAAATGGAGGAACAATAAATTGTTCTGGAAAGTGCCATAATATCAAGCTATCCATGGGAGAATATGTATTGACTAGCCCAATGCTTTCCATTCCAATGGGAGGTGCTGATGTTGTACTAGGAGTCCAATGGCTACAATCCTTGGGTACAATAGCTTTTAATTTTCAAGAACTTTTCATGAAATTTTCTGTGGAAGGAAAGGAAGTTGAATTAAGGGGTATTGCAGGGAAACCAGGAAAGATAATCAGCTCTAATGGAATGACAAAGCTTCTAAAAAAGGAGCAAAGAGGTGTAATTGCACAATTATGTTCGCTAGATGTTTCCACATTGGAATCATCTATTTCTCCAGATCTCCAAAAAGTCCTGGACAATCATTCCAAGGTATTTGAGACTCCCAAAGGTCTCCCACCTATGCGTGATCATGATCATGCTATTCATCTGATTCCAGGAAGTGTTCCTCCAAACATCAGGCCGTACAGATATCCCTATGTCCAAAAAAGTGAAATTGAACGTATGGTTGCAGAAATGCTAGAGGCTGGTATAATTCAACCGAGTCAAAGTTCTTTCTCAGCTCCAGTAGTATTGGTGCACAAGAAGGATGGATCATGGCGCATGTGTCCAGATTATAGGGAGCTCAACAAGCTCACTATTAAAGATAAGTTCCCCATTCCTGTCATTGATGAATTACTGGATGAATTGCATGGATCAATTTACTTCACCAAGTTGGATCTTCGTTCGGGATATCATCAAATCAGAATGAAGATTGAAGACATTCCGAAAACAGCATTTAGAACTCATGAGGGTCATTATGAATTTTTGGTCATGCCTTTTGGCCTTACCAATGCACCTTCAACATTTCAAGGTTTGATGAATTCAATTTTCAAACCATTCCTTAGAAAATTTGTGTTAGTATTTTTTGATGATATACTAATCTACAGCAAGTCTTGGAAGGATCATGTTGAACATGTTGACAGGGTGCTACAACTATTGGAGGAGAAACAATTATATGCAAAAAGATCCAAATGTTTCTTTGGAGTCCAGGAGGTGGAATATTTGGGTCATATTGTATCTCATGAAGGAGTTAAGGTAGACCCTAGCAAAATTAAAGCCATTAAGGAATGGAAAATCCCCACATCCATAAAGCATCTGCGAGGATTTCTTGGGTTGACAGGGTATTATCGCAAGTTTGTTAAGAATTATGGGAGAATAGCAGCACCTCTAACAACATTATTGAAGAAAGATTCATTTTCATGGACTCCGGAAGCAACAAAGGCCTTTGAACATCTTAAAGAGGCAATGTGCCAAGCACCGGTCTTAGCTACACCGGACTTCACAAAAACCTTTATTGTGGAATGTGATGCTTCAGGAAATGGAATTGGTGCTGTTCTAATGCAAGATGAAAGACCCATTGCTTTTGAAAGTCGTCCAATCAAGGGAAAGTTTTTAAGAAAAGCTATTTATGAGAAGGAAATGTTGGCAATACTCCATGCACTTAAGAAATGGCGACCCTACCTAATGGGAAGACACTTCAAGGTAAAAACGGATCATGATAGCCTTAAATACTTTTTAGAACAAAGATTATCCTCTGAAGAGCAACAAAAGTGGGTCACAAAGATGTTGGGTTATGACTTTGAAATCATCTACAAAAAAGGGAAGCAAAATGTGGTGGCAGATGCACTCTCAAGAAAGGATGAGGATGTGGAAGCATTGTTGTGTGCCATTTCTATTATCCAACCAGATTGGATAAACGAAGCAAGGGAGGAATGGAAGAATGACGAAGAAGTGTGGGCACTTATTCGAAAGCTACAACAAGATTCCAGTACTTCTGATACATTTAGCTGGAAAAATGATTCGTTATGGTACAAAGATCGCTTATACCTCTGTAAGAATTCCCAGCTAAAACAAAAGATTCTTATGGAATTGCACACTTCTCCCTTAGGAGGGCACTCAGGATTTTTAAAAACTTACCACAGGGTTAAGAAGGATTTTTTTTGGGATGGCCTTAAATCAGATATTCAAAAGTTTGTGGCGGAATGTTTGGTTTGCCAGCAAAATAAAGTTGAAACAATTAAGACACCGGGTCTATTACAACCTTTATCCATTCCAAGCCAACGTTGGGAGGAGGTTTCAATGGATTTTATCACAGGTTTACCCAAGTCTGAGGGAAAGAGTGTCATCATGGTGGTAGTTGACAGACTTACCAAGTATGCACACTTTTGTGCATTATCACATCCATTTAAAGCCAGTACAGTTTCTACTGCATTTATGGAAACAGTTCAAAAGCTACATGGAAACCCAAAGATTATTGTAAGTGACAGAGATCCCATTTTCACTGGAAATTTTTGGACAGAATTATTTTCTTGTCTTGGTACTCAGTTAGCTCATAGCTCATCTTATCATCCTCAATCTGATGGGCAAACTGAGATAGTAAACAAATGTTTGGAAGGATATCTTCGTTGCTTTGTATCTGATAAACAGACACAATGGGTCAAATGGTTGCCTCTGGCTGAATGGTGGTATAACACTTCCTTCCATACAGCAACAAAAATGACCCCATTTATGGCACTTTATGGGTATCAACCACCATCCATCACATCATATTTAAGAGAAAATTCTAAGGTTCAGGCAGTGGAACATCACATCGAACATCAACAACAAGTCCTCCAACTCTTAAAGGATAACCTCGTGTTGGCACAAAATAGAATGAAACAACAGGCAGATCAACATCGCAGTGAAAGAAGTTTTGATGTAGGTGATTGGGTATTCCTACGGCTACAACCATATAAGCAAATGTCCCTCAAGCAAGCTAAGAAGGATAATAAATTATCACCAAAGTATTATGGTCCGTACAAGGTGTTGCAAAAGATTGGTACTATGGCATACAAATTGGAGCTTCCTGCAGCTTCTCGATTGCACCCAGTTTTCCATGTTTCATGTTTAAAGAAGGTTATAGGCGACAAGCTCCCAGTTCAAACAATATTGCCAGAACTTGACGAGGAAGGAAAAATTATATTGGAACCGGAAGCAGTCACAGAAACAAGAACTCGACAGCTACGAAATCGATCAATTTCAGAGTATCTTATCAAGTGGAAGAACTTATCCGCTGAAGATTCCACATGGGAGGATGAGAATTTTATGCAGAAGTATCCAGAACTACTCAAGCGTTGAGGACAACACTTTTTTGAAGGAGAGGGGCATGTTGGGTCCCTATAATACTAGTGATTACCCCATTACTATTGTAGTTATACCCCTTATTTATATTGTTGTGCCCATGTAGTGCCCATATTGTTATTATTGTGCCCCATAGAATCCCTCTATTGTTATTTTTGTGCCTTATAATATTATTGTTAGTAGGCTCTGATTATATTGGGACTCCTTAGACTCCTATATATAGAAAGGAGGTTTTTCATTTGTATCATCCAAGAATTGTTCATTTATGTAATGTAAAGGAGGTTGCCCCCTCGAAGAGGCTGAATTCTAAGGCGTGGATCTCTCTTTTCTATCTTTTTGTGAGCTGGTTTCATAACAGGCACCCACCAGAAACTTTTCTTCAATTTAAGGTCTTCCCCTAATATCTTATCAGCATCTTCCCATGCCTCCCTCTTATTGACGATAAAAGGGCCTAACTGGTTTCTTATTCTCAGCTAAGCCTTTTTCTTTACATTGCAAAAGTGGGTTAAATCTGCATTGATAAGTTGCCCGAAATACTCTAGTGAAAACAGTCTCATGGGCACATATTTGCACAGCTTGTAAGGGCACAGTTCACAGCCATATATTCTGATTTCAGTATGATTTTGGTAGAGGTACCAGTCACCTATCTTGTATTGTCTGGAAAGCTGTAAATTCTTATTTATATCACTAGAGAGCCTAGGAAGAGGAGCTCCTATCAATAGAGTGGAGGCTGGGTGTACAAACAAGTCAATGAATTCACAATAGGTATAAGGGGATTCACAAACATTGTGGAAGACCGAGGTCCAAAAGATCACAGACCTCCGCTCTCCTTTGGAATCCAATTTCCTGATGGGAAATGAAAATCTGTCTGGCTAATAATATAGCAGAAGGTGGTATATGAATGAAGTCTACTTGAAGACTCCTTCTTTGTCCAGATTTATGAATTGCTCATTGATTTTATTGGCAATGAAAGAAGCATAATCATATTTGACAACAGGGGGCTCTCTTGGAGTAAACATTGACAACATAACTAAGATGGTCTCATCAACAAATTCACTGGTTTTGAATCCCAAGATAAAGGATATCATGTCAAGAATAAGCCTACCTGTTTCAGTGAACCAGGAATGCACATAGGAAGGTGGGCCTTGGGGCTGACAATCAGGTTTCATGAATAATTGATCAATCCAGGTTATCTCTGAATTGGGAAATTAAGAGCCTTGCTCAAGCAAAAATCCCATGGAAAGAGGAGCAAGGGGCTGAGTGGGATGGAAGTGTAACATCTCATTAATAGATTCAACAGTTATGTAGAAGAGAACAGTTTGGGATGGGGTCATAACTGCTTTACTGACAGGGTCATAGTTGGCACAGCAATGGTGAATGATATCTGGGAACACATTGACTGAGGGAAGGTAATACCTGGGGAGATTAGATTCCCATATTCCAAGGATATCAAAGTTCTCAGATGACTATTCCTAATTCAGCAAAATTCCTAGAGATGGTTCATATCACCAGATAACTCTTTTATTTGAAAATCCCTGTCAGCCAAGGGTAACCAATCCTAGTCTTTATGAGGTGCATTGAGGGGCATCACGTTTAGGGCCACGGGAGCTTCAATATGTGGTTCTTGTTTTTTTAAACTGGAGGTCGGGCTTCTGTAGGAAAAGGGGCAAAATAACAGTGGTTCTGGTGTCCTCGTACGACAACTATGGACTATTTTCAGCTTGAATTTGGATCTTTTAGGTAAAATTCACAGAGGAAAAACGAAATTACAGGTTCGGGAAGTGAAAACGAGGTAAATACCTGTGTTTAGGTGAAAAACAGTGCGATTCGTAGGTTGACCGATGAGTTGTAGAGCATGACGCTGTAATTTGTTGGCTGGGTGGCGGACTGGGTGCTCGAGCAATCAACCGGATGTAATGTGCATGGAAACAGTTCACAAAGAAAGTGAATGAAAATGACATTTTCCTGACAATTTAACAAAATTTGGCTTTGGCGGGGTTTTTTGGCATTTATTGCATGGATGACGTCATCGAAATGGGACTTCTTGTCGCGTAGCGGAGGGTACGGAAGGGTGATGTGGAGGTGAGATGGAGGTGACGTCAGCATGACGGCTGAGCGGGGGGTCGGTAAGTGGTTTCACCCTGCACCGCTTATCGGCCAAAGTGGTTTTGATGGGAAGGGCCGCGAGCATGGCGAGAGTGCGCCACACGTCCAAGGTGCGGGCGCAATACCGCCACCTCCCCGGGTGGTAAACTTCAGCGGCGGAGGGGCTCGCGATATGATCATGGGCCGTTGGATGAGCGGGCCCAGATCTGACGACTGGCGCTTATCGGAGGTGATGGAGGGTTACGCGCGGGGCCCGATATAATTAAATCACAGTTTTAATGTTTTTCGGGCTTGATATGATTGGTTGGCAGGATGACTTTGTTAATCAATTAACGTGGGGTTAATTGATTCCAAAACAATGCGTGGGGGATGGTTTTTATATGGTTTTGCATAAACCTATAATTCCATTAAAACAATGACATATGGCTATAGTTAGCCGGGGTGGGAATAACAAAATTTTGGGTTTTTATTATATATATAATACTTACGAGAAGGGTATTAAGGATAGGGATTTATATAATAAAGTTATTGGTTAATATGGATATGATTGGAAGCAAGCGCTAAGTCTAATGTTAAGAAACTTAGGCTAAGGGAGTGAAAAAGGTTTTTACACAAGAAATGTGGCTTTGTGCCTAAGTAAAAATGTGGTTCCATTTAGGCCTTTTATAAGATGAGATGGAGCAATTTAAGAGAGATATTAAGCAGATCTTAGTGCCTCTGGGGGAGATTAGTATGTGATTTGGAGAAAGGATGGAGGGGAGTTAGTCATGCTTCTGCCATAGTACCTATGATAACGGCAAGATTTAATCATTCTAAGAGACGAAACTTATCACAAGTTTCTTTCTGCAACATCAAAACTACCTACCCAGCCTAAAGTACCTAACATTTTTTCTTCTTTTGCCATTGGGTGCACTTGAACTGGAAAACCCTCATTCTCTTCTTTTCTTTTCACTGCATTCCTATCTAGATCTACCCTTATCACATCCAAGGGCTCAGGTTTAACAGTTGAGCTCCTTTGCTTCTCTACCTATCTATTTATCTGCCAAGATTGAACAGTTTGGACAGATTCTATTCTCTATCGCTAAAACAGGAAATTGAAACATGAACTAGCCAAGATTAAGTTGTTTGGCCATTCATCAACTGCAGCATGAAGTTCAACAAACTGCACATGAAACTTTATTTACAGAACATGAAATAGTAGTGGCATTTGGACTTGCACACTTTCCTGGTCCATTTTCTTTGGGGTTCATTTCTTTTATTTTTCTTTTGACCATTTCATTCTTTTTACCCTTTGATTTTTCTTTTAGGGTATACCCTCTTTACATTTTTTAATTTTTTTGATCTTTCACAATATGGAAACCTGTACAATAGAGAAAGGATGAACATATTACAGAGCTGATCAAGTCAATCATGAAATATGACACCTATTGGTATAGGAGCATAACACATCCCATAGCACATCCTAGAGTCTTCAACACATCCAACTCAGCTATTCACAGGTAAGTTGGCTTAACTTGTTTTTTGCATCATTTCTGTCGCTTTTTGTGTTTTGGCTTCTGTGAGTGTTGTTTGCTTGATTTCTATGAATGCATGTTTTCATTTACATGCATACTAGCACCATTTGAATTTTTGTTAGAATCTCACTATTGTCACATGCATGAAACTGTTTTGCATGAACAATCGTTGATTCAACGACTCGCTTCACCCACATGCATATTTTTCCATTTTTTGAATCTTGCATTCACTGTTTTCATGCATGATCATTCACTCCTACTTACACTCTATTAGGTCCCAATAATATTAGTGATTCCCCCATTACTATTGTCATTATATCCCTTATTGTTATTATTGTGCCCCTATTGTCCCCATATTGTTATTATTGTGCCCCATAGAATCCCTCAATTGTTTTTTTTGTGCCTTTATATTATTATTGTTAGGTTGGCTTGGTTATATTGTGACCCCGTAGACTCCTATATATAGAAAGGAGGTTTTGTCATTTGAATCATCCAAGAATTGTTCATTTGTGTAATGTAAAGGAGGTTTCCCCCTCGAAGAGGCTTATTTCTAAGGCGTTGATCTATCTTTTCTATCTTTTTGTGAGCTGGTTTCCTAACATTTGGTATCAAAGGCTTGGATTCTAGGGTTTCGTTCCTCCAAACAGATCATCATGGAATTTTCGCTATAAATTTTGTTCTGCGACGTTTCAGAAGCTATAAAAAAAACCCATTTGGGCCGAAATAGTTCTGAACTTCGGGTCCAAATTTCAGAGCTTTTCTCGCTATATTTGCGGAGATATTATCTAAGGAAGTTGGCATTTTTGCAGACTTCCGAATTACATTCCAAACAGGTGACTTGAGGAAAATCGTCGTAAATTTTGTTTCGAGCATCAGATTAAAATATCGTAAGTTTCAGAAAGAGGATGGCCTCTAGTTTTCTGTGTATCAGTTTCAGGTACTAAGGTAGAAACAGTGACACGTGCCACGTCGTACAAGTTCGCTATATTGAACTAGTCTATAATTAGGTCACCATGGGAGATTTGGCATAACTCTTCCTTAGAGAATCTAATTTCGATCAGACTGGTGGCATTAGAAAGAGGATGTAGAGGGCTACTTCAGGTCACGATTTCACTCGTTCCACCCGAGACTGAGAAAACTTGACTTGCATGCATGGGCTGATTTTTCCTAAAATAGCAAAAAACAACTTGCAAAAAACATCCCTAGATTTTAGGGAGCCATTTTTAGCAGTTGGAGGTTACATGCAAAGATCGTTTTAGAATCTTTCCTCCAAGTGTCGCCTTTTCCTAGATTTGTGGCATGCATGCTCTGATCCTTAAACTTATTGATTCGACACTTTAGAGCTCATTTCTTCACATTGATCTTGGACCTCTGAAATCCCACAACACATCCTATAAATATATAGCCATTGCTTGGTCAAGAAATATAGTCGTTGGATGTTTTGCTCTGTTTATTTAATATGCAAAGCTAGATCTGATTCTTCAACTTGTCCTGACGATGAACCACACTAGTTGGTTCGAAACGCGTCGACAAATGAAATTTCATGTGATTTACACCGAAAAATCTCTCATAAATTTGATATGGATCACAGAAGCCTCAATTCAACAATCCTAGAGTCTTCGACACATCAAACTCAGCTATTCACAGGTAAGTTTCCTTAACTTGTCTTTTGCATCATTTTTTTCGATTTTTGTGTTTTGGCTTCTATGAGTGTTGTTTGCTTGATTTCTATGAACACTTGTTTTCATTTACATGCATACTAGCACCGTTTTAGTTTTTGTTAGAGTCTCACTGTTGTTGCATGCATGAAACTGTTTTGCACGAACGGTCACTGACTCGGCGACTCGCTTCACCCACATGCATGTTTTTCCATTTTTTGAATCTTTCATTCACTGTTTTCATGCATGATCATTCACTCCTACTTGCACTCATTATTTCCATGCATTCAAATTCACGTTTGTTTTTAGTTGCCCGTCAGCAGGTCTGGGTAGCCTTGGCCCAGGCTCTGCCTCACCAAAACAACATTATGCAATCGTGATAGGGAAGGCTCTGTCTTCCTCTTAGAAAATGTGCATTTCTTCCCAGTGACTATCCTCTAGTCTTGCATTGAGTAATTCTGAGGGACAGTGACTGCTGGGCCAAAAAATTGCACAATGCAGTCACTAGGCCTGCAACCATTTCCAGCTAAAATTGCACATTGCGCAGTTCCAGTAGCCAACAGGCCAGCCTGGATTGCACATTGGACAATTCCAGTGGCCAACCAACCTCCCTAGACAACCCAGACTTCCTTTTGTGCAGTTCTGGCAGCCATTCTCCCAGCCTCCCAGGAAAATTTGCACAATCCTTTCCAGTCAATCCCCAAGCATGTTTCGTGTCATTCCTCAATTTGCTTTGGTTTTAGCTGACAGATTTATTTCCATGCATGTCGCTTTGTCTCCAGAACTAGCAATTGTTCAACTGCCTCTTAGCAGTTCAAGATCAATGGCCTCCAAGGGAGCAGGATCAAAGGACACTGTCAGAAGTGCAATTGGAGCAACAATTGAGCGAGTGTCTACAAGTATGTCGATCTATGAAGACACCAAGTTGATTGTAGACAAAGACATCAAGCTACGATGGCAAGAGGTCAATGATGCATTTGCAGGAACATTTGGGGAAGACCTCGAAGACCACCAAGTCTATGCGAACATCCACAATTCCAGCTTGTATCACATTGCATGTAGGTATCCCTTGCTCCTATGCGCGGACATGATACATTGGATCATCTCGCACACTAATCTTGAGACGATGGCATTGAGAAGTGTCAGCGGGATGGAGATTGCTACCTTCAAGGCACAGGATTATAATGAGATGTATTAGATGTCGAAGCCCATGATCACCATGGAGACACCTTTAAGCTTACCCAGTAGCAATGCCAACTACAGATATATCTTGAAAAACTGAGTAAAGGAGCTAGCCAAATTCAAGATGACACCCAACCTGGTCTACAAGAAGAAGATATTGTGGAAGGCGTATCAATACTTGGTCATCTTTGCATGTCATCTATGTGGCCAAGAAAGCACGGAAAACTTCCAAAAAGTTGGGTGATCGCGTTGGACCAACTGGCCAAAGAAAGAAAATCATGCAACTGGTCTGACATGTTGGCTCACCAGCTGAAGGAACAGGTAACAAGGGCTTAATAGCCGCCCAAAGGTATGAAAGTAGGAATCTACATGTCTGTCTACATATTAGATGAAATATGTGCCCGTTAGGAGTTCCTGGACTTGAAGTGGGCATGGACACTGGTGGAGACCTCTATGAACACTTATTGTAAGATGTTCTCTGAATGCAGCTTCAGAGGAGTTATCACACAGTTGTTCGATCATTTTTGTCACCCTGGTTTACAAGATGATATTCAAACAGGATCCACCCTGCATGTCGAAGGAAGCAATGGAGGAACTGATCGACATAGCTGATTGGTATGCCTCACCGTCTGACACCTTCATACGGATGTACAACACGGAGAAGCCGCCGCATGTTCTACCGAAGTTTGCCCTGGACAAACTCGTCATCCAAGAAGTAGCATTTCACATCTCGACAGGGTTATCAGCTAAGCTGCACCGAAAGAAGAAGGAACCTTGGCCGACTCTTCCGTTGCGGATCGAGTTTTATGAGATACAAACTTTCAAGCATGTAGATGTCGAAGCAAAACAAATGAAGAAATATCCATTTGATGCCCGAAGTTACAATCCATATGACCTGCATTGTCTTCTGAAACACCATTGAACGAGAGTACAGTTTAACTGGAATCACGGGGCATGTCATTGGGCGAAGGAAGACCCATGGAGATATTATTACAACTCCTCCAGACTCAATGAACTAGTCAGCCTCGTTGTGGAATGGAAAGCAAAGCAACGTGAAGCAGCATCCTAGAGAGCACCAGAAGTAGCAGCAACAGAGGTAAACATACCAGTGCGCAACAAGGGCAAGAGGAATATTGTCGACAACATGGAGGAATAGAAAAGATGCAAGTTCTGAGCAGACCCACTTGTGTAGAAAGCAACTTTGGCATAGAGGCAAAGAGGTAACAACGCGACAAGACAAATGTGTAAAGGCAGAGAGAGAAACAGAGAATGGAGAAAATAGAGAAGGAGTTGCATGAGTTGAAGGAGCAACTCTGAAAGGAACAAGAGCTGCACAGACAAGAGAAGGAAGCGCAACATGAATAGATACACCAGGGGGCGTAACTTGTGCAGACAAATGAAACTGCGCCTGTACAAATAGTAGACTCATCGGAATAGCTAGTATCAGGTATACATGGTGAACCATCACAAGAGCAGGACTTCGCTCAGGAGATAGAGAAAGCACTTAAATAGATGGATATGGATATGGAGCAACAAGATTCAGAGTAAGACATTGACCTTATGCCTCACCACCAAGAGTTCAACCCACCAGCTTCACCATGTCTAGAAGAGGATAAAGCCCCAAGTGACCAAGGAGACATTGAAATCCTTGGAGACAATCCGGAGGAGGGGATGCACAACATCTCATTCGTCGAGTCTCAACATAGATTTGTGCAATCTTGTAGAGTTTTGACTTCTGATGATCATACATCTCCTGTGCAGTTTGAGGAATGAGTGATCATTTCTAACATGCGCAAACATCCAACAACATTGGCTGATGCTACCAGAGCATATGCTGAAGCCACTAGCTCAAATGTTCACTTCCTGATAGATGAGAATGAGCGAATGTCTAAGGAGCTACAAACAGCCAAGTAGGGAGGAGATTTGGTTACAGCAGCCGCTCGAGCAGAATTGAAGAAGGTAATACTGGATGAAGTATTGTCCCTTGACACAGTCATGCGGGTGTTGTATTCCAAGTTTGGTACCGTGCATAAGGCAGTCGTCCATCTCAATGGTTGGCAGTAGCGATGTGTTAGAAGAGCATGTATCCTGTCAAACGTGCATGCTACTATTCATTACATGCAAACAAGGATGATGAGGTACAAGGGAGCCCTCCTTCACTTGCCTAAGATGATGAAGCCCAAAGCGGGTGAGCCAAAGGCACGCATCCGGATTCAGATCCGTAACTATGAAGAGCTCCTCCAACTCATCACTAGGTTACAGGCTACCCATGCGCGTGTATTCAAAAGAATGGATGTTGTTGTGTGCGCACATCCGATCCCATCTATTGGGACACTCACCCAGGTGAAGACAAAGGCACAGGCCTGACTAGAGCTTGACTCGTACTTTGACGAGTTGATGCGCATAGCCACCAGCCCAGACTTGTCAATCAGTGCAGACACCATGCACAAGTATGTTGATGGTTTGGCCACACTCAAGACAATGATGCGCATGCTATCATATGAGTTGGACAGAGGAGCCTAAGCAGTGTACCTGGATGCTATGGAGGCAAGAGTCCATTTCTAGAAATATGTCACCTTAGAGTACATGGACACCATCACGGACTACCGATCCTGGCATCAGTTCATTACTGTCGACCATCGTGAGGATGTTGAAGAGCTTGTCTTCTAATGGTTGTCTGAGTCATATTGATTTCTTGCATGGCTTTCTCAATCCATTTTGTCTCACATGGGTACATGTGCATTGTAATGTAACGTCTTGTCAAGTGTAAGTTCAAGTGTCGATAGTTGGATGTAACAATCATAGAGTAGATGAAGAGTCATGAGGGTAGATGAATCGTCATAAAGGCGAATGTCAAGGGCCACCCAACCCTTTGCTATAAATAGTCCCTCATAACTCATTGTATAGGATTTGGTCAGCCAAGCTTCCGATAGGAGTATCATAGTGAAAGCTTGGATAGTATTGTAACGAGCCTTGGCTTCTCCACTGCACAAAGCTAGTATATCTCTTTTGAGGAGCA
Source organism: Pinus tabuliformis (assembly GCA_031772625.1). Taxonomy (NCBI): domain Eukaryota; kingdom Viridiplantae; phylum Streptophyta; class Pinopsida; order Pinales; family Pinaceae; genus Pinus; species Pinus tabuliformis. The sequence goes on from CM062812.1 coordinate 151,693,229, forward strand.
GGCGGTTGTGGCTGTAATGTTCCGCTGTCAGAACTAGTGGTTGGACATGGATGTATTGTATGACTGGAACTTACACTTCTTAATATAATAGAGCCAACACGTTTCATGCATATGTTGTATTGTATTTCAGCTATCTTGAGTACTCTAAATAATATATATATATATATATATATATATATATATGTTTTCTTACGCATGCATGTGTAGTTATTTCCGTATACTATATGTATGAATATTTTTGAAATGTGTTGTTGGTTTAACCATTGCTTTGGATTGCTATCTTACTTTCCTTCCATGTTGTGATGCATCTTTGCTCGCGTGTTTCCTTCTTAACATCGTGATATCAAAGGTTTCCAAGGGGCACACTCAACTCACCCTCCGTGTGTTAGAACCACTCATGCACCTTCCTTGACTTACTGCATATGTCACAACCTTGCTACCAACAGGGACATCTTACTTGCCTCTGTGTGAAAATGCGGTCAAGGCATTACCGTATGACCCACTGCTCGGACTCCTACACTAAACTATCTGAGGTCTAATTGGGACTTCTTACCGGGGAGATCCCTTGACATGTTGGTGGGTCCAGCACTGTGAACAGAACCATTTAAGAGCTTTAGAAACAATCTCAATTTTTGAGTTTTTACTAAGTAACCATAAGATCTACAAATAATTTCAAATTCAAAGAGAAAGGTTTCCGGATCCTCTGACCTTAGACCATGAAATTTTGGAAGAAAATATGGAGGGATGTTATTCATGTGCACATTGATATCAGTATCTTGAATGGGAAATCCAAGAGGATCTTCCTCATTGTCATCATCTCCATCCATTTCTTCTACATTATTTGTCATCTCTTATTTTTCTACCTGCAAAAGTGAATGGTGATGTGGCTCTTACTGGACCACGTAATCAAATGGGGGGGTGTGTTATAGACATTTTTGTGCCTTACAGCATGAAGCATGAAATGTCCATAATCTAAGGGATCCAAAGTCCCTAAACATGTTTTTCCTACCCCTAGAGGAACAAGGCCAGCAAACCACAGCACTTAATAAAAGTTCTCCACCTGAAAACACTCAAAAACAAGGCAATTCTGGATCATGTCAACTGCTCCACTGAGCATCTGCGCTGAATGTCAACTGCTCCACTGTCTACCTGCGTTGAATGTCAACTGCAAAGAAGGCTACCTGCGCTGGGCGAGTTTGGACATGTGGCACAGTCATTCCTCAAGGTGTCAATGCCCAGGAAGCTTCCAAAATGACACTTGGATCAGGGAATTCGACTGGTGATGAGTAAGAGGTTCTAGATCTCCAAGTGGAAGCAAGAACCTCCAAGTGGACTCAAGAACTGAAGAAGAACTGGAGTGGGAGAGGACACTAGTCACATCTCAGGCTGACTCATCCTCTCTCCAAACTCCTATATATGGATCTCTCTCCCATGAGATCCAGAGGCTGGAATCTTGTGAATGTAAAGAATTGTTGTTGGTTTGAGTTTAGAACTATTGGGTGATTTGCTTTGAAGGAGGTGAAGAGGAGATTTCTTTCTGCTGGGAAGGTGATGCTGGATTGGGCCTCTTATGGTTGTATCACTTCCTGAACCTTAATTCTTCCATTAATAAAGCATTTGAGGTTCTTCTATATGCATGTGTCTCAATGGTGTATTGTTATACTTGTGTATTTGATTTATTCTAATCCTTGAATCAATTATGAATGTATGCTTCTTGTAGTTTCCCTCTCTTGCCATTTTACAGGATCTTGGTGTAGCTGGGCCAGTGAAAGAGCAAGGAGCTGGGGGCAAGCAGCAAGGAGAGAAGATTGGATCAACCATTAGCGAAAGACATCGGTTAGTGGATCTCTTTCTCCCCTCTTTTACATCTCATAAAGAAGTAATCTCAGGTAGCTTTGCTTTGATTGTTGCTAAGGAACTATCACCCTTAGAGTGGGATAGGGTCATTCCGTATTGGATACTTTTCCCAACAACAAATTGGCGACTCCGCTAGGGATCGTATCTTGTTGGTTGTTTGTGTTTTTGCTATTCATTTCCTAAACACAGGGAGTACCGAATCGAACTGCATTTGGATCTTTCAAATGCAAAGTAGAGGGCAGCTACTCTAGCTCAGTTTCTGGGCATGTTTATGATTTGAAGAGCTGATCCACAAGGACTCTGAACAGCTCTTAGTGATAGCTTTTCATCCTCCTTTGAATCATCCTTTAGTGTGTACTTGATTGGTAGCTTTGATTTGGCCAAAAACTGTTGATTTTTGAGCAATCTGTGATCCAGAACCCAAGAGAAACGAGAGTTTCTCTCTTCATTGCAGGCACTGTGAAGGCAGTCTGCATGTCATCGCAGGTCCCGAAGGGGCTACCTGCGCTGAATGTCAAACTGACAGTGTTCTACCTGCGCTGAACCAGTGTGGCCTTGTGCAACTGGGGTTCTCTGCTTTCTGTTGCCCTGTTTTCATCCCTGTTTTTGCAGCCTGTTATCAGTCAATGTACCTATCTGAAACCACCTTTCTTTGCCACTATTCCGCCTCGGTTGTATAAAGAAACTGTATTTGTTCTTTGCGTATTTCTTACATCATTTGCAGTTTCCCATAACGAAAGTGAACTAGTCTTGTTGTGGCCTCTTATATCTAGACCTGTGATAAGTGTCGTTCTGATCTTAAGAGTTAGTTTGTTTGCTGTTCATAGCTGATTGAGCTTTTGCTTTCGTCATATGGTTTGAATTTATGTATTTCTAGTGTTGAAACAAGTAAATCTTAAGGTGTCTTTTGATTTTGGACAAAAGCTTGTTTGCTTTCACTTGAAATTGAATTCAAAGTTATACAACAGCTTTCTTTTTGTAGTACACCAACATTAAGAAAGAGAAAAGAAATACCTGCATTGTGCATGTGCATTTTGACAGCTTGCATGTTGATTTAGGAAAAAGTGCATTAGTGTGTGCTCTATGATCTGTGTGAAAAGATGATGTCTTTCTTTTCCCTCAGTAGTTAAGATTTTCATAAGTTGAAAAGATTGAAAAAGCTTGCTTCTCATCTTTAGACTGCATTTAGGAGTTGTACCATACATCTCGTGGTGATCCATAAAGGCAAACTGCTAAACAAGATCAACCTAAAATAAATTGAATTTACATAACAACACTTTGAAACATAACGAAAACACATAGAGGTCTAAGCTAGAGACGTGTTCCGGCGTCGTTAAACGTGATATCTTACCGTTGAGTGGTTGGGTGATTCCTCCACGGTGAAGCGATAAGTATCAATACGGACTTGTGCTCCCACGTACCGTCGCGTATATATTGGGAGACCCCTATAGGAACAAAGCCTTTATCCATAGGAAGCCGTGTCGGCCGCCCTACTGATCGCAATGCAGTGAACACAGCATTCACGAAGATCGACCACCCGTACCGTAAAACGTATTCTGTGGTTTTGCGAAAAGTTTGGCACACCCTCTGCCTAGAACTCCAGAGTAGTTTCTTTTGGCCTTTTTCAAACTCTATAACTGAAAAAGTCCATCCGAGCATTTGTCACTTCGGGCTCGTTAAAACATCGAAGGAGACTAGAGTCATCTTTAGCTTTTTCTCGACTCTTAAAAAGTGAAAAAGCAAGTTGTGTCTAAAGCGTCGTTATAAAATTTATTTTAAACGGAACATAATCACCTCCTATTCCTGCGTTGATCTGTAGGTTGAGAAAATGGAACACACCAACTAAGGAATTCCCCATGATGGAAATCCTAGTCCTTTCTCCTCTTGGAGAGAAGTTGGTGCGCCCCACATGGCCACATTGTCGCTTCCAGGACTGACAATTGGCCTACCAATCTGGCTATTCTCAACCAATGTAGTTCAGAACACCATGGTTCCTGAACAGTCGAGTCAACAGTTATATCAGTCTAGAGCTGCCCACCAGCCTTCTACTTCCTATAACTCTTCCTCCAATCCTTCATCTTCGCAAGGTAGAGCCGGCAAAAGCCAAGCTCCCATGGAGAAGAAGGAGAAGAAGAAGAGAGAGAAGAAGAAGAAGAAGGAGCCTAAGGCGACTGGGGGCAAGCAAAAGACATCTGACAAAAATCCACACACAGCACAGACCGGGCCTAAATCGCCATGTGTCATATGTAGAGGAGACCACTTCCATAGAGATTGTCCCTGTATTCCCCGGATACTAAGGGACTGGTCCCCTCGTTTGCACAGTTCGGGAGCATCAACCTCTGATAGCCATGTTGAATGCTTACCGTCGACCAGCGAAAGTGAAGGTTCAAGACAAAGAGGGGGAGCAAGATCCCCCTGCAGACTGTGTGAAGGCGATCACGCCATCCACCGTTGTCCCTTCTTAGACGAAGCGAAGAGAGTTTTGGAAGATCGTCCGGTTTCACCGTTGAGACTTCCTCCTGGATACAAAAAACTCGTGCCAAGTCCTTCGTTGGTTGAGAATACAGCTGGCTCGCTCAAGTGGTCAGCTGAAGCGTCAGTCATTGAAAATGAACCTACTGAATCCAGACCGGACGAAAGTCCAAAGGTCGAAACGGCAGTTGACCCGGTTCTCCCTTCAGAAGTTTCATCTTCAAATGACACCGTCACTGAAGATTCATCTTCAAATGACACCCTCACTGAAGAGAGTAAGGATGACACCATCCAGATTCTTTTCATCAACACAGACTCTGACGAGCGTCAGGGAAATGCGCCCATTCCTTTATCGCAGGAAGGAACATCGTCAGGGTCATATCCGGCCGTGTATTCGGTCCCACCACCAAGCAACCTGGTTGTGTCCTTTGATTGGAACCAACTAGGCAGACCCCGGTTGCCAGCCAGTATACCATTCAGAATCATAGTCCAAATATACAGAATGGTAATGGCTGGAACTATCATTGATGAAGGGGCATCTGTGAGTATCCTTTCCTCTGTTGCTTGGAAAGCACTGGGTTCCCCGGCGCTTTTGCCTGAGATAAGAAATCTCTCGGATTTCGATAAAGGAACCAGTCGACCATTAGGGATCCTCCCCAATGTGCCCATTACATTGAAAGGGAAGGTCATTCAAATGAACGTGATGGTCGTTCAAGGACCCTTGGATTATAACCTACTCCTTGGACGAGACTATATATATTGCATGGGAGCAATAGTCTCCTCACTCTTTAGAGTAATGTGTTTTCCACACGAAGGAAGAATGGTCAAGCTCGTAGACCAACTTTCATTTCCGGGATCACGCATCGCAAATAGTCACATACCAACCCTGAATGGTCTATTCAATCAAGAAATGTCTCCACCCCCAGTCCTTCTTCCCGATGAATGCGAGTGATTCGGAAAGATGGGACTGGAACCCAGGGGGCATGCGTCCTGGTCTGCTTCGGGCAGAGAAAACCTTGGGTATAAGGTAGGTTTCCGCGGAAGAATATGACTAGTCCGTACCCCGTCCGTAGAGGAAGAGGGGTTGTTCTAGAACAAGATTCTTTTGTCAAAGTTATGTGTTTGACGGAACAGGGTCATTCACCGTTGTCTGTTTAGGTAGACATCGCCGAAGAAATGTTTTATTCGTAGCCGCGAACGAGACAATCTTTGGGTAACCAGAAAGAGGTAAGCCTCCCTCAGTAACACAAATGTTTTGTCTTTGAGTAGTGTTCTTCTCTTGTCGCAAGTAGCTGCTCTCTTGTCGCAAGTAGTTGTTCTCTTGCGATCTTGCGAAAAATATGTTGAAAGTTGGGCTGACAAGAAGACAAGTATCGTATAGACCCGTTAAAATTAACGAGAAGACAAGTATCGTTAAAATTGGACTAGCAAGACGACAAGTAGCTGTGAACACCCAAAGAAAAGCAGAGGTGAGAAGGAGGAGGGGCAACCTTGAAATCTTATTTTATACCTGGGGGCATGCAACCCTTTTGGAGTGCAAGCAAAGAGCGGTTATTTATCTGTTTTTTTGGATTAGCCGTTTCCGAACTTGCATAAAGAAAGGAGCGGAGCAAAGCTTAGTAAGATGAAGCTCCATAAAAAATAGAATCTTGAGGGGACATTTCTTATCTTATGACTGGTAAAACGATCAGTTTTAGCATAAAGTTCATGCTCGTTAAAAAATAAACGCAAGATCCGAGCAGTTTTAACGCGGTCTTCATGCTCGTTAAAAAATAAATATAAGCAGTGAGCAATGTTTCCTCCAGAGTTTAAGCTCATTTTTAACTAAAAAATGAACCTATCCCGGTAAATAACCGATGTGATCGTAAATTTATCAGCCATAAAAGCCTTGGTTGTGTTTGCACCTGCCACCTCCACTTGTCATTTGGCCGATCGTTCACCTCCATATGATTGTTTACCCATTTTGAGGAACAGCTTCGAAGAGTGATTTCACCTAGCCATCCTTGTGACACTGCCGTGATTGGAAAATTCCGACCTATACCTGGAATCAGTTGCTATCCCTGTTTATCACTCGTTCCTCAAAAGACGAGTCTTCTTTAAGCTCTTTTCATCTGACTCGTAAAATATGAAAAGATTGCCGAGTTTTGGCCTTCCAGCTCGTTAAAGGACCGGAAGAGCTATCCCTCCTCTAGATTTTAATCTTTTTGGACCTGAGAGATTATTGCACAAAAAGATCGAGCGCTTGTCTGGTTCGGCTCGATAAAACTATCGAACATTCATCCCTTCTGTATTGTTTTATACTTTTTCGGACTAAAGGGATTAGATGACGAAAAAGGACCTTTGGAGTTAACTTTACGTACCTTTTCAGACTCTCTAAAAATGAAAAGGACCGAGTTGTCTTTGTCGCTAGACTCGTTAAAATGCATTAAATAGCGACAAACTTGTCTTTAGACGAGAACGAGTTTCCCTATCGCTAGGCTCGTTAAAACATAGCGATGGGCTTGCCCGAAGGGCAGGTTATAGAACAAGCATATGTTATCCTCCTCAAGCTTGACAAAAATAAAGAGGTACTGGTCAGAAATGACTGGGGAAAAATTGGGAGAACCTCAAAGCTTTAATGGTAGCAAGTCACTCTTGAACATGACACTTTTCCTCCGTACCACATCGGGTTGGGTTGTTTCATTCACCGGTCTCATCACCATGGTCTCGCCAAACCATCCACATTTGGGGTAATGCTACCGATCCATCGCATCAGTGTCGTTATATGTTCAAGAGATGTTGTTCAGAAAAAGTCAACCGTGTCCCATCCACTACCATACATCATCTTTCATCCTTTCATGACCGCCACCCTGAATCATATTTCACAGATCGTTTTCACCTTCATCACAATCATTAGCTCCGTTCCGTGTCACTGATGTGGGATTCATTAAGGCCCTCCTTTGACGGATCGCTTCTTGTCGACTTCAGCTCATTATCCAAGAAGTTGATCTAGGAACAACCCCCTCAGTACTTTGAAACTTGCATGCCTCAATGGCAGGTTTCTCACTTCCGGCGACAGGTATACATCAATGACCTTCGACCGAAAGATTTTGCGTGGTGTTCGACGCCAAGTCCTTTATTCACACCACGTGGATTGTACTGCCGTACCTTGAGGGTCATCATCATTATCGGTGATTCCTCTCGCGCTTGTTAACAGTTTACATCACTGACTGGTAATCAAGCGATGTCTTTCCATGTTCGACTCCAAGAAATTCTCACATGGATCGACTTGTACTTAGAGTGAAGATCGGACGAGTTTGAAGACCCCAGATCTAGTTTCATCCATCCGGGCTGCGATATATATTCAGGAAATAAAGATATTGACATGTGCAGCAGATGATCATCCTACTCAAAGGATGATAATTTCAACAGAGAATTATCAGTCTACCATCAGACGATTGTCTGTTCTATGTACAGAAAAATGTATTTATAAAGCTGAGCATGGGAATGCCCACCTCAGCTAGATCATGAAAGCAGTATGAAAAATAATGTATTGTATTGTATCTTATTACAGGTCACCTCTCAGCGATTGAATGAACTTCGGATCCTCCTGATAAAGCATTTCACCCGATAAACGACCTCATACTTTAGGGGGCAACTGTTATAGACATTTTTGTGCCTTACAGCATGAAGCATGAAATGTCCATAATCTAAGGGATCCAAAGTCCCTAAACATGTTGTTCCTACCCCTAGAGGAACAAGGCCAGCAAACCACAGCACTTAATAAAAGTTCTCCACCTGAAAACACTCAAAAACAAGGCAATTCTGGATCATGTCAACTGCTCCACTGAGCATCTGCGCTGAATGTCAACTGCTCCACTGTCTACCTGCGTTGAATGTCAACTGCAAAGAAGGCTACCTGCGCTGGGCGAGTTTGGACATGTGGCACAGTCATTCCTCAAGGTGTCAATTCCCAGGAAGCTTCCAAAATGACACTTGGATCAGGGAATTCGACTGGTGATGAGTAAGAGGTTCTAGATCTCCAAGTGGAAGCAAGAACCTCCAAGTGGACTCAAGAACTGAAGAAGAACTGGAGTGGGAGAGGACACTAGTCACATCTCAGGCTGACTCATCCTCTCTCCAAACTCCTATATATGGATCTCTCTCCCATGAGATCCAGAGGCTGGAATCTTGTGAATGTAAAGAATTGCTGTTGGTTTGAGTTTAGAACTATTGGGTGATTTGCTTTGAAGGAGGTGAAGAGGAGATTTCTTTCTGCTGGGAAGGTGATGCTGGATTGGGCCTCTTATGGTTGTATCACTTCCTGAACCTTAATTCTTCCGTTAATAAAGCATTTGAGGTTCTTCTATATGCATGTGTCTCAATGGTGTATTGTTATACTTGTGTATTTGATTTATTCTAATCCTTGAATCAATTATGAATGTATGCTTCTTGTAGTTTCCCTCTCTTGCCATTTTACAGGATCTTGGTGTAGCTGGGCCAGTGAAAGAGCAAGGAGCTGGGGGCAAGCAGCAAGGAGAGAAGATTGGATCAACCATTAGCGAAAGACATCGGTTAGTGGATCTCTTTCTCCCCTCTTTTACATCTCATAAAGAAGTAATCTCAGGTAGCTTTGCTTTGATTGTTGCTAAGGAACTATCACCCTTAGAGTGGGATAGGGTCATTCCGTATTGGATACTTTTCCCAACAACAGGGTGGGTTGGTGTTGGAGAATTTTTTTGTTTTTGTTTTTATGATTGAATGAAAACTATAATTCAATGCAATTTTATACTTTTGAAATTAAATATGCCTAATGCAAATATTTTTTTGTTTTTTTCACAAAGTAAAAAGAAATGAATCAACTAGGGAAGAAAACAATGCATACTTTGACACCTCCTTGGCAATGGCGCCAAAAAGTGATGAGCCTTGGTATTGCAACAAAAATGTTGCAACTCCCAAGGCTGCTGACTTTAATTATCACCCGGGGTTCGTACAAACTTAAGAGGTATCAGCACTATATGTGCATCATACAATGTGTCTTTCCTTTGCTGTCATAATGTAATGGAATGCATGTACTAAAATCAAATCCTAAACTAATTGCAGAAAATGAACTGCTCAAAATGGAAACCCTAACTTATTGCAAGAAATAAAGTACAAGGAAAGAAACATATTCTAATTGTGCCATAAAGATCATGAACTAAATGTAAAAGAAATCTAACTTAACCTTATTTATCACAGGTGATGATTTAAAATAACTGAGCATAGAATCTGATCTAGTATTAACTGTTGCATGCATGTGCAAATTGAGAAATAAAAAGAACTATTTTTTTTATCTTTTAATTTTATAAATGCAAATGTTAATCTTTCCTTATTCTTTGGCAGGGGAGACAGGTGTGGAGGAAGAGGAGTATAATGGTTTTGATGGCTCGGAGGTCAAGTAGAGGCCTACCCATCTTCAATGATGATTTTTATCAATTCGGGCTCAAAACAGGCCACTACAGGATTTCTTATAGGATGTCTACAGGATGTACGAGTTCTCCTACAGGATCCCTTGTTTTATTACAAGAACAGGCCGAAAGCTTAGGAAGTGGTCTAGAAAGTGGAATGAAGCCTGGGAAAGGTGGATAATGGAATAATAATGAATGGAGGTGGTGGACACTACCCAGAACTCAAGCAAGGGCTTCAAGATGGGTGGATTTTCTCAATAGAAATGACAATTTTTGCTTATAAAACAACAATTCGGATTGAGATTTTAGTGGATTTTGGCGACATGGGTGGATGAGTCTTGGATGAGGTGAATGAGATGAGTTCTCCCTACAATGTAGAAGCTCCTGCAACAACACACATTATTTTCTACATCTATCCACAAATTCATCTATACATGGGAAATATTTATTAAATAACGAAAAATTACTAGTCTAAAATCCAGAAATTCGAGAACTAGTGAGCTAGTAAATCTATCAAATTCCTAACCTAATCAAGTGCAAATGAAATGGGGTGAATTTTGTTATTAAATATAATTATTTTGTGATCTAATTCAAGTGGAATCAACTTTATTGAAGCTCGTTAGCATGCTCTAAAAAATAGCAGAAATTTATTGCTCTTTACTACAAAGGAGTTCCAGAAATCTAGATCTGGGAATAAGAAAACTAATCCAAGTAGTTCAATGATTGCTATGACCTTCCAAATCTTTTACAAGGATTAAATGATGTTTGTGATCCTGCAAAATAATTTACATCAACCATTTAACCCAATCCTACAACAAGAAATCATTAATACTAAATGCAGAAATAAACAAGAACAAGATATGCATGTGATTAAGAAGTGAAAAAAAAGAAAATAAAATGATACAAAAGGGCTCTAGGGCTCCTAGGATGGCCAATCCCAAGGAAACTCAGAGTCCTATGGAGGAGAACAAGATTTAGAAGCTGAACATGACACCAATCTTCATTATTTTCATCAATACAATTACATCCCTACAAGAAAATACAATGGAGTTGCAAAAATACGAGTTCTCTCCACAAGAAGACTAATAAAAATATACCCCTAGAGGAAAATTTGACTTGGTACTTATACAAAATGATTAGGAATCATTCCCCATGAAAGGAGGAAGCTTTCCCCACCAAAATCCCTTGATTAGTGGATCTGGTTCCCAATACTACGAATCTACATTAAATGGCAGGGAACACATTCCTAGATTTTCTCAACCATTGGAGTTCCACAATCTATGCCATAATTCCATAATATCTTATTGATTTATTATTTAATATTGATCGTCCTGTAGTAGAGAGAAAGTCCCTAAATTATCTCCTCCTCCAAATCTTCATAATCTGCCCAATATTCTCATAATATTCCACAAAAATAAATAATATTAGGCACAAATATGCGATTATTCATAAACCTTCCTAATGAACATATTAAAGTAAAAATGCATTATCTAATGCAAAAAGAGAGGTTTAATAAGTTGAAGGATGGTTAGAGGGGCCTTAATCTATGTTTAATTTAGAGGCATGGGCCTTAATTCATGTCTAACTTAGAGGCCCATCACCTAATGTGCACAATGGTCCTAAAACTCATTAGAGAGTGGGCTTCACAGTCGGGTGGTAACCATGGTTAGACTATGGATTAGACAATAGTAATAGCATGATGCTATTAGGATTAATGGTTGGTGTGGGGCTTCTAACATGGGAAGCCACATCATGAAACCAAATGAAATATGAACGTCATGTTGGATTAGCAATGTTGACCTCCACAAATGATTTCAAACATTGGTGTGCAATGTAAGTGACATTCATGTGAGCTATTATACATGGATCATGTTGGCCATATTCCATAAATGCATATTAAATAAAACATTTTAACGACCACATGTGACACTTCCAAGAAAAGGTAGTGGACTATACAACATTAAAATGAAATTCTATGTGGAGGTCTTCAGGCCAAACAGACTATATATAAATGACTCATCAACACAAAGCATGACAACATACGTAAAACCACATGTACATGACTTATTTGCAAAAACTTGTTTTAGCCAATGTTAATGATATAAGCCATATCTCTGACCTTTTAATAAAAAATGATCACCTCTAACATATCCCATAAACCATATCATCAAGAAGTAAATATACAATTTCATAAATGACATAAACATCCCATGGTCTTTGTTTCACACACATCATCACTTGAAATACACATTTTCTTGAGCCCTTGCGTTATCTGTAGCTACTATTCACATAATGATATAACCACCATTCACATAATGATATAACCATAATACTAAGCAAGTTATACAACAATTCAAAAGAACATATAAATACTACTACAACTATCACTTAATGTGTGTGGGTAGAACAATGCTCCTAGCACTTTAATCACAAAGTACTGCCACTTATACACTTTATAATCCATAAAATCAACCAATAATCCTAAGAGTTTAGGAATGACTAAAGCAATGTATGTTATGTGTCACTTAGCAATCTCTGTGAAAGAGGTAACCCCAGCCCTACAATCGTGCCATGATATGCATAATGTTATAACCATAGAATAATACAACAATTCATGGAATATATAAATGTGGCACGATATAAAATTTGTATGGTGTATGCCTCAGGAATTATCCTAGGGCAGATATTGAGGTGAGTTTGAACTTTAATATTTACGCAAACATTTCAAAGCTACAAAAATTCGATGATATGACTATATATAATATGTATGATAACTTTTCAACAAACTTTAACTCTCTAATGTTAAACTTTATGACTTCATATGTTCATGGAAGGGTTAGAATATTGTAAACCCTTTTAAATTTTTGATGTGCACTCAGATTCCTTTTCCCATGTGTGTGGAAATGTATTTTCATAAGAAAATATTTCTTATGGTTCTAAACACAATCGAGATCAAGCATGTGTACATTGAAATGAAAATGGATGATCATATGTTGACTGTGATAAAGTCACATGTTGTGGTAGCTCCTGATCATGCCATTTTAAGCTAGGGTTCTACCTATTAGTTTGTTTGTTTGTTTGTTTGTTTTTTTTTTTTTGTTTTTTTTGTTTTTTTTTTTCATTTGTTTTTTAAGAGGGAGAGACTTAATTAATGTATTTTGGCTAGAATAAAAGAAATTTAGGAAATTTCTTGGCTTCCATGTCGTTTAACTTCTTTTTATACATAAGATACCCAGTCATAGCCATGCTTTCAATGGAGGGAATGTTTCCTTCAATCAAGAGGATATTATATGGAGTATTACCTTTAATCTTGCAATTGTAGGTTATAAATTGCTTTTGAATTTGTTTTATCTCTTTCCATGTTAGGTCCCTATACTACTAGTGTAAACCCTTACTGTTATTAGTACAACCCCCATATTGTTATTATTGTGCCCTTACATTATTATTGTTATGTCGGCTCTGGTTATATTATGACCCCTTAGACTCCTATATATAGAAAGGAGGTCTTGTCATTTGTATCATCCAAGAATTGTTCATTTGTGTAATGTAAAGGAGGTTTCCCCCTCAAAGAGGCTTATTTTGTAGGCGTTTATCTATCTTTTCTATCCTTTTGTGAGCTGGGTTCATAACATTCCACAACTCTTTGGAGATATTGCAATTCCAAACCTCACATCCATGTAAAATAACAGGAGGGACGATAATCTCGTAGATGAGTTTTTTTATATATACAATCCCATATTCAAAGATTTGTTGACTTACAATTATTTTCAAATCTATAATAAGCTTTCCATCCTCTATTTATCTTTTTCTCAATGCTATAATTCCAGTGGAACTTGTAATGAGTATTGATACCAAGATATTTGTGAAGGAAATTCCTCCAAGTAGTTGTTGTCATATATGAAAGTATTGTTTTTGATCTTTCTTATTTATTTATCATGACTTTAACTCGTACCCATCTTGGAGCAGAATTCTTAATTGTTTTCCATAATCATAATGCCTCCTCACCAAAATAACAATATCATTAACATAAAGTAGAAGAGTTATGACTATGACTAGTGAGCATGGAGCCACCACAACTTGCATATACCAAACACTCTTCTAGCTTATTGATGTATATGCAAAAAAGATTTAGGATAAAGGACACTCTTCTAGCTTATCAATGTATATGCCAAAAATGGTAGGGGATTAAAGACACCCCTACTAGACTCTTAAATTACATTTAATTTCTTTTGACTTACCCTCAGTGTTCCTAAACTTGGTAATAGCATTCCTGTACACCCTTGTCATAACAACCCTCAACTCCATAACACACACAACAACCCTCAATTCGAGAGGAACCATTATTTTGTCCTAGGAACGATGTCAAAAAAAAATTCAAGTCAATGAAATAACAAAAAAGATTAGTTTTATTATTGCTAACTAACAAGATATTTCATAATTAAGTGATATCTCCTAAACCTTGCTTGGTCTTTAGCTCTTCTACCATAACTTTATAACCATATGTTAATCTTTTTATTCAAATTAATTCCATACAACTCTGCTAAAATGTAACTAATCTATAATATTCTCATACACACATAATAAATTTAAATATTTTATTTTTCCAATTTCTTTCCATTTAAATTATTAATAAATTTATAAAACTTTAATCATTTTATATATTTTATCTTATATTTATAATAATTATTATCAAAATTAAATTATATATTATTGGTCAATTTACAAAATTGCCATCACTCAAACAAATAACTATGATATATATAATTCCAACCATTCTTTTAAATTTTTCATCTAATTTTAAACAAAACATTGAAAAATAAATTTGAAAATACAATCTTCAAACATAGGCTTATATGTCTTTTCCGAATCACTATTTAAAAAAAAAAAAAAAAAATCTCCTCACTGCTATGACTTTTCTTTAAAAAAACAATCAAGCACATGGGGCGTTGTCTATTAAGGTTACAATTACAATTTTGTTTAGACAATCATTTTTTTCAAAAAAAAATTAATAGTGAGAATGTTTAAATTGTTTTTTATATAGCGGGAATAGATTCAATGCCATCAAAACCCTATTTTTGGAACAATCTTATAACCCAACTTTCCAAAAAAATTTAACCAAAATTTATTAAAATTATACGAAATTCACAATATTTTATGAACAAAAATGTGGCTTCCATACACAATGGCAATCGAGCTTGTCATGTGACATCGTGCATGACATTATGACGCGGAGAAAATGTCATGCAATCACTGAAAAGCTACCTGTCGATGCTTCCCTAATTGACACGTAATTTACGACAAGGTCGTCGATGCTTCTTGTTGACACGTAATCAATGACGTCCTGTCATTGGAAAATGTAAAGTTGGGACAGGTGGAGACCACCGCTTGATGCACCCTTCAAAAATGAACACAGAACAGATGGGCACTGACCAACGTTGTACGGTCTGCACTTTGACAGATAAGCAAACAAAAATGGGCTTCAAGATTCCATGCTCAAACTGCAAAAGGTACATCGAATCTCATAGCAAAGGACAAAAGAGCTATGAGTACTTAGGAGTGTTTTTATTTTTATTATTATTAGGAGAGTAACCCAATATCGGTTAGATTAAAGCATAAACAAGTCAAGATCAAATGATAAAAATTATAAATTTAATTTTACATTTAACCAAATGCATAATTTAAAATTTAAAATTAATTAAATTATAAGTTATAAAATATTATTTTTAAATAGATTAAGTTAAGGAATAATAAAAAATAAACTTTATAATTAAATAATTTAAAAATTAATAATAATAATGGAAGCAGAGTTGCATAAAAACGGAATTCAAATAAAATAATTTTTAAAAATTTAAATATGAATAATTTTCAAAATAATTCACATATAAATAAAAATAATAACGAGGAGAAATTTGTTTTGAAAAATTCACATATGAATAATTTAATAATAATATGAATAAATTTTTAGTTGAAAAATTAATTAAAAAAATAATAATAATAATTAATAATAATTAAATAAAATAAGATTGCGACAAAATGATAAAATTGCTAATTAAAAGATTAAAATAAGACTTAAATTAATATTAGAAATTGATTAAGTTAAATTTAATATTATTAAGAATTCAATAGAGATAAGGTTTATTCAAAATTTGAGTAAAATTGAAAAGTTATAGAAAGGTATTATTAGACCTATTAATTTTAAATTGAAGATTGATATATGGATAAATACATTTTTGAATTAAAATTTTGTAGTGAATTTTAAAAGAACTGAAATTGGGAATTGGTAAGATAATTAAATTTAAGTAGACAGGTATGAATAGGAAACTAGGGAAGAAACTAAAGATAATGTAGGCCCAAATGAAACTGAAGAAGAAGCAAAAAGATTAAAAGAAGAAAGAAAGGAGCGACGAAAACGAAGCCATTCAATGGAATGAAAGGGGAAGGAGGATGAAGGGCAAGAATTAATGGCAAAGTTGGTGGATGACAGGGTTCTGGGATTGGCTAAGCCTATATCCATCCTCTCTATTAAAATTATTAGGGTTTTTTTCGATTTCTAGGGCTTCAAGAATAATGAGAGAGTTATAAAATGGAACAAACGCTAGGATCTTTGATTGATCAAAACAAATCAAATGTTTGGATTTAAGTGAGTGTTCAACGATCACATAATTTGATAGATAGTTGTGTTTGGTATCAACAACATGTTCTTTAAGGCAAGCTTTGAAGGGGCGGCCTGTTTGACCAATATAGGTTTTTCCGCAAAAATGGGAATCTAATAGACCCTGCTCCTTGCATGAGCTTGGATTTGTATTTGGCCAAGCGGAATAATTGCTTGAGGGTTTTATGGGGTTTGAAAATGGTTTTAATGTTCTTCTTAGTCAGGATCTTCGCTATAAGATTTGTGGTTCATTTAATATATGGGAGTGTGACTTGACCACAAGAAGGGGACGAAGAAGGATAAGGGTTATCAGATCTAGGGCAAGGGCCAGAGACGACTGGACAAGATTTAAAGATTTGAGCGTTGGAATAGTCATTGGCTTTAAAAACTTGGAACAAATAGATTTTTTAGTTAAAAAGATCTATTTATAATTAAAATAATCTATATAAACAAGATTGTCTTTCACATTAATAGCATCATTATTATTTGGTTAATTTTATTCTTTATTCTTTAATATTTTAATTAGTAATTTCGTAAATTTGGTTAATCTTATTTTATTTAATTATTATTAATATTTAAATTCTTTTAAATTTAAATTTTCAATTAATTATCATTAAATTTATTCATATTATAAGGAGGTCATCAACCCCACCCTAGAAGGTCAAAAGTATCTCTCCGTTTTAACTAGCTCAAAGAAGAAAATTAATATAGTCAAGATTAGAACGAACTCTCATGAGCTCCATAGTGAAACAGGTAGTTGGGCAGTTCCTAAAACACCATGGATGGAAGGTTTTGCCATCTCCGTGAGAATACAAACATCGAGGATGAAAATCACTTCCTTTTAGAGTACCCGCGTACAACCACATTAGATCTCAGTTTCAAAATCTTTGTTGCAATACTGACCTTCCTAGCCTTTTTTGTTAAAATTACAGTGAGCTCGGGAGGCTTCTCTCCAAGCTTTTTGAGCATAGGAATAAAATCTTAAATCAAACTAAATGATTCGCTTCGTCCGATAGACTAAAGATTGGTCTCAGTGGACGTTAACCACCATCATCATCATCATTAAATTATCCATATTTAAATTGTTTTAAATTTAATTTTTCAACTAATTATTATTTTTATTTATACCTAATTATTATTTTTATTCATATGTGAGTGTTTTTGAAAATTATTCATATTTGAATTTTTAAAAACTATTTTATTTGAATTCCTTTTCAATTCTAAATTTATGGAACTCTATTTCCATTAATAAATATTATTTGTTATTAATTTTAAATTATTTAATTATAAAGATTATTTTTTATTATTCTTTAATTTAATTTATTTAATAAATTCTTATTTTATAATCTTTAATTTAATTAATTTTTTTATTTGTTATTAATTTTAAATTATTTAATTATAATTTTTTTTATTATTCTTTAATTTAATTTATTTAATAAATTCTTATTTTATGATTTTTAATTTAATTAAATTAATTTTTTTTAATTGGTGAATTTTGTCAAATGTAAAATTAAATTATTTAATTTTAATAGTTTTTATCATTTTGACTTTGAGATGTATATTCTTTAATCGAAGTTATCTCTATGGAGTAACCATTTGAAACACATTGGAAAACCATAAACATTGGACAAACCATCTGAAACATTGGACATATCAAAAATCTACTACACAATTCTCTTTAAAAATCTCCAACAATATGCTAACTCTGATTATCAAATTTTATTTCAAAACTTTTACTTTTAAGAAGTAATAAAACAATAGTATTTTTAGAAAAATATCTAAAACAGTAAATTAAAAAATACTAATATTTATTATAAATTAAAGAAAAAATAGTGATAAAGGGGAAAATGTTTAAGGTTATTACACTGAAACTAGCTTTGCTCATAATTTAATATTGAAGACTCTCTAATATTTTATTTCTATGATCAAAAGGAAGAGAGAGAAGAGATCACTATAGTTTTGTTTTATTTATTTTTAAGAGTTATTATACGGAATAGTTTAATTATTTTATTTTAAATTTTAGATGTAATTAACTTAAGTTATTTTATGATCAAAATTAACTCAGATAAAACTAAATAAGTTAAAAAATAAAATAGCTAAAAAGATTAGGTGCATAGTGTTTATTTTGGAATAGAGTTCTCAAAAAATTTATGGATAGTTTTAGAATATTTTTATTAATAATTATGTATCAAAAAGTTAAGATTCATTTTAAAAGTAGTTATGTGCTTTCTTTCCTTTCAACTAAATTGATTAATTAAAAAATGTCATATATAAATATGTTTATATGAATATGAGTTATGGTTTTTTGGGCATGTGTTATCTCTAAGTCACGGTCTTGGTCCATAGTATTGTAACAAAGTCGTTTTATAAATTAAGAATCTTTAGAGTAATTTTTTTTTTTAACTCATATCATATAATAATAATAATATAAAGTTATAATTTAGTTAATTTTTATGATTTTTATGATTTTTTTTTTTAATTTTGAGAATATGAGATAAGTGTTTGATAATCTTTTAATTTATTTAGTTACACTCATATACAAAATTAAATAATTAAACAATTTTAAGATATTGTATTTTTGTTTTCATTAATCCAATTTTTTTTATAATTATAATGACAATTTGATAACTTTAGAATGGTAATTTGTTTTTGGGTATCTTGATTGTCCTTATATAATAACATATAGTGTGACTAATACCAACGTAGATCCATCTTAACCCTGGATCTGAGGGATCTAATCTCTCAAGGTGCAAACCTATTTTTTTAGTGTAAAACTTGAGGAAAGGTTTGCACCTCAAGAGATTTGATCCCTCTCGGCGCTTGATAGATCTAGGGTTAAGATGGATCTAGGTTGGTTATATAAAACTATATAATATCTATATTTGTATCTATGTTTCTCTTTCTTATTCGCTCTCTCTATCTCACCCCCAAACATACACACTCTTTTTCCATGTTTATCTCTCTCTCCCTCCCTTTTCCTCTCCGTCTCTCTCTCTTCCCCTTCTCTCCTTCTCTCTCTCTCTTCCCTCCCACTCTCCTCTCTCCCTCACTCTCTCTCCATTTCTCCCTTGTCACACCCTCTCTCTCTCCACCTTTCTCCCTCTATGTCTTTCTTCTTCCTTCCCTCTCTCTCGCCCTGCAACTCCATCTCTATCTCCTTCTCTCTCTCTAGTCCTCTCTTTCCCTTTCTCTCCCACCTCCCTCTATCTCTCCCACCTCCCTTTGTCTCTCTCCCCATCACAGTTAAAAACAGAGATATACACACACAAAGGAATAATTTTATTATATTCCATAAATCACATGGACACAACACATATTTATGGTGCTTGTGAGATCCAACCAAGTCCAAATATGAATAGTGGGGTCGAGATATTCTCTCAGCATCCACCTACAAACCTGCAACTAATTCTAAATTATACATGGAAGAATTATCTTCTAACACTCCCCCTTAATTCTTACATGCACAATTACAACACATATTATAACAATAAAAATAATCTTTGTCTCATTGGTCTTCATCTGCAACTCTACCCGCTTTGCAGTCGTCTGGAATCTGACCTTTCTTTCTCCACAACTTCAAGCTTACCTTACGACTCGTTTAAATTACATCTGCTTCTGACCATCAATGAAGAAATTTACAAGATCAACAATATTGATAACTTGGCTTGTTGGGGCTTCAGCAATAAGAGTTGTCAAGTGATGAACCTATGGACCAATCACTATCTGTCAGATATTTCACTTTCAACTATCCATCAGCTCTTAGGCAAATGGTTTGAATATTGAATGTGTTCAAAAGCTAATCTAACAACTTGACCTGCTTCACACACGTGGATCTCATACTGTAACCAATAGTCATTATTCAGGGGTTTCCGAGCGCCAAGAACAACAAACCATAGCAGTATAAATATATTCTAACTAGTGATGTGTTCAAGGGTTTCTGAGTGCTAAGAACCACTAATTTGAATTATGCAACACTGTACAATAATTGGTTCTACACCAAATATAACTTAGCTACAACATACATCACTGATAGCTTAAAAAAGTTTGAGAGGTTTTGCATTGAACTCATCTTCACTAGCATAATCTGAGAAGTCCTCCAAGTTTTATTATGGAAAGTCTTCAACAGTAACTAAGTTAACAGATTCTTTTAATTTCATATTTAAGAGATATTTGGCACGAATCTTACAATACAATGTCGTGTGATCAACCTTTTGGCAATAAAAACATTTGACTGAGTTCTTATTTTTATTGAACCGACCCTTCCAGCCCTTGCAAAATGGTGTTATATCAGGTTGTAAGTTAACCTCTACATCACCTATTTTTATTCTCTTTTCTTCTTCTAAAAGAGTTGCTACCATTTCATCTAATGATTTGGAAGAAAAATGACTCAGGGTAAAAACACTAGTATAAAATGAGAAATTAGTGACTAGGTGACTAAAAAAGTTAGTCACCATAGCTTTTCCAAGTGAAATACTACAAAAAATGAGCAATATTAAGTGATCGAACTAAAAACAACTAACATAAATCACTAATTTAGTCATAGGTGAAAATATGTGACTAGTTAATAAGTAATACAACTAAAAATGACTAACATGAATGAATAATTTAGTCTAAGAACAAAAATACAACTACCTAACAAGTACTACAATAATATTAATCATTTTTTTATGTTAGTCATCTTAATTGCGTCAAACAATCTAATCTTACAAGTGATAGGGGATTGAAAGGTTGTTAAAGATTGGTTGAAAGGTTATCCTTCCTTAAACACTTCTTCATCCTCACATGGTGTATAGGTGAGCCAACTTTGCACTATGTATCTCTAATAATTTGTAATTTTAAAAATATATTTTTTAGTAAAAAAAATATTTTATGTATTTTTTAAAAATCTATTTGTTGAATCTAATTCGATCTAGTTCTAATTTGAAATTAATTTAAAGAGAAATTTTAATTTTTAAGACTATAATATCAAATAAAAACTACTTTAATTTCATATTAACCGACCTACATCCATCTTAACCCCGGATCTATCAAGCGTTGAGGGGGTCCAATCTCTCGAGGTGCAAACTTTTTTTTTCTAGTGCAAAACTTGAGGAAATGTTTTCACCTCGAGAGATTGGATCCCTCTCGGAACTTGATAGTTATAGGGTTAATATGGATCTAGGTTGGTTATATAATACTATATAATATCTATATTTGTATTTGTGTCTCTTTGTTATTCCCTCTCTCTATCTCACCCACCAAACATACACACAATCTCTCTCCCTCTCTTCCCCATCTCTGTCTATCTCTCTCTTCCCCTTCTCTCCCTCTCTATCTATATCCTTCTCTCTATTCCCTCCCGCTCTCCTCTCTTCCTCACTCTCTCTTCATGACTCTCTTGTCACCCCCTCTCTCTCTCCACCTTTCTCCCTCTATGTTTTTCTTGTTCCCTCCCTCTCCTACCCCCTCCAATTCCATCTCTCTCCTCATCTCTATCTTCCTTCCTCTATATCCCTTATCTCCCACCTCCCTCTATCTCTCCCCCCCAAATCACTCTCTCTCTTTCATCCAACTCTATCACTATCTCCCCCCCACCCCACTATCCTTCTCCATCTCTCTCCCTTCCCCTCCTCTCCCTATCTCTATCCTCTCCTCTTATTTCTCTTCCCTCCTCTCCTCTCTCCCTCTCTCTCTCTTCATCTCCCCCTTCTCACTCCTCTCTTTGTCCATCTCTATCTATCTATGTCTTTGTTCTTTCCTCCCTCTCTCTCTCTTTCTCTCTCTCTCTCCTCTCTCTTCCTTCCTCTCGCTCCCTATCTCCCTCCTCACTCTCTCCCCCCCACCACTCTCTCTTTCTCTCTCTCTCTCTATCCTACAACTTTTTCACTGTCTCACTCCCTGTCTCAACCCCCTCCACAACTCTCTCTTAAATTTGATCACATTGTATTGTGTTTAAGAAATTATCTAAATTAGAAAAACTTAATTGGTTGTAAAATATTAAACCTATATTTTAGATCAATCATGTCAAAGAAAATAAAATAATGAAAAACTTTAAAAATTCATGCACTATATTTAATCACTTATAATTAGTCAATTTGCTTGCTCTCATCCCTTGGATCCTTAGCTATGATGGATCAATGTCAGTTCTATATATATATATATATAGAGAGAGAGAGAGAGAGAGAGAGAGAGAGAGAGAGAGAGAGAGAGAGATCCATCTTAGCTTAATTTTATTAAAACCTTATTTTAATTTCTATGGGAATATTTTTAGTAGTCATGAGGATAGAGGGTTTAGATATATCTCAAATTGTAACATTTTCCATTTTAGTTTCAATTAAAAAAATGTTGTAAAATTAAATTAAAATAAAATATTTTTACTATGAAATAAGTTATGGTTTTTTGGCATGTGGTATTGATAAGCCATGGTATTGGCCCAAGGTATTGTATCAAAGTGGATTTACAAGTTAATATCCATGGTAATGTGAGGGTGAATATCCATGGTTAACAATCTTGTCATATTGTTATAAAATATTTGATTGTGAAATAATTTATGTTTTTTAGGCATGTTGTATTGTTATAAAATATTTTGATTGTGAAATAATTTATGTTTTTTAGGCATGTGGTATTGATAATCCATAGTATTGACCCATGGTATTGTAACAAGGGCTATTTTTTACAAGTTAATAATATCTACCATAATGTGGGGGTGAATATTCGCGGTTAAGAATCTTGTCATATTTTTGTAAAGTATTTTAGTTGTGAAATAAGTTATGGTTTTTGGAATTGTAGTATTGATAAGCCATGGTATTGGCACATGGTATTTTTTTTTTTTAACAAGTTCCGATAGTGGATATATTACCAAAAGTTTTGATGGAGCAAGCTCCTATTACAATCGGCTGTAGCATAAAAAGAAACTAAGCAATGAGAAGGGAGCGCAGTCCCTTCTCCTATGCATGATTTCAAAACTTCATATATTTTTATGACTATTCTTAAGTACTACCTAACATACTGACCTACTAATAAAGCAAATTTATGTATCATGGATTCTCTGGGAATTTTTCATGGCTTGTAGACTGACTGCTCCTGAGATGGTCGTTTCTTCTTGTCATAGTTGACCGAGTTCTCTCCTTCATTGCTCATAGTGTTGTTTTTGTAGTATGTCACTGCTTCTTCTAAGTGCTTGCATTTAGTTTTTAGCGCCATGATCTCTTCTTTCTGCATTTCCATGTTCCTTTTCTGGTAACTATACTCCATTCTCATTTCAGATCTGATATCCTTATGTGACTCTTGTAGTCGATGGATCATAAATTTGTTCACTTTGCATGTTGGACATGCATCATTCCTCCTTGCCTTTTCAATGGGGTTGAATTCCATTTGATTTGTTTTCTTCTTCTTCCTCTTGTGATGCTTGCTATTCCTTATATTGTTGTGCTTCATGTGTCTTGTTTTGCCTGAGATATTCCTTCTTCTGTTGTTGTTGCCTGCCTGTCTTTTGTCTTGCACTTTACTGCTTGCTGTAGCTTGGCTATCCTAAGACAGTCAGAGAGAAGGGTTGTTGAGGAGGGGGGTTAAGAGGTGGGGATTGTTGTTTGTGGGGGAGTGCGGTTGGGAGCTGAGTATTTGCACAGCGAGGATGGGTGGAAATTTAGAGGAGCTGGCGGGACGCAGGATTCGTGGGCAGTGAAGAATAAACATGGAGGAGTTTAGGAAAGGTGGAGATGCTTGGAGCAGAACAGGGAACATGAGGAGCGATTCAAACATACAACTTTGCCTTGAACTAGAGTTGCATGATATGTTGCATTTCCAAATGTATTTGTAGAGGTTGGGGGCTGCCCAAAGCCTTTCTCCGATGGGATGGATTGCTGTGTGGTTCTTGTGACCAAGATCGTGATTGTCCTTGGTACCAAATCTAATGCGATTTTTTGAGCTGCTATGATGTTTCCTCTGAGTTCTTGTGACTTTCTGCTTGTCATTGCAGAGATATGCCTTTTGTTGATTTCTGATTGCTGCTTTTTTTTTAATTTCTTTTATGAGTGCGCTTTGTTCCTTGTTTTTGATAGAAATCATGCTTATAATCTTTTGATGGAGGTTATGGGACAGAGTTGTGATATTCCTCTTGGTTTTCCCAAATGCTCCCTTCATTTCTTTTCACTGTTTGATTAGCGAAATGGTCTGCCTATCGATTGTGGGTTCGCAAGACATGTCTGAAGATTACATCTCCAGAGCCTTCTAAATTCTTCCTAATTCTCCTATATATTCTATTCATGAACTCATTGCTTGGATTTTTGTGACGGGCCATTGCCTCTATTATTATGGCTGAGTCTCCTATTATAATAGGATCTTGTATCGCTTTTTTTTTTAATTCTTGTTCCCATTAATAGGCTGTAGGCTTCGGCCTTATTATTTGAGACTTCTCCAAGTCCCCATTCATATGTAACATTTTCTTTCCCATCCGGATCAAGAATAATTCCCCCTGCCCCTGCCTTTCCAGGATTATGTTTTGAGGCCCCATCAAAGTAGAGACAATGTCTTCTCTGATTATTTTTTTCCAAGTTGCGAGTTCCTCTTCATTCATTCTCATTTTCCAACTATTTTCTGAAGTTGTCCTCCTTTGTCCTTTTTGTCCATTGTTATTTATTATGGCTTTGTTGAGCCAATCTCGCTCTTCTTGTTGAAGAGTGTTATAGTCTGTTGATGTTGTTCCCTTGACATTGAGGATTTCAGAAGTTAATCCCCAAGTTTTTGAGAGGGTTTTCCCTATTCTTGGAGTTTGGTTTTTGAAGATGCACTTGTTTCTCGTCAACCAAATTTACCAACAAAGAACTACTAGGATGCATTTCCAGATCCTCTGTATAATGACTTTCTTCTTTTTTGTATATGGATAGGCCTTCTCCAAAGTTTGGAGAAAATCCGGCAAAGGCTTTTCAAAATTTATATTGATTTCAAGAGGGCTTATGAGCTTCTGCTAGCACTCTTTGGCAAAAATTCATTCTTGAAATAAATGTTGAATGGTTTCTTCAACCTGCAAGCACATTGGGCATCATGATGGGCCTTGGAAGCATTTATTTTTTAAGTTTTCACTGGTCAAGATCCTCCCTTTTAAGAGAGTCCATATAAACATTTTGATCTTAGGCAAGATTTTTGATTTCCAAGTTGTCTTCCAAAAATCCTAGTCTTGTTGATTTGGTTGTTCTTGTAGGATTTTGTATCCAGTCTTGACTGTGTATTTTCCACCACTTGGATCCCAGAGGAAGTCATCTTCCTCATCATAGTTTATTAGTGTTGCCCCTTTTAGAAGTTGCCTTAATTTGCTCCATTGCACCTCCGGATTTGCAGGGATTGTTAAGATTTTCCAATCTTGCCAATCTCTTTGGTTCCAAAGAGAGATTGAGTGGAGAGTATTTAGACCTTTTCCTATCATCCATTTTTTAAGGCCTTCAATTTCTAGTTGAGTCTTTAGTGATTCTTTTCCCATAATTCTATCCTCCCAAATTGATATTGTTTTTCCATTGCCAGGAATTTTAGAGATGTAGTTGCTCATTAAAGTAATTGTCTTTTTTACTAGCTTACAGGCTTGAGTACATTGTCTTGATGGGATATTTCCATTAAGCGGTCTTTTCCTAGAGCCGTCCATGTATTTTGAGATGAGTGTTTTTTTCCACCATCTCTCTTTTCCTCAGTCTCCATATTACTTTCATTCCCAGGGCTACATTCATGAGCCCAAGTAGCCAGATTGATAAGCCTCCTTGTTCATATGGTAAAACTACTTGCTCCCACCTAACCAAGCTGAATTTTTTGTTTTCTTGCTGCCCCCCCACCATACAAAGATTCTTAAGATTAACTCCATTTGTTTGTGGGCACTTTTTGGGGCCAAGATTATTGCATATTGGTATATAGGCAGTGCTGCTATGAGTGCTTTAATTAATATTACCCTTCCTGCCATATTTAGCCACATCATTCACCAGCTTTGGATTTTGTTTTTCATTTTTTCAATCTGTTTGGTCCATATTTATTCCTTCATGTTCTCTTTTGAGATAGGGAGTCCCAAGTAAAAGAAGTTAGTCCATTTTTCTTGTATGGGGATTTCTAGGATTTGTGAAATCCTTTGCACAATTCTGGGAGGGGTATTCCATCCATATATTTTGCATTTTGTGTTATTTAAGAGCCCACCTAAAACCTGTAAGAAATCATCCAATATTCTTTTGAACCTTCTTGCAATTATTGTTGATGCCCCTCCCAAAAACAAGGTGTCATTTGCAAAAAGAGAGTGGTTTATTGTCTTTACTCCTCTTGCTATTCTAATCCCGGTGATGTTTCTTTATTTTCTTTGATTTTCCAAGGCTCTGCTTAAAGTTTCTGCCATTATAATATATAGGAAGGGAGAGAGAGGGAATCCTTGTTGAGGCCTCTTGTGCTTTGAAAAAAATCACTGGGCCTTCCATTTATGAGAGGATCAATCCAAGGAGTGGAGATGTAAGCCTAGATGACTTCTGTTATTTCTCTTGAAAATCCAAGTTTCTTGAGGACTGCCATTAGATATGGGAGGCTGACCTTGTCAAATGCATTTGCCATATCCAATTTGATTATGATTCCTTTTTCTTTTCTTTGCATACTGGA
This sequence comes from Pinus tabuliformis, assembly GCA_031772625.1. Classification (NCBI taxonomy): domain Eukaryota; kingdom Viridiplantae; phylum Streptophyta; class Pinopsida; order Pinales; family Pinaceae; genus Pinus; species Pinus tabuliformis. The sequence continues at coordinate 151,720,232 of CM062812.1, forward strand.
ATGTACAACTTCCTGCACAATAATTACATTATCTATGATTTGCCTGTTGGGCACGAATCCTCCTTGATTTTCAAATATGATTATTGGAAGCACTTCCTTGATTCTATTTTCAATTATTTTTGTTATGATCTTATAAGAGGAGTTACAAAGAGAGATAGGACGAAATCTATTGAAAGTGGAGGGATTGGATTCTTTTGGGACTAAAGCGAGGTAGGAGGACTTTGTATTGCTTCTTATTTCATTTTTTTTTAAGACATTCTTCACCATTCTTACAAGTCCTTTCTAATTGTATTCCAATGGAATATGTAGAATGCTATTGTAAAACCATCTGGCCCTGGGGCTTTGTCTAGATGTAGGCTCCATATGGCCACCACTACCTCTTCTTCTGTTATCGCTTTGCACATTTATGTGTTTTGGTGATTTTTTATTTTTTTTGTATGTTGTAGGAAGTTTTCATACTCAACCATTTCTTCTTTAGCGGAAAGTAATTTTTTAAAGTGCTTGTGGGCTACTTTTTTTAGTTCCTCTACCCTTTGACCTCTTGACTGTCAGCTTGTATTTTTTCTATCTGAATTCTTGCTCTTCTTATCTTCATAGTATTATGGAAAAAGGAAGTGTTTTTATCCCGTGCCATAAGCCACAGGCTTCTAGATTTCAGTCTGGCCTCTTCTTCTTCTTTCATGTTTTCCATGTATATTTCCCAAAATATTTCCTTCTCTCTTAGATAATCCTGCTTGTCTTCTTCTTTGCTTTCTTTTTCAATTTGCATGCTATCCATTTTCTGTTGCAGCTCTTTTTTCCTTCTTCTTTTTTTTCATTTGCTCTTGCCCATTCCTTTAGCTTGGCTCTTAAATTTTTTAATTTTGTTTCCCAAATATATTGGGGTGATCCTAATACTCTTGGTGCCCATGCTTCCTTGATTAGTTCACTGATTTCTGTATTGTTGTCCCATATTGGGTTGTATCTAAATGGGAGTGGTCCTTGATTTTCAATTTTGCCCATCATTATTGCCACCGGTTTATGATCAGATGTCGTGATATGTAAATTTTTTTATTTAATATAGCTATGCACCGTTGCTATGTTTTCTTGAATCAAAATTCTATCCAGCCTTTCTTTAATGTTGTTTTTGCCACTCCTTTTTTGCTCCAGGTATATTTTCCATTGTTTGGGGGAATGTCTATTAAGTTGTGCTATTACATTATCTCTTCCAAAGCATCCCTGGATGGGTCTATGTGATATGTCCTTCCAAAATTTTCTTCTATACTTCTTACCAAATTTAAGTCTCCTCCTAGAATTATTTTCCCAGTTTGTGTTTATTTTAGTGCTTCCTTTATGGTGTCCCAGCATTGCTCTTTTTCCTTGTAATGGTTGGGGGCATATATGTTTATGACATTGTACTTCTCTTTTGTGCTTATTTGCATTTGCCTGTTTTTATCCAGTGCCGGTCTTTTTTTTGTTGTATCAATTCCCAGAGCCCTTTCTTCCATATTGTGCAGATTCCTCCCAATGCTCCTGTTGCCTGTATTGCTTCCCCTTCATAATTTTTGAATATTTTTAATTTCATGGCTATTTGTTTTGGTCTCCTGAATCATACGAATGTCTGGATTTTCTCTACCCATAATGTCGCTTGTGGCATTTTCTTTAAAGGATGATCCCATTCCTCGATAATTCCAGGAGACCACTATCATTATTTTCTTGTTGGGTGGTGCAAGGGACCTTTCCCTCTTTGTTGGATTTTATCATTGTTTCATGTGCTCCTTCCCAAGAAGGATTCCATTGGTTGCTGTGTTCCTAATGCCATTTCCTTTGCTGTCGCTTCATCCCTTAGTTCTTTGTTTGACTTTCTTCCTGCTTTTTTTTTATATTCTACATTTTGAAGTGTTTCCTTTGACTGATTTCTTGTTATAATTCTATCTACTGAGGGAGGGGGAGGAGATTGGGTGTTTGAGATCAGAGGGGATGATGGGGGGTTGAGAATATGGGGGGGGATCTGGATCTCGATTTGTGTTTGGCGGATGGGGGGGCTGATCCAAAAATGGATACTAAATCAAGAAGAAAAGGTATTACAGACTCGTGCAGGAATTCCTATATTATTTAGTGCAATGAATCGAAAAGATTGCAAATAATATAGAAAATGAACAACTATAAAACATAATAAACACACATCAACATAGTCAAAATAATGAAGGAGTTCACCAAACCCCCTGGCTATGTCTCCTCGTCCAAGCTTTCAGTGTCGACCTCTATATTATGTCTTTAAGAGCAGAATATTACAAGTGTGAGCTCAAACAGAGTCTCAACACAACAGTGACAAAAACAATAGGGATTTACTCAAAATCCTCAAGTCTACAAGAGTACACAACCACTTCCTCTTGCTCTCTATCTCTTGCTTTCTCTTGCTCCCTCTCTGTTGCCACCCTCTGCTCTGTGCCGCCATTGGATGGCTTTTAAGCCTATCAGCCCTGTCTATTCACCTTCCCTCTTCGGGCTCTCTGGCTCCTGGTCACTGTCCCTTCATCTCCTTCTTGAGCGTTTAAACAATCATTGTAAACGCTTGAATCAGCAAGGCCACCTGTTTGTAACGGAAAGGACCACTGGCGCGGGTGAAATCCCTGGGAATACGTTTCTCTGTTTACACAGAGAAATACACCAAAACAGTGAGAATTTCTGCCAAGCCGGACTTCAAATGATATTGAATCCAACCTATAATCCTATCGGGTCTGTTGTTGCATCGCTGTCGCAAGCCTACCATTGATCTGCCTTCAATCGGACGGTTCGCATCCAAACAGATTATCCAACTAGCTCGTGCCTTCTTCACCGTCCAATCCATGATCGCTAATCCAACGGCTGATGGTCATTTCGGGTGGCCCACTTGCATGGAGATTACCCACTTGAAAAAGTGGTTTTCTCTCTCCTGCGACGTGCTACGTGTTAGCCAGTGTATGGAATCGGGCAGAGCCTCTCCAATACTGCCTACCGCCTGAAGCCCACTCGAAATACCGCTTACCACGGAACTCAAATCCTTCACTGTTTTATTTCATAACTCCTTCGGGTCCACTTGTGTTAAGTCCTCCCTTTAGGAATCTGTGATGCGATATCCGCCATTGATCTATTTCGCCCATCCGACAGCTACGATGGAAGTGCTCGTCGTGAGTCTTAAGTTATGGGTCTCGATTCTTCTCCCTTGGTTCATTGCGATCCGATAAAGCGGCCATCGCATATCGCTTAAGCTTTCCATCATGTGTTAAGTCCTCCCTTTGGTTCCATGCGATGTGATATTGGTAGTTGATCTGGACCGTTGATCTACGTGCTCAATCAATGGTTCATGTTGTCTCACTTGTATTGTTATCACATTTTTCTTAAGGTTAAGGCCCCTTAACACTGCTTGGCTTTCTCTGATGCGATATGAATGCTTTATTGCTGTGATTTAACCCTAATTCTATTTTTTGTGGTTTTAAAATATTTGAAGACTTTTAAAAGGGTTGTTTAAGATCCATTTTGGATCACGCCTTCCCACTAAAAAGCTTTTGGACCACCAAAAGTTTTAGGCATCGATCAAGTGAGGATACAGTTCCCTCACTTGTCCAATTTCTATCCATCGTGCCTTGCTTGGATTTGAACCTTTGAGTCCCACTCTCAGGTACTCAACATCCCCTTGACGCATAGTTCTTACCTTCCTGTCTAGAACTGTGTCCTCCTGTAACTCATTGAGATACTCAGGCAACAAATCCCCAATAGAAGGCAACTGACTTTTCTCTTCAAGATCTTCAATCAATGAAGGTTCATACAATCTCGAGTTTTCTGTATTAACAACTGAATAAATCTGCATATAAGTTGGAAAATCAAGGCGAAAAGCATTTTCACCAATTTTATCAAGTATCTTGAAAGGTCCATACCTTATTGGTTTTAGCTACTTACCTTCACCTTGCATTCTGTCTTTGCTTATGTACAGCCAGAATTGATCACCAACTTGAAAACTATGCTCAACTCGATGCTTGTCATGTCTTGCCTTGTACATGGCTTGACTTCTTTCTAGCTGTTCCTGTACTGCCTAGTGAATTTCTTGGATTTGTTCAATAACTTGGTTGCTTTTTCCACATCACTGTGTCCATCAACTGCTATGTCTTTACCAAAGACAAAATCCAAGGGAGACTTTGGTATAAAACCAAAACAAGTCTCAAAAGGAGATATCTAAGTAGAAGAGTGCTTGGCACAGTTGTAAGCATGCTGCTCATAACACAAATGCTCATCCCAAAGCTTGGGATGCTTGCTGCAATAGCCTCTGAGAAACTGGATCACTGTCTTGTTGACCACTTCTGTTTGACCATCTGTTTGTGGATGAAATTTGTGCTCTTCTTCAACCCAGTGTCCATCAACTCCCATAGATTTGACCAAAACTTCCCAACAAATCGAGAATCCCGATCAGATACAATGGAAGTGGGTAACCCAAAATGAACCCATACATTCTGAAAGAACAAATCTGTTGTTTGTTCAGTTGTAACCTACTTGTTACATGGTATCAAAATACACATTTTACTGAACCTATCCACCATAACATACAAATAATCATGACCTTTCCTAGATTTTGGCAATCCCCCAACAAAATCCATGGAAACACTTTCCCAAGGACGAGAAGGAATTGGAAGTGGAGTGTACAAGCCTAATTTCCTATTATTGGGCTTGCTTATAGCACACATAGTACACCCTTTGATATACCTAGAAACCGTCTCATGCATTCTTGGCCAATAACAGAACCTTTGTAATTGTGCAACTATTTTACTTACACCAAAATGACCTGATATGAGAGAAGTATGTGCTTCTCGAATTATGTTAACTCTTTCAGTTTGTGGAATGCATAACTTTCCCAAATGATATAAGAGTTGGTCCTTTACATAATAATCCAATTCTTCTACTTGCTTGCCATGACTTAAAGTTGCATATACATCTTTAAAATCTACATCTTGAGCATATTGTTCAATGTAACTTTCATTTATTACTGAGTTATGCTTAAGTATAGTAGATGCATTTATGATTGGTCTTGATAACATGTCTGCAACCTTATTGTGTATGCCCTTCTTATATCTGATGACAAGATGAAATTGCTATAGAAAACCCATCCACCTATAATGTCTTGATTGCTACAATTTAGTTTGTGAGTGAAAATATTGAAGTGGTTGATGATCTGTATGTATGATTGTTTCTTTACCCATTAGGTAATGTTTCCACTTTTTCACTCTTTGTACTAATGCATTCAATTCTTTATCATATATGGGATAATTAACTACTGCAGAAGTAAATGTCTCGGAATGATAACATATGGGATTTCCGTGTTGCATCAACACTTCTCCCATGGCATAGTCACTGGCATTTGTCTCAATCTCAAATGGATGTTGAAGATCTCGCAGTGCTAGTACTGGTGTTGTACTGATTTTCTCTTTTAAGGTGTCGAAGGCTTTCTGTTGTTTAACTCCCCACTTAAACACCTGTTTCAATCATGTTAAAGCATGTAATGGAGCTGCAATCAAAGAAAAGTTAGCAATAAACTTTCTCCAATATTGTGCTACCCCTAGGAAACTCCTAACCTCTGTAGCAGACTTGGGTTTAGGCCAATTCACAATGAATTCAACCTTAGAGGGATTTACCTTCAATTCACCACCCCCTACAATATGACTCAAATAATTTAAAGATGTTCTACCAAATTCACATTTTGACAGTTTTACATAGATATTTTCTCTTTTTAAAACATCTAAAGTCTGCTTTACATGCTTTACATGGTATTCCCATGTCTTACTAAAAACAAGAATGTCATCTAAATAAACAATTACAAAATCATCAATAAATGGTCTAAGTACATCATTCATAACTCTCATAAATGTAGCAGGAGCATTAGTTAATCCAAAAGGCATAACCAGTCATTCATATAGTCCTTGCTTTGTCTTGAAAGCAGTCTTCCATGCATCCTGTTCTGCAACTCTGACCTGATGATGACCACTTTGCAAGTCTAACTTAGAAAAGTAAATTTCTTCTTTCAATTGATCTAATAAATCATCAATACAAGGAACAGGATAATGATTCTTGATCGTTATTTTATTTAGTGCTCTATAATCAATGCACATTCTCCACGAACCATCTTTCTTTCTCACCAGCACTATTGGAGATCCACGTGGTGATGTGCTTGGTTGTATAAACCCTTTATCGAGCAACTCTTGTACCTCCTTCTTTATCTATGCATTCTCTAAAGCTGAGAACCTGTACATTCCAATGTTAGGTAATGAAGCATCTTGCTACAAATAAATATCATGTACTATTTCTCGCTTGGGTGGTAGGCCTTTTGGTTCTTGAAACAGAACATCATACTCTAAAACAACTTTAGCTAAATCAGCTTTCTGTTTAGAATCACAACCTTCAAATGCATTGGATTTTTCAGGATCCTTTGCCTTTACAACCATTAGTAAGAATTGCTTACTTGAATTCACAATTCTTTTCATCTGCCCTAATTTTTATGAGAGAATAGTTATCTTTGAGTTTATGAGCTCTTACAATGTATTCTATTCCATTTTTAGTTACTTGATACTTATTCTCAGCGCTGTAGAAAATAGCTTTCCTATCATACAAGTATGGACTTCCCAATACAATACCACATATATCCAATGGAACTATATCTAACTCAACCTCATCTAAAAAATTTGATCCAATAACAAACCTAAGTTTACATTGTCTCGTTACTTGTAGCTTTGTTTTATCACACACCCAACGTAATGGATATGGCTTCTCATGAGGTTTTGTTTGTAGTCCCAACTTCTTTACAATTGCTTCAGAAATCAAATTTACTTGTGATCCACTATCAAACAAGTATCAATCTTACTGTGCTTGGAAATTACTCTAATATGAAAAAGCTCATTTCTTTCCCTCTCATTAATTTCATTAAAATTGTGCCGAATTACTTATGGATGCTTCAGAATATTTACCTTTAATACATGTGGCTGTAACTGTTGTTTCATCGCCTGAATCTGATCCCAAGTCTTGCTGAATAGCAGCAACATTCTTTTTCTTCTTACCACCGAACTTCTTAGGTTTCCGTTCTGGATGCAAAGACCAATAGTGTGCCTCATCGTGTCCTTCTTTCTTGCAATGAGTGCATGAAGGTTTATCCTTCTTTACAGTGTTTGCTTTCCTCTCCTTCCATTTCAGTTTCTTCTTTTCCTTGCTCTTGCTTATAGAATATTTAGATGATCCCCCAACCTCTGGGTTTACATTCTTACCTCTAGCTTCTAGATGTGTGGCTTGAACTGATACATCATCTAAGTTAGTGGGATTAAACATCAAAATAGTATGCTTTAAATAGCTATGAAGACCACCTATATACTTCAAAAAAGTCTTAGGTGAGTCTAATGATATACCTAGAGTTAAAGATCTCTTTCTGAATTCCTGAGTATAACTTTGTACACTTTGACCCTTCAACTGACGAAGAGTTTTCCAACTCATTATTGCCTGTTGCATGTAATCTAAAGGATAGAATTGTTTTTTGATAGCAGAAACAAATTCATTCCTAGTAGAAATGATTTTACCATGTTTTTGCAGATCAGCTTGTGTCTTTCCTTCCCACCATACTAGTGTAGTTCCTCCAAGTCGAAGGCTAGCCAACTGAGTCTTCTTCCTTTCTGAATCAACGTTCTGTACCTTGTAATATACATCAATTTGTCTTATCCAATTATCTAGCTTTTCTACATTGAGTTCTCCATCATAAATTGGCAAATCAAACTTCACATCTAATTTGATTAAGGAAGTTTTCTTCTTCTTCTTAGAAGAGCTAGAAGATGATGAGGATGACGAAGGTGATGGTGGAGGAGATGGTGGAGGAGGAATTTCCCCTTTCCCTTTGCCTTCTGGAGGGGCAACTAGAAAAGGTTCCTCTGCTCCTTTGTCTGGTTTAGGTGTTGAAGTGCTTTCACCTCGACCCTTCTTAAACTCCAAATACATCTCTTCCACCATAGCTTGGAGTGTCTTAAAACTTTCTATAAATTGATATTCTAATCGCAATGGAGCTTCTTCTGCCATTCTCCTCTGAGAATAGACTCTTCCAATCTCTAGAATAGCCTCAAAAGGTATGTTTTCTCCTCGGTAATAGCTTTATTTGGCACTCATCCTCTCATGATTATCTTTGTTTATGGATAAAAGTAGAGGAAATAACAACTAAAGTTGGGTAAAAGTAATCAGTAACAAATTAGACGAATCTAAGCAGGAAAAACTAATTTTTACTATCTTTATGTGTAGAAGACGCGAATTGGACTATAATTGTTCAATTGATAGAACAACATCATCTTATAAAGGAAAAATACGGCGTCAGAGGAAAAGTAGGATAGCGGAAGACTGGGCAGACTGATGTTATCTTATGACAGAATTAGATCGAGTATTGCGAAATCCTCAGGATCCCCTAATCCTAAGGATTTGCTTTTATCTATTTACTTTTGTAATTGTTATATATAAGGCTGAAAGGCAAACTGCACGACTAGTTCAGAAATTCACAATTTATAATTATTCTTTTGGACATATAATACTATTACTTTGGTGATGTTGTAACTCTGTTATTCGTTTTAATCATAATTATATTTTGAGTATCTCATAGTGGAGACTTTTGGCGACTCTCGGCCCAGTCAAGAGAAGATCTACTACTTCACTTGTGCTATAATCTTTTCTGTTTTATTCTTCACTGTTTGTTAATGTTGAGTTAATATCATTTCGACTATCGTGAGGATTGTCGATTCCAATTTGCTTTTTCTATTCATTCGAGATTCAGATTTAGTCATGTGTTACATATGAGTAATTCTTTTGGTTGAATTGGTTATGTTAGTTCCACTATTAGATCATTGATTCAGTCCAAGTAATGTTATCATAGATTTCAGAGATAGAAATGAGCGCTTTCCGCAATATAGTTATTTGTTGTTCATGTTAGAGTCGCTCTGGTCATCCCTCCGTCAAAGATCAAACCTCTTTTTGCATTTCATTTTTAGGTGTCTCACTTGATTCACTCAGTTGCATTCCGCTAGGAGCATGCCATAAATTTGACGGAAGGGCTTTGTCATTCATTCCCCTCATGTCTTGTACCTGCTTGGCTTAGGTCTTTTCATCAATGTTTGTTAAAGTCCATGACAGTAAATGTTTGATCTTTTAATGGGCAAAGACTCATGTCAATCATAGGTCTAGGGTTTTACAAATTGAGTCGTTAAAGTGTCTAATAATGCCAGCAGGCCAGAGGGAGGTTCTACATATGTTTTTTATCTCACGAATTTCATCATCATATGGATGGATTATGATTGTTCTTCAAAACTATGTTTTGAAGAAAAGTCAACATTTTGTCCTTAGTAATAATTTTCAAAAGTTTTTAGTTTTTGAAATATTTAGGCGCAGCCCTGGTCTCCTTTGCCAAATTCCATGTCAACTATCCCTGCAAACATTTGCCAAGAATTTCATTGTTTCAATCAAAAAATCAAAAGGGAAATTCAAAAACAGAGTGTATTAAAAAGTGCTAATGCCAAAACATTACAAAGTTGGGTTTTGGAGAGTCAAAAATCAAACCCATGTCTTTATAAAGAGTTTTTCATGAAGATCAAGGTCATTTGTATGCCAAGACCAAAGAGAAGCCATTTAAAGCAAATTTGTAGAGTTAGTGCGCGATTTGGGTGAAGTTGGAGGAAATTTGGCCGACGCGGTGCATAGAGCAGGTGGCACGGCGCACTGGGAGAAAATTTCCAGTGAAAAATTGAACGGGCGTGGCGCACTGGCAGAGCACGACGCGTTGGGTATGCAGCACGGCACACACACCTGAAACCCCGAAAACGTTTCAAATTTCTTCAAATTTCCATTTATTTGCGTGGATTCGCCAGGTAGGGTCGACATCTCAATGTTTTATCCAGTTTTGTGATAAGGGATGGTGGTTTATGAATGCAAATGATTGAAACAAAAATCTAAACCCTACTTCAAACGTGCCTCAAAGGAAAATTTGTTGTGGGTGTCAAAATCAGTGTTTTGCTACCAAAGTTGTCACTTCTTCTTCCTATTCTTCCCTTGTATTTATCATTCCATAATTTCCTACCCCCCTAAGCTCATCAATCCCTTCTCCTAAATGCTCTGTCCCAAATTCTCCAACCTCACACCTCAAACCCTATACAACAATTCCAAACCCTAAACCCTATTCCCATACATAAATCCCTCAAACCCTCTCCCATATTTCCCTAACAAATTTCTCCCAATAATTCCCATTCCTCACTATTATTTCCCCTTCCTAAAAGTCCCTGTTTCATTTGTTGTTTCTCTTTGGTGGCAGACTTTGCACACAAAAGAGCAGTTTTCATACACCAGCATCTTCATCTTCAAGGCAGTTTGAAAAACAACAGTCATGGCATCTGAGCATTCATCAGAATATGAAGTGGAAACTCAAAGTGACTCACCCTTGGAAGAACAGGCACCCCGGAGGCCTCATAAAAGTGGCAAACATGTAAGAGAAGAACCAATCACCCTTACAGAATTGCAAGCCTGCCCACTTACTATGTTTTGTTTCCAGCATCAATCATGCTATGAGTTTTGTCAAAAGGTGGCTAGTGTTCAATTTCATCATGAGTTGGCTCGTCTATTCGTGCTGCACTTACATGGAGATCAAGCTATCTTAGCCGGTGTCACCTTCACTCTTACACCAGAATCTGTCTCATTAGCAACCGACATACCGAACATTGGAGAACCATGGCACAAGAAACAGAAGATTGACTGGCAGCATTATGAGCCATACATTAAAACCGGTTTCTTGAGGCAGCTCAAGAGAGTGTTCCCATTCTGATATCTGAAAGATGAATATGCTCCACTAATGAAATTGATCATGAAATATTTCAGCTGTGAGGGACGGTTCTCTTGTCTCTATGTTTATCACATCAGGTTGCTCATGCATTTCACTAGGGTAAGGAGGATGAACATTCCGTATTTCTTTTGCCAGAACATAGAGACGATGATACCCTTGTGCGCACAAAACACCTCAGTAGCAACTTAACAATGTTTATCATTTTGCTCTTATTAAGATTTTGGTGGTTCATCAACTTGGATTACAAGGCATCACTTGGGATGATTTCATCTCTCGTGAATTCTTCAGAGCTTCACAGGGATTATCAGAGGTTAAGCATGAAGGTCAACCTTCTCATCAATATGAGCGCCATGAGACCGCTAGTGTGCCAGTATTCATCACATATCAGAGAGGCACCAGACATTTGTTTGCAGCGGCAAAGCCAGTGTTATCTCCACCCGAGGTAGAAGGGGCCTCGCTTCCTCCATCAGCATTACAGGTACAGGACAAAGGCAAGAGGCCAATGCGGGATGAGGGGCCTTCAGGTGAGGCTTCAGGTGAAAGAGAAACCGACTTCATTCTCATTCATGATGATGATACAGATACAGGCTCACAAAGTGCTAAGCTTAGGGAGATCATCCAAGAGCAGCAAATAGAGATCCAAGCCTTATCCCTTGACTTGGAGAGAGCTAAGTGGACCATGAAGTACTTGGAGCAGAGAAACAAACAGCTTGAGGATCAGCAAGCAATCATGGAGTTACAAAACATTCGCGAGCATCGCCAAGCTGCACAAAGGAGAAGAATTGAGCTCACATCATTGGAGCAAGAGATTAATGATGATCGGGAGGCATGGCTCGAGAGAGTCAACATTCACTTGGAGGGACTGCTGGACAAGGCCGATAAGGACCTTGCATTGCTGAGACACATGGCTTTTCACTACATGGCACGGAACAAGGTATGCAAGGCACGAATCAGGAATTTAAAGGCAAAATTGAGGAAGGCAATAAGGAAGAAAAAGAGGCAAAGGGAGCTTGATCATCTTCAGATATTGGTTGAAGCCTCATTAGCCCAGCATAACACTTAATGAAGAAGCTCCAGCCCAAATTTCAAGAAATTTGGGGCATTTTTGGCATTTTGGCAAATTTTTGTGCAAAAAACAGGGTTTTTCTCCCTGTGCGCCGCACCACGTGGCGCGCGCTTTTGATAGAAAGCTCAAAATGGAAAAAAATTTATATTTTTGGATTTTTCATGAAAAATCATGACTATTGGTGCATGGCCAAGAATTTTGAGAAAGTTTTGAGTCCCCAGGAGGTCAAAAACACTAAAAAAATGACCTCACTGCCCCTATTTTGACACACAGGAAGCAGTCTTGGGAGATTGAATTTTTGGAGGAGAAAATGGGCACCAAATTCAGAAATTCCTCTTGGGTTTGAAAGTAGACAGGCAGGAATTTCTAACAAGCACACTTGGGCTCAATTTGGACTTCCGGAAGTGCCTCAAACTCAGCCTCAAAGTGGCGCAATGCACAGAGAAATTGGCGCGGCGCACAGAGGATTTTTGCTCAATTTTTCACCTTCCAGCTCAGAAATTCGGCCAGTTTGACTAGTTTTGCTTTGTGATGTAATTTTTTATCTATCTTGATGTAATTGGATAAACATGATGTAATTTTGGCACTTATTTACTTGTTCTAGAGGATTCATTCACTAAAAAGTGAAAATTTAATGAATGAATCAGTTTCCTACCTTATAGTGGCAAGTTGTTTTGATTGCCTAGATTTTAGTGCTTTGTTTAGAATTGGTTGAAACAACTCCTAGAATGATGAGCTCGACCCCTAGAGGCAAGGGAATGGGTTGGGCTAGTCTATATCATGTAATTTCTAAGTCATTTTCAGGGTTGGACACTTGGGATTGCTTTTGCATATCATTGTACATTCTATCTCTGCAATTTTGGCTAAGGAAAGACCAGGGTTTTGCAGCACAGTTTGGGATCCATGTGGCTTTATGTTTTGATGGTGTGCTTCTCTGAGTAATTGTAAGTTCATTAGTGTTATGTATATCATTTTCCTCTCTTTTCTTCTGAATTTGAACAAATGAGTGATTAAGGTGGAATCCATTAGCTGTTATGCTCTGCCTTTGAATTTGTTTAAATTTCCATGTTTTCATCTGTTTAAGGAGAATTCTTGAGACTCTCTTGCTCTCCTTAGCTCCTCACCAGTCCGATCTATTCATTCACTCAATTTAAAGCATCAAAATGATTGCCTTCCTTGCCCCAATCAGAACTCTGCAGAAACTGTGCCTCATCCCCGAGCCCAATTTGCCTTTCCCTGTTTCCAACACAAAACCCCCAAAAAACTCAAAACAAACCCTTGTACTTTATACCTAGCCTAAAATTAGCTTTTATTTCAGTCATCTCGAGCCCCATCGCTTGTCTTTTGCTGAGATCGACCCGGAGAGAGCCCTCTCCTATCCTTGTAGGGCTAGCTACGAGGCTGAGCGTGGTTTGATGTGGACCTAGAACCTTGTCTTTTCAACCTGAGACAAATCTAGGCTCTAACAGTTCAGATATCATTTGTTGTTCTATTATCAGTTGTTGTTCAATTAGGATTTGATGTTCAATTATCATTTGATGTTCAATTTCTGTAGTTCACTTTAATGATTGAGTGAGTTAGTTTCAATTCCATATAAGACTGCCAAGTGTGATTCTTTACAATTGTATTCAAAATCCTTTACTTTCATAATAGGTTAAGTAGAATTGCAAAGTATGTTATTAATTTATTTTAGAGTTACTTCTTTCAAAATTGTTTGGATTGAGTTTGAAGCGATAGTCATTAGCAATTGCAACGATTTATTATTAGTTAACCTCTGAATTCACTGCATATATAGTGTTGACACTCTTGAAATAAAGACTTTCCTTGAGTTGAAAATTAATGTAGGAATTAAGATTGCCTGTAAAAAGACATCTTAGTGCACCAACACCCTCACCATTTTTATCTTGCTTCCTCAGTGTTTGATTATGGGCATAACAGAAGCCTTCCTTGAGGTGGGAAAATCAGAATTCTTTTATAATCAGGCCCCTAAAAGCATGCAGAGCATAGGAACTGCATTGGTTGCAAGCACTACCAGGATTGGGAGTTTTCTCAGTAGTTTTCTTCTAACTGTTACGACTAAGATCATTGGAAGAAAGGGCCACGCCAATTGGGTTTCGGACAATCTTAATGCATCTCGTCTTTACTACTATTATGCCCTGTTAGTTGTTCTTAACATTTTAAATCTGGTTTTCTTCCTCGTTTTCTCTCGGTTTTATGTTTACAAGAGAGAAACCAATGAGGCATTTGTCAATCACAGTCATGGCCATGAAGGTGCAGTAATGGTGAAATCTATTTTCCCAGCCCCGAATACCAAAGCCCGTGCATGTGAAAACAAGCAATAGAGTATGGAGATGTTGATGCTAACCAATCAAGGTAAATAGATACACTCGGACGCTCATCAATCTTTGTATCTATTATGTATTCATATATTTCAATTACCATAAAAGAGATGTCTGCTTGCATTCATCCATCAGTCTGGGTTTGTTTTGACATTATGATATTTGTCATTATGGTTACATGTTTAATGTTGGCCAGTTTCCAGAGTATCCAATCTTCACACTTCGTCATGAATATTAGGGATTAGGCCAAGTCTTTTTCCTTGCAGTGTCCTATTTTTTGACAACTACTAATTTGAATTTTGTCAGAAGTGATGTGATGTACGTGGAATAATCATTAGGCTTCCTTTGAATATGTTGTTGAATGCTTATTTTAATAGTAATCGATAATGGAAGTTTATTGTTGTTTTTCTACATTTGCATTATCCGTAACTGATGGTTTTATGGCATTAAAAATCCTTCCTCTTTTACCCACCTCTCTCCCAACTAAGAATAAGGAAGGAAGCACATCAAATATAGGGAATCCCTCTTCTGTCTTCCTTCCTTTCAATCAATCTCTATGTGAGCCTTTGCTTCTACAGGAACCTCCACCTTTGTTTTTGATCGTGGGATTGGAGAAACTTGTAATGGTAAAGCCACTAACAGATCTATAACGAGCTATGCAGGCTATGAAGTTAGTCCATAAAGTTGTTGGTCCTAAAGCAATTGGTTTTGCTTGGGCAACTGGATCATACACTGATGGTACTTTAGCTACCTTTGCGTCATTCAGCTACCCTTGCCTTTGCAAGTGAGTTCTTACCATTTAGGAGAGCAGGTAAGTCTCAACAACATAATCTATGGCTACCCCAAGTTTTGCCTCTTACGCTTCTGGGTCAACTTCTACTGGGTAAAAAGCAACTTCCTTTGGAACGGGAAGAAATGCTACTGAGGATACTTGCCGACTAGACCCTCTTGGCCATTGGTCCACTTACTTCTCTTATTGTTTGTATGTCGTTGCTAAAAGATGTTTTGTCTATCGCTACTGTTTGGGCTAAAAGCAAAAGCTAGATTTATAGCTCGATCAAAATAGGTCTACTAAAGACCTCTGCGTTGGCTTCACTCGCCACTTGCATCGCCCCATCACTCGCCACTTGCAACCTCATACTTGCCACTTCACTTGTATCACAGGCACATGGGCAGTACATGCAATAGCCATGTGGAATGTGGTCTAGTTGCATGTAGTGTGTGTGTCATTTGACATATATATTACTAAGAAACTAAATAACCCAAACATTTAATGCAAATGCGCTAATGCTAGCATTAATTTAGTATTTCAAAATGCGAAAGAAACAAATAAAAATGCGAAAGAAATAAATGAATATAACATATGGTTATGGCCTCCATGTCTTGGGAAGAGGCCAAATAATGTAGGAATTTACAAGGTAAGTTCCTCAGATAGAACACCAAAGGACACCACTCACAAACAAATCATAGATCAATACACCAGTATTGTTGACATGGTTAAAACCCTCAAAGAGGGAAACAGTCCATGACCTGAGCCAACGCAACCACTTGAGGCAATTTATTAATAAAAAAATCAAAATTTACATAAGCTTCTCTCATGAACATTTTCTCTACAAATGACCCTCCATGCTCTTTAAATAGAGATCATGGACCAATCAGGTGTTAAGCCACGGATCAAGTGTCGGTAATACCGAGGAGAGAATGAACTGTCGGATCACTACATATCGTGACCATCAGATTGTAAGTTACAAAAGTACATAGTAAAGAAACACACTTTACCTAACTCTACACTAGACCAAGTTATACTTAACTATTTCCTATGTGTCGGAATATCCTAACATCCCCCCTTAAGAAAAACTTGGGATAGGATTGAAGGATGTACAAATATGACACAATAAGAGAAGGAAGGAGGCATTAGAACCTATCCCCCCTTAGTGACAACTTCCTGAACTCCAGCCATAAATCAAATTTTAGTAAACTTCGCCTCTGTGAGAGCCTTTGTAAAGATGTTTGCAACTTGATCATCTGTTGAACAATATTGCACTTCAAGAACATGGTCATGAATGAGCTTTCTGATGAAGTGCATGTGCAGTTCAATGTGTTTGTTGCGCTGATGTTGGACTGGATCTTTGCATAGTTGAATGGAACTTTGATTATCACACCAAAGTGAAGTTGGATGTTACTGCTGAAAGCCAAACTCTAACAGGATCTGACGAAGCCACAGGGCTTCCTTACTAGCTTCTACGGCACCACAATACTCTGCTTCTGCTGAAGAAAGAGAAATGACACTTTGTTTCTTGCAAGCCCATGTAATAGGTCCTGAACCAAGAGTGAACACATAACCTACAATAGACTTTCGATCATTAGGGTCACCAGCCCAATCAGAATCAGCGAAACCAACCAATAGAGGAGATGCTTCTGCACTGTAACGAATCCCAAACTGAATTGTACCTCAAACATAACGAAGTATTCTTTTAGCTACTTTTCAATGACTTTCATGTGGGTTTTGCATAAACCAAGCAATAAGGCCAACAACAAAGGAAAGGTCAAGATGAGTATGGGTCAAATACAAAAGTTTTCCTACAAGTTGATGGTATAAGGTAGCATTAACTTCAAGGGAAGTACAAGTGACTGAAAGTTTGGCTGCAGACTGAAAGGGAGAAGGGGTTGGCTTACAGTCTTCCATGTGAAAATGGTGTAGGGAGAAGGGGTTGGCTTACAGTCTTCCATGTGAAAATGGTGTAGAATATAACAGGCATACTTGGACTGGGAAAGGGAAATACCTTCCTTGGATTGCAAGACTTGAAGACCAAGAAAATAATGCAAGTGTCCTAAGTTTGTCATTTCAAACTTCTTTTTAAGGCCGGACTTCACATGGTTTATAAGGTTGGGATCACTACCAGTAAGGATAAGATCATCAACATAAAGAACAAGAATGGTAAGAGACTTTCCCACTTTCTTGGTGTAGACAGTATTATCAGAATGACACCTAGAAAATCCAGTTTCTAAAAGAAAGCTATCCATTTTGGCATACCAAGCCCGAGGAGCTTGCTTGAGACCATAAAGGGATTCCTTAAGCCGATATACAAGGCTGGAGTTTGTTTGTATAAAGCAAGTAAGTTGTTCCATATAGATTTCTTCATGCAAGTCCCCATGCAAGAAGGCAGATTTAACATCCATCTGATGGACTTCCCATTTGAAAGAGGCAGCAAGGGAAATAACAAGGCGGATAGAGTTCACTTTGGCAACAGGGGAGAAGATTTCAATATAGTCAATGCCTTCAACTTGTGAAAAACCTTAGCAACATGATGATCTTTATGTTTATCAACTTTTCCATCTGGTCCATACTTGGTTCTATAAACCCATTTGCATCTAACAAGTTTTCGTCCCTTTGGTAGAGGAACAAGATCCCATGTATCATTTGCCAATAATTAACGATATTCTTCATTCATAGTTGCATCCCAATCTGGATGGCCTGAAGCTTCTGCAAAGGTGTCAGGATCATAATTCACTGAAGCTTGAGCTAGTAAAGAAGAGGCTCTATCGAACTGAGAATGTGTACGTCGTTGATCTGTAGGATCACCGGCAAGAGCACCTGCTGCATCCCGAGTAGCACAGACCCATTTTGGAAGCTGAGGAGCTGAAGGAGGATCTTGAGAAGGTCAGGGAGGATTGTCATCCTCGGTTCATCATCTAAAGAAGAAATATTTTCAAAAGTAGAAGAGATAGAGAGAGGCGGCACATCCACCGAACTAGGCTCGTAGGCTGATATATTTTCAGCAAACTTTACATCTCTTCTAATGATAACATTTTTGGACTTAAGTGGAATAAGTCTATATTCTTTGACATCTTCAGAATATCCAACAAAAATACATTTTTCACTCTTAGGTTCTAACACTTTATGTTTCTCATCTGGAATATGGGCCCATGCTTCACTTCCAAAAACACGAAGGTGACTTACATCTGGTTTAATTGAACTCCATGCTTCTTCTGGAGTGATATTCTTTAAAACCTTAGTAGGAGTGCGATTTATTATGTAATTTTCACAGTTAATTGCTTCTGCCCAAAAATTAAGACTAAGTCCTTTAGATTGAAGCATACAATTAGCCATTTCCTTTAAGGTGCGATTCTTCCTTTCAACTACACCATTTTGTTGTGGAGTATATGGAACAGTATGTTGCCTTTGAATTCAATTCTCAGTGCAAAAATTGATGAATTTGTTGTTAACATATTCTCCGCCATTATCAGATCTTAGCTTAAGAATTTGATGTCCATATTGTTTTTCAACAAAGGCCTTTGTAGTGGCCAATCTAGGGTGCTAGATTAGACTAGATTTATTATCAACCAAGGTAGGTAAAATTAGAGGCACGTGTCTAAAGTCTATAGACCTAAAAGGATCTCGTCTACCTAACTAAGTGTTTACTGTGACAGGCTACAGCACTCCTTTACAGGAGGCTAAAATATGTTTCCTCTCACACTTTAGCACTCAGATCATCTAGTTTATCTAACTGTTCTAAAGAAACAGCGTGTTGCTAGGCTGAGTTTTCAACCCTCTTACAAGGATATTATCCACAAAATCTCTTTCCAGCTAACACACTAAGCATTCATGAAAATCAAAAGCTCTTTTAAGCACACTGAAATTTTAAATGCATGAAAACAGAGTCCACAGGGATACTTCGAAATCTAATGATCGATCAAATCTTTTACAAGATATTATTCAATGATCCGGCAATCGAATTCTCAAGCTATCACCATGAATATTATTTGCAAGAACTTATAATCAAATAGATAAACTCACAGACATGGAAATAACATTAAACACTATGCACACTATTCAAATTCAAAACGCTATGGAAATGAAAATAAAAGTATACCAATTCCACGTAGGGCCCGTCCACGCTTCACTGGCACACTTAAGAAACTTCAAGGGATGAGAATATTAACGCATAAGCACTGTAATGGTAAAATGATGACTGTAATTAAGTTCTGAAGATTGAAATCACATACAAGAGCTGCGTTCTGGAACAATACACAGAGATAATAATAATCGTTTTTGAGAACAATACAATACGCAGTCTTTATCTGCTTGTCTCCTATCTAAATCGAATGTACATACATTAAGCAGATGTTTATGCTTTTACAAAAGAGTGATTTTTTTCCTTTCTAATCTAAACCGATTTCCAAAAGCAAAACAAAATCAGTTTGGGAAACCATGGCTTTTTGTTGCCTTTGTGACCAAAAAGGCTGGGTTTGACCAGCATTGAACGCATATCCAGGAGCGTTACATTTGCTGTTGAATCGATTTTTCACCATGCATGTACATTCCAGATCACGTTCATATCCATTGCTTTGACTTGTCTGTCATGCCACATGTCACATCATAAACCATTTACAGGAAGTCATGACATCCTATAATCTTTTTGTTGAAAATTCCTAATTTTTAACATAAAAATTCACAAATTAACTTTAATGTAAACTAACAACTATAATGCTATTGATTAATCAATTTCGATGGATATGAGGGGTTTATGGAGAAAAAGATAGACAAATGATGGATTTCTAGAAGAAAAGGATGGCAATGAAATGGTACCAACATCTCCCCCAAGCTCAATGATTTAGCATGTCCTCATGCTAATCCTGATGTACTCCCTTTATACTCTGTTCCTGCCTGTGCCTCTGCTGCTTGTAACAATGCATCTATATTCTTCTGAGCTTGGGCATCCTTCTGAATGTGGAGCTCATGTTTCAAATTCTTGTATTTCTCTTTGAGAGCTTTCTTTTGAGTATACCATTTGGTTGCCCACTTGCAAATGTCGGTTTGTTCAGCCTTGAGTTCTTTGATTTGCTCCTTCAGCTTCTCATTTTTCTGCTGAGTCTCCTTGCTCTGAGCTCTCAACATTTCATTCTCCTTCTTGATGACCTTCTCTAGCATGTTGGCCTCCATCAGTTCTTCTTTTAACTTTTCAATTTGTTTTTCTAACCTCCTTTGTTTCTTGTTTGCAGGTGGTGACTCTTTCCCTTATTTGTTGTTGCTCTCAACTTCCATTTCGGCTTCCGGTCCAAGCTGTGAATGAGCACTGCTCTCAATGTCCATCAGTGCATGTGCATTTGACTCTGGTTGATCTTCTTGTGTCTGGGTCTTTTGTATTCTCCTGGATCTTCTTGTATATGTAGTGAAAATCTTGTCGTGTTCAATTTTCTGGGCAGCTGCTTGCCTCATCTTTCTCGTCCTTACACTACTTCTGGGTGGAGGGACCTTGCTTGTCTTGCGCAGAGCGATTTCCTCATCAATGTCAAGCATAAATCCTGAGTGCTCTTGTTGTTCCTGTTCATCTTCTCCATCTTTAATTTGATTGGCAACCAGAAATTCCTTCCATGTTTTTCCCCTCCTCTGCACTTCAAATTCAATTAGAATTTTAATTAACCCAAAATGATATAAGCTTTTATCCTCATTACCCTTTTTCTTTTGAATAGTTTTTTACATCTTAGTCAAGCTCTATAAGAGGAAATAGGGTAGACTAATGGTGCATTGCCCTTTTAGGTGCAACAGGAGTTTGATGTGATATAAATAGACTATGCTGTAACGACCCTCACACGTAACAAATTTTTGAATAATATACACCATTTCATCCCATGGGTGCATCAACCAGCTCCTAGGGACACCCTTTTTCCAGTTAACAGATGAAACCCTCGACCTAGACATGAATTGGGTCCATGATTTTTCCTTGAATTGTTTTGTTTTGAAATATTTTTCTCCTTCTGGGATGATCCCCAAGGATTGTGCTATGGTGTCTTCTGAAATCCTAATAGAGAAGTTGCCTATCAATGCTTTCTCTCCATTAAATGTAAAGGCAAACTGCTTAGTTACTTCTTCATTGTTCCCATTAAACTTCTCCAAGAAGGGTAGCCATTGCTTTTCCCTTAAAATTGTGATACAGTCATCATGATACTGGGAACTATCAAATGTATTAGGCTCTACTCTATTAGTCATTTTGACAAAGAAACTCTTGTTCTAACCCTCCTCGTTTATGCTTAATAATTCAACAAGGGTCTCTTGATTTGTTACCTCTGTTTTTCGCTCCACTCAACCGACCTAGTAGCGCCCTCTGTTCTCAGGGTCAGCTTCTTCAATGGCTTACGCAGCGACCGGATGAATGTCCTTGGATTATGGCGGAGGTGGAAACTCGTGAGCCCAATTACTATGCTCTCCCTTCGTAGCACCTGCTATTCTCGGCCTTCTTTGAAATCACAGCGTTTGAATTACTAGTATGAAACGCCCTTTTTACAAACTGAGAATGAAATGGAACTTTAACAACTGACTTGACCCGATTCACTATAATGATAATGATAGAGCGTATTCATATTACAAAGACAGAGGAGTAGTTGTACTGGGTTGTATAGGTACCATCATGAGAACGTCGTAAGCATATATGGAGTGTTGGAGTGATGATAACGGATAGTTGTTTGCATGAGTCGACTTGGGTCAAACGATCATGTTATAACTTGGCCGATTCAAAAAAACAATGAATGAAATCGTTGAACACTTGGCTCTCCAATGATTCACCACCTGTCCCTTTCTCATTGGTACTTGGCCGATTAGGAGAATGTTGGACCGATAATAAGGTTGGATGGCCGATTCAAGAATAAGGAGTTAATAATAAGGTTTGAAGGGTGGTGTAGGAGAAGATTTAAAAATCGTAGGAGTGTGGTGATAGGCTAGAGTGTGTTGGGAAATGATAGTAGTTAGGAATATGACAAGGTTGATGGGTATAGAGGTGTTTTTGAAATTGATCATAAGCAACCATAGTCATCACATTTAACACTAAAATAATCCAAGAATTTAAATGTTAAAAATAAAAATTACAACAATACATTACACTTTATTGGTTGATCAAGAGTTGAGTTGGCATGCATAGGTAGGACCGATCTTTATTGTTCAGATATGACTAATCTTCACTGTCCATAACAGGTCCCTTCTGAGATGAATTTGGATATAATAGGTCCCTCTGAGATCTGGAGAATGTTTGTGCAGCTTCTTTGAAATCTGGAAAAGAACTATGTGTGTGTAGCTTTCTTGATTCTTTGGTGTTGATGGAGCCTCGGTGATAAGCAACCTTTGAAATTCTGTTGAAACCTTGTTGAAGCTTTGCTGAAGTAGCTTGAAATAGCAGTCTTTAACAGGTCCCTTTGATGTTTGTTGAACAGGTCCCTCTAATGTTGGTGTTGGTAACATAGTCTTCTGAACAGGTCCCACTGCATATTGCTTGAACAGGTCCCTCTAATTAGAACAAAGACAAAAACAACTTCTTTATTGAAATACTGAAGTGCTGAAACAAACTCTTTGAGAATTTACAATGAGGAGATGAGATAAGGAAAACAAAAATGTATGTGCTGATGCTTCTCCCCCACTAAAGCTTTGACTTGTCCTCAAGTCATTATTGAATCTATGAATCAAACAGGAAACAAATAAAACAAAGAATTCTTACCAGCCAAAGAATTGGTTTTCAAGTAAGAATTCTGGGTTAGAGTGTGCCAGAGTCTGGTTTTCACATCTAAACCATTTAAATTATATATATATATATATATATATATATATTATTTTATTTTTTAAATTGAAATGAAATGAACTAAGGTAGAGATATCACAGCGGAAGGTTGCAATATCTCAACCTCCCTTTACTGAGATACAGTTTGAAGAAAATCCTCCTTGCTGATGGGCTTATGGTAAAGTTTCAACCGATGGCCATTGGCAAGAAAGGGGTGGCCTTCTCCATTAATGGTAATAAGCTTGACTGATCCATTTTCATAAACTTGAACTATTTCATATGGGCCCATCCAATGTGTGGTAAATTTGGCTTTATGTTCTCTGAATTTAGATTCATAGAGTAAAGCCCAGTCTCCTTCTTTGAACTGTTTCTTCTTGATGTGTGCATCATGCCACTGCTTCCTTTGTTTCTGCATTAGAAGTGTTGTCTCCTCTGCTTGCTGCCTCATTTCATCTAGTTGGTTCAATTGCTGAATCCTCTCTTGTTGGGCTTCATTGAGATCAATTCCTAAATCTGCAGCCATCTTATAAGTGTGTATTTGAAATTCAAGAGGAAGCATTACCTCTTTGCCATACACCAACTGATATGCTGTAAATCTTGTAGTGTTCTTCCACGTGATTCTGTAAGCCCAGAGTGCATCTTTGAGCTTCTCTTCCCAATTCTTTTTGTTCATTGCTACGGTCTTAGTGATAATTCCTTCCAAAGTTGTATTTGTGGATTCCACCTAGCCATTGGCCTGTGGATGGTAAGGTGTACTTTTTCTGTGCTTGATTTGATATTTTTCTGTGATGTCTTTAACTAGCCTTGAAGTAAACTGAGTACCTTGATCTGTCACTATCTCCCTTGGTACTCCATACCTTAAAAAAATTTCTTCAAAAAGGAAGTTTACCACTGTTTGTTCAGTTGCTCGGACTAGTGTCTTGGCTTCAGCCCATTTTGTTACGTAATCAGTACATACTAGGATGTACTTTTTACCTTTAGAAGTTGGATTGATGGGTCCTATGAAATCGAGAGCCCATTTTTCAAATGGATCTAAGTGTACTTGAGGCTGAAATGGCATTTCATCTGTAGCTATTGGCCTACCCATTCTTTGACAGCTATCACAACTCTTCACATACTTCTTGGAATCCTTAAAAATAGATGGCCAGTAGTATCCAAGACTAAGAATCTTGAATGTTGTTCTTTTAGCTGCAAAAAGCCCACCACACGGTTCATCATGGCAAGATTTTAAAATATCAATTATTTCATCATTTCTTACACATCGTCTAATAATCATATCATAACCAGTGTAAAATAAATCTCCATTAACCCATGAGTATCGAGCACTTTGTTTGATTAGCCTCTTCTTTTCCTTTGGAGTAAAATATGGAGGTGTTCTTCCTGTGGAAAAATAGTTGGCCAAGTCAGCATACCAAGGATTCACTATTGAAATTGCAAATAAATTTTCATTTGGAAAAGAATCTTCAACTGGAACAACCTCACCTGGATTTTGCAGTCTAGAAAGAAAATCTGCCACCTGATTCTCTTTACCTGGTCTATCTAACACTGTGATATTAAATTCCTGTAATAATAACAACCATCTGGTAACTCTGCCATTAGTTACTAGTTTATTCATTAAATACTTAATGGCAGAATGGTCAATATGTACAAAAACCTCATAACCAGTTATATAATGTCGGAATTTATTCGCAGCATGTATGATTACAAGCATTTCTTTTTCAGTGACTGTGTAGTTTAGTTGTGCAGGTGTTAGATTTTTGCTAATGAAATAGATGGCATAATAAAAAGACTCCTCTTTTTGGCCTAGTGAGGCACCTACTGCAGTATCAGATGCATCTGTAAAGATGTGAAATGGTAGGTTCCAGTTAGGTCCTTTTAAGACTGGTGTGGTTGATAACTTTTCTTTGAGTGTTTCAAATGCTTGTTGACAATTCTCATTCGAGTTGAAAGGTGTATCTTTTGCTAGAAGTTTAAACAGAGGTGAAGCTATTTTACTAAAATGTTCAATAAACCTTCTGTAATAGCTTGCATACCCAAGGAAACTTCTTACCTCTTTTTGATTCTTCGGAATTGGCAAATTGACAATGATCTGGATTTTTGATGGATCAACTTTAATGCCTTGAAAAGAAATATAGTGGCCTAATACTATCCCTTCATTTAACATCATAAAACACTTTTCATTGCTCAGGGACAAATTAGCTTCAATACATCTCTTCAAAACTTTTTCAAGATTCTCTAATGCATGCTCAAATCAATTACCATACACTGAAAAATCATCCGTGTAAACTTCAACACAATCATGAACTAAATCAACAAAAATAGCTAATACAGCTCTCTGAAATGTAGTTGGAGCATTGCAAAGTCCAAATGGTAAAACATTATAAGCATAAGTGCCCCAAGGACAAGTAAAAGTGGTTTTGTCCTGGTCCTCTAAGGCTATCCTGATTTGGTTGTAGCCACTGAAACCATCAAGAAAAGAGAATGACGATTTCCCAGCTAATGTGTCTAGCACTTGGTCAATAAATGGTAGTGGGAAATAATCTTTGAGGGTTGCTTTGTTCAATTGTCTGTAATCAACACAAATCCGCCACTTACCATTTTTCTTGGGCACTACTACCAATGGGGATACCCACTGACTGTCAGAGATAGGATAGATAAAATTGACTTTCAACAGTTTTTGTAATTCCTCTCTAACAATATCCTGAAGCATGGGATTCATTCGTCTCTGCGGTTGCCTCACTGGTTTGATATTACTATCCATATAAATATGGTGAGTGCATGTTTCAGGGTGAATTCCGTGCATATCGGTGTAGTCCCAAGCAAATGCTTTCTGGTATTTTCTCAATAATTGAATCAATTTTTCCTCCTCAGATGAGTCTAGGTGAGTGCCAATATTCAAAGTTTTTCCTGGACTAATATCTATGGTTTTACTCTGTGTGTTTGTGATAGATTGAATGGGAAAAATGTTCTGAAATGTTGTTTGCAAAGA
The DNA here is from genome assembly GCA_031772625.1 of Pinus tabuliformis. Lineage (NCBI taxonomy): Eukaryota > Viridiplantae > Streptophyta > Pinopsida > Pinales > Pinaceae > Pinus > Pinus tabuliformis. The sequence continues at coordinate 151,746,020 of CM062812.1, forward strand.
TTGAATGGTGCATGTTTCCTGAAAATTTTGTGCCAAAAGTTCATCTGCAGCATGATATTGGTCATTTCTCAATTCTTCAGAAACATCAGGTTGAGAAAGGAACAATTCTACCAGATCATCATTATTATGTTCTTGAAAATCATAGATTTGGTTGATGTTGAAAACAGATTGAACTTCTTCCTTGTCATTGTATTTATCGTCAAACCATAAATTGTGTGCTACTACTGGTGATTGTGCTGATGGGTAAAGAGTGAGTTGTTTTCTTTCAGTTCCTCGTGAAATGATCATATTACCCAATCGATAACCTATGAATGCATCAACAGTTGCTAACCATGGTCTACCAAGGATGATAGGGTGTCCTCCTAAATTGGATTTTGGCTGAAGAACTAAAAAGTCCACTGGATACTCCCAAGAGTCCAGTGAAACAATTATGTCCTCCAAAATCCCTTCAGGAATCACTTTAGACCTATCAGCGAGTTCTAGAACAATTGTTGTGTGCTGCAAGTTTGTGAGCTGGAGTGTTTTCATCATTTCAAGAGTCATCACATTTATTGCAGCCCCAAGGTCAATTAAGGTGTTTGGAATATGTATGTTGTTAATGATTGTAGTGACTCTGGGAATACTAGGATCAACATACTTTTCCATTGAAATGGTGTTTGTCATAAGGCCAGCTAAATGTCCAATAACATGAATGGTTTGTGGATCAACTCTTTTCCTAGTAGGCTTTTTAAGGCACAGTTCTTTGATGGCTTTAGTATATATGGGAATGTCTTTTATGGCTTGTAGTAGTGGAATTTTTATATAGACATTCTTTAGCTTATCTAAAACATCAAACTGTGGTATAGACATGGGAAGTTTTGCTTGGACCAATCTGTTTGGAAAAGGTGGTGGATGCAACGGTTGCATTTGTTTATTTTTGATGTCATCATTTTGTTTCCTTTGAATTGGAGTTTCATTTTCATTTTCTTCGTTTTCTTCTTGTTTATCAGCTGTTGGAGATTCTTTATGAAGTATCTTACCATACCTCAAATTGATATTTTGCAAGGGTAATGTGGGATATGAGGGTCCCTCATCTACATTGTAAGCTGGTCTCTTTGCTCTGTTATTTGGATTTGGTACAGGTTGAGCAGGGATTTGAGTAGGTCTAGGAGGTTGTGGGTTAGATGGAAGTTGTAATTGTGGTGGATTTATTGGTGGAGGAGCAGGTAATTCTTGTTGAGTGGGTTGGGGTTGATGTGGGTAAACAATTTTCTGCTGAGGATATTGCTGATATGGTTGAGGATATGGCGAATATGGCTAATGATATTGTTGATATGGCTGCGAATATGGTTGGTATGGTTGAGGATATGATTGATATTGTTGAGAGTATCGTTGAGATGGTCTCCATTGTTGTTGTGGGTAATTTTGGTGCTGCCATGGCATGGGTACATTCCACGAATTCTGAGCATACATCTGATCATGTGCAGGAAATTGCAAATTCTGGTTTGGGAACATACCTTGAGGTGCAAGTTTTGGCTGCCATGGTCTCTTTGCGCCCATGAAATACACATTTTCCATATCTGTGTTAGCTGCCACATTACAATTCTGCAAAATCTTGACTTTAGAGCAATGAAATATATCATGATTTTCAGTAAAAAAGGCACAAACTTGAATGTTTTCTAATGGGCAGTCTTTTAAGGCATGTTTCTTCCGGCATTTTGGACAAAAGATAGCCATCATTTGATCTTCCTCTTCTTGTCTTTTCTTAGCTTTGAGAGTGTCAATTTGAGTTCCTAAGGTACTCAATAGATCTGTTTTGAATTCCTCTAACAGGTTTCCTATTTCAGCTCTTGTGACACTTGCTGAAGCAGATTTTGTGGCTTTGGATGATATGGTTCTTTTTCCAATTTTGGCTTTGCTCCTAGAATACTTTTCACATAACTCAACAATTTCTTCAAAAGGTAAAGTGGAAATATCACCTTTGCCCATCAAATTAAGATCATCTAAGTATTCCTCTCGAATGCCCTTCAAAAATATTGTTCGAATCAGATCAAGAGGCATGGTTCTGTGTTTTGATTTTTGTAAATTGTAAACAAACCGCTGTAAGTACTCCTCTAAATTTTCATCCTCTTGTTGGTTCATCCTAAAGATATCACCTTTGGAATCTTTCGATCTACAATAAGGTTGGTATTTCTTTAGGAATATTCTTCTCATGCCATCCCAATTAGTTATCGCATGTTCATCAAGCCCCATGAACCATCTTAATGTTGATGCTTTTAATGTTACTGGGAAGAGTCTAAGCCTATGGGCATCATCTGTGTAACCATATGTTCGACATATAATGTCAAACTCAAACAAGAATGAATCTGGGTCTTCTGAAGCCATGCCATAAAAGTTTGGTAGCACAGATGGAGGTATGTTTTTCATTTTTATTTCGTCATCCTCTTCTGGTTCTTGAATAGGAAATTTAAAGGTTGACTCTTCCTCTTGACCTTGATTTGGTGGTCCTCTTTCTGATCCTTGTCCTTCTTTAGCCATTTTGATAGGTTCCTCTGTTGATTTAATTTCTTGTTCAATGTCACTTGTTTCAAAGAGAAGTTCAAGGAAAGATTGTTGAGTTACTGTGCTACTTTCCCCTTTTATAGAGGATTCAGGGAAATGTTTCTTCTGTGATTTGTGTGCTAATAGAAGTTGCCTCTCAATGAGTGTGAGTCTTTGCCCTGATTTCTGTTTATCCTCTAATGTTTGTATGGTGACTTCCTCAGCTGGTGTTGTGTGTTCAACTTTTCCTAAAGGGTCTGCTCCTGATGGTAAGTTAGTTTTAGGATGGGGGGTTTTTATGAATCTACCTTTATTATCTCTAGATCTAGGCATAAGTAAACATGACTTCTAAAATGATGAATTAAAATTAAATCTATGTTTTTGCTTGTTTTTGTTTATTTTTTATTTTTTTTTAGAAATCCTCTAGCTACGCCTCCCCAGCAACGGCACCAAAATGTAGTGGCCAATCTAGGGTGCTAGATTAGACTAGATTTATTATCAACCAAGGTAGGTAAACTTAGAGGCACGTGTCTAAAGTCTATAGACCTAAAAGGATCTCGTCTACCTAACTAAGTGTTTACTGTGACAGGCTATAGCACTCCTTTACAGGAGGTTAAAATATGTTTCCTCTCACACTTTAGCACTAAGATCATCTAGTTTATCTAACTGTTCTAAAGAAACAACGTGTTGCTAGGCTGAGTTTTCAACCCTCTTACAAGGATATTATCCACAAAAGCTCTTCCATCTAACACACTAAGCATTCATGAAAATCAAAAGCTCTTTTAAGCACACTGAAATTTTAAATGCATGAAAACGGAGTCCACAGGGATACTTCGAAATCTAATGATCGATCAAATCTTTTACAAGATATTGTTCAATGATCTGATAAACTCACAAACATGGAAATAACATTAAACAGTATGCACACTATTCAAATTCAAAACACTATGGAAATGAAAATAAAAGTATACCAATTCCACGTAGGGCCCGTCCACGCTTCACTGGCACACTTAAGAAACTTCAAGCGATGAGAATATTAACGCATAAGCACTGTAATGGTAAAACAATGACTATAATTAAGTTCTGAAGATTGAAATCACATACAAGAGCCACGTTCTGGAACAATACACAAAGATAATAATAATCGTTTTTTGAAAACAATACAATATGCAGTCTTTATCTGCTTGTCTCCTATCTAAATCGAATGTACATGCATTAAGAAAATGTTTCTGCTTTTATAAAAGAGTGATTTTTGTCCTTTCTAATCTAAACCGATTTCCAAAAGCAAAACGAAATCAGTTTGGAAAACCATGGCTTTTTGTTGCCTTTGTGACCAAAAAGGCTGGGTTTGACCAGCATTGAACGCATATCCAGGAGCGTTAGATTTGCTGTTGAATCGATTTTTCACCATGCATGTACATTCCAAATCACATTCCTATCCATTGCTTTGACTTGCCTGTCATGCCACGTGTCACATCATAAACCATTTACAGGAATTCATGACATCCTGTAATCTTTTTGTTGAAAATTCCTATTTTTTAACATAAATATTCACAAATTAACTTTAATGTAAACTAACAACTATAATGCTATTGATTAATCAATTTCGATGGATATGAGGGGTTTATGGAGAAAAAGATAGACAAATGATGGATTTCTAGAAGAAAAGGATGGCAATGAAATGGTACCAACAGCCTTAAAGGCCAACAACATGTTAAATACTTCACTCTTGAGTTTTAAGAAGTATACCCAAGTGCATCTGGAGAAATCATTAATGAAAGTTAAGAAATACTTGTAGCCATAAAATGAAACAACTGGAAGTGGACCACATAAATCACTATGCATGAGCTGTAAAGGGGCTGAGGCATGCCAAGAGGCACGTTTTTCAAAACTATCCCGATGATGTTTTCTGAGTACACATCCAGAACAAACACCATCTCTGCGGGATACCATTGGAAGACCTGTCACCATATTTTCTTTACATAGATTATGAAGGCAGCGATAGTTTAAGTGACCAAATCGCTCATGCCAAAGTTTGCTCACCTCATCATTATGAGCAACAAATACCGATGGAAGATTTGATGACCCAAGGTTGTTAAACTTATACAACCTTGTAGAATCATCGGCAATGCCAGTAGCTAAAATCTATCTAGGATCTCTTAGGTCTTTAATTACAACATCGTGAGGTGAAAATTCAACGATTTTACCTTCACCTAAATGAGTTATCTGATATATAGATAGAAGGTTGCAAGATAAGGTTGGAACACATAATACATCATTAAATTGACCATTGTCTATATGAACAGTTCTAGTCCCTACAACACTAAGAGATCTGTCATCACCAACATATATATTTGGTGTTACAATCATTTAAAGAAGAAAACATGGCTTTGTTTTCAGCCATGTGATAAGAAGCTCCAGAATCAATGAGCCACTCGTGAGAATCAGAAGAAGAAGATACATTTAGTGCATAACCAGACCGAGATGTTTGACAACCACATGCAGAAAGTGTTATTCCTGAAGATGAAGTTGAAGTTGAAGAGTGCTACAAATGGATGTTATGTTTCTTCATTGTTGCTTCCAAGTCTTCCATCTTCTTAAAGCATTTGGATTCTAAGTGACCATCTCAATTATAAAAGTGGCAATGTCTATTCTTCTTCTTCCCTTTGTTTTTATTTGCCTTATCATTTTGTTGAAATGATTTTTCATTTTGAGGCTGAAATTGCTTAGGACCCTTGTTTGGTTTATGATCATTCTTTTTAGGACACGGCTTCTTAGGATTCTTTGAAATTGGTTGCTGTTAGCAGCTAAGGCTTTCTTAGAAGATTTTCCAAGATTAAGAAGACCAAGGTGTAAGAGTTTTTCTTGTTCTCTTATTAAAGAATCACAAAAGGCATCAAAGGAAGGGGACTTGTAGTCTTGTCCTTGAGAAGTGAAGGATTCTCTTGTAGAATGGAAGGTGGAAACAAACACAGAGTAGGCTGGTCGCAACTTAGTAAGAATGGAATAGATAAGGTTACCATCTTTTTCTTAACCTTAACACCTTCCAAGAGAAGTCTAAGGGTCTTGAACTTGGATAGAAAATCTTCAATGGAAGAAAAATTATTGGGGTCCAATGTAAGCGACTCATTTTCAAGTTGATGGGCTCTAAGTTCATTTTTAATTCCAAAAATTTTAGTGATCTGTTTCATTGCTTCATTATGAGTATCAAGTTCTTTGATATGGAATCTAAGGTCATGAGAAATAGACATCCTTATCAACCCACGTGCTTGATCTTGCCTATTTTCCCATTTGGCTGTCTTATCTTCATCTTTCGGTTTGGTTTCTTTGCCTAAGGCTATTATGTAAAGACATTTCCTTCTAAGTAAATCCACAAGGTAGGACCACCATTGGAAGTAGTTGGTGCTGTCAAGAATAACTTGGCATGGATTTTCCATTTTAACATAAACTGAAGCTGTAGATGCTGAAAATAAGTGTTCTAATGGAAAGATCTCGAAAAAATAGGCTGATTAAAAAAAAAGGGCTCTGAAAACGGCTTCCTGATGAGGAAGTTATGGCTTTTTGAAGAAAAGTTGTTGAAGATGCCGAAGAAGAGCAGGAATGTGTGGAAATGAATGATAATGTTATATTTAAAAAAAATCTGCCCCCTTTCCAAACTTAATCTAATTAGCTCAACAAAAAGAAAGACTTGAACTCAAGACCTTTATTCTCATAAAGTAGCTTTGGACCAAGTGAGCTAGAATAAAAAGTTAGTAATTTTTGGAAAAGAGGAAGGAGATTTTTTTTTTCTTTTCAGTCACTGAAGCTTTGGGGTGCGTGCTTACTTGAAAAGCTCTTTTTTGCCTGCAAAACAAAAAACACAAAACCCAACATGGACATACAAAAAAAACAAACCTTGCAGCTTGAAGTTAGCTCTAGCCGGAAACTAAATATTTTCCTCAATGTCTCTGATTTTCCGAGCACACTAAAGCACGAGGGAAAAGAGCATACGCATGAGATAATCCTTTCATTTTGTTTCTTATTTGCCCAAATCGCACAAAGTCGCGGGGCAAAGAGCATGCGCAGAAAATGAAAGGTATAGATCCGGTAATAAAAAAACAGAGAGCTAAATAAACCGAAATACACAGAGAGAAAAATAACTAAAAATTGCAAATAAACACTGTATACCTCCAGATCTTAAAAATGACATAGCTAAGGCTACCGAAAACCTTTTCGCGTGAAACGAAAGGGGTTCCTCACTGGAACAGATGCTCCTAACACAATAGAGTAGTCCTCTCGGCCCGAAAGTAGTCAAAAACAATAGATCTAGGAAACGGCAGTCAGACGCAGTTCTATCGGCTTCAAATTTGGATCACCAACGGATGCGGCCCTCAACTTGGCTCTGATACCATGTAGGAATTTACAGGGTAAGTTCCACATACAGAACACCAAAGGACACCGCTCACAAACAGATCACAGATCAATACACCAGTATTGTTGACATGATTAAAACCCTCAAAGACGGAAACAGTCCACGGCTTGAGCCAACGCGACCACTTTAGGCAATTTATTAATAAAAGAATGAAAATTTACATAAGCTTCTCTCATGAACGGTTTCTCTACAAATGACCCTCCATGCTCTTTAAATAGAGATCATTGACCAATCGGGTGTTAAGCCACGGATCAAGTGTCGGTAATACCGAGGAGAAAATGAACCGTCGGATCACTACATATTGTGACCGTCGAATTGTAAGTTACAAAAATACATAGTAAAGAAACACACTTTACCTAACTCTACACTAGACCAAGTTATACTTAACTATTTCCTATCTATCAAAATATCCTAACAAATAAAATAACGAAAAAATTTTACTATAAAAAATATATCGCAACCCTAGAAGGTGTTATTCAAAATCAATACTAACTCAAATTAATATTAATGTCACCATTTTGATTATTATATTATTATAATCCCTAATTACCTACGACAAAGACTAATAATAGAGATATACAACCATCTTTCTTGGTATATAGTTTTAATATGCATTGACTTTTTATATTTCACACTCCTTTGCTTTCCAACTTAGTGAATTAAATATTTTTTTCAAGCTCCTCGTTTTTTTAATTTATACGAATCTTTCAATGTTAAAATAATGTATCTAATATTTGAGAATAACGTATCTAATATGGATGTGATGTGTAAGAATTACATTATGGGAACAATGTATCTAATATGATGCGTAAGAATTACATAATCGGAACAATGTATATAATATAGATGAGATGTGTAAGAATTACATTATGGATAATAATTGTTATTAAAAGGCGGGTTTGGTTTTTATAATAGGGGATTATCACGAGAAACATTCTACGCATTGATTTCCAAAAACAAGTTATCAGTAATATAACTTTCAAAAGTATTCAACATCCTAATTCAATTTGACAATATTATTTTTGAGGAATTTAGACTTCTGTGATCCATAACATTGTTTAGAAAATCTTCGGCAAAATCACATAATCAATCTTTTGTCGACGCGTTTCGAACCAACTAGTGTGGTTCATCGTCAGGACAACTATTTTTGTTTAAGAGTTGTTTAACTATTAGAAGTATTGAAGTTTTTTTCTTAACGGTATATATAAATTTAACCTTTTGAAAAATTTGAAAAATATTTAAAAGGTAAAAAGTTCACTAATTCCAATAAACTCTCACCAAAATTTAAACAAATTAAACCAAAAAAACCTTCACTTAAAACGGAAAATAAACCCCACAAAACCTCATAACATACACTATGTACATCCACCACCAATTTTGGAAGGTACCTCGTCCAAGTGTCAAAACATCCAAAATCCTGGCCGCTGTGCAGTCGATCAGAGCCGTTGGATAAATATCTACTGTTGTTGCCTCTAATTATTGCCACGTACAGAGCACATATAATATAATATAAAATGAATCATGTCAACTCAGCAAGAAGGTTAACGTGGAATTTGCTGACAGGAAAACACTTAATCGAAAAGCGCAGAGCTCTGTCCTCAATTCGCTAATGACGTGGAGTTTTCTAATGAGTTGAAACCCGCGGGTCATCCCACCCATGCTGAAGATAATATGGCAAGGGCTAACCAGCCATATATTGTGTCATAAATGCCCTTGCCAGCTATGTATGTGGTGCAAACTTGGGATGGCATACATATCCATAGGCATCGGACTCCGACGGCCACCTCGCGTTTCCGATGACCCACGCGGGACCCACCCCGTCTCGTTCAATAACATAATTCTGAGAAATACTTTCGCGCGCCAATTTAACTCTGCAACCAGAACCCGTTTGCTCTGCAACCCAGTGCCCGCAGGACTGAAGCGCTGCGCGCATTGAAACTCTGCAACCCAGTGCCCGCCGGACTGAGCTCTGTTACCTCCTGGTAAATTCCTGCACCGTCTCTGCAGTCGTCAAATCGTGGTTTTAAACATTCATTTTGTTTTAAATCTGTTTTAAAGACTGCTAAAACCCTCGCATTCTCTCAACATTCTGTAATTATAAATCTCTGTGTTCGCTTAAGGAGTTCGATTCGCATTTTCATACTAACCAAGGGTATTGCATTTCATATTAACCAACGGTTTGGCTAGATTGATCGACTGTGTAGAAACCCATACACAATTATTGCTCTATTAATCTACAGGAAAATCTTCAGATCGTGAATAGAAAATCGTTGAAACAAAAGGGTAATGAAAGCTCCGCTGCTATCGAGTAGTTTATGTGAATGATCCGCATTAAAATGGGTCACAAAACCATAGATTATAATCATGCAGAGCCAAACTTGTAGCTGAAGGAGATAAAGAATAAGAAGAATGGCCAAATCCTTCTAGTCTCAGATAAACTTGTAGTTACCCCTAAAACTATCAATTCCTTCACGATCCAAATTTTCACAATAGTTTGGAAACTCTGAACTGGACTATCATCTAGTCACTTTTGATTTAACTTATAGCGATTTTGGTTATGAGCACTTTTTGGATCACTATCTTTGAAATGATTTGAAAGACAGTTTGAAGGAGAGATGAAGTTGAACAGTAAAAGTGCATCAATATCCTTATAAATTTCTATATACAAACTGTATGCTCTTTTCTATTTCACTGCAATAAATTAGAGGTTTCCATTAACTCTGAACTGGACTTTCATCTAGTCACTTTTGATTTAACTTATAGGTTTCCATTAACTCTGAACTGGACTTTCATCTAGTCACTTTTGATTTAACTTATAGCGATTTTGGTTATGAGCACTTTTTGGATCACTATCCTTGAAATGATTTGAAAGAAAGTTTGAAGGAGAGATGAAGCTGAACAGTAAAAGTGCATCAATATGCTTATAAATTTCTATATACAAACTGTATGCTCTTTTCTATTACACTGCAATAAATTAGAGGTTTCCATTAACATTTTTTAATAATAATAAGTTCTGGCTACTTAATGCGGATCATTCACAAGGCTGTGTAAGCATTCTTGAATTATGAGACTAGTAACAGAAAAAGGAAAAATGGTTACTTCAAGTTAAACTGATATATGGATAACCACAATTACATACACAATATTAGCAAGTGGATGTGCAACACCAGCTTGTAGACACATGAAGCTACTCCCCCAGGGACTTGTATAAATTATTATTTTTGGCCTCGACTGCTATATGATTTTTTTGGCCTGGACTGTTAGGAGTGAACATTCACCCTTGATTGTTTGTCCGAATCTACTAGAACTTAACATTTAGGCCCGCAAGTCACCAAACTAGTGCTCTGAGCATTGATCCCTAAGATTGTTTACTCTTATTTCATAAGATCACACTATTTACAATTGCTCAGATCCCTGAGATTGTTTACTCTGATTTCATAACATCTACAGTACACTTTTTCCTTTTGGATAATGCTTGTATTTTGATTATTTATTTTTGGTTATAAATTTTGAGCTGACAAAGAGTATATATATATAATTGGCTCGTTTTGTTATATAAGGCCATGGCGGGTATGCGATTGCATAACAACGTGTTTTTTTCTTTTTTGTTACAGCTGAAGCTCCTCCTGGTGCTTTGTTATTGCGTGAGGAGATCAAGGATCAACAGACCTTGGCTCAATCTACAGTTGCAACAGTTGCTCAATCTACAGGACTAGTATCTCTGTCTCAATCTACTGGGTTACCTGTTCCTCTATCTATGAGTTCACAGTCAGCCAACAATATAAATTTTCAAACGCCTTTGCAAGGAGTCAAACAGAGTGAGTTGAAATCAGCTTCATCAATTGCTAAATCCAGTGAAGTCAATCTGGCAGGTGCAAAATTTACCTCAGATGTATCCCAGTCAAAATTGCTTGAGATTGTCTCCAGAAGTAACCGACTTATGCAATGGGCATCTGCCAAACCAGCTGAACATGTGCAACTTGTTTCAAGTGTCCAGACGACAACTTCTGGCAGCACTGGTTTTGATAGAAGGTTGGATGGTAATTCCAATTGTGTGGCCAGGGAACCATATGGTGATACAAAAATATCAGGCATTTCTAGTAGTGTTCCTCAATTTATTCAACAGCAGGCACCCATGGACATGCCTCTGTATATGCGTTCACAGCTGAGCTGGATGCATCCTCAGAATCTGTCATCTCATGCCACTTCTCAGGGAGGTGTAAACTCGATGTTAGAATTGCCGAATTCAACCACACAGAGTCCTTTTAATTGCACGCAGATACCAATGGGAGCTGATACATCCCAATCTCAAAAACAACTATGGAAGTCTTTACCTTCAAAACAGCCTTCTCAACAGACATCTGAATTTTCAAATTCGATTCCACCAGATTTGAATGTAGAAAAACAGTCTCCAAGGTCTCTAGTTAGGCAGTCTTCTGGAATGCTGGTTGATTCACAGCCTGATTTGGCCCTCCAGCTTTGATTTATTGAGCATTTAAAAGGTTGACAGGGAACATAATTATGTGTGAATCTCTTGGGACAGTTTTGAATAACTTGAACTTCTTAGTGGTTGGTGAAATTTGTTGGCTAGTTAGGGCATTGAAACTGGTTTCCTTCTATTTGTATGTTTAACTATGCTTGTGGTTCCTTCGCAGGCAAACCAACTTGGTCTTTGTAATATCAAAAGCTCTGCATTTTTGCAACCATTGAAACAGTTCTGTTAATATTATTAAGGGAAAAATTCATGAACTCTTTTAATTATTTCAAATTCTGAGTTTTTCTTGTTTTCATTAATTATACACATTTCCCACTTGGTCCTGAACTTTGGCTGCTGATGACCTGTGATTCTCCAAGCAAGTTTCTAGGAGTACTGTACTGTTTCTAGTCTATTCTGTCAGCATTGTCGTCAAATCTATATCAAACCTCTTTTTCCATCCATATTTTCAGGCCTTAAAAGAAGTGTGGATTGATAGCACACCATAATTCAGGTGGAGATTGAGAGGCACAGAAATGTCTAAAATATAGCATTTGAAGCTGTCAAGGCAGACAATATATTACAAAACCTAATAAACTCTGGAATTGTTGATAAGGAAGTAATTTTGTAATTATTGAGGAAGATAATGCTTCCTTGACAGTACCCTCATGCTATGAAACTCTCGGTAGGCACAACCATCAGCAATATAAACTACAATCCAGCACTGTAAAATGATTGGCATCATTAATCTCTTGGTTGACTAGAAAGTCTATGCATCTCTGCATATGATGTTGCAGGAAACAACTTAACGATACCAGTGTCATATTGGTGTGATAAGAACTAGTGTATTATGGCAACTCTGACATTCTATTGGAAGCCTGAATCACTGTAATAGAATTTTTGCAAGGTTCCAGAATGACCAAAGAAATTGTGCTTCCCATTGCTATATGAAATGAGGACAGTGGGATCTTTGAAACATTCAGAGGCATACAAAGTGAACGGGCTTCCCATTGTTGTGCATCAATGGACATGATTATCACAGCTCGTTTAACCATTTATGTCAGATTGGTTTTCAAAATTTACTTTGAAAAGTGGCATTGATTATTGTTCTTTTGTTGAGCCTGAGATTTAAAAACAGAGGTCATGGTTTTTGATTACTCAATTGTTAGGACTGCAATCTTAAGTTGGGAAGTTGTGTTATCTTAACAGACTTGCATTTAGTAAATAGAGTAGCATTGATCATCTTCTAGAAACTGAATTAAGACCATCTCATTCTGATTAAATGGTTACTGGCTTGCTTGTGCTCATTTCTCATTGTTGTGTATGCTCGGATTAGTTTTCAAAATTTACTTTGGAAAGTGGCATTGATTATTGTTCTTTTGTTGAGCCTGAGATTAAATAACCAAGGGCATGGTTTTTGATTTTTTACTGCTAAGAATTGTTATATGTAACCCTTCATTTTCATATTATGGATTACTTTATCTTGTTTTATGTAGATTTATTTTTTTGATATCAGTCTACTTTGCAATTAAAATACAGCTATTAGCCTATTGCTGGGCAAATGACTTTACATGTTAGCCAGTTCAGACTTTCATTTCATGGGTGTATCTCTGTTTCTGATTTTGCTTAGTGTTTGCATTCTAATCTGGCATATACAACTTTGTAAAAATCAAGTTTGCATTCTTAATCATCATGTTATTATGAGTACTGGATACAGAGAGTTCAAGAAATATCTCCCTCTGCAATATTAATGTCTCTGTTATTTATTTGTTCATGCTTATTATAGCAATTTGCTTTTGTATTCATGGTGATAGGAATGCGTATACTTCAACTAAATTACCGATTGTGATATGTGTAGAAGATCGTTTATATAGAGATAATTACATATATTAGCTAAAGTTGTTCAGTGCACATAACATATGCCTTTATTGTCGTTATTGGATTTTCACATGTTCCACTACAACAGGCCGTGTACATTTGTATGTTTTTAAACAAAAGTTTGCTTTAGCTTGAAATACAGAAGAAAAATAGTTTTGTTCGTATCACTTACCTATCAAAGCATGTAACTAAACAAGATTAATACCAACAGAATTAAGGAGAAAACTTCTAGCTACTTGGGCAATGCCATCCAGCACATCAATAATATTATTGCAAGAGCTTCTAATTGATGATGCAAAAGAAGTGAGGAAGCTAAAAATTAAAGCCCAGCTAAAGCAGCTCAGCCTCAAAAAGAACCCAAACCCCATTATGTCATTCTTTGTCATTCTCAGCCTTTGGTGGCATGAATGGCTAATATTATTACTTTCAGTGTTGTGGCCTATTAGTTAGAACCATTACTAACAATTGTACACATTACAATTATGCATTTCTACAATGTCTGCAAATCAACCAATCCCTTCACAGAGTTCCTGTCCTTTGTTCAGCTAGTTAGTTATTTAATAATGATTAAACTATAAAGATTGTAATAATTTCTCCTGCTCATAGGATTGCACTCATCATGAACAATCCTGATTAAATGTCATTTACTACTGTTTGATTTATCATTTATACTTGAAATTAACATCGACTATCACATGCTGGAACCAACAGCTTCAACCAGGGCAGCCACAACAAGAATTAGGAGTCATGGATTTTCTACTAAGTTTGCAAAATCATATTGACTAGTCTTTAAATGATACAAATTGAATTATAACATAATCATCAAAATGGTTGAATAGTGTATTACGTTACACTAGTTTTTTTATGTTGCACGATAAAAGGTTCATTACTCTCAATCAGAGAACATATCTATGAATATGTCAATTGGGGCCTAGCATGGAAATCTACTTAGGAGCTTGGATTATATGGGGACGATGCCCTGGAATGAGAGAAATATATTGCATCCCTGTGATGTTCATGTAAGGATTAAAGGTTAGCCAGATGAGATTATTTGGTCAAAGAGACCAGTTGGTTAGCATTATATTCCCAATATTGGGTCTCGATTTTTATTTTTTTTTGGGTGAAAGTAGGGTTTTTGGGGCTTTAAATGGTACTTCAAGGTGATATGGAAAATGAAATGTTCATTACAATTAAGGGTTTTCCACTGGCTAGAACTTGGACAATAATGTTTTCACCTGGAACAAGGTTGAAGAAGAGAGTGCGCATCATTTGCTTATATTCTGTCCTTTTCTCACTATTCAAGTTTTATATTCTGTGCTTTTCTCGCTATTCAAGTTTTGGAAAGAGATAGAGAGGCTTGCAAGATATGTTTGTAGGAGTCCTCTTGCAGAAGACTGATTGTAGGAGTCCTCTTGCAGAAGATTGATTAAATCATTGGTGTGAAAATCATACTGTGAAGAGGTTTGAAGCTTTACTTACTATCATTGCCTGGGGAGTTTAATTAGCTTATTTGAGAATAAATTAACCCTAATAATCCAATCTACATAGCAAGGACTGAACAATCTTAGTTTTTTCAAACAGTTGAAAGATAACAAACCCCCCAGATATTTTACCCAAGATAGATTGTTGTGCAACTAATTGATAAATCAATGGCTTAGGAATTTTTTTTGATGATGCTGCTCAGGGACAACCTCAATTCAGTGGAGCTGGTGGAATAATTTTCTTTAAGAGGTGCTTATTTTTTCAGTCTAAAGCCGGTCTAGAGAAAGAACTAACCATTAACAAATTTCAGAGTTCAATTAACAAATTTTCAAAGCTCGTGACCTTAAAGTTGACTCTCTTTCTTGCTGATGGAAAAATGTGTAAACAACATCCAAATTTATGTGATTCGTAAATGGTAATAAACTAGATGAAGAGTGCATGCACTATGGAAAGACAAATGTTAAGATCGATTTTGAGGAAGTCTAGTTCATCACAAAACAATTTTACCATCTTTTTTCAACATGTGTAACAGGAAAAGGATTGAGATGACAGATGGTCTTTCCAAAACTGTTAAAGATCCATTTTAAGTCGAGTTCATCACAACCAATCTCTTTTCAACATGAGTACAGGGAAAGGATTGAGATGGCAGATGGTCTTTCCATAACTACTTTCTGGTTGATTCCTGGTTGTTGGCACATTATTCAAGAGGAACGTGGTCTCTCAGTTGACTATTTTCATCCTTTTTTTCCTTTAAGTCGTCTGCTCTGCTCTATGTATGAAATGTATTCTTGCAGAAATTTATTCTAACGAAGTTGTGGATCATTAATGCTATTCCATGATAATGTGAGCATCCATGCACTGAGAGTGTAGCGTAATTATGCATGGAGGTTGATTAACCTACAAGAAATAAGAGGTCTAACATGAATGTTACTAAAGTTCAGTTGTGACGGTTGTCTCACCCAAATGTCGAAGAATGGTTATCATCAGACGACCAGAGGTTTGCAAACATGCTTGAACCTGGCTATAAAACAGTTGTCCTTAAAGAAACAAAAAGAGAATTAATACTTACATGTTCCAAGTGATCAGCATTCTAAGTTTATATGTAGGTGTTAAGGATTCCAACTTCGTGTCAAGCAACAAGTTGAAGGAAATAAATATGTGGTGAGTGCATATAGTATGGAAAGCAAGGAAAAGAAAGGATACATTACCTAGAATTGCTTGTGTGTTGCAAACCCTACTCAACAAAAATGCTTCAAATGAAGGAAATCAGATTGCTTGTGCAGATAGTTGTGTTGTTTTATGGAGCAGCTGCAAGTATGTGGATGGAATTAACAGGTGTAGATAACAAGGTAACTATGAGCCTTTGGTACCCTCCAAGTATTAATAGGCAATCATGAATGATGCTTGAAGAAGATTGTGCATACATATTATTAAGCTGAGGAGTTATAATTCCATGTCCAATAGTAGTCTAGTCAAGTTTGAAAAATATTAAATGGACATAATTAAAACCAATCAAACATTCACATATTCATATGCACTGAAAGCAATGATCCACACATTTGCCAACTTGTGGATGGCCTTCAGAATCACCAGTAGGTTAAGAATAATTAGTTCACCTCAAATATAATGTACATAATTGGACACATGAATTCAGTTATAACATGATTGGACATCCAAGGTGAATGATATTACAAAACCAAAAAAAAGTACATTAACGAGTACTTTACTGAAAGAACCACGATATGAGAATCCCAATAAAAATGACAACCATGGTGTATACACATAGTCGAGACCTATATTGATGCTGATCAATGTTTGCCAGTGGAATGAACGATGACCCTGAATCATCTCTGGCACCTGCATCTACACTTGAGATTGCTCCAACCATTAGATGAGTAGAGATTTTATGGATCTCCGCAACGTGCTTTATCGAAAAAGAATTAAATCGAGCACTCCAGATTTTTGCCTCTCTGTAGAGGGGCCTCAAATTGTCTGCGCGAACATTGTAGATGCCTTCCATGTGATTACAGATTAATTCTGAGTTTGTCAGCACTGTTATGTTATTCACCCCATTGTGTTTTGCCTCTTTTAAACCTGCAACAAGTGTAATGTAGTATGCTTCGTTATTGGTTGTCTTTCCCTGCACTTCCCATATTCTATAAATCACATGATTTTTTGCCCCATTGTGAAGGACAATTTTTAAAGATGCTGGACCCGGATTGGGGCGGCATGATACTTCAATGCATAGTGTCCACTTTTACACCATTCCGTGGGCTTAGAAGCACTGCATAGTGACAACAACAAAATAGATTCATGTTAGAATACTTTAACATGACAAAATATCCTGATTGAAATTGATTATTTTTATGCTACCTCAAGTCTGAATGCACATCCTTGAAAAATAACAGAAAATACCATATCAGTGATAAGACTTAGAGGATGCACATCCTCAGCATCAGCAAGTGTCAGAGACACCTACACCTAACTTTCCTAATGTGTCTCGGTGGTACAACCATATCAGTGCCCTACTGGCTTCGAGGTACTGTTTTCTTACGATATACAGATGTTAACAGTCAGAATTTGGATTTGCTTAGTGAGATTTATTATCTTTTTAAATGAAAACACACTTGTTTTTGGTAAAATTGAAAATTTCTTATTTAGAAGATACACATATTACATGCAAGAGAAGGCTTGTAGGCGTGTCCTATTTAACTTTCTAACATTCTATTCCTTTAAGCAAAGGTAACTGCAACTATATTTATTGTTTATAACGTTTTCATTATATTCTGGGAATGCCAGCACTAATTAAGATTTTCTTTTAGATTTCTCATAGCCCTTTTCCGTCTTCCAGTGGATTCTCTTTAGAAATCGTTGCTTTTACCAAATTCATTTGACTCTGGTATTCTCACCCTTGTCATTTTTCTTCCCTCTCTGTGAGAAAGAGTGAAGAAAGAGCTTTTTCCATGATTTGGGATATATTCTTAGCCTCACTGCAGAAAAACACCTCTATATCTATAAATTACAAAACCTCACTCAAGGTAATGTAACTGGCTTTTAGAGAGGAAAACTTAGCAATGGGGATAGCTTTATTATAGATATTCCTTCTGGGTAGAGTGGCCCAAATCTCATCTTTGTGAAACTGCTTAGCTCAGGGATGGGCCAATTTCCTGAAACTGTTTACAGCAACAATGGGCAAATTTCCTTCAAATTACCGAACTAGTTTTGAAATGTAAAATATTAGAGAAGCTATTTGGCCAGCTGCAATTGCAGGTTGGAGAGTTGTCCTTCAAATGTTTTTTTTTTAAATTGTTTCCTTCTTTTATTTTAATTTTATAGTTTATTAAAGTTGGTTTTGTTCATGTAAAAATTATCCAAGCCACGTTAATGGCTGGATGGAAGGTTGTTTACTAGGATGGTATTCCACCAAACAATTCCTTACATCGTACAGTGATGGATCTGGAAACCCTCTCGATGAAGGTGTGTTTTTGAAAAGTTGATATTGATGGCAGCTGTGTCCTTAGAAGTTAGTAGGAAATTTAAAGTTGTTTGAGCTACAACTTCATGCCCCTTAACCTGCTTTTTCTCTCTTTTCTCTGTATCCATTCTGCATCCACATTGACATGAAAGTGCAAGCATTTCAGGCTGGTAATGATCTGATAAAAATACTTTTAAGTTGAATTATAAATTTCTTACTGGGATTAATGTGTTTAGTACTATATAATCCATCAATAAAAGGCACGTCCAGGCCCTTGTAGACCAGGACCTACAGTATCAAACTATGAATTCTATTCTCGGTTTTGATTTTGGGAGGTCTTTGGCTACTTCACAATCTTATTTTTTATGTTCTATGCTAATCCATAAATGAATATCTGTTTATTAGTTGTAAATAATTTTTGTTATTTTTTAGTTAACACAAAGAATGAAACTTTGGTTCTGTTAGACCTACTTATTTCTAACTTCTCATTGACAATTATTTAGATTACACTTATAACCTATCATGAATTATTTAGGATTATAGTGGCACATTTGACTTTATGATCTAGAAAATTTACATCTTATTTCATGGTCATGTACTGAGAATTTAATGACTTGTTGTCAGTCTCCTCCTAAAGATGAGGAAGATGATGATGACTTGGACCTCTTTGGTGAGGAGACCGAGGACGAAAAGAAGGCAACAGCAGAACGAGAAGCATCTAAAAAAGCATCAAGCAAAAAGAAAGAAAGTGAGCATCTATTTGTTTACTTGGACCTTGTTTCTTGAACCATTTTTATAAATGTCTAGATGCATTTGGCTTATCCGACTGAAAATTATGTGCCTTCAGGCCCATCTATTGATGTGGCTGTATCTGTGTTTACAAAGTTATCCGTTGACGTGGTTGTATCGACTGTTTACAACATTAACAGGTGGAAAGTCTTCTGTGCTCATTATCTAAACTTAATACCAAGCTATCTTTATTGATTGTGATAATTCCATATACATGAATGAATAGGGAATAAGGTGGGTTTCTGCAGGATACCCTGTTCTGATATTTTTGTTAACAATTTATATCTACAGATAAAAGGTTATGGGTTCCAAGCACTCCGGTGTTCTCCAGCTTGGTGTTTTGGTTAAAATCCATGCCTATGAATTTTATCTCCTTCAGCAGTCTTTCTTGATTGCAACAGCTCCTGATATCGAGAAAATCTTAAATAACTACTGATATCGATTTAAAACCTGGAGAAATCTTTAATCACGCCTGCTAAACTAGAG
Source organism: Pinus tabuliformis (assembly GCA_031772625.1). Classification (NCBI taxonomy): domain Eukaryota; kingdom Viridiplantae; phylum Streptophyta; class Pinopsida; order Pinales; family Pinaceae; genus Pinus; species Pinus tabuliformis. Next base: position 151,765,535 of record CM062812.1, read on the forward strand.
TAATGAATTTTCGGATCACCGAGAACCTTTAGATATTCAACTTCGAAATTTTAAGCGCGCTCAGAGGGAGAAAACGAGGTTGCAGAGGCAAGAAAATGTTTAGATGCAAAATTTAAATGTTGTTTCTAATGCATTCTCGTATCTAAAATTATCTGTGCTGAGCATGTCAGATGGTAAAACAATTTTCATATAACAGTGAACTAATCAGGGGGCGCCCGAAAATGAAGGCACGGCGTTGATGAAGCCATGGCGTTTGTTTATGGGTTTCAGCCCATCTCATTCTGCCCACTTCACTCCCAAATCCTAAGAAGAACCCACCGTTGAATAAGTGTAGAAATGATTGAATAGAAGATGAAAGGCGGAATAAGTGCCAGATTTCGCAGCAGACAAATAGCAGACTTGTCAAATGTCCAAAGTCTTATGGAATTTTAGATTGCAGAGAAATACCTGTGATCGCAGAGCAGTCGTAGAGCACGTAGCAGAGGACATGCGAAGCAGGATGCAGCGGTTGTTAGCAACGGATGCGCAGAGCAGGTTGCAGAGCCATCGGCGTTCGAAAATCAATTTTAATGAAATGGGCGCGAGGGAAGAGTTTCATTTGAAAATGGATCCCGTGCGCTGACGTGGATAGCGGGAACGGAGGGACGGGGCGGGCGGGCCCTCGTTGGTGGGTCCCGGGTATGTCACCGGAAACGCGAGGTGGCCGCCGGAGTCCGATGCCTATGGATATGTATGCCATCCCAAGTTTGCACCACATACATAGCTGGCAAGGGCATTTATGACACAATATATGGCTGGTTAGCCCTTGCCATATTATCTTCAGCATGGGTGGGATGACCCGCGGGTTTCAACTCATTAGAAAACTCCACGTCATTAGCAAATTGAGGACAGAGCTCTGCGCTTTTCGATTAAGTGTTTTCCTGTCAGCAAATTCCACGTAAATATAGTTGACTATTTTATTTATAAAGTAAATATAGTTGACAGCTCATTTCACACATCACCGTCCTTGGTGCACTTTTGCAGGTTAAAAAGCGTCAAAAGAGGGTTATTAAAATAAATATCCGAAAAGTGTCGCAAGAAAGTCGGTCGCCTCCTGCAGATGGATGTTTTCTTTCATTTCAATCCTCCATGAAATCCTCAAAATACTTCGTTTCGCAAATTCGACCATTTCTGCCGCCGATTCGGTCCTGGAGCGCCAAGGTTGTGTGGGTTCAACAAGCTCCGGTGCAAATTTGCCAGAAATTTGTGCATTTTTGGTTGGTTTTGGCACAATTTCGGTAAAGATTGGTGCTATAATCTGCCTGAACGGCTGTTTTTCTGGTATGCATAATTTTACAATTATATCTCTTAATCCCTTCGGAGCCTTGGAATATGGAAGATATTTACTGGTTTTAGAGCAATCTTTGAGAGTTATCATTTACTGTCATCATCAACGAATATGTGTTGTGTGTCATTATTGTTGAGGAAAATCCAGGTTACTTTTAGGTATCTTACAAGACTTTAGAATCAATTGAAATTTTTTAGTTTTAGAGATCTGACCCTCAATAATTAATAAAACAGTCTTACTCTTATTCTTAAAAGATGTTTTTAGTTTTTTTTTAACTTTTTAATAATAAACCTATTACTTAGTTTAAATGGTGGACTCTATATGTTTTTAGTTTTTTTTTAACTTTTTAATAATAAACCTATTACTTAGTTTAAATGGTGGACTCTTATTCCTACTAGATGCTTTTAGCTTTTTAATAATAAACCTATTACTTAGTTTAAGGAAGAAAGAGTTATAACTAATAAAAAAACAACGTCAATGCTGCTTCAATTTAGATTATATTTATAAGGAAATTAATATCTTTCTTTATGTTTTTTTAAGGATTTAGTTATAATTTCATGTTTTTAAAGATTTATTTTAATTTCATGTTGCACCCTGGTTATTAATAACTTATTAGTGGTTTATACATGCTTAGATTTTCACTGCTCTTTGTGGCTCTTTTGCAATTAACTTGTCACTTAAATTTAAAGAATGACATCATAATTTTTTATTTTTTATTTTAAATCAAAAAGCTATTTCAATTTAAGATAGGTTTTCTAAGAATACTAATATTTCTACTATATATTATAATTCAGCTTTCATATAACAAGACTTGTTATTTCAGCTTTCATATAACAATAGATATTGATATAGTTATCATTTACTGAACGAATATGTGTTGTGTGTTATTGAACGAATATGTGTTGTGTGTCATTATTGTTGAGGAAAATCCATGTTACTTTTAGGTATCTTACAAAACTTTAGAATCAGTTGAATTTTTTTTTATCCCAAAAGTTTTAGAGATCTGACCCTCAATAATTAATAAAATGGTCTTACTCTTATTCTTAAAAGATGTTTTTACCTTTTTTTAACTTTTTAACAATGAACCTATTACTTAATTTAAATGGTGGACTCTTATTCCTACTAGATGCTTTTAGCTTTTTAATAATAAACCTATTTCTTAGTTTAAGGAAGAAAGAGTTATAACTAATAAAAAAACAACTTCAATTCTTACCGTAAAATGATGCTTCAATTTAGATTATATTTATAAGGAAATTAATATCTTTCTTTATGTTTTTTTAAAGATTTATTTTAATTTCATGTTACACCCTGGTTATTAATAACTTATTAGTGGTTTATACATGCTTAGATTTTCACTGTTGTTTTTGGCTCTTTTACAATTAACTTGTCACTTAAATTTAAAGAATGACATCATAATTTTTTATTTTTTATTTTGAATTAAAAAGCTATTTCAATTTAAGATAGATTTTCTAAGAATACTAATATTTCTACTATATATTTTTTTTATAATATTTTAATTCTTAATCTCATACATAAAATAAGATATTATACAAATTTAACTACATATACACTAAAATGAATTATATTAATATGATATTTAAATTATATTAATATAATATTTTTGTTTTCATAAATTTATGAAATTATTAGATATTAAGTTCTTTATAAAAAAATTACTTAGCCTTTGACAAAAATATTACGAGGCTATTTATTTATGTTTATATTAATATGATATTTAAATTATATTAATATAATATTTTTGTTTTCATAAATTTATGAAATTATTAGATATTAAGTTCTTTATAAAAAAATTACTTAGCCTTTAACAAAAATATTACGAGGCTATTTATTTATGTTTTTTATAATATTTTAGTTTTTAATCTCATACATAAAATGAGATTTTATCCAAATTTAACTCCATACACACTAAAATAAATTATATAATATAATATTTAAATTATATTAGTATAATATTTTTATTTTCATCTCTTTGATGAAATTCATTAGATATTAAGTTCTTTATATAACAATTACTCAGCCTTTAATAAAAATATTATGAGCCTATTTATGCTTCAAATTCTTTCAGCCTTTCACTGGTTTTGTAACGACCTGCGATTCCGCCGATGAACGACCGCGATCGGGCAGAGTGCGACTGTGGTTGGGAGGTCGTTCGAACAACATAAGTGCGAGCTCTAACTTGTGCAAAGACATTGTGGAGATATGTTATGCGCATGGAGGTGGGGCGAGCATGTTTATATGGCGTGGAGACATGATGTAAAACATATGGAGCTGACCTACACTTGGAACGAAAGCCGACGGTGTTTGTGGGTGTTTGCGATGGAAGTGTAGGGCGTTGGCAAGTCGGCTGGGCAGCCAAGACTTGCCCAACGCACCATATAAGTTAACAAGCGTGGAGCTCATTTGAACATCACACATTCGCTCATCCTCTTCGCTCAAGCATGTAGAGAAGGCGCAGGACAAGGTGAAGGTGCAGCAAAGGAAGAGAGGCACAGTTTGGAGATGCACCCATCCTTAGGCAAGGCCGCACGAAGTTAGTCGCTTATCTTGGTTTTGGGTGAAGGGTGCGGGTAGGGTCGCTCGGCGGTTGGGTGAGGCATGCACGGGTTTGTGGCGCCCAGTTTTTGCAGCGACTTGGCACGGGTTCTTGGGTGACTCGGGTGAGCGCCCGCCCGTCGTGCAAGTGTGCACGGTGACTTGGTGAAGTGTTGATATTGTGAATAGAGGTGTGTCTCGGGTAGAGGCGCCCGTGTGTGGCGACTTAGAGGCGCGCCCAAGTTGGGCAAACGACACGACCGTGAGACGAAGGTTGGAACCAGAGGTCGTAGAGTTGGGCAGGCGGTACTACGTGCTGTTTCACACGATTTGGGCGTTTGCCAAGGATTGGCAAGTGGGACTGCGTGTGGCCAGGTATACACGTTTGGGCGTCTGTGTACCAAACAAAGTGCGAACCGGGGAAGACGTGCGACAAGGCGAATGACGGGTCGACGACCGTGCGGAGGTGCCGATGAGCTAGGCAACCGAGTTTGCCGAAGTTGGAAATTTGGCTAAGTATGAATTTGGGGTTTCCCAAGGACTTAGCCTATACTTTGTAAAAATAAAGATTGTATAAAATATTGATATCGGGCAGACTCATATTGCAGGGAGTTGCCCCTCCCTTTATACTGTTGTGCATTTCTCTTGTATAATGTTGTTTATGTGAATGTTATGGGCTTTCACTTGTATAAAGGAACACACTAATAATACTTGGTAACGAAATAAAAATAAGTATGGAATGTTAAGGCGTAGTCTACAATCGTAAGTATTGGTGAAAAGAAAACGATTAGTAATGCCGCACCTCGCTATAAGCGGTTGAAAGACTACCGCAGGTGTAGGGGCGTGACAGGTGGTATCAGAGCTGGTGAACTGAATCAAGGAGCTAATTCTACGAAGACCAAAGACTTGGCAGGGAGCTCAATTTTTGCGGGTAACAAGTGGAATATCAAGGTGATTCAGGTGAATGGTGAAATAGTTTTAGCAGAGGTGAAGCTTAGTGCTTGGACCAAATTGAACGACAAGGCATGACAGGTTTGGAAGAATGCGAAGGGAAGCTCTTGCTTACCTTATACAGGTTGAAGCGGACGAAAGAAGAGAATCCCTGGATTCGAAAGGAACTTGCAGTCTTGGGAAAAAATGTTGAAGATGAACTTCTTCAACTTGGTTGGACAATGGAGCAAGATGAAGTTGTAGATTGTGCTGACAAGGAAGAGGAAGCCGTGATGGTTGAAGATGTTGCAGATGTGACAACGATGGAGGATGAACTTGAGATTGATCAAGTTGGACCAGGATCGTGCAGTTTGCAGACATGTATGGATGAGGAGACTCACATGGAGGAGCCTCATGATGATGAAGTAAGTATTGATACTTGTGTTTCACTTGAGCATTTGATAGATGGACTGTATGCAAGGAAGGGCAAAGTCAGTTTGCCGATGCTAGGGAGGATCTTACCATGGATGTCTACGATGAGACCTTGTATGGAGAAGTAAGGATTGTTGATTGTTGTAGGACTTTTTGGGGTTGTTTGTGACCTGATGACAGAAGGTGCAAAGGCTCGTGACAAGGGAGGAACATGACGATCATTGCGGAGGATTGGGTCATGCTCTAGCCACATGGAGAATTGGCTAAGTGCCCGGCATGACTCATGGACAGATTGAAGGGCACAGACTTGAGGTATGATAATGCTTGGGTGGACTTCTCATGGCCGAGACCAAGAGCAACTCTTGGTGGAACCTTCAGTGGAGGAGCCATGATGGAAGGGACTCGTGATGTGATGATGATGATATGGTTGGGTGACCGAGGTCACTAGACCGAAGATTGCAGCTTGGATGAGGATGACCGATTGTTGTGATGGGTCTACTTGGTTGGACTACATGGGCAACTTAGTCATGGACATCAGGTTGGAGACATGGAGCATGGCAATCTTATGCAGGGACATGATGTGGAGCACTTGTAGAGGTGTCACTTATGGGCATCCAATGAGGAGTGCCAAAGCAAGGATGTTGTGCAGATGGATTTGCTGGTATGACATGGAGACTTATTGTTTATGAGCCGATGGAGAGGTTGTGCACTTATGCTATCCCGAGTAGCACGGAACCATTTTGGAAGCTGAGGAGCTGAAGGAGGATCTTGAGGAGGTCAGGGAGGATTGTCATCCTCGCTTTCATCATCTAAAGAAGAAATATTTTCAAAAGTAGAAGAGATAGAGAGAGGTGGCACATCCGCCGAACTAGGCTCGTAGGCTGATATATTTTCAGCAAACTTTACATCTCTTCTAATGATAACATTTTTGGACTTAAGTGGAATAAGTCTATATTCTTTGACATCTTCAGAATATCCAACAAAAATACATTTTTCACTCTTAGGTTCTAACACTTTATGTTTCTCATCTGGAATATGGGCCCATGCTTCACTTCCAAAAACATGAAGGTGACTTACATCTGGTTTAATTGAACTCCATGCTTCTTCTGGAGTGATATTCTTTAAAACCTTAGTAGGAGTGCGATTTATTATGTAATTTGCACAGTTAATTGCTTCTGCCCAAAAATTAAGACTAAGTCCTTTAGATTGAAGCATTCAATTAGCCATTTCCTTTAAGGTGCGATTCTTCCTTTCAACTACACCATTTTGTTGTGGAACTATATGGAATAGTATGTTGCCTTTGAATTCCATTCTCAGTGCAAAAATTGATGAATTTGTTGTTAACATATTCTCCGGCATTATCAGATCTTAGCTTAAGAATTTGATGTCCAGATTGTTTTTCAACAAAGGCCTTAAAGGCCAAGAACATGTTAAATACTTCACTCTTGAGTTTTAAGAAGTATACCCAAGTGCATCTGGAGAAATCATTAATGAAAGTTAAGAAATACTTGTAGCCATAAAATGAAACAACTGGAAGTGGACCACATAAATCACTATGCACAAGCTGTAGAGGGGCTGAGGCATGCCAAGAGGCATGTTTTTCAAAACTATCCCAATGATGTTTTCTGAGTACACATCCAGAACAAACACCATCTCTGCGGGATACCATTGGAAGACCTGTCACCATATTTTCTTTACATAGACTATGAAGGGAGCGATAGTTTAAGTGACCAAATCGCTCATGCCAAAGTTTGCTCACCTCATCATTATGAGCAACAAATATCGAGGGAAGATTTGATGACCAAGGTTGTTAAACTTATACAACCTTGTAGAATCATCAGCAATGCCAGTAGCTAAAATCTATCTAGGATCTCTTAGGTCCTTAATTACAACATCATGAGGTGAAAATTCAACGATTTTACCTTCACCTGAATGAGTTATCTGATATACAGATAGAAGGTTGTAGGATAAGGTTGGAACACATAATACATTATTAAATTGACCATTGTCTATATGAACAGTTCCAGTCCCTACAACACTAAGAGATATATCATCACCAACATATATATTTTTGGTGTTACAATCATTTAAAGAAGAAAACATGGCTTTGTTTTTTGCCATGTGATAAGAAGCTCCAGAATCAATGAGCCACTCATGAGAATTAGAAGAAGAAGATACATTTAGTGCATAACCAGACCGAGATGTTTGACAACCACATGCAGAAAGTGTTATTCCTGAACATGAAGTTGAAGTTGAAGAGTGCTCCAAATGGATGTTATGCTTCTTCATTGTTGCTTCCAAGTCTTCCATCTTCTTAAAGCATTTGGATTCTAAGTGACCATCTCGATTATAAAAGTGGCAATGTCTATTAGTCTTCTTCCCTTTGTTTTTATTTGCCTTATCATTTTGTTGAAATGATTTTTCATTTTGAGGCTGAAATTGCTTAGGACCCTTGTTTGGTTTATGATCATTCTTTTTAGGACACGACTTCTTAGGATTCTTTGAATTTGGTTGCTGCTGGGAAGCTAAGGTTTTCTTAGAAGAGTTTCCAAGATTAAGAAGACCAAGGTGTAAGAATTTTTCTTGTTCTCTTATTAAAGAATCACAAAAGGCATCAAAGGAAGGAGACTTGTAGTCTTGTCCTTGAGAAATGAAGGCTTCTCTTGTAGAATGGAAGGTGGAAACAAACACAGAGTAGGCTGGTCCCAACTCAGTAAGAATGGAATAGATAAGGTTACCATCTTCTTTCTTAACCTTAACACCTTCCAAGAGAAGTCTAAGGGTCTTGAACTTGGACAGAAAATCTTCAATGGAAGAAAAATTATTGGGGTCCAATGTAAGCGACTCATTTTCAAGTTGATGGGCTCTAAGTTCATTTTTAATTCCAAAAATCTTAGTGATCTGTTTCATTGCTTCATTAGGAGTATCAAGTTCTTCGATATGGAATCTAAGGTCTTGAGAAATAGACATCCTTATCAACCCACGTGCTTGATCTTGCCTATTTTCCCATTTGGCTGCCTTATCTTCATCTTTCGGTTTGTTTTCTTGGCCTGAGGCTATTATGTAAAGACCTTTCCTTCTAAGTAAATCCACAAGGTAGGACCACCATTGGAAGTAGTTGGTGCTGTCAAGAATAACTTGGCATGGACTTTCCATTTTAACATAAATTGAAGCTGTAGATGCTGAAAATAAGTGTTCTAATGGAAAGATCTCGAAAAAATAGGTTGATTAAAAAAAAAAGGGCTCTGAAAACGGCTTCCTGATGAGGAAGTTATGGCTTTCTGAAGAAAAGTTGTTGAAGATGCCGACGAAGAGCGGGAATGTGTGGAAATGAATGATAATGTTATATTTAAAAAAAATCCGCCCCCTTTCCAAACTTAATCTAATTAGTTCAACAAAAAGAAAGACTTGAACTCAAGACCTTTATTCTCATAAAGTAGCTTTGGACCAAGTGAGCTAGAATAAAAGGTTAGTAATTTTTGGAAAAGAGGAAGGGGGGTTTTTTTTTTTTAGTCACTGAAGCTTTGGGGTGCGTGCTTACTTGAGAAAGCTCTTTTTGCCCACAAAACAAAAAACACAAAACCTAACACGGACATACAAAAAAAACAAACCTTGCGGCTTGAAGTTAGCGCTAGCCGGAAATTTAATATTTTCCTCAATGTTCCTGATTTTCCGAGCACACTAAGGCACGACGGAAAAGAGCATACGCATGATAAAATCCTTTCTTTTTGTTTCTTATTTGCCCAAATCGCACAGAGTCGTGGGGCAAAGAGCATACGCAGAAATGAAAGGTATAGATCCGGTAATAAAAAAACAGAGAGCTAAATACACCGAAATACAAAGAGAGAAAATAACTAAAAATTGCAAATAAACATTGTATACCTCCAGATCTTAGAAATGACGTAGTTAAGGCTTCTGGAAACCTTTTCGCATGAAACGAAAGGGGTTCCTCACTGGAACAGATGCTCCTAACACAATAGAGCAGTCCTCTCGGCCCGAAAGCAGTAAAAAACAGTAAATCTAGGAAACGACAATCAGACGCAGTTCTACCGGCTTCAGATTTGGATCACCAACAGATGCGGCCCTCAACTTGGCTCTGATACCATGTAGGAATTTACAGGGTAAGTTCCTCATACAGAACACCAAAGGACACCGCTCACAAACAGATCACAGATCAATACACAAGTATTGTTGACATGGTTAAAACCATCAAAGACGAAAACAGTCCACGGCCTGAACCAATGCGACCACTTCAGGCAATTTATTAATAAAAGAATGAAAAATTACATAAGCTTCTCTCATGAACGGTTTCTCTACAAATGACCCTCCATGCTCTTTAAATAGAGATCATTGACCAATCGGGTGTTAAGCCATGGATCAAGTGTCGGTAATACCGAGGAGAAAATGAACCGTCGGATCACTACATATCGTGACCGTCAAATTGTAAGTTACAAAAATACATAGTAAAGAAACACACTTTACCTAACTCTACACTAGACCAAATTATACTTAACTATTTCCTATGTATCGGAATATCCTAACAAATAAAATAGCGAAAAAATTTTTACTATAAAAAATATATGGCAACCCTAAAAACTTGTGTTATTCAAAATCAATACCTAACTCAAATTAATATTAATGTGACCATTTTGATTATTATATTATTATAATCCCTACTTACCTACGACAAAGGACTAATAATAGAGATATACAACCATCTTTCTTGGTATATGGTTTTAATATGCATTGATTTTTTATATTTCACACTCCTTTGCTTTCCAACTTAGTGAATTAAATATTTTTTTCAAGCTCCTTGTTTTTTTAATTTATACGAATCTTTCAATGTTAAAATAATGTATCTAATATGGATATTGAGAATAACGTATCTAATATGGATGTGATGTGTAAGAATTACATTATGGAAACAATGTATCTAATATGGTGTGTAAGAATTACATAATGGGAACAATGTATATAATATAGATGTGATGTGTAAGAATTACATTACGGATAATAATTGTTATTAAAAAGCGGGTTTGGTTTTTATAAATAGGGGATTATCACGAGAAACATGAGTTGTTTCTACATTCTGGCAACGCCTAATCAGTCATACATAGGGTATTTAATGTCCGGGGATATGCACGCTGGTTAATGCGATAACACGAGAGTGGGGACTTTTGGCATTAAATAATTTTTGAGCTTTTGCGTGTTATCGGGCTAAGCTGCGTGCATATCCCCGGGCATTAAATACCCTATGTATGGCTGATTAGGCGTTGCCCTACATTCTACACATTGATTTCCAAAAACAAGTTATCAATAATATAACTTTGAAAAGTATTCAACATCCTAATTCAATTTGACAATATTATTTTTGTTTACTAGTTGTTTAACTAGTAAAACTAGTAAAAGTATTAAAGTTTTTTTTTTAAACCGTATATATAAATTTAACCTTTTGAAAAATATTTAAATGGTAAAAAGTTCACTAATTCCAATAAACTCTTACCAAAATTTAAACAAATTAAACCAAAAAAACCTTCACTTAAAACGGAAAATAAACCCCACAAAACCTCATACCATACACTATGTACATCCACCACCAATATTGGAAGGTACCTTGTCCAAGTGTCAAAACATCCAAAATCCTGGCCGCTGTGCAGTCGATCAGAGCCGTTGGATAAATATCTACTGCTGTTGCCTCTAATTGTTGCCACGTACAGAGCACATATACATATAATATAATATAAAATGAATCATGTCAACTCAGCAAGAAGGTTAACGTGGAATTTGCTGACAGGAAAACACTTAATCGAAAAGCGCAGAGCTCTGTCCTCAATTCGCTAATGACGTGGAGTTTTCTAATGAGTTGAAACCCGCGGGTCATCCCACCCATGCTGAAGATAATATCTCCTATTAACATCTCACTATTTTATTTATAAAGTAAATATAGTTGACAGCTCATTTCACACATCACCGTCCTTGGTGCACTTTTGCAGGTTAAAAAGCGTCAAAAGAGGGTTATTAAAATAAATATCTGAGAAGTGTCGCAAGAAAGAGGGTCGCCTCCTGCAGATCGATGTTTTCTTTCATTTCAATCCTCCATGAAATCCTCAAAATACTTCGAATCGCAAATTCGACCATTTCTGCCGCCGATTCGGTCCTGGAGCGCCAAGGTTGTGTGGGTTCAACAAGCTCCGGTGCAAATTTGCCAGAAATTTGTGCATTTTTGGCTGGTTTTGGCACAATTTCGGTAAAGATTGGTGCTATAATCTGCCTGAACGGCTGTTTTTCTGGTATGCATAATTTTACAATTATATGTCTTAATCCCTTCGAAGCCTTGGAATATGGAAGGTATTTACTGGTTTTAGAGCAATCTTTGAGGTTTAGAGGTAAAAATGACGACGATGTGTGAATTGTACGACGAAATCAAGTAGATAGTGTATTGTGGACGCATCAAAGGCGTCAATGCCCTCTCGAAACGGCATTTTCACACCGTTCTCCTGCAACGGATTGCGGCCTCCAGCCCGGGGCATTCTGTTGTAATAAGCACAAATTGCCCCGCTGCTATCATTTTGATAGGCAAAAGCTATCCTAGCTCAACGTAGCAGCAGAGGACCTGCATTGCTAGTACTAGGGGCGCCCTTCAGCAATAGAGATTGGATGACCTTGGCAGGGATAATAAACAGGTGCAAGATATTCCAGGCGTAGGGCGGGGCAGTTCACTTCGGTTGGACCGTTCATTGGAGTCTCTATTGGAATCGATTCGGGAATGACGCGAAATTTGGGTTTGTGGCTGGAGCCTCCTGCTTCTTCAATGGTTCATTTGCGATGGTTCATTTGCCGTTGTCGTGGCACCGCAATTCCAAAACAATTACAATCGTCTTTGGTTGAAAGGGTTACCCGGGTAAGTCCTTTAATTTCATCACTCTGTCATTTGCAAAGAAAAGAAAACTATTCCTTACGTAATTAAAGAAATTAAAGAAAACAGTGTAATGTGCATATCTTTATACTTTTTCATAATATCTTTACTTATACTTTTTTGGAAGGTGAAGGTGACACGACTTGTTATAATTTAGCTTTCATATAACAATAGATATTGAGATACTTATCATTAAGGTGACAAGACTTGTTATAATTCAGCTTTCATATAACAATAGATATTGATATAGTTATCATTTACTGTCATCATGAACGAATATGTGTTGTGTGTCATTATTGTTGAGGAAAATCCATGTTACTTTTAGGTATCTTACAAAACTTTAGAATCAGTTGAAAATTTTTTATCCCAAAAGTTTTAGAGATCTGACCCTCAATTCCATGTTACTTTTAGGTATCTTACAAAACTTTAGAATCAGTTGAAAATTTTTTATCCCAAAAGTTTTAGAGATCTGACCCTCAATAATTAATAAAATGGTCTTACTCTTATTCTTAAAAGATGTTTTTAGCTTTTTTTAACTTTTTAATAATGAACCTATTACTTAGTTTAAATGGTGCACGCTTATTCCTACTAGATGCTTTTAGCTTTTTAATAATAAACCTATTACTTAGTTTAAGGAAGAAAGAGTTATAACTAATTAAAAAACAACTTCAATTCTTACCGTAAAATGCTGCTTCAATTTAGATTATATTTATAAGGAAATTAATATCTTTCTTTATGTTTTCTTAAGGACTTAGTTATAATTTCATGTTTTTAAAGATTTATTTTAATTTCATGTTGCACCCTGGTTATTAATAACTTATTAGTGGTTTATACATGCTTAGATTTTCATTGCTGTTTTTGGCTCTTTTACGATTAACTTGTCACTTAAATTTAAAACATAACATCATAATTTTTTATTTTTTTATTTTAAATCAAAAAGCTATTTCAATTTAAGATAGGTTTTCTGAGAATACTAATATTTCTACTATATATTTTTTTATAATATTTTAATTCTTAATCTCATACGTAAAATGAGATGTTATCCAAATTTAACTACATATACACTAAAATAAATTATATTAATATGATATTTAAATTATATTAATATAATATTTTTGTTTTCATAAATTTATTAAATTATTAGATATTAAGTTCTTTATAAAAAAATTACTTAGCCTTTAACAAAAATACTACGAGGCTATTTATTTATGTTTTTTATAATATTTTAGTTTTAATCTTATACATAAAATGAGATTTTATCCAAATTTAACTCCATACACACTAAAATAAATTATATAATATAATATTTAAATTATATTAGTATAATATTTTTATTTCATCTTTTTGATGAAATTTATTAGATATTAAGTTTTTTATAAAACAATTACTCAGCCTTTAACAAAAATATTATGAGCCTATTTATGCTTCAAATTCTTTCAGCCTTTCACTGGTTTTGTAACGACCTGCGATTCCGCCGATGAACGACCGTGATCGGGCAGAGTGCGACTGCAGTTGGGAGGTCGTTCGAACATCATAAGTGCGAGCTCTAACTTGTGCGAAGACATTGTGGAGATATGTTATGCGCATGGAGGTGGGGCGAGCATGTTTATATGGCGTGGAGACATGATGTAAAACATATGGAGCCAACCTACACTTGGAACGAAAGCTGACGGTGTTTGTGGGTGTTTGCGATGGAAGTGTAGGGCGTTGGCAAGTCGGCTAGGCAGCGAAGACTTGCCCAACGCACCATATAAGTTAACAAGCGTGGAGCTCATTTGAACATCACACATCGCTCATCCTCTTTGCTCAAGCATGTAGAGAAGGCGCAGGACAAGGTGAAGGCGCAGCAAAGGAAGAGAGGCGCAGTTTGGAGATGCGCCCATCCTTGGGCAAGGCCGCACGGAGTTAGTCGCTTATCTTGGTTTTGGGTGAAGGGTGCGGGCAGGGTCGCCCGGCAGTTGGGTGAGGCGTGCATGGGTGTGTGGCGCTCGGTTTGTGCAACGACTTGGCACAGGTTCTTGGTATGATGATGCTTGGGTGGACTTCTCATGGCCGAGACCAAGAACAACTCTTGGTGGAACCTTCAGTGGAGGAGCCATGATGGAAGGGACTCGTGATGTGATGATGATGATATGGTTGGGTGACCGAGGTCACTAGACCGAAGATTGCAGCTTGGATGAGGATGACCGATTGTTGTGATGGGTCTACTTGGTTGGACTACATGGGCAACTTAGTCATGGACATCAGGTTGGAGACATGGAGCATGGCAATCTTATGCAGGGACGTGATGTGGAGCACTTGTAGAGGTGTCACTTATGGGCATCCAATGAGGATTGCCAAAGTAAGGATGTTGTGCAGATGGATTTGCTGGTATGACATGGAGACTTATTGTTTATGAGCCGATGGAGAGGTTGTGCACTTATGTACAACAAGGCCATGAACTTGGATGGAGTTGTGAGCAGGTTATGAAGCATTCCTACTACATGGGGAGCTGAGGCATCTTGTAGAGACCTTTGGGCCGAGACTTGTATGCTTGCTGAGATGTTGGTTGGAGATGACTCATGGAGCTCATGATGACATGAGATTGTTGTGACTTTTGGGGACTTCATATATGGTGGACTTGGAGGATCTGATGCATTGAGGAGCTGAGGTCAGAGACTTTGATGCAGGATGGGGTGCATACTTTCAAGTACATGTATGGGAATGGCTTGGAAGAGTGACTTGATGTGGAGGATCGATATGAGACACTTTGGAGTGATGGAGTTACAACGATGATGATGCCTTGGTGGCAACACTTGGGCATGGGTTGAGCCGAGACTCAACCACTTTTGACACATGGGAGCTGATTGATCTATGATCATGGGCAGCACATGGATAGATGAGACAGGTGTATACTTGTTTCTATGGCAGACTTGAGGGATGGCACATTGCAGATATGATGGAGGTTGCTTCATGGACCTGGATGTGGCACACCGAGAGTTGGAGATTGATGAGATGATCTCTTCATATGGAGGAGATACACATATGGATGATGTTGGGATAGATGTGGCTGATTTCATGCAGCACATTGACACCAAACATCATGGATAGCATGTTGCAGATGAGATGAGGACTACTTCATGGACCTGAGCATGGCTTACACTTGTATGGAGATGGATTCTTGATCGAGTTGAGGATGTGACGGGATGTTTTGAGAAATGACTGATGGTGGCATGAGGATGTGCATTCTCATGGAGTGTGACAGTTGGACTGGCCATCCGACTAGTTCAGACATGGGGGCCAGCATGTGCAGAGATGTGTTAGCATTGGGTTGGAGTATCATGGCAACAGTTCACATGAGGATGACACATGATAAGGTCGACACGATGTTGCAGGAAGCATGTAGCTTGTGATGGAGGGGACAACCTTGCTTGCCTTTTTGCTTACCAACATTTTTTTTTTTTGTTTCTTTTTCCATTTGTTTTAATTTTCATGCTCATGAGGCAATGCAAGGGTTTTATTCATATTTGGCCAACAAGCTTCATTTTTTTAAACTTTCTTATGCACCCTCTTATTGCCATTTTTCATTTCAAATAATATAGTAAAAAAAATATTTTTTAAAATGAGGTGGTTATTATTTTTTGTGTATGGGGGTTTAATGCCCTTTTTTGTTTTTTTAGTTCACTAGGTTTGAATTAGCTCACTACAAATATGCCAAAAGCCTTGGACCCATTTTGGGAGTATGGGGAACCTGATGGTGGGATAAATCAGACATATCTATCATGCAAATTGTGTGGGACCAAGATGACAGAAGGGGTTACGTGATTGAAATACCATCTGGTTAGACTCCCTGGACATGATGTTGGGATTTGTACGGTTTCTAGTGCAGAGCTTATACAAAAAGCTCTTGAAGCAATTGATGAAAAAACAGAGAGAAGGAAGAGACGGAAAGAAACAATGTTGAATGTGCAAGTATATCTTTCGGGATACCTTCTTCTGATTTTGAAATTGAGGGTAGTGGGAGGGGCTCCACAATGTCACATGTTAGTGCTAATGTTACTAGGAATGGGAGGTCATCATTTTTTGTTCCACAAACAAGACATGGAGCACAACATTCCATAAAATCAGTGGTTAAAAAAAAGGATAAGCAAGAAGCAGATACAATTATGGGGAGGTGTCTTTTCTAAAGTGACTTACCTTTCAGCATCACCAAAACCAATCCATTTTGGCAGCCAATGTGTGATGCTATTGTTGTTGTAGGCCCAGGGTACAAAAGTGCTACATATAAAGAGTTGTGGGGGCCAATCCTTCAAGAAAAAAAGTAGGACATCAACTCTAGATTGGAGGAGTTGAAACAAACATGGGAAGTCTTTGGATGCACATTGATGTCTGATGGTTAGACAGATAGGAAGGGTAGGAACCTTCTCAATTTCTTGGTACCATGTTTATTAAATCAATGGATGCATCAACACATAAAATATGCAGCTTTGATTTGTGAATTGTTAGATGGGTTTATCTGGGGGATTGGTGTGCAGAATGTGGTGCAAGTCATAACAGATAATGCAATTAATTATTTGTCTGTTGGCAGGATGCTTATGGAGAGGCACCGCACATTGTCCTGGACTCCATGTGCAACACATTGTATCGATTTGCTGCTTGAGGATATGGGGAAACTCTCCTTCATCAAGGAGGTGATTGATATCACTAGGAGCGTCCCTAAGTTTATATATCACCATGTTTTTGTTCTTAGCCTCATGAGGAGATACACTAGAAACAAGGAGTTGTGGTGTCTTGCAATCGCACGTATTGCCACCAACTTTATTACTCTTCAATATTTGCTTTGATGTCAGTTTGAGTTGAAGCAAATGTTTGTTTCTGATGAGTGGCGTGATTGTAGATACATGAAATCGAATGGGAGAGCCATTGCAAAAATGGTGTACACTGACACATTTTGGAAGGGAGTAGAAGAAGTGTGCTCAGTTAGTGAACCTATAGTAAAGGTTTTGAGATTGGTAGATGGAGACAAGCCTGCAATGGCTTATTTGTATGAGGTCATGGATAGGGCTAAGGAGACCATTCGTGTTTATTATGTAGACAAGGGTTCTGTTGGGCTTGATAGAAAGATGATGTTATAAGATGTGATTGATAGTTGGTGGACAAAGATGCTTCATCGACCCATTCATGCAACAACACTCTTCCTCAACCCCGCATTTTCATACAAATGTGCATTTGATTTTGATGGCGAGGTGATGGAAGGGCTCAATTCATGTATTTAGAGGATGATACCTAATCCTGAGCTTCGTAGCAAAATTAATCGTGGGATATAGTTTTATCAGGGTTGTGTTGACCTATTTGGCTTTGATCATGCTATTAGGGAATTGACCCTTTTCATGCCACGTAAGTGACAAGTCATGAGTCATTAGACTTTTCAATTTAGAATTTACTTATTTATAATTCTAGATTTTTTAAATTTAATTATGTAACTTTTGTTTGAAAGTTTAATTATGTTTTAAGCTTTTTATTTCTTTATTTTGTTATAGATATTTGGTGGTGACGCTATGGTGCAAGAGCATCAAATTTGCAGAAATTGGCCATAAGAAAACTGAGTCAAACATGTAACTCTTCAGGGTGTGAGCACAATTGGAGTGTATTTGAGAAAATACACTCAAAAAAACGCAATAGGTATAACTTTGAGCTTCAGCCTTGAGTTGAGAAATTACAGTTATTGTAATTTTAGTTTATGACCCTCAAGTGTCAAGAGCCAAGATTCATTATTTTTTTTTGACACTCTTACAGGTTGGAGTTCTCACGCCTCAATGATTTAGTGTACGTGCATTGCAATTTTCGACTTCGAGTGAAGTAAATAGAAACACGAATGGATCCAGATGCCATTCCCTTAGACAATATTGATGTATTGTCTCAATGGAGGGTGGAGTTTGAGGTGCCCATCTTGGAGGAGTCACCTGCGTGGTTAGAGCCAGAGGAACCATTAGAATAGAGGCAGCAAGAGAAGGAGGACTCGGTGGAGGAGCAGCACGAGGAGGAGGAGGAGGAGGAGATTGTGGGAACATCAATGTTAACACTATTAGCTATAGATATAGGAGAGCACAACTCAATACCCAGCAACCATTATTTGACATTAAGTGCAAGGTCAGGGCCTTTTATTACTAGGGGCAAGCTTGGAAAACAATTCATCATGTTTTCCCATTAAAGGGGGAGAGAGCACTTATCTCAGATAGCTAGCTGCTAGTTTTGTTTGTTTTGCTACATCTAAATCATGATGATGAGATATTTTTATATATGTGATGTTATTTTGCATTGATTTTCCACATTTGACTCCTTGATTGGACAATTATCAGGGATCAACAAATTTGGTATTGCATTTGATGTATCATTTTTATTTTACATCCACTACATCATATATATATATATATATACTTTCTTCATATTTATGTGCCAATGTATTTATTTCATGTTGTTATTGCTTTGTATGTTTAAAAATATAGAAAAAATGAATATATTATGTTTACCGAGGGTATTACGGATAAGATGTTTTCAAGACCTGGGGCATTATTTTGCCGAAACCAATATTTTTAAGGCTGATTCAAGGTAATAGTTACCGCTTCTCTATCCTAACCAAAATGCGTTGGTTACGGCTATTTCATTCCAGAATAACAAAAATGAGGTTTGACTTTTCTGTGTTGGTTACGGTTATTTCATGCGGGAATAACATAACAAATATGAGGTTTGATTTTTGTTAGTTAAATTAAAAGGGGCGTCGGATTAACCTCTGGATTTCTGAATATCGATTTTATGAACCAATTTCTGGAAATCGATCTCATATGGAATTAACCCCCAACTTAAAAATATTTTTCTGAACGTGAACTTTAAGACAAGTTTAAATTTTTTTAGAAAGAAGACTGGTCTCGAAATAACATGATGCTCAGAGCAGAAAGATTCGATAAGTAATGCCTCAGAGATTTGATTATTCACCCAAGAAATTGGAGGTCAGGATTACTTAATTTGGGGTTTAATGATGAGGAAACGAACGTTATGCCACGAGAGCAATTGCATGAACGATCCCTGCATGGTTACTCGTCAGGGTATCATTCAATCGAGAGCTGAAAATAGAATGTCCTGGAGTTGGCTTTGTATTCCTTCCTAGGTCTGCCCATGAGCTATAAGGCTAGTTGGTTGGTACACTTGTACTCATAAATCAATCCATTCCACTTCATATTTCTCAATATTTTTTTTTGGTTTAATAGCTTTATTCTTTACTTCAATCTCTGCGTGGCCAGTCAACCTTATCCTTAACAAACCCAACAACAATATCCTCTTACAAAATTGATTTCAGTCTGGCTATTCAAGTTTGCATCAATGCTTCGATAGTGACATTAATTTCATTCTGGTTGTGAACAATATCCCCTGTAACCAGCTTTAAGTTGAATAAAATAACAAAAACATGGTTTTTACTTGTATTCTAGATTAATGAATTGCAATTATTAAAAAAACAACGATAAAATATTCAGTGTTACAGTGGTTTGGGATCAGTTGATGATGAAAATGAAAGCCACTTGTCTTTTTCTTTCTGGTAATGATTTGGAGATGAAAAATGAAATCCACTTGGTTTTTTTTGGCTGGCTGTGAAGATCATTGATTACTGTATGATTGACAGGCCTACTTTCTAGATTTTTGCTGTGAATGTCATTGATTGATTGATTTATTGTTTAAATACATGCGCTTTTAACTAAGAAAATCATTGAGAAGATTAATAATATTGTGTTGTTTTTGCCTATGAGGTTTTGAATAAAGGATGATTGGGTATACTGTTTTTGTTTTGTTTAAAAAATTTCGATTGAATTTTATTAATGTTAATAACAAAAGATGTTAGGTTGGAAACCTTTCATACTATTAAGAGAGTGATTTGGAGAATCATAATTTTTATCGGGGATAAATATAGACGCATCAGAAACTAATGGTAAGCAAAATTTGCAAGATGAGATTACTCTACTAGAATGCACAAAGATGGGGAACTACAACAGAGTCTACTAAGATCCTCTAATTTTGTAGTACACATTCACTGTCCACTAGAAATACTAACAAAATATCATAAGATTGCTTACAAAAAAACAAATTCTAACCAATAGTAAAGACTAATACAGTTTGCATGGTGGACTTATTATTCCAAAATGATGATTGGCGAATGAGGAGAAGAGTTTGCATGAGCAGTGTTTTGAACTGGAGTGTTGATGACTATAGCCTCCTCAACACTGTTATGAACTGGAGCGTTGATGACTGTAGCCTCCTCCTTATGGTCATCTGTAAGTCTGAGACCACAAAACGTTCCACTTGAGTTAAACTGACCACGATATCATCCAAATTATACCTGATGTCCCTCGAGATTCTCTTAATCTCCTCCTGACCTACAAAGAGCTTGTAGTTGTCAACCTGCTTGTCTCAAATTACCATGCTTCGTAACGTTTTCAACTAACGGTGCAAGATGATAGAATGGAGGAAGTGAACTTTTCTTTTACGAAACTTCCCTGGATCAAGAACCCAATTGAGGCTACTGCCTCTGATCTCTGAATCAAAATAATATTTACAATCCTCGAACTCCCTGGCTTCTAAGTGTAAAATTTCCTTTCTGGCTTCGAGAGGAGCTAAGTCAAAAAAATTAACAACAGATTCCCATCCAAACAGATGCCTATGTCGTGAAGAGGATGCCCGAGGTGCGCCACCCCTGCGGCTAGGTAGTTGTTGTCGAGGAGCCATATAGGCATAACACCTGCAAACAAACCAAGAAGAGACGACTCTAGAAGACTGAACGACATAGTTGGGACGAGCAACAGCATGGTAAAACCCCAGTACAACATGAACCACAAAATCAATATTAAAACAAGAGAGAATTATGTGTGGGCAGAAGAAGATAAATAGGAGACCACAACATTCACGAACTAATCCCTGCCGAGACTTCCTGAAACCCCAAAATTTGTGTGAACCAGGAGCTTAAAAAGTTTGAAAAGTTTGAAATACCAGAGTTATAGCGAGGTCATATCCATTATCAAAACCAAATGGAGAAGGTACCAAGGTACCACACTCCACAGACCAACATCGGGCAACTGAACGAAATCTCGTCATGGTCAAAGTTTTGAGGTGTCGACGAGGGTAAGACCGCCACCAATTCAAAGGATAAATTAGGCCCCTAGTCGTGTAAAAAGAGCACAAAGAACATTGACACCTATGGAGAGAAAATGGATGACTCGGAAAAGAGTTAACTACTTGATAGTTAAAGATAATGGGATCAAATGTTAACCACAGCTTTGAAAGACAACAATGCAACCTTACAATGATCGATCGATAAAAGTATAATGAAAAAAAACCTCCAATGACTATAGCATAGACTTCTTCTGGCCACAGTAAAGAGATACTATTAAAAAGCTCCTTGATGTTAAGGTTATTAGTTCAAATTGTATTATCCTTATTATATATTTATTGAGAAAACATATTAATATAAATGATGGTAAAAAAAACAATATTGAATTTCTTATTCCAATATAGTTGTATAATTCTAAGCGCATGTGAAGTGTTTTGTATTTTTAACAATTTTCCTAAAGAATATTCTTAAGAGAGATTTATTTTAAAATCTAGTTTTATAACTTGATTTTTGTAAGAATATTTTTCTCTTTTCCCAAAGCCTAAGTAGGTGTACATGCTCTATTTTTGTTAATTTCAACATCTAATTTTTTTTAAAGAAAATACATATTCTTAATCACGAAACTCATTTAAACTATAAGGTTCAAGGTTCAAATCTCTTGCCATGCCTCCCAGACAATGGCTTAGGGCAACTTTTTTTCCTAGGATACGTGTGCAATATATTTTAATGCAGTGCTGCCTTGGACTCGACTTAAAATCATAAATTTGGAAATTAAGGCGACGGCCAAAAAGCAATCCTACTCTGGCTCTAAGATACTAGAGGCGCTGTCTTGTTGGGTTCCCAATCCTGGTCACACCCGGTGATGAAGAAAGCAATACCTTAGATATGTGGCATTGCATTGGTAGATGAAGACTCTGTTTGGTCTTGTATCGAAAGACAAACAAGTGGAAAAATACAACATGTCAACTTCAATGGAGGACATCAAAAAATGTTGGGAACCAATGTTTCTCCATAGGTAGGCTTGATTCAAGATTGAGCCATGTAAAAGGGCATCTCAAATGTGACACTAATATTGGTGCTTCTGCTTGTTCTAGTACAAGAGTCCCAACAGCCATTTTTTCCTCTAACTCTTAATGGCTCTCAATGTCTCGGTTTGTGATTTTAATATCTGGTGGGTTTGTAATTTTAATATCTGGTTTTGTGATCTTTTTAGTATCCCTATTTTAAAAAAAAGTGGTTTCTCCTTTATTCCAGATAGGTAGTGAGACCCCTACACATGACCAAATATATCAACTCTTTACCCTAAGAGATTCCGATAATATAAAATTCTTAATTTACAAAAAGAAAATTCAAATCTCGTATTTGCTAAAAAGACCTAGGTTACTCTCTAGAAATATAGTGATAGCGATCAAAATTGCAAATAGAAAACCAACTAAAAATTATTAGTATTATAAAAATCCCAAAACCCTGAACTTAACAACATTCTATTCTCTTACCAAGGAAATCCCTGGGAATGAAATTTCTAACTTTTCCAGTACATATCCGTGTCGTTATCTAGAGGAATCTCATATCGTCCGTAAATGATATTTTTACATTAAAGTCATCGGGGCGGGCGCATGGAAAAATAATGTCATGCTCAGCCCCTCAGGCCTCAACCCGTGCATATGTAGTATACAACAAATGCAGCATTGTACCGTTGACGCGGCGATGGATGTACCAACCCAGCACACTGACACTACGTCAGCGGAAACGGAAAGGTTTGATAGTCGACGGGTGTCGACAAGCGGATGGCATATTTGTTCAATACTGAGTTTTAGGCACACATACATGAGGACACCGTACTGGGTTGCACTTTACAGCTCAGTGAAAAAAGAACGCGGACACTGTGCTGTCAACATCTTAGATACATCGAATTCATCCGATATTTCTGCCGCCAAGTGAGTCTCGGGCTGGTTGTTGAGAAGTGGACGTTTGCTTGTTAAACTTTGACGGGAGCTCAGAGCTCAGACATTTTCGGCTGCTTCTGTCCAAGTTCGGTAAATTTGAGTGCTACCATCCGCCAGAAGGGCTGTGTTCTCCGGCATGTATAATTTTACAGTCATATCTCATTAGGGAGAGTATTTACAGGTAGAGGTTTGGTTTTTTTTTTTCCCACAGAAAAAACTGGTTTCTATTAAGTAGAATGAGAAAGTACATATATCAGAGAAATGAGAGATTCTCAATCGCCAGAGTGAACAGGGAAAATGCAAACAGTCGGTTCTGTCTAGAGTAACAGAATCACAAAAACCTGCTAATAGAAGGTAGGGCTAGGGATAATTGAGGTTTGTGGAGGAAATGGCTATAGTGTGTGAACTGTGCATGAAAACTGAGCCAGCGGTGTACTGTGCATCAGATGCTGCGTTTCTGTGTTTGTCATGCGACAGAAAAATTCATGGCGCAAATGCTCTCTCGAAACGGCATTTCCGTACGCTTCTCTGCCATGGATGCACCATTGAGCCTGCAGTTTTTAGTTGTAAAAACCACAATTTGTGCTTCTGCCATAATTGTGACAGGCAAAGCCATTCCGACTCACCGCAGCATACTAGGACGTCTATTGATTATTATATGGGGTGCCCCTCTGCAACAGAGCTTGCTGAGTTATGGAGTTGTGAGTTGGATGGACTGGGTTGTGATGGTAAAAAAGTTTCCGATGTTCCAGGTATAGGGTGGGTTGATTCAATAGGGATGGCGAGTACATGGAACTCTCTTACTATGGCCGCCGGCGACACTGCTGGATTTAAGGATAGTTTGGGTTTGCGTATGAAACCTTTTCCTTCTCCGAGGGTTGATTTGCTGTCGTCGTCGCAGCGCAATTCCGAAGGGAATACAACGATCTTTGATCCAATGGGTTCAGCTGGTACCATGGCAGCTATGAAGGTAAGTGATGGACTGGGTTGTGATGGTAGAAAAGTTTCCGATGTTCCAGGTATAGGGTGGGTTGATTCAATAGGGATGGCGAGTACATTGAACTCTCTTACTATGGCCGCCGGCGACACTGCTGGATTTAAGGATAGTTTGGGTTTGCGTATGAAACCTTTTCCTTCTCCGAGGGTTGATTTGCTGTCGTCGTCGCAGCGCAATTCCAAAGGGAATACAACGATCTTTGATCCAATGGGTTCAGCTGGTACCATGGCAGCCATGAAGGTAAGTGTTTTAATATCGTGTTAATGGTTTAAACTTTGAACCATAGTTTACCAAATTCGGCCTTCTTGGCCACAAAAAAATTCGCCCGGGTTCGGCTGTAAATTCGAATTCGGTATTTCTTTTGCTTATAGAAAATTTAATATTTAACAAGTAAAAATATTTTTTTATATTAAAAAATTAGAATAAATTATGAATCAATTATTGAGGATGATGATTAACCTTTATTAAATTTAATGATGTTTGTTTTTTTAGACATGCCGTTTATCTCATTAGACACCAGATCTAGTGTAAATTGTATATTAAAAATATTACAATTCTGAAATTTAGTAAATTTTTTTTGTTAATATAAAATTTGTTAAAGATTTTTGTTAATAAAAAATTAAAAGCAGTAATTTTTATATTAAAAAGATTAATAAATAATTAATTGTATATTAAAAAATAATAAATTTCATAGAAAATAGTAAGTTTGTACTGGCTAAAAATAATAAATTTATATAACTATTAATAAATTTTTATTTATAAAATATATAATTTCTTTTTTATCTATTTGAATTTTATATAGTTGTATTTTTTTCTATTTGAATTTTATATAATGGTATTTTTGTTCAAATTTAGTAAGTATATTGGGAACACTCCAATGCCATTCCCCACTGGTAAACTAAAGGTTGAGTCTGCTTCTCCCTTCCTGTTTGCTTTGTATTGAGTAGAATGTGCCGCCTTCAACTAGGTTAACATAATCTACAGTGTAAACAACTCTTTGAAAGTATGTTCTCAATAGGATCCACTTTAAAAACTAAATGTACAAAAAGATATTTAAGTTATTTTAATTCTTAATTAATGATGTTGTTATTTCAGTTTTAGGAGTCGTATTAAACTTTACCATTTTAAAACACAACTCTTTTTCAAAAAATTATTTATTGTTTTATGATGTTTTATTTTGTAAACTTATATAATATTATATACCTGTATAATATTTTTAATTATTTTAATTTATAAATAATTAGTTTAAAAAAAATAAAAAATAAATATAATTATTTTTAAATATTAAAAATAATTTAATTTTAAAAAATCTATATTTACTAATTTTTCCTTTATTGAATTTTAAATAATCGAAATATTTTTCCTTTGAACATTATTTGATAGTTTTCCTTTGAACAATATCAAATAATGACCAGATTCAAATTCGAATTGATAACTATGCTTTGAACAATATCAAATAATGGCCAAAATATTTATAAACCAAGCCTCTAGAAAATAAGAAAAGCATTAACAGGACTCTTGTTCGGAACATAATTGTAAAAAAATAAACTACGCCTGTAAGTAATATGCCCAGAAGAAACACGTCTGACCAACCATTAAAAAAAAAAAAAGCTTTATAGTCAATGACCAGAAATTAATATAAAAACCATTCAAAGAACAGTAACCTGGACAAGATTCTAAAGAACAGCGACCTAACAAAATCCGTACTTATAAACCAATAAAATATGTACTAAAAAAATCGATTCTTGTTTGGAACATAATTGTTAAAAAGTAAACCACGCCTGTAAGTAAAATGCCAAGAAGAATCACGTTTGACAAAACCATAAAAAAGTTTATCCACGATGACCAGAAATTAACATAAAAACCATTCAAAGAACAGTAACCTGCGCTAAAGAATAGCAACCTGAACAAAATCCAAATAAAATATATACTTCAAAAATATCGACTCTCGTTTGGAACATTATTGTTAAAGATAAACGTACTCGTCTATCGATGTCGAGGTGGACGAACTGTTTGGTTGGCTAAAAGTGGTTGGAATCTCAAAAAAAAATTAGGTCGTGTTTGAATAGTATTTTTATAGTGGACATAGATTCAGCACCATCAAAAAAGTCTAGACCACTTAAAATTTTGAAGTTTAACAACTATAATTTGGATTTACAAAAATCCTTACCAGATTTTCTCTAAATATAATTAGAATTTCTATAACTTTTTTGACAATTCCTCCAATTAATTAAACTACTTAAAAAACCAAAGTAAAATACCCAAAAGAATCACGTCGGACAACCATAAAAAAGTTTATTGACCATGACCAGAAATTAATATAAAAACTATTCAAAGAACTGTAACCTGTACAAGATTCTAAAGCACAACGACCTGAACAAAATCCATACTAATAGACCAATAAAATATGTACCTTAAAAAATCGACTCTTGTTCGGAACATAATTGTTAAAATGGCATTTTACACCTGTAAGTAAAATGACAAGAAGAATCGCGCGTCTGACAAAACCATAAAAAAGTTTATTGACAATGACCAGAAATTAATATAAAAACTATTCAAAGAACCGTAACCTGGACAAGATTCTAAAGAACAACAACCTGAACAAAATCCATGCTTATAGACCAATAAAATATGTACTTAAAAAAAGCCTTATAGACTAATAAAATATGTACTTAAAAAAGCTGTAGTCTAACAATTATATTTTTTTGGAAATTTTAGTTATATTTTGAAAAAATCTGGTAGTGATTTTTGTAAATTCAAATAAAAGGTGTCAAACTTCATAATTTTAGGTGTTTTTTTGAAAATTTTAGTTATATTTTGAAAAAATCTGGTAGTGATTTTTGTAAATTCAAATAAAAGCTGTCAAATTTCATAATTTTAGGTGTTTAGAATGATGGTGGGGAATCTATTTGTACTATCAAAAACATGATTCAAACACTACATTTACAAGATTTTTTGAAATTTTTTTGTCCAATTTCTTTAACTGTCCAGACAATTCCTCCACCTATATAAACTACTCCATAAAAAATCGACTCAGGTTAAAAACATAATTATTAAAAAAAAAACCACACCTGTAAGTAAAATATCAAGAAGAATCGCATCTGACAAAAACATAACATAACCAGAAATTAACCTAAAACCATTCAAAGAACAGTAACCTGGACAAGATTTTAAAGACGAGCAACCTGAACAATCTCCATACTTGTAGACAAAAAAATATGTATCTAAAAAAAGTCGACTCTTTGTTCGGAACATAATGGTTAAAAATTAAACCACGCCTGAAGAATCACGTCTGACAAAACCATAAAACACTTTATTGACAATGACCAGAAATTAATATAAAAACCATTCAGAGAACTGTAACATGGAAAGATTCGTAAGAGAGCATCCTGAACAAAATCCATACTTATATGTACTTAAAATAAAATCTAAAATATGATTACAAAGATACGCAAGTATGCATCGATGGAATTCAAAGAATTCATTAAAGTCTCCGAGTGTCGACTATATGTGTGACACACGGACTATGGCCGTAGTCACGTGAGTGCGCATATCAAGAGATAACCAAGATCTCCATGGTGAGCCATTGGGAATACAAAGATCTCATCCATGATGAGACATGGGGTCACTAAAGTGACTCAACCAGTCAAAACCAACATGATTCCTTATCTTAGTAAGGAACATGTATAAGAATTTGTCACATGAACAAGATTAGACCTAGGAAGGTATGTTGGTGTTAAAATAGTTTATTATATGAATGGCTTCTTGTATGTAAAAGGCTTAGGAGGGTGTAACCAAATATATTGGTGTTTGGAGTAAATGTTTTTAATAAAAAGTAATGATGAGAAAGATAACAAAGATCTCCATGATGAGACATTGTCATTAAAGTGACTCAACTAGTCAAAACCAATATGATGTTTTATCTGAGTAAGGAACATCAACTAGTCACAACCAACATGATAGTTTTATCCTAGTAAGGAACATGTATAAGAATGTCTTGTCATATGAACAAAATTAGGCGAAGGAAAGTGACTCAGCTAGTCAAAACCAACATGATGTATTATCTAATTAAGGAACATCAACTAGTCAAAACCAACATGATGTTTTATCTTAGTAAGGAACATGTATAAGAATGACATGTTGTATGAACAAAATTAGGCGAAGGAAGGTATATTGGTGTTAAAATGTTTTATGATAGGAATGGCTTCTAGTATAGACGAGGCTAAGGAGGGTGTAACCAAAGATATTGGTGTTTGGATTAAATGTTTTTAATAAAAAGTGAAGATGGAGAAAGAAAAGAGAGGGTAAATATAATTTTTGGATATTGATAGTTAAGGTAAGAGAAGGTAAAAAGAGAGTGTGAAATTAATATTGTTGTTATTTAAAAGTTGTTATATTTTAAATTTTTGTGGTTTAAAAAAAAAAAAGATAATTCAGATTTTTCACAGTATTATATAAATTTTGTTGATTTTTGGAATCTTAAAGGGAATTTACAGCATGAAAATTAGTAAATAAAAGAAGAATCAAAAGTTTAAAAAGAGTATGAATAAATAATAAGTGAACAATTTTTTTTTAAAGAAGTCTACTAAAATTATAAAACCTAAATCTAAATTAATTTAGAAATTAAATAATTGAAGAAAAACAAATGACTTATAAATAATTTTTTATTTAATTAATTTATTAATAATTATTTATTTATTCATTATAATAAATAAATAATAATTATTATAAAATAAATAATCATTAATAATAATTTATTTATTTATTTAATAACAATAATTATTCATTCATTTGAAATAAATAAATTAATAATAATTAATTAATAATTTATTTATTTAATAACAATTAATTATTCATTCATTTGAAATAATTAATTAATTAATAGAATAAATTAATAATTAATAATAATAATAATAATTTTTTATTTTTTATTTTTTTTCCTGAATTTGTCTACTCCTATATTGATACAAAATAAATTTACAAAGAGGCCACGGCCTCGAGAAGTCTAGCCCAGAGATGCGGCATGCTCACATTGCAAAGCCGAACACTATCCAAAAAGACCTGCTGAAGACCGACCAGAAGGGCTTCTAGGAACATGACCATGACTAGTACATAGAAACAGTAAACACCATTATCGTAACTGAAACTGAAGACTGATCAGAGGTAATTCAGCGACCAAAACAAGATGATTGGGCTCAGGCAAGAAAACAGAGAAGCGCTGCCCAAATCAAAACTGAAGTCAGACCTCAAAAACAGCTGTGACTGAAATCGAGACCAAAACACATAGCCAGAAAAATGCCGCCCATGCAGGGGAAACCGACTATTTGACTTTGGAACAAAGGACTAAGCATGAGAACTGTTTAGCCTATCATGGCGATAAAACAGGAGGGAATTGAGCACTTTCAAGCCACGGAGAAATAAAAACCATTGAACGCAGACCTGATTAAGCTTCATGAGAGGTGGAGGGATGCTTTTCAATGATGCGACACCCATAATTGTAGAGGTCTTCGACTTCAGAGGGATGGCCCTTTTTTCTTGAAAAACAGCCACCAGTAGGGACGCTCGGACCAGCCTGATTATCCATGACTTGGGTTGCAATGCACTTACTCGGACCCGGAGCCTTACTTTGCTTGTTATCAATCTGAGTAGTGCCATGCCTATCTTCCGCCCTCGTCTCCAGAGTCACCCCAGAGGTCACGGCAACCTGACTAGAAGTAACCTCTCGAAGCTCAATGGTGACAGAGGCTAAGAAGGAGACATTACTGAGAGTACAGGGGAACTGAAGACGAGCTGTATTAGGTGGAGAATTGAGAGAGCGTGCTGCCGAATTAAGCTGCCCACGACCCCGTCCATGACCACTCCTGGTAACAGGATATCGGTCAGAGCAGAAGTCCAAGGAGAATGACGAGGAATCCGTCGTGGAGGAGGAGGCTTGGCGGATAACTTGCCCTCGGGAACTTCCCCTCTTGCAACTCATTCTCTGGCGCAATCTGGGCATAGTGGGAAGAGCAGGAGGTTTAGAACTGGCTGCAATACTATGGAGGCAGAAGGGGACTAAAAGTAGCTTAGCTTCAGCACCCAGAGGGGCAGTGGGAGGGACAGAGGACGAGCTGCTATTGAAATTGTAGAAAGGGCTGTGAGAAACCTGAAGGCCCGGCAATAAATCCACCTAGCGATCCAGAGCCCAACGTTTCCTTGGGCTAGTCTGAGAGCGCGGCTCTGCGACAGCAAGGGAGTGACGCGAGCGCAGAGGAGGAGCGCAAATGAATCCAGATAGGGGCGTCATGATAGAAGAATGAACAGGCTGGTAAGGAGGGACAGGCTGCATTAATGCAGCATTGAAGTTGAGAGCAGAGGAATTAAAGACCGTAATTGCGCGAGGCCGAGTGGTGGTGGTAATAAGCCACGCGCCAACCCATTTAGCCGCCCACGTACCGATCAGACCATTAAACACCCGGATCCGGGAGAGATAGATCTTGTTGCACCAGGAGAGTGCAGTGTCGTTTGAGTTGTATATCATAATAATAATTTATTTGCTTATAAATAGATAAATAATTATTTATTGTAATAAAGAAATAATAATTATTATAAATAAATAATCATTAATAATTCATTATTTAATTTATTCATTAATAACTAATACAAAAGAATAAATAATTTTTGATAATAATTAGCTAATTTATTTATAGATTCTAAAGCTAAAAAATATTAATGTTAATGAGGTGAGCTAATATAATTATAAATATTATTTAATTTAACTTTAAATTAAATTAAATAAGAAATTCAAGATAAAAGTAAGGATAGAAAATATATATCTAGGATACTATATTTGAAGCACAACTCGAGGAACTAGAACTCAAGGAAATAATATGTCTGATTAGAGGAAGCCAATTTCCACTAATCTCGCTCCCCCATCCCTATTGAGATTATGTGAATGCCTCATAATCTCAAGAGCTTCTCTAATTTTCCTCTTTTGATAGTGCTCTTCCTCGGCGATAATCTTGGACGAGCAAATGGAGGGATAATGTTATTGTCCCGACATTTTTAAAAAGTTGTAGGTCTGCCACAGATTATGTGGATGCCTCATAATCTCAAGAGCTTCTCTAATTTTCCTCTTTTGATAGTGCTCTTCCTCGACGATAATCTTGGATGAGCAAACGGAGGGATAATGTTATTGTCCCGACATTTTTAAAAAGTTGTAGGTCTGTCACTCTTATTTCAATTTTAATCCTTAAATTCTCTAGAGAATAAATCTCGTTCCATGCATCCCCTTCGTATAAGGAAATGATGTTAGATTTTAAACTTATGTGGCTTTCTTTTGGAAAAAGGTAGTTCGGATTTTCCACAATATTATATCAATCTTTATATGTAAGTTTTATTTTTAAGTGAAATTGTTGACGACCACACATTCATACTGAGAAGGGGGAAGGAGAGGGGTGTGTGTGAATCAATGTAAGACAATTTTTTACTTATTTAGACATTCATGAACCATAAAAAAACAAACATGTGAGATATATTATCTACAAAACATGTAAAACAAGATTGATGTGAAAACCATTTTGGGAGAAAACCACAAAACTTCTTTTTATAATTATTTGTAGGTACCAACCTACAAATATTTGTAGGCATCAACTTACTAGAGACACCACTCCCCATTGTTGCAAATATTCATAGGCAGCAACCTACTGGAGACACCAATCCCCACCATTACAAATATTTGTAGGAAGCATGCCATGTATCTAATTTTGAAAATCTGATTATGAAATTTTTAATTGAGGCTCTTTTGTATGTTTTCTTGGATCTCTAAAAATTTCATACTCTGTTTGAAATTGATTTCAGGTCTATTCAAAAACCCTAACTTCCATAAGGTATATCTCTAAGATTATAGCGAACCAAAATTTGAAATTTTTGCATGTTTGAAATTGGTTTCAAAACTATTTAAAAACTCTAACTTTCTGAGGGCATATCCTTGAAATTATAACAAATCAAAGTCTAAAACTTTGATCACATGTACTCAGAGATTTCATCTTTGTTTCCTCAAAGTTTCATAGTGCAAAATATCACAAAACTCAAGTTATAGCTAAAATCCCAAGATGGCTCATTTAAAGTAGATTTGAGGATTAATCACAAATGGTAACTTCCATAGAGCATATTTCAGAAAGTATAGTGAACTAATGCTTGGAGTTTTTACTACATGTGCATGAATATCTCGCCTCTATCTCCTAAAATTTTCATGATTTGAAACATCCTTTAAGAAAAGTTATAGCGAAAATGTCAAGGTGACTCGTTCACTCCATAAATCACATTTTTCTCCACCTTTAAAACCCCAAGAGTATTCCCCAAATTCTTTTTCACACCTCAAATCTCTTCTTGCTTGAATGATCTTCAAATGCTAGTTTTTTTTTTTCACTTATGAGGTCGACTTGTAAAAATGTTTGGCTCGATTTGTACTTTTTCATTGGACCATCCAGGCATAATTTTTCATATGTACACATTCCTATGGAGTTAGAGGGAGTGACATATACCATTAGAAAGATCTTATAATAAGCTTTTCAACCATATATCCTATGCTCCCATTTGAGCTAGGCATTTTGAGTCAAATGCCTTCAAAGATAGGGTATCCAAATTGGGCATAAAAAAATGGATACCCAAACAATATTTCCAACAATCTTCATTTTTTAATCTTTATCTTGGACATCTATAGTCTCCCCCCATCATTGACATTAATGAAAACAATAACTTTAACAAGTTTAATAAGATTTGCTTTTGAACAATTCTTAATTGGTATTGGATTGTAGAATAATTAAAAAAGATATATGGAGAAAAATGAGACTATATGCCCAATAGAATAGGATGGCAAGAAGCCAGAGGGGATAGTTTGAGTGGATAAGTTCTATGAATTACAAGGAGAAGGTCATGGGTTTAAGTTCTTGGGATAGTTACCTCTGTTGATATTACAACCTCACGATGTCTCTAGTGGATTCTTTCGAATGTGCATTTTGTCATTTAGAAAAAAAAAAGATAAGATGGGAGGATTTGAAGATTAAATTTATTTCCTAATGACAATAAAGAAAAATAATATATACTTCTATATGGCACACCATTTAGACCACATCCTATAGGAAAGCCCATTTAAGTTTAGACAACCTTGCAACTCCATGAGGGGATACTAAATAAATTTATATGTGGAAAATGAATTTAAGTAGTGAGAATAGTAATCATTAAACCCCTTGTAATCCAAGGAGTAACATAGATTCAATAAATAGTATTCAAACTATCTAGCAACATGACTATTGTAAGTACTACTAAAGTTTATATTGGTTTATCATGCAAAAATATTCCAACTAAATTATTCTAATTTGACACCTATATTTCTACTTACAGAAAATAAATGCCAAAATTGAAATCTGGATAGGAAAGTATGTATGATTTTATGCAAGCAAATAAATCTAAGAGGGGGGAGTGATTTTTTTTATGTAACAAACTCGACTTCCTAGTTTGACTCGAGGATATGGGGTCACTAAATTTTTCATCTCTATACCTACTAAGAGATTATTCAAAGGTCTATTTTGCACTCACGATCATCTACTACTTATCGGATAGCTTTGCCAACCATGTCATTGAGTGTAAGGCACTTCATTGATACATATCTCTTTGTGTTTTACAATATCAATTTAGCACTTACCAAGAATGAAAACAACTACATGCCCTGAACAATAATACCTTCTCAAATCATGTCTTCTCCTCCTATTATTATTTTTGCTTGGAGCTTGAATGTCATGAGGATGTGGAATGGCTCACCACTTAGGTAAGGGATTTGGACACAATGATCGTTGGGTACTATCAAGAAAACTCATATTCTTGAACCAAGATATTCCTAGTTTGTGCCCTCACCTTGAGACTTTACCACATTTATCGCTTTCCAACATCTTTTCCTAGCAATGGGTACTTGGCTTCAAATCCCTTATTGCTCACAAATGAAGAATCTCAAGTGATGTATCGTTTTAGGGAAGAAATTATTCTTCCAGTGACACGTACCCCCACTTTATAATTTCACCAACAAATCAAGAAATTCACACAATTTGTTGTTGAATGGAATCTGTCTTCCAACAACAAACACATCTTCTTTATTTTCCATGGAAAATTGAGAAATGCATGCAATCTATAGTTGGAAAAAATCCTTCTTCTAGTGACACACACCCTCGCGTTATTTTGATAGGAAAATTGAGAAATCCATGAGATGTCTCACTAGATGGAGGAAATGTTTTTCACTCATAAATTGGTCAAGCCATGTGATGTGTTACTGGATGAAGGAATTAATTTTCACTTGCAAAATGGATAAGCCAAGCAATGTGTTGATAGCTAAAGGAAATATTTCACTTTTTCAAATTGGATAGCTGAGTAACTTGAAAGCTATTTAACATTGCTCCAAAGGTTGAATTATCATTGTTTGGAGGGATTCAGGCCCCACTTGATTAAGAAAAGGGGGCCCTCTTATGGCTTGTCTCTAAGCATAAGTATCGGGCTTGTACAAGGGTGGTTTCATCGCCAAAGGAGATCCTTTCAAGACTATATTAGGCTACATATATTGATTGGAAGACCAAGGAAGCATAGGGTCTAGGATTAGGGGAATTACAAGCCCAATTATATTGAGGGGAACCCATATTTGAAACAACTGATTTAACTAATGCCAAGAAAAAAAATGCCTCCTCAAGACAAAAGGAAAGTCCCTATAATTGTGAAGCCTCTAATCCAAGGAGACAAAATTCTTCCTAGAAATAATAACATAACCCTCAGTTACAAATATGATTATCCATGCAAAGAGAGGTTGTTGAACTCCCATCCCATGAGATTGTTGGGTATATGTTATATCATTTGCACAACTACCTCCATTTGTTTTACGTTGTGCCAAGTGCAGTGAGGGGGTCACAAAGGGAACGATACCCCTCCTTGTTTGTGGGGGTCATTGGCGAGGTGAAGCCACCCTTACTTGAGGGGTTTCTGGGGGCGGGGCGCAAGCCCCCTTGCACTGGAATTGAGGGGATTCTGGTTTTTTGCATTCATTTTTGGCAATTTCACTTTTAGCAATTTTGTGGTGCATGGTGGTTTAGCCCATGTTTTTGTACATGCGATTAAGGAACTACAATTGTATTTTAATCTAGGGTAGATGGATTGGAAATTTATGGATGTTGTGGGATATATATATATATATATATATATATATTGAAAAATATTTTTGGTTTTTCTAGTTTGAGATTCTAGGGTAAAATCTCCATGTCAATGTGTGTGATTGCATTTATTTTGTATGATTAAGAATATATTTACATCAATTAATTGTACAAGATTAAAACCTACATTTGGTATCAGAATAGTTTTGGCTTTAAGGGGACACTTTTGTCGCTAAGGGGTTTTGTTGAAAATAGTAACAAGAAATGTTAAAAATAGAATTCAAAAATTCCAATTTAATTTGTCTTTGAATTAAATTGTGAATTAAAATTGTAATTCGTTTCTCATAGCAACTTGTAATAGTTAACTAAGTTAAGTTGACTTAATTAAGTTAGGAATTTTGAGTTGAAAGTCATGTATATGTTTTCCCTAGGTTTTAGGGGCCCAAAATGAGTTAATTTATGAGTTGTAATTAGATAACTCAGTTTACTGAGTTATGGTCAGTTAAATTAGTTCTAACTGTTTGTGGAACTAATAGAGGATTAACGGTTAGTTGGTGCACTGGTGCATCCACAAGTGTTACTCTAGTTAATTGAAGATTCACTCATTAGAAACTCATGCATGTCAGTTCAGAGAAAGACCCAATTGAGACTAGAGTGCAGGGACAATATGTAGTTACCGCCCCCCTGCATGGGGTTCGTGAACTTTTTTTGGACCTTACATTAGGTGGGCGGACCTACTTATGGTTTTGTTCATGGATTTAACACATGGTTTTTGGCATGATGGTTTTCTGTCCATGGTATTTTGTAGATCCGGTCAAGGGAATTACGATTATGTTCTAATCCAGAGTTAATGAATTGGGGTTTATGGATGCTTTGACATGTATATATATGTATTGTAACATTGAAAGGAATATAATGAAAAATCAATCTAGTAATCTCAGTTTTGAGATCCAAGGGAAAATCTCTGTTTATATATGTTTTATGTTTTATGCTCTCGTCATTGTTTATTTTCTGTTTTTTAGAATTCGTATGCAGGGAATTTTTGCACGGGGTTAAAACCTACATTTTGTATCTGAGTTGTTTTGGTTTGAAGGGCACGCTTTTGATGCTGAGGATTTTTTTTCTTGGCCCTATGGTAGACCCTGTTCAGTGGGAGATCTGCAAGATCGATTCTTGTGGTGAAAGAAGATGGCGAGCAGTGGAAAGATAGAGATCGAGAAATTTAATGGTCAGAGTTTTGAGTTGTGGAAACTCAAGATGGAGGATCTGCTGGTGGATAAAGATCAATGGATCGCGGTAGATCCAAGTACTAAACCAACAACGTCAGTTGAACACTGGGTGAAGTTGGATCGAAAGGCAAAGAGAACAATATGATTGTGTCTCTCAAATTCGGTATTGCTGAATGTATCAGGGGAAGCTTCGACAAAGGCTTTTTGGGACAAGTTAGAGACTTTGTACCAATCTTAAGTCTCTGGTGAATAAATTGTTCCTATGGAAAAAACTGTATAACCTGAGGATCAAAGCTAGAGACTTAGTGACAGAGCATCTGAATGCATTTAATATTGTGGTAAGCAAGTTATTATCTGTTGATATTAAAATTTCAGATGAAGATAAGTGCATCAGTTTGTTGTGTTCTCTACCAGATTCGTGGGATAGTCTGGTTGTTGAATAGGTAGCAATGAAAATGCCTTGTA
Organism: Pinus tabuliformis; assembly: GCA_031772625.1. Classification (NCBI taxonomy): domain Eukaryota; kingdom Viridiplantae; phylum Streptophyta; class Pinopsida; order Pinales; family Pinaceae; genus Pinus; species Pinus tabuliformis. Next base: position 151,802,631 of record CM062812.1, read on the forward strand.
GTTTGATGAAATAGACTCATCCTTGCCGTCAGAGGAGATGAGGCAGAAAAATATGGAGGGCCAGAATGGTGATGCCTTGTTTGTATGAGGATGGTCCAGAACAAAAACAAAAATAATTCCTTGAGTGGAAGATTTAAATCTCCAGGAAAACCTGTAAATGTGTGCTGGAAATGCGGAAAGGAAGGGCACTTCAAAAGGGACTGTAAATCTAAAGCTCCTGAGAAAAGAAATGGATTTGATGATGCTCCTTCTGCAGAGGCAAAAACCACCTCAGATGAAGGTGGGGATGTGTACTTGGCTTCTTCTTTAAGTACACATGTAGATCATGAGGCATGGTTGATTGACTCAAGTGCATCATTTCAATTCACTCCCCATAGAGAGTGGGGTGCGAGTATGAGAAATATGATGGTGGTGATGTCTTCTTTAGGGGATGACAGAAAGGCTAGAATCGTTGGTCGCGGAAAAGTCAAGTTGAAGTTGCAAGGTGGAAATATTATAACACTTCTGGGTGTTCTGCATATTCATGCATTGGCCAGAAATCTTATTTTTGTAAGCAAGTTAGATGATGCAGGTGTAAAAATAATGTTCGAGAAAGATACCTGCAAGATGGTTCGGGGAGAACTAGTATTGATGCGGGGAGTTCGAATTGGAACTCAATACAAACTTCAAGGTAGAACTGTTATTGATGGGTGTAACAATTATGTGGTTCCTGAAAGTGGAGCGGAAAATCTAGTGGTCTTTGGAGAAAATACCATGCTATGGCATCAAAGGCTTGGACATATTGGAGAGAAGGACATTTGAATACTTCATGGTAATGGTATGATAGAAGTATGTCTAATTGGTCTATGGATTTTTATTTCTGTGAAAATTGTGTATATGGGAAGTAGAATCGGGTGAGTTTCCCCTCTGGTGCTAAGAGGGCGAAACAAATATTAGATCTTGTGCATAGTGATGTGTTTGGACATGTGTCGGTTCCATCACTAGGTAAGTCCGTGTACTATGTATCATTTATAGATGACTTCTCAAGGAATACATGGATATATTTTCTCAGGAAGAAATATGAAGTCTTTGACAAGTCAAAAGAATTTAAGTCTCTGGTGAAAAACCAGACAGAGAAGAAGATAAAGTTGTTGAGGATAGATAACAGTGGAGATTTTTGCAAGAAGGAATTTGAATGGTTCTATAAGAAGTGTGGTATAGCACGGCAAAAGACTACTCCATACACACCTCAGAAAATGGGGTTGCAGAAAGAATGAACAAGACGTTGATGGAAAAAACAAGAAGCATGCTCAATGGTGCGAGGTTAGGAAATGAATTCTGGGCAGAGGCAGTGGAGACTGCATGTTACCTGGTCAACATATCAGTTTCATCAGCGTTGGAGGATAAGACTCTACAAGAGGTATGGACTAGTAAGAAACCTTCTCTTTCACATTTGAGGGTATTTGGATGTGATGCATATGTACATGTTCCAGAGGAGAAAATAACAAAGTTGGATAATAAATATGAAAAGTGCATCTTTATTGGGTATAAGGATGGTTTAAAAGGTTATAAGCTTTGGAACCCATAAACAAGGAAGGTTGTGTACAACCGAAATGTGGTGTTTAGAGAGGTGAAAGATGTTATTAAACATAAAGTCCTACCAAAGGAACCTGAGAAGATAGAGTTTGAGCTAAAGGAGGAAGAATTAGACTCTACAGCAGAAAAGAAATCTGAAGATGAAGAGCCACAAACTCTAGCTATGAGAAGATCAGTTCGAGAAAGAAGGCAACCAGAAAGGTATAGTCCATCTTCTTTCTGTTCAAATTTTTGCTTTATCTATTATTGATGATGATCTTAGAACTATGAGGGAAGCAGTAGATTCAAAGGATGGCAAACTCTGGAAAGAGGCCATGGTTGAGGAAATGGCATCTTTGCACAAAAATGAGGCTTGGGATCTGGTGGAGTTGCCTGCTAGAAGGAAACCCATTGGCAGCAAATGGGTGTTTAAGAAGAAGATGAATGCAGAAGGAAATGTGGAGAAATACAAAGCTCGGTTGGTAGCAAAAGGTTATTCCCAAGTACCGGGAATTGATTTTGGTGATATTTTTTCTCCTGTTACCAAGGTAGCTTCTATTAGATTACTTTTATCTATTGTTGCTGCTTTTGATTTTGAGGTAGAAGAGATGGATGTAAAGACAACATTTATTCATGGGGATCTGGAAAAAGAGATCTACATGAAGCAACTTTAAGGCTTTGCGGTGAAGGGTAAGAAAGAACTTGTATGCAAGTTAAAAAAGTCTATGTATGGGTTAAAACAATCACCAAGGATGTGGTATCAGAAATTTAATACATTTATACGGGGATTTGGCTTCACTAGAAGTAAAGTAGATCACTGTGTGTACTTTAAATTAATTGGTGACCATGTTATTTATCTGGTCTTGTATGTGAATGATATGTTGCTGGTTGGAAATGACAAAGAAATTATCCAGGATTTGAAGACCCAATTGTTCTCCAAATTCGACATGAAAGATCTTGGTGCTACAAACTATATTTTGGGCATGGAAATTAAACGAGATCGGGCAAAGAGGAAGCTCTGGTTAAACCAAGGAAGCATGTCAAGACAATATTGCAGAGGTTTGATATGCGGGATAGTAAACCGATGAAGGGTCCTATTCCTGTAGGTGTAAAGTTATCTGCTAAATAGTGTCTCAAGACACAATAAGAGAAAGAGGACATGTCCCGTGTTCCATATGCAAGTGCAGTCGGTAGCCTGTTGTATGCAATGGTTTGTACTAGACTAGACATTGCACATGCAATGGGAGTATTAAGCAAATTTATGTCAAAACCAGGGAAGGAGCAATGGACAACAATGAAGCGGGTTTTCAGGTATTTGCGTGGCACTAGTGATTATTGTTTATACTACCAAGGAAGACCAGGATTGGAAAGAGTTTTGGATATTCATGGCTTTGTTGATGCAGACTGAGATGGAGATCTAGATCAGAGAAGATCTACAAGTGGATATGTGTTTAAGCTATTTGGAGGTGCAGTGAGTTGGATGAGTAAGAGACAGTCTATAGTGGCACTCTCAACTACAGAGGCAGAATAAATGGCATCCACTCATGCAAGCAAGGAAGCAGTTTGGTTGTAGAGATTGTGTTCAAGTATGGGGTTAGTACAACGAGTTATAAGGATATACTGTGATAGCCAAAGTGCAATTTTCTTGGCAAAGAACCCTGCTTATTATTCAAAGACAAAGAACATTGATGTTCAGTATCACTTTGTGAGGAATATGGTTGAGGACAAAAAAGTGTTACTGGTAAAGTTGGACACTTTGAAGAATACTGCAGATGCATTCACAAAATCTGTGAACATTGAGAAGTTCTCTTGGTGTAGAGAAACATGGGCGTTGGGCGGACCTACCTAGGTTTTGTGCATGGATTTTGCACATGGTTTTGGGCATGATGGTTTTATGTCCATGGTATTTTGTAGATCTGGTCAAGAGAACTACGACTATATTCTAATCCAGGGTTAATGGATTGGGGTTTATGGATGCTTCGAAATGTATATATATGTATTGTAACATTGAAAGGAATATAATGAAAAATCAATCTGGTAGTCCCGGTTTTAGGATCCAGGGGAAAATCTATTTATATATCTATTTTATGTTTTATGCTCTCGCCATTGTTTATTTTCTGTTTTTTAGAATTCATATGCAAATAATTTTTGCACGAGGTTAAAACCTACAGACAATGTACTATCAGTTGTATGATTTATTGAGTTGTAAATATCATGCATGCAATCATAGAAGGGCCTAATTTTGGATTGCGCAGTTATGGATGACGAATTTCCCTTTAAATACGGGCTAATTCTCTTAGGAATTGTGAAAAGAATTATAAGCTTAGAGGCTTGGAAATTCAGCTAAGTATTGGCCAAAGGAAGTCATCAGGCGGAAGATAGGAAATACTTGTGCAAGTTAAGCTCAAGGTTGAGCAAAGCATATTGTATTCATCCAAATTTTTTGACCAAGGATGCAAGTGATTAGGGGCTTGGAGAGCTGCAAAATTGGCTTAAGTGTTGGCCAAGATCTAGCCTGTGAGCCGAGAGAGTTGAGAATACTTGTGCGGGATTGTTCTAGTGAGAACAAGCTTTGTATATTCACTCATATTTTTGATATATGCAATACAGATAGTGGGGTTTTGAGTAATGGCTTTCCCCAGATACATCTTGTGTTATGTGCCATTGATTTATCTTCTTCTTATTCATATTGTTTTCATCGATCTATTGACTTCTGCTAGTTGAAAGTAGAAGTAGATTCTTGTCCTGTGCTTTAGTAAATTACATGAGCTTGTGAATTTACATGATTTTCTACAGGTTTGACTCAAATTTGTGGTAGGCCCTATTATAGTGGGAAATCTACAGAATTGATTCTTGTAGAAAAAGGAAATCGAAAGAAGTTCAATGATAAAGATTATAAATTGAATGGCCAAAGTTTTGAGTTGTGGAAACTCAAAATGGAAGATCTGTTGGTGAACAAAAACTAGTGGATTATTATGGATCTGTGTAGAACACCAACGAGGATGTCTACAAAAGACGAGACCAATTTGGATAGAAAGGAAAAGATCATAATAGAATTATGTATCTTAAATACAATAATACTAAATTTTTAAGTAGAAGCTACAATAAAGAAATTGTAGAATAAGTTAGGACTTTGTATCAGTTTAAGTCCCTAGTGAACAAATTGTTCCTACAAAAAAAATTGTAAAACCTTAGGATGAAGGATATGGACTCAATAATAGAGCATTTGAATCCTTCAATAATATGGTAAGTTAGTTATTCTCTATTGATATTAAGATTCCAGATGAAGATAAGTGAATTAGTTTGTTGTATTCATTACCAAATGCATGGAATAGTTTGGTTGTTGCCATAGGTACTAATGCAACTACTTTAACTTTCAATGATTTAGTCTCATCCTTCTTATCGGAGGAGATGAGAGAAAAACATAGGAAGTCAAAACAAAAACCTTGTGTGTAAGACGATGCTCGTAAAATATAAATAAATAATTCCTCAAATTGGAGATCTAACTCTAGAGGAAGACCTAAATATCCAGGAAAATTTATAAAGATATATTGGAAATATGAAAAGAATGGCATTAAAAGAAATATTGTAACTCCAAAATTGTTGAGAAAGAGAAGGTATTTGATGATGCTCTTTCTACAAAAGCAAAAATCTCTTCAGTTGAAGGCTGGGATGTGCACTTGGTTTATTCAAGTACACATGTAGATCACAAGGCATGGTTGGTTGTTTTAGGGGAATCCTTTCATATGACACCTCATAAGGAGTGGTTTGGTGGGAACGAAAGATATGACGATGGTGATGTTTTCCTAAGAGATGAATCAATAGCTAGAATCACCAAACAAGGAAAAGTCACATTGAATCTCATGGGAAGAAGGATGAGAACACTCTTTGGTATTATGCACATCCCAATATTGGCAAATATTTGATTTCTATAAGTAATGAGTGGTGCAGGTGTAAAAACAATGTTTGAAAATGATACCTACAAGATGGCTCAAAAGGAAATGGTATTGTTGAGGGGAGTTTGTAGTAAAACTCTATATAAGTTGTTGGGAAGCATTTTTAGTGATGGATGGAATAGTTTTATTGTTCCTCAGAATGGAGTTGAAAAAGGAACAACTGCTATAGTATATGGAGAAAATACTATGTTGTGACATCAAAGGTTCGGGCATATCGGAGAGAAGGGCCTTTGAGTACTACATTGTACTAGCATGGTAAAATGTATGTCTAGTTTCTCTCTGGATTTTGATTTCTATGAACATTGCTTATATGGGAAGCGAAATTGGGTAAGATTTTCATTCAGTGCTATGAGGGCAAAGAAAATATTATAGTTGGTGTACATGATGTGTTTGGGCCTGTGTCGGTTCCATCATTGGGTAAATATGTGTAATATGTCTCATTTATAGTTGAATTCTCAAGAAATACATGGATTTATTTCTGTAAGAAGAAATTTGAAGTCTTTGACAAATTCAAAAAGTTTAAGGATATTGTGGAAAATTAGATAGAGGAGAAAATTATGGTGTTGAGGATAGATAGTTGTGGAGAGTTCTATGGGAATGTATTCAAAGATTTCTATAAAAAGTGTAGTATAGAAACATGAAAGACTACTCCATACACACCTTAATAGAATGGAGTTGTAAAAAGGATGAAAAGGAAACTAATGGAGAAAGCAAGGAGCATGCTCAGTTATGTTAGGTTAGGATAGGAATTCTAGACACAGATAATGGATATTATGCATTACCTAGTAATCAGAACATCCTCATCAACATTGGATGATAAAACTCCACATGAGGTATGGATCGATAATAAACCCTCTCTTAAACATCTCAAAGTATTTGAATGTGATGCTTATGTACACATTCTAAAGGAGAAAACGAGAATCTAGATAAGGAAGATGAAAAGTGTATTTTTATTTGATATAAAGTTGTTCTATAAAGTTACAATCTTTGGAAACTAGAAACTAAGAAGGTTGTGTATTGTTGAAATGTAGTATTTAGAGAATTTAGAGATTTTTTCAAACATGAAGTCATACTAAGAGAGAAAGGGCTAGAGAAGATAAAGTTTGAATTGAAGGATGATGAATTAGACTCTATAGAAGAACAAGAATCAAAGGAAGAAAAACCCACATACTCTAGCATTGAAGAGATTAGTTCGAGAAAGAAGCCAACCAAAAATGTATACTCCACTCGATTTTCATTCAAATTTTGCTTTGTTTATTGTTGATGATGATCCTAAAATTGTTAGGGATGTAGTGGATTTATAGGATGAAAACTTTGGAAAAAGGTTATGGTTGAAGAAATGGTAGTTTTGGACAAAAATTAGGCTTGGAATCTAGTGGAGTTACCAGCTGGAAGAAATTCTATTAGCAACAAATGGGTGTTTATGAAGAAGTTTAATAAAGAAGAAAAGTTGGAGAAGTACAAAGCTCAACTAGTAGAAAACGGTTATTCCCAGGTAAAGGGAAGTGAACTTGGTGAGATCTTTTCTCGTATTGCCAAGTTAACTTAATCTATTATATTTGTTTCATCTATTGTTGTTTCTTTTTATTTTAAAGTAGAACGGATGGTTGTGAAGACATCATTCCTACATGAGGATTCAGAGGAAGAAATTTATATGAAGCAATGATAAGTATTTGTGGTAAAGGGAAGGAAAGAGTTGGCATGCAGGTTGAAAAGTCCATATATGGGTCGAAGCAATCAACAAGGGTTTGTTATAAAAAAATTTGATAGTTATATATTGGGACTTGACTTCACAAGGAGCAAAGTGGATCAATGTGTGTTTCAAATTAGTTGGTGAACGCCTCATTTATTTGGTCTTATATTTGAATGATATGTTGTTGATGCAAAATGACAGGGAAATCATCCAAGAAGTGAAAACTCAGTTGTCCACTAAATCTGACATAAAGGGTCTTGGTGTTGCAAATTTTATTTTGGGCATGGAAATTAGAAGATATTGGGAAACAAAGAAACTTTTATTAAATTAAAGGAAGTATGTCGAGATAATATTATAGAGGTTTAATATTTAGAAATGCAAACCGGTAAAGGTTCCTATTCTTGTAGGTGTAAAATTTATTTGCAGATCAATGTTCCAAGAGAGAGGAAGAGGAAAATGACATGTTCCGTGTTCCATATGCTAATGCAATTGGAAGTTTGATGTATGCAATGGTTTGTACTAGGTCGGACATTACACATGTAGTGGGAGTATTAAGCATGTATATATCAAAACCAATGAAGGAGCAATGGAAAATAGTAAAGATGGTTTTCAAGTCTTTGTATGACACTATAAGTTATGTATTGTGCTACTAAAGGAAGGCTAGGACTGGATAGAGTGTTAGACATATAGGGCTTTGTTGATTTAAACTAGGTTGGAGGTCTAAATTATAGAAGATTTACAAGTGGGTATGTGCTTAACCTATTTGGAGGAGCAATCAGTTAGATGGGAAAGAGACAATTTGTAGTGGCACTCTCAACTAAAGAAGTTGAATACATGGCAGTCACTCATGCAAACAAGGAAGGGGTATGGCTACATATATTGTGTTAAGGTGTTGGGTTGGTACAACAAGTTGCGAGGATATATTGTGATAATTAGAGTACAATTTTTTTGGTAAAGAAAATAATGTATCATTTTAAGACAAAGCATATTGATGTTCAGTATTACTTGGTGAGAGATATTATTAGAAACAAGAAAATTCTACTGGAAAAGGTGGACACTATGAAGAATGTTATAGATTCACTAATAAAATTTGTGAGCACTGAGAAGTTCTCTTGGTGTATAGAAATAATGGGCACTATTACATTGAATTGTTGATTATGTATTGTTGTAACCCACTCTATTCAAAGAAATAATAGGTAGGGGAATGTTGGGTATGTGTTGTATTATTTATACAACTACCTCTACACATTGTATGTGGTGTTGTGTATAGTATGGGGGTAACAAGGGGAGAGGTAGCCCCCCTTGTTCAGAAAGGTGAACACTGCCTTGCTCAAGGGTTTGTAGGGGGGTGGAAAACCCCTATGCAAGGGTTCAAGGGAAACACCCTAAAAAATACTGGGTGGTTTTTGGCACACAATAATTGCTTTTATTGGTTTTGTGGCGCATGGTGGTTTGGTCTATGGTTTTGTAATTCCGATTAAGGATCTATGGTTGTATTCTTGTTTAGGGTAAAGGGATTGGTGATTTATTGATGCCATGTGATATGTGTGTGTGTGTGTAGTGTAATACTATAAAGAAGAAAATATCAAAAAATCGCTTTGGTTTTCCTAATTTGGGTTTCCAAGTCAAAATATTTGTGTTAGTGTGTGTGTGTCATTGCATCTTTTATGTATGATTAAGAATCTATTTGTAACAATTAAATGTATACAGTTAAAACCTACAAAGATGAGGGAAATAATACTAAGGAAAAGTAACTTTTGCATATAAATCCAAATCCCTAATTAGGGGAAAGAAAGCATAGATTAGTAGCTATATCTTTCAATATAAAGGGATCCTGTAACCAACCACTATTGGCATCTTCACAATGATATCTATCAAGAATTGCTATGAAGGTTATCTCATAATCATCTTGAACTAGTTTTTATATATCTTAAATCATTATAGATCCATGTTAAGGAGATTTTTGGAGCTCACACTTTAACGTTGCAAATAGAAAAAGACCCAGTTTAAATTATCCTTCTATATTAGTCCATACAAGAGACGCCAATACATGTCGGTAATCAAATAATAAGCTAGAATTGTCAACGTGAGCCAACAATTTAAATAGTGTAGTTAGACACTAGAAAACAAAATAATAAACAAGGTTGTGACATAATTAACAATACAAACAACAAGGGGTTTTATGATATTAAACCCTCCTAAATCTGGTGTCATATCCAAAAATGATTTTGGTATCCTTATAATATTTGGTTAGAAACAATTTCCTAATTACTAAATTTTGATAATTGAGTTTCATTTTCCATAGGACTCCAACCCTACTGTTTAGGCTTCAAAGCTTGGTACTATTAGAAAAGGGTCAATATCCTAAGGTTGTCATTTGAATTCAACCTTCAAGGACTGTGATATTAATAACACATATTTTTATTTCTTATTCCAAATTCTCTTCAAAGGTCAACTCACATAATTATTTCTATCAATTTTCATCACTCACCATTACCCTTTGAACTTTGTTAAGGCTATAGGAGATTTTCCATTGACTAAGGAACAAAATCTATGCCACACGTGATTCCAAGGGCACATAAAGCTAGTTCTAAAAGCTATCATCATGCATTACCATACATGAGGCTAAGCTAACAAGTATCGATGGCTACTCACTCTTATATGAAGATAGAGGATAAGCTCAACGAAAAATCAAATTATCATTCTTAGAAGATGACTCTTGATTTGACATTGGAGGAACATGAAGTGTAGGATTATGTTCAAGGGAAAGTGGTGGAGCCTCCTTCAATTGCACTTGTTGTTGGTAGAATTAAGTGAAAAAAATGAGAAGTCAAAGCTAAGAAAATCTTAATTGACTCCATTCAAAAGAATATATTATGTTATATTTATGATCTGGGAACTTCCAAGGAAATGTATGATAAGTTGACAGGGATGTTCAAAGTCAACAATGTAAATGAAATTCTCTTTCTCAAGAACAAGTTGAAGGATATCAAAATGGTCAAAGGGGGGTCTATACAAGCACATTACTTGAGAATAAATAAAGTAAATAATGATTTACTATCTATTGGAGAAGTTATGATTGACAGGGAACTCACCCTTATTACACTTGGAGGTCTTACAAGGCCATGGGAAACATTTGTCTCCAACATTTTCAATGATGACAAGATACCTAGTTTTGATGAGCTATTGGCTAGATGCACTCGAGGAAATAAGGATGATGGAGAGAGATAAGTCTATTAATGGAAGTGAACCTACTACTTTCTCTACACATTCTAAAAGGAGAAATGGTGTTGGTGCATCAAATTCAAGACGGAAAGGTTTTGGATCTAAGAAGGGATTCAAAGGAAAAGGAAAAGGAAGATGCTTCAATTGTAACAAGTTTGGCGACTATGCTAGATAATGTCCTCACAAGAAGAATCCTACAAGGGACAACAACAACAATCAAAGAAATAACAAGTCTAAATACAGAGGAAAATGGAATGCTCCTATTGCTCGAGAAGGAAATAATTGACCTTATAAGAGGACAAGAAATTCCAGGTATGATGAAAATAATGTTGTTAAAAAACAAGATGAGTATTATCTCATTTTTGCTTTATCTACACCTTGGATCAGTGGTTAATTGATAGTAGAGCATCAAGGAATTTCATTATTATCAGGCTAGGAGTAACTCTGAATGAAATTGTTGTATTTCATTAAAATAGAACATAGATATATACACGAAGCGGGATACTATTGGGTTTCATCTCCCAATGTCGCTTCGTCTCCCAACTTTATTTATTTCTCTATTTACAATATTTACATAGGATTTCTTAATCCCAAAGATTCGGTGTCAACATTCCCCCCCCCCTTAATCTGAAGGGATGTTGGTGAGTCTAAGCATCATTTTGAATCTTCTTGATCCAGATTTAAATAGAAACACAACAAATTATAGAGATAACCATAAACACAAAGATGCAGTGGAAATAATATTTCATTTCATTAATGCAAAATACTGAAACCCTAAACATCCAGGATTATTTATTGTTGAGAAACAATGGAAAACCCTAAACATCCAAAAACCTAACCCTAGAAGATGAAACGCCAAACTGTGGGCCCTGTTTGGGTAAATTGGTACATCAACTTCCCGGGGTCATAACTTTGGCATACAATCTTTGTTTGACGCGCATAGTATCTCGTTTGAAAAATCTATCCGAGAACTACAACTTTGGGGCCCTCAGTTTTCCCAAAAAACATCGTTTAGGGCCTCAAAACAGCTCCGGAAGTTTAGGACTTGAAAAACTGCTAAAAATAACAAACTGTGCTACAATTAAGGAAACTGAAAAGTTGAAAGAAACAATGGTGGGGTTCCAAGCGGACTTGGCATGTGGCCACCAATATCCACCTGGATCATTCCTCCCCCCTTAGGAAGCAATGGTCCCCATTGCGTTGAGTTCCTCCATGAGATGAAAAAACTTCTGTTGAACTTGGTCCCTGGTGAGCCACTTGCCCTGGTGAAGGAGTTGGCATACTTTGACAACTCGATACAGTTGGATATTCTGTTGGCAAGTGTGCTTGATCTCTGTGTCCATGATTCGATCAGTTGCGGCTTGTTCCATGCAATCTGGATTTAACTCTATGGGTGTGAGTTGTTCTGCAATGTCGGATGTGTTTAGTAATGGTGGAAAGTATGGTCGAAGGCGGTCCACATTGAACACTGGGTGCAGGCCAAGAAATGGGAGAATGCTGAACTCAAATGCATTGTCTCCCACAGCCTTGGTAATGGTGTAAGGACCATATCGGAGTGGTCTAAGTTTCCGATAGGCTCCGGTAAGGCATTCCTTTTGCAAATGCAACCAAACTTTGTCGCCCACTTGAAACTTGTGTGGCACCCGATGTTGATCATGTCGCTGCTTGTACTTGCCATTTGATTTCTCCAGAATGTCATGGCCCTGCTGGCGAATATGTTGGATGTGCTCAATGAAGCTGTTTTACTTATCTATTTCGGACTGGACATGAGCCAAATCTGTGTGAGTAACTGCAAATGGCATGGGCACATCAATGGGACATAGTGGTTGGAATCCCAAGCCCACCTGAAAAGGGCTATGACCAATCAAGCTGTGGAGAGCTCGGTTGTAGCTGTGCTTAACATAGGGGAGGCTCTCGTCCCATGTGCGTGGATGCTTTGAGTTGTACATGTGCAGAATGTGTACGATCATCCTGTTGACAACCTCTGTCTAGCCATCAGTTTGAGGATGGAAGGCTGTGGACTTAGTGAGTTTGGTGTCGAGCATCGACCAGAGACTGGACCAAAATGTACTGAGGAACCTGTTGTCTCGATCTAAGATGATACACTGTGGGATCCCAAAGTGTATCCACACTCGTTCAAAGAAGAGTTTAGAAGTGGCTTCTGCTATAATATTCTTCTTGCAGGGAGCCATAATGGCCATCTTCAAGAACCTGTCGATGACCACAAAAACACAGTCATTTCATGCTTAATGGAAGGAAGGCCTAACATGTAATCCATGGAGATGGATTCCCAAGGTCGACTAGGGGTAGGCAGCGGGGTATAGAGGCCTTGCTTCTTGATGGTTGGTTTGGCAATGGCACAGGCAGTGCATGATCTGATGTACTTCTCGACATCCTGTCGAAGATTCGGCCAATAGAAATACTTTTGCAGTACTGCCACCATTTTCTCAATCCCGAAATGTCCAGCAGCCCGACTGTAGTGTGCTTCCCAAATCATCTTGGCACGCTCACTTGAAGGAACACAAAGGTGACCCAGGTGGCATAAAAAGGCATCCTGGAGGTGAAAATCTGGAACATGCCGACCCTCCAAGAGTGTCTGGTATGTGTGGCCGAATTCTGGGTCGCTTTTGTAGAGAAGTGGCCAATCAGAAGTCTCGTGCCCACAAGAGTTGAGCACAGTGGTTAATGCCATGATCGGTGGTCGACTGAGGCAATCTGCAACATTATTGGTGCTACCCTTCTTATACTTGATATTCAAATGGAACTGTTGCAGGTATGTGGACCACTTTTGATGGCGATCATTCTGCAATTTCCCTTGGGTCTGTATGAACTGCAGGGGTCGGTGGTCTGTGTGGATAACCGTTTCCTTCCCCAAAATGTAATGCTTCCATTGTCGGCAAGCCTGCACAACAGAATACATCTCTTTGTCATAAGTGGGATACTTTCGCACTGTGTCTGAAAATGTCTCATTGTGATATGCCACTGGATGCCCGTGTTGAGTAAGGACTGCCCTAATAGCATAGTCAGAGGCATCTGTCTCGACCTCAAATGGTTGTTGCAAGTTTGGTAATGCGAGCACTGGTGCCGTGCAGAGGCGATCTTTCAACTCTGTGAATGCCTTATGTTGAGATTTAGACCAAAAGAATTTTGCTTTTGCTCTTCCCTTGGTGACTTGACTCAAGGGCCAAGTGATATGAGAAAATCCCAACACAAACGTGCAGTAGAAGTTGGCAAGACCTAGAAAGTTGCGGAGCTCTGTGAGAGTGGTTGGAGATGGCCAATCTCGAATGACTTAGATCTTGGCTGGATCCACATGCACCCCCTGTTCATCAATAATGTATCCCAAATACTGAACCTGGGTCATGCCAAAAGTGCATTTCTCCAAATTGGCACATAACTTGTGTTGCCGCAGTGTTTGGAGAACCTGTCGGATGTAGTGGAGGTGCTCTTCCCAACTCTAGCTGAAGATCAGGATGTCATCCAAGTATACCACTACAAATGATTTGTTGAATGGCCGTGAGATGTCATCCATTAGCCTCATGAAGGTTGCAGGAGCATTCGTCAATCCGAAAGGCATAACCAACCATTCGAAGAGGCCCTCCTTGGCTTTGAAGGCAGTCTTCCACACATCGGAGGGTTCGATTGGTACCTGGTGATATTCTGACTTCAAATCGATCTTGCTTAAATATTTTTCCCCCTTTAGTTGGTCCAAGAGGTCATCAATTTGTGGGATTGGGTACCTATTACAGATAGTGATCCTTTTCAGCGCCCGATAGTCAATACAGAGTCTCCAAGTCCCATCCTTCTTCTGTACCAACACAATCGGACTCCCACAGGGTGATGAACTCGGATGGATGTGACCTTTCTGTAGCAACTCTTGAGTCTACCTCTTGTTTTCATCATTCTCCAGAACAGAGTGCCGATAGATTGGTCCATTGGGCAGCGACACATCTGGAGTCAGATCGATGAAATGCTTGACCTGACAGTGCAGAGGAACCCCTGCAGGGGAGGTAAAAATGTCCTTGTACTGCTCCACGACCTTGTCCATCTGTAGTTGTCATGCAGAGGGGCCCTGTCTGGAGGTCGTGGCCACCGTCTTCTTCTTTCCTTGAGGGCGTATCATCAGGAACAAATTTCTCGGTCTTGGAAACGAGCTTACTACATTATTTTGCAGTAATCAAAGAGATGGCGGTAGGCGGTGCTACCTCTGGTATCTTGTACAACTTATCTCCCAAAGTAATAATAACAGCACGGGGCCTTGATTCATACACAGCGTGTCGTTTCCACAAGTATGGTTGTCTTAATAATACATCACAAAATTAAAGGGGAGCAATGTCACACAATACCTCATCTGTGAAGGGCTTGATATTGTATGGAAGGCGACACTGCTGGCTCACGCGAAGATCCCGTCCTTGGTGAAGCCACCTGATGGTGTAAGGTTGTGGATGTGTTATGGTCGATAAGCCCAGCCGCTTCACGACCTCTGCCGAAATGAGGTTCTTTTGGCTCCTGCTGTCGACAATGAACTATAGCAGGGAGCCCTTTACCCACATCTGGGAGTGGAAGAGATGCTCCTCCTCCTCTAGATCTTCGGGTTCCTCCTTCTGGATCTTCGTGGTGGCAACGATGGCATTGGGTTCCGCATCGATAATCTGCTTCCCTTTGTCATTCCCCTTGTCGGGTTCTGACTCAGAGTCAAAACATGCATCTGATTTTGAAACCTTTAGCTCGGCCACCAGTGACTACTTGGCCTGACACTCACTTGTGTTGTGAGTGGATCTCTTATGGAACTCACACCACTTTCCTGTGTCCTTTTTCAGCTTCACGGCGCTGTTCTTTGCTTGTAGCTTTGGCGGGTTGTCTTGGGCCACCCCGCCTTGGCTTTGTCCTTTGTTCTGCGGTTTGGGGCACCTTTCCCTTGCTTCGTATTCACAGATCCAAAGTCTCGCTTCTTCTGTTTAAACTTTGCTCGACCTTGATGGCATATCGGTATGTCGTGCCAAGAGAGGGGATGTTAAGGAATTCTATTTCTTCCTGGATGTACTTGTGCAGGCAGCCGATGTACTTGAGTATCAAATGCTGCTCCGAATCCTTGATACCCAACTTTGTGCGAAGGGTATGGAAAATATTAGTAAAGTTCGGCACATCTTGGTCCCTTCCCTACTACAGCGTGGTCCACTTTATATATTGATCCTCATAGATTTCGACAGGGTAGTACTGCTCCTTGATGGCATCCCAGAATGAATCCCAAGTGGGTGCTGCTGAAAATAGTGAGCCTGTACTTTCATCCTTCTGCTCGTAGTAGGTTGCCCACTAGTCCTTGACGTGGGGGGCTGCTTTGAGAAGAGCGAAAATAATCTTTTCTCGACTGGAAAAATCATGAACAGAAAAATAACCTTCTAGCAGATTTAACCATTTATCAACGGCATCTGCGTCTATCTGACTCTCGAATACGGGGATTTCAAAATTAACTTGTACCTTAAACGATGTGGCGTTTCCAGAGTAGCTGTTGGAAGTCGATGTGTTGCCCCTGGGTAGCCGCTAAAGGATCTAGGCAAAGCTATCCATCATCGTGTTCCTTTGTTGCTCGAGGGCTTCTTCGAGCAAGATTTTGATAGGATCTCTTGCTCCCTCGTCTTTCTTTTCATCCACCAAGGGAGGCCGTCAGGATTTGCAAGGCTGGTCTTGCAAAGGTTCGACCAGTTCAAGCCCTAACTCCTTATATCCCGACCTCGTTGGGGACATGCAAAGAAAAACAGAGAAAAATCATACCGCTCTGATACCACTAGTCCGGATTTAAACAGGAATGCAACAAATTACAGAGATAACCATAAACACAAAGGTGCATCGGAAATAATACTTCATTTCATTAATTCAAAATACTGAAATATGCTTACAAACAACAATGGAAATAAACTAGCTAAGGCGATGGTAGCTTATCTCTAAGAAGAGGTGTGGCGGCTACATGCCTCTGAACTGTGTTACAATGAGGCTTGAATGCCTATTTATTGTTGAGAAACAATGGAAAACCCTAAACACCCAAAAAACTAACCCTAGAAGATGAAACGCCAAACTGTGGGCCCCGTTTGGGTAAATTGGTACATCAACTTCCCGGGGTCGTAACTTTGGCATACGATTTCCGTTTGACGCGCACAATATCTCGTTAGAAAAATCTATCCCAGAACTACAACTTTGGGAAGAGCAACATGCGTCCATGATCGGTCCATGGACCCATGTTGCTCCCAGTTTTCCCAAAAAACGTCGTTTAGGGCCTCAAAACGACTCCGGAAGTTCAGGACTCAAAAAACTGCTAAAAATAGTCAAATGTGCTACAATTAAGGAAACTGAAAAGTTGAAAGAAACAATGGTGGGGTTCCAAGTGGACTTGGTAGGTGGCCACCAATATCCACCTGGATCACTTCCAAACTTTTCCCTTCCAAGCGCTTTAGTGAAGATGTCTGCAATCTGCTCATTTGTGGAACAATGTTGTAGATGGATTGTTTTGGCCTCAATATGATGTTGAATTAGATGGTATTTTTTATTAATGTGCTTCTTTCGATCATGAAACTTTGGGTTCTTGGCCAACCTTATTTGTCAATCAAAAGAGGAGTTGAATATACTTGTTTCTCCTCCAAATCTTCCAAATTTTTCCTGAGCCACACAATTTCCTTTGTTGCTTCAACTGCTGCCACATATTTTGCCTCAGTTGTCTAATTTGACGGAATTAATTGTTTGCGTGACCTCTAGGAGATGGCTACTGATCCAAGACTCAAAATATAATTTGAAATAGATACCCCAGTTTTTTTATATCCATCGAAATCTAAATCAGAGTATCCAATCAAGCTGAAGTCACCCACCTGTGTATACTTGAGTCCAAAATCTTGAGTTCCCTTCAAGTACTTTAGAACTATTTTTGGAGCAGACCAATGACCTTCACAAGGCTTTTGCATAAACCTCAAGAGGATCCCAACAATAAATGAAATGTCTGGTCTGGTAGTAGTCAGGGAGTTGAGACTTCCTACAAGTTGTTTATACTTCGTTGCATCCTCAAATTCTTTTCCTTTAATGGATGTGAGCTTTAAGTTCTGTTCCATTGGAGTAGTCAAAGGATTACACTCATCCATGCCAAACCTATTCAACAGATCTTCAATGTACTTATTTTGAGAGAGAAATATAAACTTCGGATGTTGGGTTACTTCAATACCAAGATAGTAGTGAACATAACCAAAATCTGTCATTTAAAAACCTTTCCTCAATTCCTTCTTTATAGATGCAATACAGTTCTCATTATTCCATGTTATCAGAAGATCATCTACATACACCACAAGATATACAACTATTTTTCCAACTTTCTTAACAAACAAAGTTGCATCATCAAGATCATAATGTTTGAAATTGAGTTTCAGAAGATGCTCAGTCAATTTCTCATACCAGGATTGTGATGCTTGCTTGAGGCCATATAAGGATTTTACAAGCTTGCATACTTTGTGTTCCTAACCCTTCACAACAAATCCTTCTGGTTGAGACATAAAAACATTCTCTTTCATATCTCCATTCAAGAAAGTAGTTTTTACATCCATTTGATGGACTTTCCAATTGTTCTGAGCTGCTAAGGCAAAGAATGTCTAGATGGTAGCCCATTTTGTTGTGGGGGAAAAAGTCTCGTCATAATCAACCCCTTCCTTATGTGAAAAACCTTTTGCCACAAGCCTACCTTTGTGCTTGTCAAGTGAGCCATCTGCTTTATAATTATTCTTGAAGACCCACTTGTAGCCTATTTGTTTGGTTCCCAATGGAGGATCAACCAGCTTCTAGGTGCCATTCTTTATCAAAGCATCATATTTTTTCTGCATCACTTCTTTTCATTCATTATGAGAAGTGGCTTCTTTGAAGGAAGTTGGTTGAAATTCTGTAGACAAATTTGGTTCACAATCATAAGAAAAATCCATATCAACAGGTGAATTAGGATCGTCTACATCACCTCCATTCTATCTGGTTGAGCTTCTTGTTCCTGTCTTTCCAACCTCATCAGGACAAACACTTTCAAGTGTCTTTGTCAGCCATTTTGGAGGATCTTTCTAAGATGGTTAAAGCTATTCAGTTCACTGAGATAGGGTTGAATCAAGATTTAGTCTCCCAATCCTGTCAATCACATCACTCAAACTATCATCAGTGGCTGGAGCTTCATGTGGGGGAGAGCGTGCTTCAGAAGAAGATTCCACGGATTGATCCAAACTAGGGATCCCCTCTTCAAAATGTGGAATCTCATTATCAAACTCTTGAAAAAACTTTGCATGTTTGAATCTATCCAAGAAATCAAGTGACCGCTCAACAACATTGCCAGTCTTGGAAGATTCAAGAAAAACCACATCTCTAGATATTATAAACTTCTTATTCACTTCATCATAGAGACAATATGCTTTGGAGGTATTTGAGTACCCCAAGAAGATATATTTGTGACTCCTTACACCGATTTTGTTTCTTTGTTCCTTAGGTATCAAAGCATAACAGGTGGAACCAAAATCCCTAAGATGTCTCACTAAAGGAATGTGGCGATACCACATTTCATAGGGAGACTTGTTTTTTATAGAATGAGATGGACACCTATTATTTATATGCATAGCACATGAAAATGCATCATCCTAAAACATCAGCTTAACATTCTTGAAAAACATCACCAAACGTACCATATTTAAAATTGTCTCATTCATTCTATCAACTACTCCGTTCTATTGGGGATTATAAGGCACAATTTATAGATGTTTGATCCCATGTTGGCGAGATAGATTTCAAATTCATTTGATGTATATTCTTTTCCATTATCAATACGAATAGATTCAATATGAGGTTGTGCATCATTTTCAATCCATGCATAAAATTTCTTGAATGTTTCAAAAGCTTAAGATTTATTCTTCAATAAATAAACCCAACACATTCTGGGGTAGTCATCAATAAATGTCATCATATATTTATCACCATTTGCAGTAAGAACATGTGTTGGGCCACATAAATAAGAATGAATGATTTCAATTATTCTATGTGCTTTAGAATGAGAATCATGAAAATGTGCTTTAGAATGAGAATGTGCTTAAGCTTCCTAGGAATAGTTGGCAAACTAGTAACACCATTTTTCTTCAATAAACGAAAGTTGTCATAGTCCAAATGTCCAAATCTAGCATGCCATAAAATACTTGATGGAAGTGTAACTTCATCATAGTGAGAATTGTATGAAAGGTTTTGTGCACGAGCAGAGATTCCTTGTAGCTTCAAAAGTCGTCCTTCTTTTATCCCAGTCATGACAAGTGAGTGATATGATGCTTTTTTTATCTCAACCTTGCTATCAAATATGTGAATGGAGTGTCTTTGCTAGTGGATGTGGACCAAAGACAACAAGTTTCTCCTCAACTTTGGGAGGTATAGAACATCATGTAGAAGAAACTCTGGAAGCCCTGCAACTTGAGCCTGATGGTGCCAAGCCTCGATGGCTTGAGTTTTGACTTGTCTACAATGTATACTGCTCCATCAAATATTATCAGTGAATTCTTCAAAGAAATCTATTTTGCAATTCGTGTGGCAAGTTGCTCCTGAATCAAGCAACCAAGCATCTTTCCATGAAGCAAGTGAAACATTGAATAAGTCTTTAGTTACTCCAATGTTGCAATGTGCCACTACATAATGAGCGGATCTAGGTGCTTTACCTTTCCCTTTATTAGGTGTTTTACCTTTTGGATCTAATTTAAGGAGATTTTTGGATCCCATTTTAACCTTGTAGGCAAAAAAATGCTTCTTCAAAATTATTCTTGTATATCAATCCATACGAGATATTCCAATATAAGTTGGTAGTCAAATAATAAGTCGGGATTGTCAACGTGAG
The DNA here is from genome assembly GCA_031772625.1 of Pinus tabuliformis. Classification (NCBI taxonomy): domain Eukaryota; kingdom Viridiplantae; phylum Streptophyta; class Pinopsida; order Pinales; family Pinaceae; genus Pinus; species Pinus tabuliformis. The sequence continues at coordinate 151,822,933 of CM062812.1, forward strand.
CTAACAATTTAAATAGTGTAGTTAGATTATAGTAAACACAATAATAAACAAAGTCATGACATAACTAACAATGTAAGTAAAAATATTTTCATGCTATCAAACCCTCCTAAATCTAGTGCCATATACAAATATGATTATGGGATCCTTATAGGATTTGGATAGGAATGATTTCTCAATTACTAAATTCTGAGGATTGAGTTGCATTGTCCATAAGAATCCAACCCTAGCCTTGAGGTTTCTAATCTAGGTACTATTAGAAAATGGTTGATAACCCATGGGAAGTCATTTGAACTTATCTTTTAAGGAATATGATATACATAACACCAATTTTCCATTCTTATTCCAAGAGCTCTTCAAAGGTCAACTCACATAGTTATTTCCATGGGTTGGCGTCACTCACCATTATCCTTTGTACTTTGTTAAGGCTATACAAGACTTTCCATTAACTAAGGAACAAATCTCATGCAAAACATGATTCCGAAGCCACGTAAGGCTAGTTTTGAAGGATAGCAAGGCTTCACCATACATGAGGCCCAAGTTACATCATATATATAAGGCATGTACAAGGCCCCTTTCAAGGCTTTCAAAGCCCCAAATTTGATTAGGTATAAAGCCAAAAAATGTGGCCTAAGTTCTAACATGGATATTTGGGTCTTGCATTTCCTTAAAGGCCAGATTCAATGAAATCAAAAGATCCACATTCTTGATCAGATATGTCATCCAACAGTGTAAGCTAGGAAATTTAATACACATTAAAGGCCATGTTTTTTATTGGTGTACTTGTAAATAATAACCAATTTTCATTGGTTTTCCCATGGCCATACCAACATTATGACCTTCATATATAGAGTGATGTTTCTAAGCACTTAGGAAAGCTTGGTGAAGGGGAAGCCTCAAGTCCTTTTAGTTAAACCTTGCAATCTTCAAGTTTCTTATACAATTGCCTGACTTTGACAAGAACCCCTGAGATGAAAAGGGTTGGGAATCCATGATAAAATTCCCAAAATCTTTTCAACAATGCAACATGCATTTAATAGTAAAAAATTTAACTCTTAACTTTATATTTTCCATCAAGAGTAAGATTACTCAGTCTTCTTATCAATTTCAAGGAATCTTCTTGTGAGTATTTAGTCCTTCTTTAAGGAAATACGAGGTAGCACTCCATCATGCAATCTTGTCTAAGGCTCTCAGAGATGGTGATTGGTTCCATAACCACCAAATATAAGATTTTTTTATGGATTTAAGCCTCGTCCAATATCCATCCTATTTTGGAGATGAAGAACCTGAGCCTTGCCCTCCCAGGTAAAGTACTACAACCATGGATCAGGTTGAGGCTTTGGAGTCAAGAGTGTCATATATACTAGATATCTAATTTTTCATTGACATCACCAAGATATTTTCATCATGGTATGCATTCAGACAAACACAAACCACTATACACAGATTCATAACAAACAATAATTATTCATTCAATGAGATTTCTAATGATGGACATAATACAAGTAAAGAAACTTCTTTGAACAATTAAATGTTTGCAACTAAAGAAGGGTGAGATATTTTTCACCCAATCATGGGCTAATTATATCTTGATTTCTCTACAGTAGGCCACCTCATAGCCGGACCATGATATTGCTAGTGGAACTTAGTCTTCAAATGGAAAACGATAAAAATGAAGGCCACTTCCTTAGTAAGAATTGGGCAGTAGATATCCCTTTACCTAGGTATCCTAAGGTCTTTTTAGGTGGCTTGCAATACCATGAGGGAGTCCCTACATTACAACCTCCCTTCTTATAAGTGATCCAATTCTCACCTTGCTAGCACACAATTTGCAGTCCTCTTTAGCTAGGCCAAGTTATGGCTTCTCTACTCAATTCCAACATTCAAGTATTGGTTCTATATACCCAAAAATTTTAGTAAGTGATCTAGCTCACTATTGGCTCCTTCTATCCAGAATGATTTTCCTCTAAAATCTCACATGTGTCTTTGTAGTGAGCTTGCATGACTCCTCTTCTACTAACCATGTGAAACTTATCCTCTATGACTCTGACCTGTACTCTCTGCTCATCGTCAATTTTCACTCATGATTCTTCTAGATTGGGCTTGGAAATTCACAGGTTAAAGATGGAAATCAATTTGGGTACTTTCCCATACCTTTGAATTACATTCCCATTATTTTCATCTATCTCTCGATACCTCCATAATTATGGGAGTTTGTCTACTCAACTAGCAAACCTCCTTAATAATTACTATTGTGATTTGGAGAGAGAGTGTTTGAAATTCAAACTTGAATTTGGTAGCATGGCTCTTGGCGAGGGTTATCAACATAATAGGCAAGGAAATCCCACAACTTCATCACTAGTTCTTATTCATGGTATCGTGTTCATCATCACTACTTCACCCTTTAACCAATCTTTTCTCAAATTCCATTCATAACAAAATACATTTACATCATTTATAATTTAGCCTATTTCAACTTAAAATTTGTCAAATTATTTATGATTTGACTCACAATGACACTTAAACATATTTACGTTTACAAATTAAGAAATCAAAAGAAAATATTACAATTTAATTGAATTGTTGATTACATTGTTTTGAAACTAAATTATTTGAAATAATTAGAAATCCAATATATAAGTGACAACATTGAAAATCCTACATAAATAGCATATAACTTATAAAAGAAAGTATGCAAAGGGAACAATACAACTTAAAAAACCTTGCATCAAGAGCATACAATGTATAACTTATGGGTGAAAATCTTTGCATAAGAAACAAACAAGGAAAAATAATAAATGTGATATACAAACAAAGCTAAATAACAAACATGAACCCTTAGAAACAAAATATTTTAAAAAAATTTAACGAACGTGTATTAAATACAAACATTAGACTAAAGAAAATAAAGTGACAATCAATTACATAACAAGATAGTTAAACAAATCAACATTTGAATAACAAATTGTTCAAGATTAGTTTAAATATAAGCAAGTGGAGGGGGAGGGACTTATGCCCGACAGTCTCCTGTTTCATATTTTATGGATGATGAAGTCAATAATGGGGGCATTCTAGGGAAGAGTGCACATATATGGGGTGCTTAATGCAGGTGCCAATATGTGTGCCATAATGCACACTTGTCCCTCCTTCGCTTCTGATCCTTTAGATTCTTTTCGGTCTGTTTAATCCTGATGCTATGGGGGTTATTTATAAGTGCAGGGAAGTCAATTATGGGTGGCAGATTTTCATGAGCGTCTCCAGGCCTACATACCACCTTCTCTTTTCCCTTGACTACAACCCATCAACGTTGGCATTTTGTGGATTTGAGGAAGGTTCGTCAACTTATTTACAGCCTTCCTGGTTAATCATATGTTGTCAATTCACCGATTCTCCTATTTTGTTTGGGTTTGGCACTCTGGATGGTTATTGCAGGTGCCCATGTTTTTGGTTCCTTTTATCCACTACACAGTGACGTGTTATTCATTCGAACTGGTCATTGTGTTTCCTTTTGTGTCCTTTCAAATCCTCGTCTCTGCAGGTATATCATTCAGTTGTCTAGTCCTAGTATGTAGTGTTTGTTACTTAGGCAAATTTGGTTCTGATAGCTCTCCACTCATAGCATTCCTAAGGTTATTTCACAAAGTTTCTACCTGTCACTTCCTCTTGCCAAGACGGTTTCAAAAGAAGTCATTCACCCTAGGTGTGTAGGTTTGTCTGCCCAATTCATGGTCGATGACACCCTTCTAGCATTTCGCCTCCAATCTCTTGCCAATTACTACACTCTCGAGTTGACATATTTCCATCATTGTAGTACTTGGGTTCGACTTCTGCCCACATCTCTTGTGTTTTTCTACACTAGTGGTTTCATCGTACTTTGTCCAACCTAGCCAAGTCTAGTTCAAATAACTATTCTTATGGCACCTCGGCTTCGCCAACCTAGTTGTCGGGGTGGTGTGGCAGGAGCATCTACCTCTCAACGTCAATATCTATTTGGTTGGCACTCCATGGCTTACCACTTTGACTTTGTCACTTCAGAAGTGAGGAATGAGATCCTTCACTTGGAAGCCAAGGAATTTGGTGATCGAACATATTATTCCAACTCTGAAATTAGTGGCAGCACCTTCAGATGGACTCTAGACCCTAGAAAATTCCGCAAAAGGAGACTTCATTTTCTCCACTCGATGGCTCTACATCAGTAACTGGACACCTTTCTCATGGTCATCTGTGACAAGCAAGTCGATCATTACCAGTTATTTGTAGGACAAGAGAAGATCAAAAGGATCCTCCGGGACATTAGATACAACATAGAAGATACAATCATCAAACTAACTCATGTGGAATGTTTCGTGGTGTCTAATTCAGGCTGGATCTAGAAAGCAACCTCACACTCTAGTTGTTATCAATGCACCAACAGAAGTTTCACCTCAAGGCAATTCTAATGCTCTTTCTCTAGTCATTATATTACACTAGCAGTCTTTCATGGCGTCTGGCTTCTTTTTTGTCTATGCTATGTTTATTTCTACTATGTTTCTATGGCTCTCAATAAGTCTTACTATGTTATATGTGCACACAGTTTTCTTTGACTTCCTAGCACCACTAATGCATGTAACTCTTAATGGGCGAGATAGGTAGTATGTTACTAAGTGTCTATTGTTGTATTTTTTGGATAAATATGGGATCATGGGAACAAGCTATGTTCAGTCTACCTGTCTATGGGATCCCACATTGTTTTTTAGGAAACAAACGACATCAATGTAAAATCAGTTGTCTCGTAATATAAATATCTTCATATAGCTTAAAAAAAAACTTATGATCAAATCTTGTTTAGTAACAACAACTAATACAAAAGTGCAAGTAACAAGATAAAACTAATTGTGAATATTGTTAGAAAGAAGATATATTAAAAGTTAAGAGACTAGGTGATAATAAATGCATGGAAAGGGTATTATTTGGGTTGTCATGCTCGTAAGCCAACAAATAAGTTGTCATGTTGGCTTAACTCCATTATCTCTTGTAGATGTTTTTATACTGATGCATGCTTAATTGCAATGTCTCTAACCTACCTGCCTAGAAATAAGTTTGTCTCATGCACAACATAGATATTTTTAATGGTTTATCATCATCAAATATTATTTTGTTTAAGTGTTTTATGTAAGTGATGTGCTTTTTTAAAATGGAGTTTTTATTGTTTAATATAATATTAACATTATAATTTAAGCAATATTTTTGTTTTAATAAGATGTTGTTGTTGGTTTTCTCATAATGTTAATGTAAATTATATTAAACATAAATTAGTGTGTCTAAAAGTATAATTAAAATTAAGTTAGAAGATGAATTAGAAAATATGGATCTAGATTGTAAGGTTGGAAATTCTTTTTCATTATCACTTTTTTCCTACTGAAGAAACTAAAACTTGCTAAATTAGGTCACATTCAAGTTTTTTAATTCAAAAAATTAATGTTGATCTTACATGGGTTTTATCTCAATATTTGATTGTTACTATTGAGCCTAACCAACATGTGTAAGAGGGCCAAACAAATTTCTTAACCAAAAACACGCTAAAGGGGCCTAAAGAAAGTAACAAATAAACTCTAATGGCAATGGTAACCTCTGATAGACCTATAGTAAGAAAGCATAAAATCTAGGAAATAATGTTATGATAACCTTGTTGACTTGAAGAAATAATTGAAAACTCCATTATAAGAAAATTTCCCAAAACCTAGCCTTCACAATTGTTGACATGTGTGAAATGCACTCCTTAATAACCTCCTTAATAGAAAGGGTTCTATCTAACGTGATGCCCAACTGGAATGCACATTGTTTAGAATACAAATCTCATTTGGATTCTATTAGGAATGAAGCTTAAATTTACAATAAAGTAACTTTATTAATTTAGGTTATGTTTTTTTTTTCACTTACTGGTTCACGGATACCCGGGTCAGTGGGTAGCCGCTACGTCCAGGGTTTTTAAACTCTGAGTGGACGCCACCCGAAGGGCATCAACACCCCTCGGCCTATTTACTGACCTAACCCCAAGAGCTTTCGGGATTCGACCCTGTGACCTCCCATTGGCGAGGCACTTGATTTGACCGATTGAGCTAACTCTTGGGGCTATTTAGGTTATGTTAATATCCACTTTTCGTGTAAAACATTCTATCCTAAATTCATAAGTGGAAATGATTTATTTAGTGACAACGATATATAAGGAGGTAAATTCTATTGCAATAAATGAATTAGTTGTTCATTGATAATATCATATGGTGTTATTGTAAGTATCTTCTTTTGAGCTTAATTATGTGACTCAACCCTATTTAGGATTTCCTCACTTAGTGGCCTAGCTCATTTCATAGCATGGTAATATAGCACTAAAGAATATAGGAGTTTGAAGTTGTATTAAGAGTCTTAAGCTTTTGAATGACAAGGTTTACACTCTTCATTAGAGAAAATTTGAGGTCTAAAATAGGCCTCAAAACAAAAATATACAACCAAAATCAACTTTATAAGAACCAATAGGATTCAAGATGATGATGTTAACCATGGGGGATGATTCACCATTTTGGAGTAAAAAAGTAAAAAGATTAAAAATAAAAATAAAAAATAAAACTACTTTTTCAAATCATATTTTCAACTTAACTCCCTATGATTTTACTCTAATTTCGAGCGGGAGCGCTTGTTGGATGCAAAGTATCATCCAAGGAGTACCCATGTTACATACTTTCAATGGATCCTACTACATGAAAAATGAGAAATACATGAAAAATGCGATTGCAATAATGTTTTCTCATGTATTTCTCATTTTTCACGTAGTAGGGTCTATCGAAAGTATGCAACATGGGTACTCCTTGGATGGGAAATTAAATTATGCATCCAACTAGTGCTCCCACTTGAAATTTGAGTAAAATTGTAGGGAGATAAGTTGAAAATATGAGTTGAAAAATTAGTTTTTTCTTTTTTCCCTCTAAGATTTGATAATGTAATGTAACCTTATTTCATTATTTCTAGTATTATTTTATAATATTCCTTCGGAGACCCATTTTAGACTTCAAAATTTCTCTAATGAAAATTTCAATATTATGAGAGTGATGGAGAGTCATATCAAGAGTCTTGGGCCTTTGAAAGACAAGGTTTCCCTTTTGCAACTTTTGTAGTATGAATGCCACAGAGTTTCAGTGACTGTGAAGGCCTAGGGATTACCACTGGGGAATATGGTTTCAGGAATTGCTAGTGTGACACATCAAATAGCCAAAAGGGCTTTGGATGATTCAAAGCCATGATCAATTTAGAGGATTTTGGAGTAGATTTAGTTTGTTCTCATTTGTATTGATACCCAAATTTGTAGATCTGGAAGAATTGGTCACTCAACTTGAGTTGGTAACTAAAGGAATAAGTATAACAAATTAGCTAAATTCAAGAGGGAGATGGGATGTTACTATTTTAAACAAATGTGTTAAGGAACTTGGGACTATAAATTTTGAGCTGATGATGTTCTCAATGAAATAATTAAAGACAAACCACATGTAGCTAATGTAACCATTGTTGAAGATCAACTAGATGTTATTATTGGTGATGATTTTACTTAATAAATGCAATTTTATGCATTTTAAGAAGCTTTCACTTCGTTAACAAGAAGAAATTTAGTATAGATACAACTCAATATCAATGGCTACCTATATAGTTCAAAAGTTTATGAATCTTGGGATATATCCTTACAAGGGTTGTGAAGTAAGTTGATAGAGCATTGTGGATGTACCTCAACATGGATGGTTGTTCAATAATTCATGAGATTTGTAATTTGGGAAATTGGGGAAGTGGAATTTGTGAACTTGGGGAATTCCACTTGGGAGTTACACTTTTACAAGGGTTATGAGGTACCTTGATATAACTCTACCTAGTTCAAGGACTATTTTCCTAAGAAAAAGTTTCTAAAGAAGGTTTGATTCAATTACTAAGTTTTATGTCCAATACGTATGTTTTGCATGCAATATTGTGAGCATTAAGAGGGGGGTGTTGGGATGTAAGGTTCACATTTGTAATAGTTACTTTATGACTTTAGGATATGTGAATGTTCATTAGTCTCACAACAAGGGACAACCTAGGATTTAACAATTGTTTCCTTTCTCATGCCCATGTTCCCCTCAATTAGTCATAGATACTGTTGATCTAAAGATTATCTGAGGTTGTCATTGATGTCAACCCAAGCAGCACCAAGGATGATCCTGAACTTCCATGGCACATTGGGCATCATCATTCATGGTTTCTCGTCTCATAACCATTATAGGAATACTCTACTCAAAGATATCTTTCTATCGATATATAGCTGTCCTCATAATTCCTCACGATTTGTAAGTTATTCAAGATTGAAGTTAGTAACCCCAATTAGTGGGCTAAAACCCCATGGGGTTGTGGCATGGCATTTATCATTGATTTTGGTCATTGAATAGTCAATAATTAATAATTTTTTAAGCACCTAAAATCCCTCCAACATTCTCTATAGAATCCCCTCTCAAAGCTATAAAAAGAAATCTCATATATCCTCCAAAAGTAGTGATCGTGGAAGTTTCTCTATAACTTTATTTCTGCGAAGTCTTAGATGCTGAAATTAAAACCCATTTGAGCCGAAATCCTGATGAACATTGTGGCTGAATTTCAGATCTTGGTTCGCTATATTTTCAGAGATATGATTTGTGGAAGTTAGGGTTTTTGTAGGCTCCCGAATTTCATCTCAAAGAGGCGACCTTGGGAAATCGTCATAATTCTCTCTCTGAGAAGTGGATTGGAATTCTGTAAAAAGTGGCGGATAGTGCACAGACTGTAGTTTTCTGTGTATCAATTTTAGATCCAAAGGAGGAAAAAGTGATATGTGGCGCGTCGTACAAGTTCACTCTACTGAACTAGTCCATAATTACGTCATTGTGAGAGATTGGGCATAATTTTGCCTTGAAGAATCCAAATCGGGTCAGAATTGTGGCATTGGAAAGAAGACTCAGAGGGCTACTACAAGACTGAAGATCACATATTGAGGATCTGAAATCACAGAGATAAATCAGATTCAATATCGTGCTCCTAGAAGTCAAGAAAAAACACTAGATCAAGTGTTGTCAAGGGGTGCAAAGGACCAGACTTTCTAGGGCAGCAAAGAGCAAGGTGCAGCAAAATGATGCAGCAGAGGTAAGCTCTGGGTAAGTATCTTCTGTATATGCATGTTCATCTCTTAATTGCATTAGGTTCTTTGTATTCTAATTTGTTTTTTTTGTTTAGCACTAACATATGCTCTGCAAGATGAGGTAAGTTTTGCTATTATGATGTCATGGGTATTTCCTTGAAGACTTTTTGGAGGTATTATATATTCATCAAGAGAAGACTCAGTGCATAATCTGATGTTCTGAAGAGTGAGAAAGGGTAGCATGACAAGAGCAACAATCAAGTTGCAGAACAACAACAAGAAGTTCACTGCATGAAGTCTTCAAGTGGGCAGCACTGCATACAGTCATTGTAAAAGTATCATTGTACAGAGTCATTATAAAAGCATCATTGTAAAAGTTGTACAAGTGTCTATCTGCCAAGAGTTGAAGACGCAGTTTCGGGAGGTCTAGGATCATCATTAGGTGGTTGTGTCATAGTTGGGGTTATGGTCTAGTGTGTTTTCTTCTTCTACATCATTCTATATCATTGTAAAGTGGACCATTTTCCTTGGTACGGGAGTCCATTCTTCTTTTATTCTTCTATAGGGTGGTAGGGTGGTGCTAAGCTAGTGCATAAAGTCACCAACAAGTTCAAGCCTATGAAAAAATCAGGGTGGTGGGGTGGTGCTAGGGTGAATTGTAGCTCATTGGGTGTTGGGGCATCCATTCAGTTGACTACTGAAGAATCTCGAACGTTGGAGCGTCCATCCAGTGGGTGTTGGAGAAGAATGGTTTTCTAGATTCTAGGAGTTGGAGCTTTCTTTTCAATTGGAGTTGAAGATTAAAGAATTATTAGAAAAGCATTCAGGTGGTTTTTTTCCCGAAGGGGGTTTCCGCCTTATAATCTGTGTGCATTTGTGTTCCTTTTGTTTACTGTTATCATTGTAAAAACATTGATAATAATTGAATATTAACTAATGCTTTCAAAGATTAATAATACTAATTGAAAGGAATATTGATTCACCTCCCCCACCCCCCCTAGTATTTCCAACAATTGGTACAGAGCTTGGTTCCTTCGATAGCAGTTTAACAACTGGAAGGAGATCATGGAGCATACCAAGAATGTTGTACCTCTGTTCAATGAAAATAATTATGCACTCTGTAAAGGAAGAATGGAGGTCTATATCTTAGTGCAAGGTTACGAAGTATGGGACACTGTTGAAAATGGCTTTACACCAACCACGGATGAACAAGGTAAGAAGAATTTGGTAAATGATGCAAAAGCAAATAATATTATTTTTAGTGGACTTATTGAATCTACTTGTCGTAAGGTGTTGGGTTGTAAAACCGCCAAAAATTTATGGGACAAGGTTGATAATATATATGGAGGTGACTCAAATATCAAAGAATCAAAGCTTCAAATCTATAGAGCAAAATTTGAGCAACTCAGAATGAAAGAAGATGACAACATTGCTGCATACTTCCAACACGTTGATGAAATAACCAACACTCTGGAAGGATTGGGAGAGCCTGTTGACGAGAAGACTATTATACGAAAGATTCTTAGAACGTTACCAGGAAGATTCAACCCAAAGGTATCGATCTTAGAATACAATGCAAATATGGCCAAACTCAGCAAAGAGGAATTACATGGAGTTCTCATAGCATATGAAATGAGACTTGATGAAGAAGAGGGTACTTCACATCTAGAAACTGCATTTGCTGCATCTAAGAAAACCAATAAGGACAAACAACCTTCAAAGGCAAAGACCTGCACCTGCAAGTGTGAAGAAAAGGAAGATGATGAAGAAGGTTTTTTAGATGGAGAATATGCTTACTTTACGAGAAAACTAAAAATTGGTAAGGGAAAATTCAAAGGTAAACTTCCATTGATATGTTTCAATTGTGGTGAGGTTGGGAATTTCGCAGCAAAATGTTTGAATAGAAGTGATGGAAACTCAAAAGGAAAGAAAGGCTTTAAGAAATTCAACAAGCAAGGCAAGAAGAAAGGATTCAAAAGGAACTTTCTCTCTAAAGAAGATAGCTCATCATCCGATGAAGACAGTGACAGTGAAGAAGAAGCCAATGAGAGAGTATTGTTTATGGCCAAGCACAATAAATAAGAGGTATCAAACAACGAAGAAGAAGGGTTGACCATAGAAGAATTTTATAAGGAGGCAATCAAGCTTATAAAAGAGCTCAAGGCTGAGAAGATCTGTTCCAATACTCTTGAAGAACAAGTTCAAGGTCTCAAAATTGAAGTTGAAGAACACAAATGTATTGAAGAGTCACTTCAAAATAAGTTGGAAGAAAGCAACCGAGAAAGGGAAGCATTAGAAGCCAAAGTAGTCTCGTTGCGTAAGGAAGTGAAGAAGGGAAACATTGTCCAAAACTATGCCAACAGCTCAAGGGCATTGGAAGAACTCATCAACAATCAACGATCTTACAACGACAGAACTGGCCTCAGTTACAAAGAAGAAGAAGCAAGACCTTCTACAACAAAATACAATGAACCTATGAGATCTGACAGGCATGTAGACTTCATTGGACAAGATTCGCAAGAACAAACTTGGAAGACAATTCCTCGACGAAGATTTCCATCCAAGTACCAACATATTTTTCATGGTTATTGTTATTCATGTGGAAACTTTGGTCATAAAGTTGTAGAATATCGCATGTACCCTAGGAACCAATACAATTCCAAGAGATCTGTCAAATATGAACCTCCCAGGGATCAACGAAACATGAATAGATTTGAACATTTAAGAAATACTATTGAATGTTACAAATGTCGAAACTTTGGACAGATAACCAGAGACTTCCAACTTGAAAATCTCCAGAAGAATCTTCAAAGTCACATAACGAACAAACATGGAAGAAGAAGAAGACTAATAATTGTGCTCCCGCTCTCAAGGCTCAAAACAACAAAGATGTGTGGTATGTTGATAGTGGTTTCTCAACACATATGACTAGAGATAGAAATAAATTTGTATCTCTGAAAGAGAAGAAGGATCGAACTGTGTCATTTGGAAATGATGGATCTTCAAATGTTATAGGATCAGGTACCGTCAGTCTCGGAAGCAAAGATGCTCTAGCCAAGAATGTTCTATTGGTTGAAAACATGAATCACAATCTGCTTAGTGTTGGACAAATGTGTGATCAAGGACACATAATTCTATTCAACTCCACAAAATGTGAAATTAGAAAAGGAAGGTATGGTAAAATTGTGGCTACCACAAGTCAAGCTCCAAATGACATATATGTTCTTGATGAAGCAACTAAAGCATGTCTACTAGCTAAAGAAGATGAAAGCTAGTTATGGCACAAACGAATGGGTCACATAAACTTTGACAAACTTGTCAGGATAAGCAAAAAGGAAGCAGTACGAGAAATGCTGAAAATCTCAAAACCTTCCAACACGCTATGTGAGGCCTATCGACACGATAAGCAGACAAAATTTGGATTTAAAACAAAAGAACACTTTACATCACATCCATTGGAATTGATATATACTGATCTATGTGGTCCTATGAGAACAAAAGGCTTAGATGGAGAATTATATTTTATGTTAATGAATCATAGATGACTATACCAGGATGAGAGCCGTTAGTTTCCCAAAGAAAAAATCTGAAGCATTTGGGTGCTTTAAGATCGACAAGGAGTTGGTTGAAAATGAAACTGATTTGAAAATAAAGTGTCTAAGATCATACAATGGTGGAGAATTCACTTACAAATTATTTCAGCAATACTATGACAAAAATGGAATAAAAAGACAATTTTTCAACAGCACAAACACCTCAGCAAAATGGAGTTGCTGAAAGAAAGAACAGAACCGTACAAGAAATGGGTAGAACAATGCTGAAGGACTCAAAATTGGATGAAAAATTATGGGTTCAAGCAATTGATACAACAGTCTTCATTATCAACAGAAGTCTTCTCAAAAATAATTGCAACAAGACCCCATATGAATTATGGAAAGGAAACCGGCTAATGTAAAATATTTCAGAATCTTCGGAAGCAAATGTTATATCAAAAGAGAAAATCAAAAGTTGGCTAAGTTTGAATCACGTGTTGACGAAGATATCTTTGTTGGTTACTCACGCAAAAGAAAGGCCTATAAATGCTATAATCTAAGACGAAAATAGATCGTGGAGAGCATAAATGTTACATTTGATGAAGATGGTGTTCTAACAAATAATGATGAGGATCTAGAATCTTTGAAACTTGAGACAGAGACTAAAAAAGGTATAGAGAAAATTCTAGAACAAGAAGCAACTGTCAACCAGGAAGAAGTAAATCATGATCAACAAGATACACATGAACAACAACAAGAAGCTCCTCCAAAGAGAACAAAAGAATGGATTCAAAAGAACCATCCATCAAATCAAATCATTGGTGACATAAATGAAGGGATTGAAACAATAAAAGGTCGACAGCTTCATTCATCACAACAAGCTCACATTGCTTTTCTAGCAACCTTTGAGCCCAGTAATTTTGAGGAATCCAACCAAAATGAACATTGGGTAGCAACTATGAATGAAGAATTGGATCAAATCGAGAAGAATAACACCTGGGAATTGTTCTACGACCAAAAGATAAAAATGTCATTGGGACTAAATTGGTGTTCAGGAACAAATTCAATGAAGATGGACAGGTTACCAGAAACAAAGCAAGATTGGTTTGCAAAGGCTAGTGGAAGGAATTGATTTCAACGAAACGTTTGCACCAGTTGCCAGAATGGAAGCCATTCAGATGTTTCTCGCCTATGCATGTTCAAGAAAAATAAAAGTCTACCAAATGGATGTTAAGTCAACATTTCTGAATTGCAAATTAGAAGAAGAAGTTTACATCGAACAACCTGAAGGTTTTCTACTATCAGAAAAAGAAGACTATGTTTGCAGGTTAAGGAAGGCTTTGTATGGTCTCAAGCAGGCTCTCAGAGCATGGTATGCTCGTCTTGATGGACATCTACGTCAGCAAGGGTTCAAGAAAGGTATTGTTGATAGCAATCTTTACGTACAAATAGATAAAGATAATTTAACAATCATTGAGGTATATGTGGATGATATAATCTCTGGTAGCAATGATGATCGACTAAGTAAGAACTTCGCTACAAAGATGCAAAGTGAGTTCGAGATGTATTTACTTGGTGAGTTGACATACTTCTTACAGATTCAAATATCTCAACAAGAGAAAGGAATATTTATATGTCAAGCCAAGTACATCAAGGAAATGCTCAAGAAATTCAAAATGGAAGATTGCAAACCCGTCCTTACTCTGATGGTAACAGGTTGAAAATTGAGCATAGATGACTCATCTAAGGATGTGGATCAGAGGTTGTACAGATCTATGATTGGTAGTCTTCTATATGTAACAGCCTCCTGACCAGATGTTATGCAAGCAGTTGGACAAGTAGCAAGATTCCAAGCAGCACCAAAAGAATCACATATTATTGTCGTCAAAAGAATTCTTCGATATCTAAAGGGCACAACAGAATATGGCTTGTGGTATCCCAAGGGCAACAATCTCATTATTCAAGCCTTTACAGATGTAGATTGGGCAGGAAGCATTGATGATCGTAAGAGTACTAGTGGAGCAACATTCTATCTAGGTGGTTGTCTCATATCATGGTTGAGCAAAAAGCAAACCTCAATCTCGTTATCTACAGCGGAAGCAGAATACATTGCAGTGGTAGCTTGTTGTACTCAAGTCCTTTGGATGAAACAAAATTTGCAATATCTTCAAGTACAATTCAGTGAGCCTATTCCCATCTTCTGTGATAACACCAGTGTCATTAGCATCTCCAAGAATCCTGTCATGCATTCAAAAACAAAACACATTCCGATCAAATATCATTTTGTTAGAGAACAAGTCACTGAAAAGAATATCAAACTTGAATATGTTGGTACAAAAGAACAAATCGCTGATATCTTCACTAAACCTTTACCTCGTGAAGCATTTGAATATCTTCGCCAGAAGCTTGGGATTCTCCCAAGTTCTCATTAGATTTTCCTTATTCAGAAAATAAAGGGGGAGTGGAAGTGTGTACAAGTCCACAGGATGGTTGTGTGTCAGGGGGAGTTACCCTTTTCCATTGATGTCAAAGGGGGAGAGAAGGCAGTAGGAAGAGGTGCCCTGATCGTAGGGGGAGTACTTGTGTTTCCATCAATGCCAAAGGGGGATATTGTTGATCTAAAGATGATCTAAGGTTGTCATTGATGTCAACCGAAGCAGCACCAAGGATGACCCTGAATTTCCATGGCACATTGAGAGTCATCATTCATGGTTTCTCGTCTCATAGCCATTATAGCAATACTCTACTAAAAAATATCTTTCTATCGGTATATAGCTCTCCTCGTAATTCCTCATGGTTTGTAAGTTATTCAAGATTGAAGTTAGTAACCACAATTAGTGGGCTAAAACCCCATGGGGTTGTGGCATGGAATTTATCATTGATTTTGGTCATTGAGTAGTCAATAATTAATTATTTTTTAAGCTCCTAAAATCCCTCCAACATTCTCTATAGAAGCCCCTCTCAACTATATAAAAGGAAATCTCATATATCCTCCAAAAGTACGGATTGTGGCATTTTCGCTATAACTTTATTTCTGTGAAGTCTTAGATGCTAATATTAAAACCCATTTGAGCCAAAACCTGGTGAACGTCGTGACCGAATTTCAAATCTTGGTTTCGTTATATTTCTGAGATATGATCTGTGGAATTTAGGGTTTTTGCAGGCTCCCGAATTTCATCTCAAAGAGGTGACCTTGGGAAAATCGTCATAACTCTCTCTCTCTGAAGCAGATTGGAATTCTGTAAAAAATGGCGGATAGTGCACGGACTGTAGTTTTCAGCGTATCAATTTCAAAGCCAAAGAAGGAAACAGTGGCACGTGGCACGCTGTACAAGTTTGCTCTACTTAACTAGTCCATAATTAGGTCATTTTGAGAGATTAGGCATAACTTTGCCTTGAAGAATCGAAATCGGGTCAAACCTGTGGCATTGGAAAGAAGACTCAAAGGGCTACTACAGGACTGAATATCACATATTGGGGATCTGAAATCATAGAGATACATCATATTCAATATCGTGCTCCTAGAAGGCAAGAAAAAAAAACTAGATCAAGTGCTGTCAAGGGGTGCAAAGGACCAGACTTTCTAGGGCAACAAAGAGCAAGGTGCAGCAGAGGTAAGCTCCAGGTAAGTATCTTTTGTATATGCATGTTCATCTCTTAATTGCATTAGGTTCTTTGTATTCTAATTTGTTGTTTTTGTTTAGCACTAACATATGCTTTGCAAGATGAGGTAAGTTTTGCTATTATGATGTCATGGGTATTTCCTTGAAGACTTTTTGTAGGTATTATATATTCATCAAGAGAAGACTCAGTGCATAATCTGATGTTCTGAAGAGTGAGAAAGGGTAGCATGACAAGAGCAACAATCAAGTTGCAGAACAACAACAAGAAGTTCACTGCATGAAGTCTTCAAGTGGGCAGCACTGCATACAGTCAATGTAAAAGTATCATTGTACAGAGTCATTGTAAAAGTTATACAAGTGTCTATCTGCTAAGAGTTGAAGAGGCAGTGTCGAGAGTTCTAGGATCATCATTAGGTGGTTGTGTCATAGTTGGGGTTATGGTCTAGTGTGTTTTCTTCTTCTACATCATTCTATGTCATTGTAAAGTGGACCATTTTCCCTGGTATGAGAGTCCATTCTTCTTTTATTCTTTTATAGGGTGGTAGGGTGGTGCTAGGCTAGTGCATGAAGTCACTAACAGGTTCAAGCCTGTGAAAACTTCAGGGTGGTAGGGTGGTGCTAGGGTGAATTGTAGCTCATTGGGTGTTGGGGCATCTGTTCAGTTGACTACTGAAGAATCTTAGGCGTTGGAGCGTCCATCCAGTGGGAGCTGGAGAAGAATGCTTTTCTAGATTCTAGGAAGTTGGAGCTTTCTTTTCAATTGGAGTTGAAGATTAAATAATTATTAGAAAAGCGTTCAGGTGGTTTTTGTCTCGGAGGGGGTTTCCACCTTAAAAATTGTGTGCATTTGTGTTCCTTTTGTTTACTGCTATCATTGTACAAACACTGATAATAATTGAAGATTAACTAATGCTCTGAAAGATTAATAATAATACTAATTGAAAGGAATACTGATTCATCCCCCACCCCCCCCCCCCTCAATATTTCCAACAAATACTTGCAGGGCAAGTGTTATGACACCCTTGGAATCATGGGAGGAGTTCTTGAAGGGCACAACCAACTTGGCACCCTTGGCATTAGGAAGAAGAAAGATACTTGAAGAGAAAGTGTGGTAGCACCCAACTGACTTGGAATCCTTGTTATCGAGAAACAAAAAAAGTAAATTGAATTTCAAGATAATGAGCCAAAGCACTTAAGTTAAATAGTACATCTGAAAGTGAATTTAGAATAAAATTTTATTTGAAAATTAGGAAAAAATGAAAAGGGTTATTATCAGGGATAAATTTAAATCAAACTTTAGAAAAATCAAATGAAGAAAACTTATTTTGGTCAAGTATTCTAGCTATCCTAAAAAATTGGGGAGAAAATTATAAATTGGAAATTATGATAATAAAATGTTGAATTATAATGACTCGTAAGGTGTTAATTTGGCATCTCAGTGACAAATTCCAACCATGGGACTTGATTCCTCTTTCTAGAGGACCAATTTTGACTATTGAAGCGCTTAATTTGGATAAGGGAAAGTGTATTTTTGAATTAAAATCCCACATGTGCATACTTGATCAAGTCGACTGTAAAGAAAATTGGACACCCTTGGAAGGCTATAAATACAAGTGACCTCAACCTCATTGGGACATCATCACAGATCATTCTTCTATTCTTTTTCTTCTTTTTGGCTTGCACAGGTGTGAGGCATGTCTGCGGAGAATTGGTTTGCACGAAGGAGAAATTGCAGTATTCGAATCTTGCATTTTTGTTTTAGGGTTTTGGGCCTCAGTCGCAGGCATGACACAGAGAGATCTCGACTACAGTGGCTCACTGGTCAGCTCATTCATGTGATTGAAGTTGTTCAGTCGCACGCACATCACGTCCTCTATGCCACTGACATCTAGGGTTTCTGAGTCATAGTTGCAGGCTTTCCAAAGGCTGATTTTGACTGCAATCGCTGACTTACATGCTCAAGGGAGCGACTGGAACCTCCCAGTCACACGCATGACTCCTCCTCCATGCGACTGGGACCTGAATATTAAAATTTCAGTTGTCCTAAGTATTTGCTCGTTGACCGCGGTGTTCAAAAGTTGACCGCAAATAGTAACAATTCATTACAGGCTTCTGAATCAGGGTTTTGAATATGAGCATCATTGGGTTCATTTCATGGATGTTGTTTAGTTGATTTTTTTGGATAGTTGTATGGATGAAGATACAGATCATTGTACTCTCTTTTGCTGAGTCATTAAAGGACAATTAAATAAGAAGAAGAATTTGAAGGGTTTTCCACATAGTGGGTTTTTTATGGTCTCCGACCAATCCTCGTGTCTCTATGTGCAAATGCTTTTCTTCTATTGTTCCTTTATGTTCTGTTGCATTGATGATGACATTGTTCTTTCTACATAGTTGCATATGTTGTTGAATAATGATGTAAATCTGAATAATGTTATGTGTTATGTTCTTAACCTGCAAGACGATACCAGAATACCAAATATGCGAAGAAATATACCCAGAACATAGAACAATGAGAAATAACAGCAAGTATTTTATTATTCAGAAAGCAATGTTCACTTGCCTCTTCGAGGGGGCAACCTCCAATAGAGCTAAGCTCACTTACAAAATAAGACCCAATGCTCCTCGAGGGGAGTCTCTATCCTTTATATAGGATTCATACATGCAATACCATGGGGCAATACCATGGTTCTTATTAATACCATCTATCTAATACCATGGCCCATTTGCAACTAACTGTGGTCCCCTCATTAAATGCGGGTTAACCACTTATAATTATTACTATGGGCTTTATTGACTCTTTACTTAACTATAACTATGACTCGATCCTATTACATAAATAAGGGGGTTAGGGTTGGACCCTAACATGCCCTCCCCCATAAGAATAGCCTTGTCCTCAAGGTTGAAACTGCGGAAACTGCTGAAGGATAGTGGCTGGTTCCCAGGTTGCATCTTCTGGAGAGGTGTCTTTCCACTTGATGAGGACTTCCTTGATCGTGCGGCCACGCAGGTGCCATTCTCATGTGTCAAGAACTTGTTCAGGTTGGAGCCAGATTGACCCTTCTTCATCCACTTCAGGTAGACTGGTTTGAATTCTACAATGGTTCCCAATCACTTTCTTGAGGCATGAGACATGGAAGATTGGATGGATTTTTGTAGTGGGTGGCAAAGCTAGCTTGTAGGCAACTTCTCCAATGCGCTGAAGTACTTGATACGGTCCGTAGAATTTTGGAGATAATTTCTGACAACCCTTGTCTTTGAGTGATGTTTGCTTATATGGTTGCAGCCTCAAAAATACCTGATCCCCTTCTTGAAATTGGTGTTCTGAGCGATGTTGATCTGCCTGTTGCTTCATGCGGTTTTGGGCTTGATGAAGATTCTCTCTAAGGTGGGCCAGCATGGTTGTGCGGTTCTGTAGGAGTTGATCCATTGCTTGTACCTTCGAGCATCCCTTGATATAAGAAGTAGGGGAAGGAGGGAGTTGACCATAAACTGCTTCATATGGAGTCATTTTGGTGGTGGCATGATAGTTGGTGTTATACCACCATTTGGCTAGAGGTAACCACTGTACCCAGAGATGTTGCTTTTCTGAAGTGAAACACCTAAGGTAGGTCTCCAGACATTTGTTGACTGCTTCAGTTTGACCATCAGTTTGTGGATGATAGGAAGTACTGAGTTGTAGTTGGGTACCTTGTAGCCGGAAGAGTTCCTGCCAAAATTTACTAGTGAAGATCAGGTCACGATTAGACACAATGGAAGTGGGCATGCCATGCAATTTGAAGATCTGATCCATGAAAGATTGAGCGACCAAAGTCGGTGTAAAAGGGTGGGGTAGGGCGCAAAAATGAGCATACTTAGAAATTCTGTCCACAACCACCATGATGACTGACTTGTTTCCTGACTTTGGAAGACCCATAATGAAATCCATAGAAACCTCCGTCTAGATTCAGGCTGGGATGGGCAATGGTTGTAATGTGCCTGGGGATTTCACTGTTTCTCCTTTGTGGCGCTGACAGACATCGCATTCAACTACAAAAGTAAGAATTTCCTTTTTCATGACTGTCTAAAAAAATGATCTTCGAGTGCGAGCATACGTCTTCTGAGCTAAAACCCTGAATGTCCTGCAATGGGAGATGAGTGCAACTCTGCCAAAATGCGGCTTTTGAGGGTGGATGTTGGTGATATTACGACTCTGTCCTTGTAGCGAAGAATCTCATCCTACCATGAGTAGCCCGCTGTGGAATTTGGATCCGTCTGCAATTGATTAATGAGTTGGGAGAGCCAGGGATGTGAAAACCATTCCTTGCGAGCCTCTTCAATCCATTCTAGAATGGGAAGTGAAATTGCAAGCAAGGTACTTTCCTCCTCAAATTGGCAGGATAACGCATCTGCTACAATATTTTCGCGCCCTTTCTTGTAAATTATCTCATAATCATATCCCAGCATTTTGGCGAGCCATTTATTTTGTTGTGGTGAGGATAGGCGTTGCTCCAAAAAATATTTAAGGCTTTGATGGTCTATGCAGATTTGGAAACGTCGCCCCAATAAGTATGGTCGCCAGGTATCTACTGCATGTAAGATGGCCATCATCTCCTTCTCATAGGTAGATTGTCCTAGATTATTCCCACTTAGTTGTTGGCTTGTGAAGGCCAAGGGTCGACCTTCCTGGATTAAGACTGCCCCAATACCCGTACCAGAAGCATCACATTCAATCACAAAAGATTTGGTGAAGTCGGGTAGTGCTAAGACTGGAGTGGAACACATGGCATGTTTGAGAGCTGTAAAGGCGTGTTGTGCTTCATCATTCCATAGGAATGAATTTTTTTTGAGAAGTTGAGTGAGAGGCCTAGCAATGCAACCATAATTGTGGACAAATTTGCAATAGTAGCCTGTGAGACCCATAAATCCTCTCAAGCTCTTCAAGGTCTTTGGTTAAGGCCACTCCTGTATTGCCTGGATCTTTTTGGGGTCCACCCTGACACCTTCACGCCCCACAATGTGGCCCAAATACTCAACTTCTTCCATGCCAAAAGAGCACTTGGACATCTTGACAAATAATTTATGCTTGCGGAGCAGTTGCAAGAGCAGATCTACATGCTGAAGATGTGTGGCCTAGGTGCAACTGTAGATGAGGATGTCATCAAAGAAAACAAGGACAAATTTTCTGAGATATGGTTTGAGCAGGTGGTTCATAAGGCTCTGAAAAGTGGATGGGGCATTACAAAGACCAAATGGCATGACCAGGAACTCATAATGGCCTTCATGAGTTTGGAAAGCAGTCTTTGGAATGTCTACTTCTTTCATGTGAATTTGGTGGTAGCCCGAGCAAAGGTCGAGCTTAGTAAAGAATTGAGCCCGATTTAGTTCATCCAGCAAATCATCGACAACCGGGATGGGAAATTTTTCTTTTACCGTCAACTTATTGAGGGCCCTGAAGTCTGGACACATGCGCCATTCCCTATCTTTCTTTAGCACCATGACCACCGGCGATGAATAAGGACTAATGCTAGGACGAATGACTCCTGGTTCCAAGAGTTCCTTGATTATTTTTTCAATTTCATTCTTTTGGGCAAATGGATATCTATATGGGTGCACATTTGGTGGTTGGGCCCCTGGGACCAAAGTAATGCTATGATCATGTTCCCCTCTCGAGGGTGGAAGCTCATGAGGCTTGTCAAACACTGGTAGATGGTTGTTTAAGATCTGTTGCATCTCAGGAAGAATATGAAGAGAATTGGGTTCGAAGGCCTGGATGGCATTAAACTGGGCTGTAACCCCATGGTGGCCCTTTTTTAACAATTTTTCCATCCGATGTGAGCTGATGATAGAGGGAGCTCCCGCCTGGAGTCCGCAGAAAGTATGTGTGTGGTTGTTCTGCTTAAAGCTCATATCTAACTCCTGGAAATCCATTGTGATTGGGCCAAGTGTGCGAAGCCATTCAGCACCTAGGACAATGTCGCACCCTCCCATTTGTATGGCAAACATGTGGGTTTAACTGATAATCCCCCATTTGAAGTTTGACATTTTCACAGCGGCCTTCACATTTCATTGTTCCCCCATCAACAATTTGGACCTGGAAGTTAGAAACTGCTTGGACAAAACAATGCACTGCTTCCGCAACTCTTTGATGGATAAAATTATGTGCACTGCCACTATCAATCAAGACTACTACTGGGCGATGCTTAATAAAACCTTTGATTTTGAGAGTTTGGGGAGAAGAAATCCCTGCCAAAGCATGCAGCAAGATAACTGGTTCTTCAAGTACATTGTCCTGCTGGTTGTCCTCTTCTTCCTCCTTTGGTTCCTCAAGTGGTGGGGCTTCCTTCGATGAACTATGATCAGTAGCATCAATTTGAAAGAATTTGGGCTCCTTGCATTTATGCCCGGGGGAGTATTTCTCATCACAGTAGTAACACAATCCTTGCTTTCTTCTTTCCGCCATTTTTGCTGGTGACACCTTTTGAACCTTGAGTGTTTGGGTAGTGCTTTGAGCCTGTGTGGGGCGACCCTTGGCGATGAAATTTGGGCAATTGGACTGGGCCGCTAATGCACGTTCTACTTCACGAGCTATCCTGCAAGCATGCAGCCATGAGCTAGGGTGGTGCAATCGAACGTGGGCTTGTATGGCTTCTTTGAGACCACTGACAAAACATTCCACGTAGAACTCATCGTGTAGACCTCCAGTGCGGAAAGCTAAGGCTTCAAAGGCTGCAATATATTCGTTCACTATTCCTGTCTGTCGGAGCTTAGTGAGACGACCCAAAAAATCAGATTCATGGTCAAAGCGATCCGTAAGAGATTTTTTGAATGTCTGCCAAGTCAAGGGCCTTCCATAGCAACGTTGATGCCATTGCCACCATTGCCATCTTTCATTGTCCAAGTACATGATACCCACACTAAGCTGAGTCACATCATCCAGGATGTAATTCAGTGTGAAATATTGCTCCATTTGTGCTATCCATGCGGCCAGGTGAGAGCTATAAAATTTATGCATGTCCAGCTTGGGTGGTCGCGGATGGGATTGTTGGTGGGTGCCAAAGAGGTGAAGAGACTGGCTAGACTCACCCTCAATGTTTTCATTGCCAATATATGCCTCCGCGCGTTCCTCCACCTTGCCCTTAGAGAGTGTTTCATTTAAGTTCTTCAGCTGCAAGATGACATCTTTCAATTGTGATTCAAGGCTGTCAATCCTCTCATTGGCCATAGCTTGAGCTCTAGTTTGTACCATGCACCGATCTAATGTACTTGAAATTTGGGACCGCCCGAAATTTTTGGCACTAACAATTGAATGGTACCACCTTGCTCAGCTCGTCGACCTGATTCTTATGGGCGAAGTCACCAATAAGCGCCTCCAAACGGAGTTTTACTCCTTGCTTAGGAATACTGCAGTAGCCGAATCTCAAAAATGTCAATGCTGCCCAAAGTCCTGCGAAAGTCATGCCCAGGTATAGGAACCCACACAATTAGTCAAATTTGAATGGCAGATCTGATTGTTGCGACGGCTACAAAGCCCAAACTACTAGATCTAGATGGCAGATCTGATGGATCTGAGAGATCTGAATGGCTAATCTGATAGATCTGAACGGTGGAACTGATTGCTGTTGTGGATATGATGGATCTGATAGATCTGAGTGGCTGATCTGATAGATCTGAATGGCGGAACTGATTACTGTTGCTACGACAAAACCCCACTTGCGAGATCTGATCTGGAAAAGATTATGCGTGATCCAGAGATAGAGAAGGGAACTATGGTCTCCAGGAGTGTCAGGTGCTACAGATCGCAATATACATAAGGGTCTAACAGTAGTACTCGGCCCAATTTTTCAAGGCACTAACCAAAGAGAATCAACTGTACCCTTAACCGTACAACCCGACTACCCTATCGTACGCGCGAGTAATCTCTC
This sequence comes from Pinus tabuliformis, assembly GCA_031772625.1. Taxonomy (NCBI): domain Eukaryota; kingdom Viridiplantae; phylum Streptophyta; class Pinopsida; order Pinales; family Pinaceae; genus Pinus; species Pinus tabuliformis. Next base: position 151,847,153 of record CM062812.1, read on the forward strand.
CGAGTGTTGTTCTCGGTGTACTGTAGTAGCAAAACGGCCAATGGTTTATCTATGGCGAGGTTTCAAGGGAGCTAGGGGGCTTCCGATATACCCAGAGGGTACTTAGAAGACAGTCTGTGCACGGTTCTGTCTAATGCGCTACTACTCGAAGGGGTACCCACAAGGGTTACAAGGGAGTCCAACAAGCGTGACCACCTCTTGTATTTCCTGCGTGCATGCCTTCCCAAATTCACAGGTTTATGCGCTCAATGACAGATCCCGTGGTTTAAAGACGCTAGAACATGTCTCTAGCCAAAAACAAATTGCTAAAAATTGGAGATCCCACCGGCCCTGGAAAGCGCTCTGATACCACTTGTTATGCTCTTAACCTGCAAGACGATACCAGAATACCAAATATGCAAAGAAATATACCCAGAACATAGAACAATGAGAAATAACAACAAGTATTTTATTATTCAGAAAGCAATGTTCACTTGCCTCTTCGAGGGGGCAACCTCCAATAGAGCTGAGCTCACTTACAAAATAAGACCCGATGCTCCTCGAGGGGATTCTTTATCCTTTATATAGGATTCATACATGCAATACCATGGGGCAATACCATGGTTCTTATTAATACCATCTATCTAATACCATGGCCCATTTGCAACTAACTGTGGTCCCTTCATTAAATGCGGGTTAACCACTTACAATTATTAATATGGGCTTTATTGACTCTTTACTTAACTATAACTATGACTTGATCCTATTACATAAATAAGGGGGTTAGGGCTGGACCCTAACATGGGGGTGAATTTAATGTCTTAATAATGAAATGCAATTATCAAAGTAAAGAACAATATAACCCTAAGAAAAATTAACATGGTATCAGAGTTATGTTGAAGAAAAGTCATTGAAGAGAACCCCTATGAAGACACCTTTGATGGAAGCATGAGAAGATGGAGGAGACGTAAAAGAATTTTACGGTTTGAAGGAAACCCTATGCAATTTGTGTATTATGGTTTGATGGATATTAAGAGGTTAGGGTTTGAGAGAAACCTTAGATTATGGAAAAGATTTGAGATATGAAATCTAAAAACCATAGCATGGTCAATGTGAAGATACTCAAGCACTTGTGACGGATTTGATAAAGCCCTAGATGGGATAATCTCTATTATGCATGGTTGTTGATGAAGTTGGTAAATATATTGAACACAATAATGTTATATGGTCAATGGACAATCATGGCTCTTGAAGGTTGGTTCAAGAGGGAGATGATCACCTCTCATTGAAGATAAGTACTCTCTGATTTATGATGCTCCTTTATGTCTTTACTTTTGTTTAGATTTATTGATCTGATTATTGTTTTGATTATTACTTATACTTCCTACATGTATATGTGAGTATTTGGATACCTCTAACTTCTTGATGAGATGTGATAAGTGGACCCTTCTTGGGAATAATCTGAGATGCAGGAAAATATTTCTAGTGCACAAAGAAAAGAGCTACGGTTTCCCATGACAAAGAAGTTGACAAAGTGTTCCGACTACTAATGTCAAATAAGAAGGTGCAAAGGTATCTGAACACTACAAGGTATTTATGGTGTATTGTTTCAATGTTATGTTTTAGATGCAATACCGATGACAAGGTAAGCCCTAAGGTTTGATGAGAATGTCCCCTTCAAAAATGCCTCATACATACATATGAAAGTGATTTGGATTCATGGTTCTTATGATGAAATGGTGCACTTCGTATTGAACAAATATCTTACTTCTTAGACGTGATGAATTTTTTGATTCTATGAAGCTACTTAGAAATATTGATTTTTGATATATTGATATACTTGATGTTTGGCTAACATCTACTATTTTGGATATCTTGATCTCATAAAGAAGGCTTGCACATTGATCCTTATATATGGTAGCTTGACACTATTCATAATTCTTGTGATAATCATGATAAACATGGTGATAGAAGTGTAACAATGAGATTGATACTCATGATCTTCTTGTTGAATGTGGTTAGGTTTTGATGAGCTTAGTAACTATGACTTATGGTAAAATTGAATGACCTGACTTGATGAAAGTACTATTGTGTTCGTTATCCTTAAATATGATGTTACACTTGTCTGCTACCTTAATCATAACACTCTAACTTTTGATGAGAGTTTGATTCCATGTTCATATAAGATGATGAAGTAGTTGATGCTGACGTGTTATGACCATGATGGATATATGTTTTAGAACTTGATATAGTTCAATTCCATGATCTAATAGTTCTGTTGATGCATGACAATATTATAGATAGGTTGATGACTTGAATATTAATGGCTGAATGCGTTGCTCATTAAGAGGGAGAAACTCTCCATAAGATCCTATTATCATTTGCATTATATGTATACATTAGAGGAAATTTAAGCCTAAAAGTGCCCATGAAATTTTCACTTAATTTCCATGTCATCATATGTAAACCAATCAAAAACATTTAAATTTAAAAAGAGGTACAAGTAAATATTTTGAAGGGAAATTAAGAAAAACTATTTTTTTTAATTGTGTTTTTTACTTATCTCCTTATAGGTTTACTCAAATTTCAAGTGTAGACACTGGTTGGATGTGAAATTAAATTCTACATCCAACACGTACCCATTATGCATACTTTTGAGAATACGCACATTGATAAAAATTGAAGATACATTAAAAAACGTGTTGAACACGTTTTTTAATGTATCTTCAATTTTTATCAATGTGGGTCTTCTCAAAAGTATGCATAATGGGTACTTGTTGGATGTGTAATTTAATTCCGCATCCAATGAGTGCGTACACTTGAAATTTGAGTAAAACTATAAGGAGATAAGCCAAAAATACAATTTAAAAAAAAAAAAAAAGTAGTTTTGCTTTTTTCTATAAGGAGATGACTAGAAGACTACGAAGATTTTTTTCCCAGTGCGTCCTGTTGCCCGCACTGTCTTCCCCAGAGGAATTGCGCAGATCCCAGCTGGATGACCTGCCTAGTGCTCCCCTGGAAAATTGCACAGATTGGCCTAGTAGCTCCCCGACACCCCACCTGGCCTTCCTCTTGGAAAATGCACAATTCTGCCTCCCAGCTGGGTTTTGCCCCACAACTATCACTATTGTCTCGGATTGCGAAAATCTATCTCCCAATGACATCTATGCAGTTTTTCCTAACAGTGCTCCGGAGCCTCGCATGCTAGGATGTGTTGTGCTCTCCGCAGTTTCAGTGCCTTATCCCTCTCCCAGTCACCTGCACTGAAAAGGAAAACAATGCATCATGATAGACTAGGAGATTTTTGGATTTGATGTCATCTTGTCATGAGTGATTGCAAGAACAGGTACATCAATGAAACATGGCTCAACGACGAACAAGATGGACAATAGGTGCATGCTAGAAGACTTACTCGTAGTCGAACGAACACATGAAGCACATCGAGAAAGCGAACGAAAGAGACACATTCACATGCACAATCAAGCGAAGACCAATAGCATCAAAGACCCGATGCACTTTGTCATGCAGAGGTGAAGACATGTTACACCAAGAGCACACCATCACTCAGCAGCAAAACAACTCAACACGGACACCACAGACAGCTAATACATGTTAGCAGTGTCAGGTCGAGTTGTGTCATGAGTTCTCTCAACCACATCACTACTATGGGCCATACTTGTTGTAATCAATGTAATGTAAAGTGAAAGTCCAAGAGACCCACATATGAAGTTTAAGAGTCATGTAAAGTTGAAAAGTCATAGGAAGTCAAACAGTCATGAGGGAAGTCGAAGAGTCACAAGGTTCAGTTACTCCCCTTGGCTATATATACACCCTCATTATATGAGCAAAGGACTTTTCACCTTGGCTCCTCCCCAATAACCTTGAGAGTTTGTAGTCTGTTCTTTGAGGAGCGAGCAGTGGCTCCAACGTCCCACTACTGGGACTAGTGATGTATGGTGTACAAATGTGTCTTGGATCTTTTGCTTAATTCAGAAGCCTGTCTCAGGCCAACACGTTTTCATGCATGTTTTGTATCCATTTGTAAAACTATTCTTTAAACATTTGTAATGCATGTTTACTTACCTTGTACTAAGATAGTTGAACTACTTCAGTTATTTTAGTACTCATATTGTTGAAGATGTGTTGTATTGTTTATCACTGTTGTCCTATCTATGTCGACTACTCCGTCGGACATTAGACAAACCATCTCTGTGTTTTATTGGTTTTAATGACCGTCACCCCCGTGTGGACTATTCCGGTGGATGATGTATGTGTTTTCCCTTGAACTTTGGTTTTCACGACTGTCGCATCTGCAGTGGACTATTGTGTTGGACGCTGGATAGACCCTTGTTGTTGTTCGCGTGTGTTTTTTCCTGGGTTTGGACTATTCTCTCTCATCAAGAGGCTCACTTTAATTCCCCCTTTTGACAGTAAGAGAACCCGGACACAAAGTTACATTAAGCACTCACCAGGCATACTCACCTCGCTTTCTTGAAGTTACAAGAATAACACTCTCATGTGCTGAACAAAAAGAGCGAAGGAAAATCTCTAAGATAATGAAAATCGGGCCATTGTACCAAATGGGACTCCTACACCAAATGGTGTGAGGTCTAGTTGGGACTTCATAGCATGGAGATCCCCTTTGTTGGCGGGTCCAACACTGTCAATAGGACCCTGATCCAGTAGAAAAATTTACGTGGAAAAATGATTTATTATGGTATCAATAATGCTTATACTTATGTAAGAATTCTAAACTCAAATAGAAGGTCCTTTTGGAATTACACGCTTCTCTTGTAGGAGGAAATTCAAGATTCTTGAAGGGCTTAAGAAAGATTTTTTGGGGAAGGTATTAAAGCAGATGTGCAAAAGTTTGTGGAAAAATGTGTGGTATGCCAACAAAATAAAGGAGAGACTATCAAGGCCCCAAGGCTCCATCAACCATTATCCATACCAAGCCAACATTGGGAAGAAGTTTCAATGGATTTTATTACAGGTTTACCCAAATATAAAGGAAAGGCTGTCATTGTGGTAGTGGTGGATAGAACAACAAACTATGCCCAATTATTCTCTCTTTCTCATTCGATTCAATCAAGTATTTTGGTAGAAGCATTCATGGAAACAATCCAAATTCTACATGGAATACCAAAGATTATTGTAAGGGACAAAGATCCGATTTCACTGGAACATTTTGGACTGAATTATTTCCTCATTTAGGTACTCAATTGGATCACCCCTCATCTTACCATCCTCAATATTATGGGAAAAATAAGATATGTTTAGAAGGATATCTACGCTGCTTTGCATCTAACAAATAAACACAATGGGTCAAATGGTTGCCCTTGGCAAAACAGTGTTACAACACATCCTTCCATACTTCATAAAAAAATGTCACCATTCATGGCACTTATGGATATCATCCTCCATCCATCACATCATCCTTGAAAGGGACTGTAATGGCTAAAGTAGTAGAGGACCACATACAACACCAACAAAAGGTTCTCAAACTATTGAAAGATAACTTGGTTATAAAACAAAATAGAATGAAACAACAAGCATATCAACATCATAGTGAAATGGAATTTGAAGAGGGGGTTTTGGTATTTGTGATACTACAACCATATAAATAGATGTCCCTCAAGAAAAATATGTTGGAAATAATACTGAGAGGGGGGGGTGAATCAGTATTATCAAGTTCTTTTAATAAATCTTCCTTATTTATACTTTGAATTATTTTTGCATGTCAGTACCATAAATAATGAGCATGAACAAGAAAAATAGATAGTCACACCAAGGAACACCAGATATAAGGTGGAAACCCAATGTGGGTGAAAATCACCTGCTACAATATGCCTCTTTCTTCTTTCAAATTAGAAACTCCTTTTACAATGGTTTTGTACTGGTGCAGTCCTTTACCAGTACGCAGGCTGCAACCTGCAGAGAGCTACAACTCTCCCTCGTTTTCCAGTCTCTCCTGGAAGGGAGCTACAACCCCCTACTTCTTTTCTTTCAAGGACCACTTTTCATAAATTTTCAAACTGGATCCAAGAATATCAAATAATCATCAAGTACATGCAAATTACCCAAACTCCTTATATAATCAACCAAGAGTCACCCAACTTCTCGGAATGCTGTAAACAGAAAGACAGTACCAGAAATATAAACCCAGAACTCTGCAGCAATAGATAAAAGATAATCAACAAATGTTTTTAAGACAGATCCACAGTTTTTCTTTATCTGGCCTGCGTGGATCCGCACTTCACCTTCTGCTCCCCTGCGTATACCCGCAGAGAGCCTTCTGCTGCACCGCGTATCTCCACACCTGCGGCTTCTGTCGCGCCGCGTACCTCTGCTGTAGCTCCGCACCTGCGGCTTCTATCGCGCCGCGTACCTCTGCTGTAGCTCCGCATCTGCGGCTTCTATCGCGCCGCGTATCTTTACTGTGCCTCCGCACCTAAACCTTCTATCGCGCTGCGTACCCACGCACTGCGCCTTCTTCTGCTGTGCGTACCCACGCACTGCGCCTTCTTCTGATGTGCGTACCCACGCACTGCGCCTTCCTCTGCTGTGCGTACCCCCGCACTTGCACAGTTAATTACCTGCGAACCTCTGATTAGGGCCAAATTGGCAGTCCACCAGTGTACCACAGATAGTCAGATGCCCAGATCTAATCATGCGCCCGAGAGATCACACTTAATAGATTCACTTTCAACTTCACTTTTATATAGATCAAGCTTTTAAACCGATAACCCAATATTTCAGATCTTAAGATATTCAATTTGCAAAAGATTGCATTAGCCAAGTGATCTCCTTCCCTATTTATAGTCAAGCCCTTATTCACACCATGGGACAAAACCATCAATAACCAATACAAGGGATCCAAACTGGGGCTAAATTTGATCCTATACCACGGGCCAAAACCATAGAATCAAGAACGGCGGGCTAAATACCACGGGCCAAACATAAGAAACCCCACGTGAGCGCGCTTCTCTGCCTTGAAGTGAGTGAACTGGGGGTCCGCACCTCATGAACGGGTCACCTGCGGGTATGTACGCACTTTATTTATGATATTCCTGCGGGTGCACAGCTTTTGTACGGTGTACCTGCGTACCTCTTATTTTCCAACATATTTTGAGAGCGTGAATAGAGCATTGCCACTTAAGAGAGTTGCCATCAAGTACAACATCTGTAACATAGAGCCATACCAGAATCATAATGCCAACAAAATAAGGACAATAAATTATATCCAAGGTATTATGGCCCCTATAAGGTGTTGCAGAGGATTGGAAGTATGGGTTACAAATTGGAGTTGCCTCTATGTTCACATGTACATCCAACCTTCCATGTTTCTTGCTTAAAGAAGGTAACCGAATGGAAAGATCCCAATCTAAACTATTCTACTAGAGATTAATGAAGAAAGGAAAATAATACTAGAACAAGGTAATTTTTTTTAAAACAAACAGTAAGCAGTTGAGAAACGAAGTAATTACTGAGTATCTCATCAAATGGAAGAACCTACCAATGGAATAAGCAACATGGAAATATTAGTTGTTCATGGAGAAACACCAACATATAGTAAAGTGTTAAGGAAAACACTAATGGGAGGGGCATGTTAACCCAAAAACCCATTATTATTATTTTTAACAAGAATGGTAATGATATTTTCATTCAAAAAAGAAAAGGGAGATATACTCCGTAATACATATTGATTGACCAAATCAGGAAGGAGGAATTGACAAAATTCCTTGATCCTTTTTTTCCTACTTTTACATGGAGATCATAATGACCTAGTCTTCCTACTACATTTAACTTGTAAATTCTGACAAACTGCTTAAGAAGGGTTATACATTTACTATTCATCTAACTACTGATAGATTCAAAATGTTGAGAAAGATGGTGCATTCTGATAATAAGAGAGGCTAGTCCTAATAATTCTTGTAGCTTCCTAGTTCTTTCAATCTTTGTTGATGGATTTCTCCTCGTTTTACTAGTACATGCTACTGAGATCCTACGATTTTGAATTTCTTCAGATTTCTTACCCACCATGTCTTGCAAATATTGGAGGGCATTCTCAATGTGATCACAATTATTGTTGAGCTGTTCAAAGGCCTTCCTATGTTCATTGCATTGGTGATTGAGAAATCCAAGTTTGGTTCTGCATTTTTCCTTCCATTGGTTATGCATAGCCCGAATTTGAACCAAAACCGCTTTGAGAGCCTTGCAATGAGGGCAACACTGGATTGGATCCATGGAGAAAGAAACAAATATTCAAATTGTTCAAGAGAGAAGGAAATGGATGGAAAAGAAAGGGTGCAACAGAGGAGCCAACAGAGAAGAAGCGTTAGCATGCAGAGAGGAGATGGAAGAGTGCACGCAGGAGCAGATAAGAAAGGGGCAGAGTGCAGCGCATAGAGAGGAAGAAGGGGAGGGGAATATAAAGAGGAGAGAGGCCATTTGAGAAACCCGTGAACCATGTGATACATCATACCTTTGATTTTGAAATGCATAGCAGTCAGAGGGAGAAAATTCGAGGTGGGTCTCATATATGCTTTGAAGATGGAGCTTTGACTGAGGGAGGATACGAAGAGATATTGACAGTGACAAGCCTTGGGAAGGAGAAGACAGGTTATGATAATTTTAGAGATCGGATTGTACATTTGAGGAGAGAGAATTAAGGGATAAATTTTGTGAAAATTTCCTAATTTCTTCTGGCCTCTCCTTGAGGTATGACACAAGCTTTGTTTGCATATTCGTCAGTTGTCTTGTTGTTTTCTCTAAGGACGTGGAAGAAAGAGACTTCTCTTAAGTGTTTTAAGTAGTGACAGAGTCTGGTGATTATTTGGCCAAGCTTAGAATTTTTTGGCTTCAAATTCATTACCACATGTTGAATAAGGACCTAATTATGATTGGATTCATAAATTTTTTCGCTTCTCATGATTTGGGAACCCATAAAATACCTTAGGCCTGCGCCTTATTGTTAGAACCAATGTTTAATCCCCACTCAAAAGAAATTGAAATTGATCCCTAATGGTCAATAATATTACCCCCAACTCTTGACTTACCAAGATTTGACTTGGAGGCTCCATTGAAGAAAAGACAGGGTCTCTTAAGAGATTTTGGCCAAACTAATAACCCCCTTTCATTCAAGTGGATCTTCCAATTATCAAATTTGAGAGGGGATCTAGGGAGGCAAACCCCAATTGAAGGTCGATCTAGCGCAGAATTGAGCCAAATTTTTCTTCCTGTTGAAGGAGGGAGTCATCCATTTTTTTAATCCCTTTTGCAAGAATGAATTATGATGCCAAGATCCAAGTTTTTGTCATAATTTTTCGAACTTATGGCTTTATGTTTTGAAATATGTTTCTCGCTAGCCAAATCTTCCAGCGTGAAAAGGAGGGGAGATAGATCCCAAATCTCTTTAGCGTATTCTTATTTTTGAAGGAGTAGGGATAGCTTGATTTCCACTTAGCAAAAACTCTGATAAATGGAGACTTGAGTTGATGTGGACGTAAAGAGGATTGACCAATGTTTGGAACAATCAAAAGAGAACTTACATATTATGAAAAGATGATGTATAGTTTCTTTTGCTCTAGAGCACAAAGGATAGATGGAGGGGCCATTTATACCTCTTTTCCTGAGATTATATGCAGTGAGGATTTTCCCTTTTAGCATGGTCCAAATAAAGACTTTAATTTTAGGTAGACTCTCAATCTTCCAGACTGATTTCTAGATAGGCCAATCAAGTAGGTGATGATCTTCTTGAAGCTTTCCATATCCAAACTTGACTGTATATTCACCACCTATAGGATTCCAATTGAATTTATCTTGATGTCCAATGCTAATAGGGGTTGATCCCTTTAGATGGAGGAGAATCAAATCCCATTGATCACGAAGCTCGGGGGGAAAGCTGGGGGGTTCCAACTATCCCATGAATTGTCTTGTTGATTCCAAGAGGAAATATGTTCTAGAGATGAGAGACCTCTACTTATCATCCAAGTCTTGAGGGGGAGAATACCTTGTATTTCAGAGAAGGAGGTCTTGCCCATGATGTTGTCATTCCACATATTTATATCCTTCCCTCCTCCAAGAATCTTGGAGGTATTATTTTTTACTAAGGGCAGAGCTTTTTTTCATAATTTCTAGATTTTTGAACAAGGTCTTGTGGGCAGTTTTGAGGTGAGGAGAAAATGTTGAGGAGAGTTTAGATATTTTTTCTATAGAACAATTTTCCACCAAGTAGTCTTACCTATGATGAACCTCCATATAAGTTTTGCTCAAAAGGCAATGTTCATTAACCTGGGAGTCAAATAGAAGTTCCTCCCTTCTCATAAGGGGCAGCTACTTGATCCCAACTAACCAAATTGAATTTCTTGGTCTCAGTTTTCCTCCCTGCCATAAGAAGTTTCGTATAATTAATTCTATCTACTTTTGAATTCCAGCTAGAGCTTGGGTGATTATCATGATATAAAGGGAAGGATGATAGGACATATTTGGTCAAGGTTATCCTCCCAACTAAATTAAGCCATTGCATTCCCCAGTTTTGAATTTTCTTCTTCATTTTGTCTACTGTAGTGTACCATATCTCGACCTTCAAAATGTCTTTTGAAATTGGCAAGCCTAAGTGTTTGAAGTGAGTCCAATTTGATTTGAAGGGAACTCCAAAGATTTGCGATGTGTTGTAGAGTTCTAACTAGAGTATTCATTCCATATATGTTTCTCTTTGCATTATTTAGAAGACCTTCCAAGGCTTCTAGAAACTGATCCAATATGACTTTGAATCTTCTTGCAGTAATGCATGAAGCTCCCCCCATGAACATAGTATCATCGACAAATTGAGAGGGATTCATGCTCTTCACTCCTCTGTTGAACTGAATCCCAGTAATAAAACCTCTTTGTTTGCTATGCTCTAGATTCCTACTCCGAGAATTAACCATTATGATGTAGAGGAAGGGAGATAAATGGCATCTTTTCCTAAGACCTCTAGATCTTTGAAAAAACTCCCTGGTCTTCCATTGATTAAAGGGGCAATCTAGTGGCCATGGATACATGCTTTTATAATGTCAATGAAATCAGGGGAAAAACCAAAATTTTGCAGGACAGATATAAGGGAGTGAAATCATTGGCCATATCAAGTTTCAGAATGAAGCTTTTCTCTTTTATGGATAGACTAGAATGGATTGCTTCTTGGACTAGAAAAATATTGTCGACTATATTTCTATTGGGGACAAAGCCTCCTTGGTTTTCAGAGATCAAGATCGGAAGGAGGTTTTTGAGTCTTTATGCTAAAATCTTGGATATAATCTTGTAGGATGAGTTACACAAGGATATAGATCTGAAATGTTGGAAAGGGGATGGTCTGGATTCTTTAGGAATAAGGGCTAAGAAGGTGGAGTTGGCATTTCCTCCTATTTTCTTTTTTCGAAAAACCCAACAAGTCATTTTCAAGAGGTCTTTTTTTATGAGCAGCTAGAACGAGCGATAAAAAGCAATAGAGAATCCATCAGGCCTTGGTGCTTTGTCAGGGTGAAGATTCCAAATTGTTGATTGAAGTTCCTCTTTCTCTACTTACTTAGAGAGCGCAACATTAACCTCTTATGAGACTAATTTTGGGATGTGACTGATGAATTCATCATAGTTGGGAGTCCCTTCATCAGCAGAGAGCATCCTTTTGAAGTGTTGATACACTTCCTCTTTGATTTCCTCTTGACCTTTGATTTCAACATTCCCTTCACCAATGATGGTGTCAATGCGCATTTTAGCACATCTCATTTTGGTGGTATTATGAAAGAAATACATGTTCTTGTCTCCGGCCTATAGCCATCAATTCTAGGATTTTGATCTCTAGGTTTCTTTCTCATTTCTATTGGTCTTGTATACTTCCCTGTAGAGTTATTTTTCTTTCATTTGTATTCCTTTTGTAACCTCTCCTTCTTCCATGCTTTTTTGGACATGATCTAGCTCCAATTGTAACTCAATTTTCTTTTGTTTTGGCTCTTTATAGTGTAGTTTGACCCACTCCTTTAATTCATTTCCAACTTCTTTTTAACTTTGTTTCCCAAATAAAACTTGCAGAACCATTGATACTTTGGGTCCATGCGGAAGTTACCAACGATTTGACTTCTTCAATATTGGACCAAAGAGGGTTGTATCGAAAAGGAAGCAGACCTAGATTTTCACTTTCCCCAATTTTGATGGAAATGAGGTTATGATTCGATGCTGCAGAGGGGATGATTTTTTAAGTCATAGGGATATTATCTGAGATTAGGTTGTCTTGAATTAGGAACCTGTCCAATCTTTCTTTAATGTTGCCTGGGCCTAATCTTTTGTTGCTCCATTCGTATTTTCCATTCTTGGGAGCTATATCCACTAGACTTTGGGCTTCCATGATATTCTCAAGCTTATCTCTGAAAGGTTCTGGCTAGAAGTTGCCTCCTTGCTTTTCTTCTGCATTCAAAATTAGGTTAAAACCTCCACCTACTATAATTTTTCTGTTGATTTCTGCATCAAGCTGGTCAGCCAAGGATTGCCAACATTATTCTTTATCTCTGTAAAGAGAAGGGGCATAAAGGTTGAAAATACTGATTTGAGTTCCAGAAGGTTTATTTCTAAGCTCAGTTTTAATCTAGTGTTGCTCTTTTATCAGATAGATTGCTTCCTAATAAGATTGTTTCCACATTGTGCAAATACCTCCAGAGGCACATATTGCATTTATTGTTGTTCCTTCATAATGCTTTATTTTTTGGATGATCTTATTCATTTCTTATTTTGATGACTTAGTCTCTTGAATTAGGAAAAATTCAGGGTATTCAGATCTTACAAGATATATTGCTGCATTAACTTTCAAGGGATGCCCGAATCCTCTATAATTCCAGGAGACCAAATTCATTACTTACTTTGGGATGATGTTGAGGACCCTTTTCCTCTTACTGTTTGTATTAGTTTTTCCTTGTATCCCGAACCTTTGTCTATATAAGTGCCCATTGGTTGTTGGTTTCCCATGGCCATGCCTTTTCGAGTTGCTTCATCTTGTATTTCTTTATTTTACTTCCTTTGAGGTTTTTTGTGGATGTCAAGGGGAGCGAGAGATTCTTTAGATTGATTTCTGGTAAGAATCCGTTCAAAGGAGAGAGGAAGACGGCTTGAGGGAGGTCCAGGGGAGGCAAGAAGAGGGGATGAAGTGAGAGGGGAGGGAGGGGAGGCAGGATAGAGATCAGGGATGAGAGGCAAAGCATCCTCACAAGCAGGGGGAGGTCAGGAGAAGGGTCTAGAGAGGTAAAAGGATTTGAATCAGAAGGCAAGGAGAGATAAGAGGATGAGGGAGGAATAAGCCCGGGGGGGGCTAAAGAGGAGGGGATAGAGGGATTTGAAGGCTTATTTCCATATTTTTTACGTTTGACAGTTTCCCATTGGATTTCTTGTGTTTCAACAAATTCTTCTACTTCTCTCTTTAGACATCTATTTGCAAAATGACCATATTCATGACATACCTTGCATTTGAAAGGAAGTTGCTCATAGTCTAGTTGTTGTATGTGCACCCAATTGTCTACCTTGATCTTCACAACTTCTGGTAATCCTTTTCCTAGGTCAACTTCTACACAGATTCGTGCACATGCATGCATGTTTTCTTTTAGTTCACTTCTATCAATGTATTTTCCAAAGGCATTGCCTATAACTTTAAAATATTCATCTCCCTAGAAATGAAGAGGAAGGTGAGGGAGACGAACCCAAACATGAATTTCATTAGGAGCATCGAACTTGAGATCAAAATCTAGGGTCCATTTGTTCAGGTATAAACCTCTAGTGTCCATAAAGATGACCAAATCTGAATATAAGATCTCGGTCCTCCTTGGATTCAAAATAGAAAATGAAAATGGATTTTTTGCCTTGAGTTGAAGTGGGCTAGTTCCTTTCCACCCATTTTTGCACCTTTTTTGGAGAGGGCCAAAGGCCCGTGAACTGACCAACCAAATCCCTCTCATCCAGAGAAAGAGCAGCTCGTCGAGGCATCACAAGAGGCAAAACTATTTCAGGGATGTCCTCCATTCTTTTGACGAACTTGGAGATCCAGGGATGCTCGCGAGGCGCACCAAGAGAGGAGACAAGAATAGAAAAGGCCAAGGTTTCAACATCAGGGGACGCAGCAGTGGAGTGAGCCCCCTCTGGGTTAGACTCCGGAGGGACCATAGGAGGGAGAAGCAAAAATATGAAAAGGTTTCAGACACAGAGGGAGAGTAGAGCGCTAGAGAGCAGAATTCAATAATTAATATCCAAAAACCCATTATTAAGCCCTAGATATTGACTGATTACATTTCTATTGTTATATTGTTATGTAGGGTAAAACCCATCATGGTCCCATTTTATTATAATTGTACCCTTTGTCTCCTAGATATACGCTAAGGAGACCTAGTCTTAGGATCATCAAATATTTTCTTATACATTGTATTATTTATAAAAGGAGGTTTCCCCCCTGAATAGGATTACAATTATTGATTTCTTATCATTTTAAGGCACGAGGATTATAACATTCAGACTCTTGGATTCCATGCCATCTTTGCCACATATGGTTTATGCATTAGACCATGTAATCATTCACGTGTTAGACCCACGTCATCCTTTCCACATCATCGTCATTGCACATCTGGATATGTATATCTCTAGATATTTGGGCTATATAATATTCAAAAAACCTAAAAATATCATTTAAATATACTTCTAGATTTTGAAGTTCCAATTTTCATGTCATCAACCACAAGGGACACCACCTCAGACACCAAATCAACATGATCATGCCCCAATTTTCAAGTCAACCTGCTACATTGGCATGCCACATCACTAGTGACACATTAACAACCACATTAGATTCCACCAAATGTTCCATGTTCCTCACCTATTTGTCTACCCCACTAGTATCCAAATCCAAGATTTCCCAAAAGGTGCATTCTCTAGAATTTTCATATTTTTGGACTTTCAGATCTAGACTCTATCAGAGGATGGAGAAACAATGACAGAAATGGAAATTAGTGGATTCTAGATCTTTCAGATACATTCAAATTGTGTTTAGTAATGGGAAATTTCTCGACAATAGAGAGAAAGAGTAGACTGCTAGATTTTCATATATTTCATATACATCTATATTCTATCAAGTAATGAGACTATTCCTGATAATCAGTGGATGGGCACATTTACTAGATTCTAGATCTTTTAGATACATCTGACTTTTGTTAGTAGATGAGAAATTTCTTTGTAAGGAATAGAAATGTGACTTTGTTGGGTTTCCATCGGTAGCTTAACAAATAATATTGATTGGTTGGCTATCCAGATAAATGAATATTTTCACTTTACCAAACTTTCGACCCCATTAACTCCTTGCAGGTAGGCCCATGGTCACAACCCCCATTAATCCACGTGACCAAGGTTTAAGGCTAAAAACTCCCATCCCCGAATTTTTGAAAATTACAGGTTTCAAGAAGGATATTCAAGCTTATTCCCATTAATTGATTTCGACTATGAATAGACATATATTTTCCCCAATTCCCTCAAAAGAGACCAAATCCTTCTTGGCATAAAAAGGAATCCAAAACTCATGGAATTGAAGCATTAATCAAACTTCTTCTAAGCATCAAAATAATGCCCTAGGAAACATATTCACTTTTCCTAATTGAGTGATGTCTCTCACTTGTTCTCATTAATATAAGTGCAAAGCATCAATCCCATTTTGATTACAATTGAAGATTCCACCACACTGAATTTTTTCTTTGGGAGAAAAATGTCCTCATAAACTCTTATTAACTAGATATTCATTGATACATAAATATAGATATATTTCACATATTTATGACAACCAAAGGCTCTTGTGGGATTTCCTACATCTTAAGACCAAGTTCCATAGCTAAACTAGATCAGGGATTTATTACAACCCATATAAGGTTTCCATTCAAGTAAAGCCTCCAAAATTTAGAATATGCATGATATTATTATTGTTGTGTCTTCTTTCCAACCCCACAAGTTAGACCTAGATTATATTCTTCAAGATAAAGTTATGCCAAATCTCCCACAGTGACCTGATTATGGATTGGTTCAGTATAGTAACCCTGTATGGGTTTCCATGTGTCATTGTTTCAACCTTCAGCCTTGAAACTTGTACCATAATTTCTACAATTCGTGCACTTTTAGTAACTTTTTATAGAGTTCGAATCAGATGCTTGAAGAGGAATTTATGTCGATTTTCCACGGGACACCTATTTAAGACTGAATTCAGGTCTTGTAAAAAACCCTAACTTGCATTAATCATAATATCCAAACAACAACGAGTAGTTTGTTGAAACTTCAACCAATGTACTGCGACCTATAATATTTATATTGTGAAAGTTTCAGACCCTTAGCCCGAGCTAAAAAGAAGTAGAAAAAATTCCAGGATGACTATTTTTGAGGAAGACAATCCCGAGATTCATCTACTCTGATACCAAATGTTATGTACCCAAATCAAAATAACACCAAAACATAACAAGAGATAGATCAACGCCTTGATAATAAGCCATATCGAGGGGGTAACCTCCTTTTACATCACATAAATGAACAATTCTTGGATTATTCAAATGAAAAAACCTCCTTGGGATATATAGGAGTCTAAAGGGTACAACTATAATTAGGGCCTACATAACAATAATAATGTAAGGGAACTACAATAACAATAGTGGGCTTCTACGAGGAACAAAAATAACAATATAGGGGTTACACTAGTACTATAGGGACCTAACAATTTGTGACTTCTATTGGGATGGCCTTGCATCTTCCTTTAGTGGAATGACATGTTTTATGATCTTAGTACCATACGTCTTTAGGTCTTCATGTGCATTATCACCTTAACCTTTTTCACACACAACACTCAAGCTTGTCTAAAAACATAATTAATCAAAGAGAAGACAACACAATAAGGTTACCTCATGGCTACTTTACATCACCTCAAAATAGTACGAAAAAAGCACTGTAAAATGGGTTTTTAGGCACTTACATGGGTTTCATGGTTGAAACATGAGTGACTTGTGTAGGTTATTTAATTGAAACTTGTGCAACTTGAATGGTTTTTTCTTCAAAGCTCATGTGAGTCTACTCACACGCCCGAACGTGACATTTCTCGATGTAGTTAAGATGAAAATCCTAGCCCAAGTAACTCTAAATTTATGTATAGGGAAAATTTGAGTTCCATCTCTTTCACAAGGATATTTTTGGCCTCCCATAGTCTTTATAAATCATTGGGATCTCCATTTCAAATGAGGATGTTTCACACTTGAGCTAGTTCTTAATGGAGCTTGGAATTTTCCTATAAATTAGGGCCATGGGGCAACATTTAGAGAAGAAGAAATTATGAAAGCTTATGTGATAAGAATGATATTGGAGATCCTTTGTCTTGCTCTTTGATCTCAACAATAGCCCTCATGCTTGTTTGACTGAAAGAGCAAAAACATTTCTTCATACATAACATTTGTGAGAGACAGACCACTAAAAAAGAAAAATAACCCTCCCAAGAAGAGTGTCAGAGACACTTGCATCCAATCATTCTCCTCAAGTGCAAACAGTCATGTTCAAATCTGATCCATTTTTAAATAAACGGGTATTATTATTTCCCTCCAACTTCTTGTTTAAATTTTATATTAGTAGCCTAATTTTTTTGTTTGAATCTTATGCATGTTCCTTTGTTTCATGTTTCTTGTAGTGATACTTCAATGGTTTGTCTTTCCACTAATAATTGATTTTTATGTAGTTTTGCAGCCTAGATATAACAGGAAATATTTTGCTCACCTTGCAACAAAACCAATCAAATAGATTGGTGGCTCTACTTGAGTTTTCATCCATAATTCTTTGTTTTCAAACTATGTGTAGCTATTATCTAACTTTTGATGTGTTGTAGGACTCAATATTTACCTATTCATCCACTTGGGAATCATTCTCTATAATTTTTGTTCTTGGAATTTTGTTTCCCATGAACTCGTCAACTTGCAAGATTGTTTTAGACTTTTATGTGCAAGTTCCACACCCTGTAACACTCTACTATTGTGCAATGTGAATGTGTCTCAGAAGAGACCTGCATAGGCTAATTTTTTTTTTTTTAATGAGTTAGACTTATCATTAGACTTAGGGAGCGAGCTTTAAATTGTTATAAATTATACGTTTACAATCTCTAATATTTTTCTATTTTTGCAATAGTAATTTTCTAATCTAGTGGGTAAGAGGTGAAATCAATTTATTTATTTTTCCATGTGAATGGATTATTGTTGTTATATCACATGGATGTTTAAATTAGAGTGCAATCATTTTTGTTTCCTTGTCTTTTCACTTAGCACACACAATGTGACCTAAAAGCCTCTTCTAGTATGCTCTTTGCCTTACCCCAAAAAAAACTTGGTAAACTAGAACAAGGGGAGTTGGTGAAATACCTCCTTTTTACACAATCTTTAATTATTGTGTTGTTTGGTTAATTGTAGATTCATGATCATCTAGAAACTAATTAGGTGGAGTAAGAATCGAAACATGTTCACATCTCTGCCTCTGGCAATTTCTTCAAAGTTTTTGTAATTGTTAGTGAGAGATTTTAATTTTGCAACACTATATCTCATACAAGTAGAGTAACGGGATACTTAAGTCCACATGTTATGCTATCATTCTAATTTCTTTTAAGTATTACAATCTTTAATTGCTTTTGTATCACATGCTTTTGTTTCCTCACAATAAGTGCACACACAAAGGACCTAAAGAGTCTTCTTTTCTAAGTATGCTCTTTGTTGTGCCTTCATTTTGAGGTATTTACCACTATTAGAAGTGCCATTTTTTCTCCATTTGGCTCCCTCTTACATCCTTATTTTTTCCCCAAGGAAAAAATCGTAATTTTCAATAATAGATAAGAAAATTACATATTGTATATGTGTTATAGTGCATTCAAAAATGGGCTAAACAACCATTCAAAAGAAAACAAAAAAAGAGGCTTGTAGAAATCCCTTATCATGTCTGAAAAATATGTATATTAGCATAGATACATGTAAAATAAAACCAACATTTCAAGCATATATTCCCAGTCACCTGGGAATTTGATCAGAGATAACAAAAAAGGAAGTTTTGTTGTTTGCCAAGTTATATTTCCATTTGTAGGTCCTTTATGAAAGGCTTGTGATAATATTTTGAGGTGTTTCCATCTATTTTCTCAAGGATCTTCTAAATGCCCAAAATCTGCGTAGCACCTCCCTTAGATGATGTGTATGCCCTATAGTTTCTTTCCTTGTAAATATGGAAACAAGAAATATGATCAAAAGCATGCTTTAACTATAAGATCTCTTCAAGGATTGGCTTCATTGTGTGCATGTGATATCTTCTAATCTCATTAAGCCAATTTATAACAGTGTTTGAGTCACCAAAAATCTATGACTGATGACATCCCTTCTCAATAACAAACAAGAGAAGAAGATCGATACTGAGTAATCTAGCATAATTTTTGTGCCTTTTCCAAGTTGCATCTGAATCTAGAAACAATGATTTTCCTGAAGATATAAAACAGTCCCTCCCCCTCCCACACCCCCCCCCCCCCCACATTCACCCCCAACAAGTGAAGCCCCATCAAAGAAGGCTCAGGGGTAAGAATGATCTATTACTTTAGCAATTATGTTGTGAGGATGGTCTTTTGGCTCAACAATAGAAAGGAGAAAAAAAGTGGCAATGATGTGTGCAACAACCCGGTCAGGAGTGGTAGTCTTGTCTTGGAAGATTTCATTGTTCCTTGAGATCCATATTCCCTAACTAATAATTGGTGGTAAACACTTATTCTTTTTTGGATTTGATTTTTTCCACCATTACTTCCAAGCATCATTGTGAGATGCACCATGTTAATTAAAAGTTATTCTATAGTAGTTTCTAACAGTGTTCCATACTGCCAAGGTGAATGGATAGGAAAGAAAGAGGTGATTCATTGTCTCCTTAACATTCTTGGATAAGGCACATCAGTATGACCTTGCCATGCTTCGTTTTTTTTAATTTTCCCCTGTAGGGACCTTATTTTCTAGGATGCACCACTGAAACAAACATGCTTTGTTGGGAAGAAATGCTTCCATAATTTCCTCCACCACTAGGCTAGTTGTCTTGCTCTCTTGTCACCAATGATAATCATATAGGCCGATTTTGGCAAATATTCCCCAAAAGAAGAATGCACCCAACATAAAGAATCTTCCCTGTCTCTAAGGTGAACATGGGAGATGTTGAGAGAAACAATGTAATTTTTCCATTGTTTGAGTGTTCATTTGGCAAGTCTAGCTGGTTGGCATCAACCCATCCCTGAGCCCAAATAGAAGTACAACATTATTGGCCACTTAGTTCAAGGTAATACTTCCATTTGTATTTATATATTCAATCAGCTCTTGAGGCTCTACATCCCATCGAGGGATCAATACCAATCGTCACCTTTTCGCCATTCCCAAAGTTCCAAGCCAAGCCTTCTTCAAACATTGAAAATGAGGCTAAGATTGCTTTCCATATAATCGATACATCCGACCTCTTCTTGTTTGGGGAGTGTATCCATTCTTCAAGAGTACAGGGGTGGATATACTTCTTGGATACAACATTTGTCCATAGACTATTAGTGGATATCAGCCTCCAATGAATTTTGGTGTCAGCGCCTTTGCAAAAAGGTGAAAGTTTTTATGACCCCACCCTCCCCACATCTTTGCAAAAAAAATTTGTCCCATCTAACCCAGGGGAAAACCCGCCCATATTGTGACCCCAGTCATAGAAATAATATGATGTCTTGTGAATGGATTTTAGAACTCCTTTTGGGATCCATGATAAGGACATCCAAAAAACTATTGGATCTACACAACCATCTAAAACTCCATGACTTTAATCTCTTTTCAATTTTTATTGTTAGCCAGTTCCAGTTGGCCTTTCTATAGTCATTGAGTTTCAAATGGAACCCCATGCAATTCCTGGTGAAATGGAAATTTATTAGTTGCTATTAAATCCTTGTTAAGATGGATTTATGTAGATTTATTATTATTATTGATTTAAAAAATAAATTGTGACCTTCAATTTCTTTTTAATTTGATGAATTGACACTACAGACATGAATATGAACTAGGGTTGTAAATAAACCTGGTACTCGATGCAATTATTATGAAAGTAATAGTGTAAAATTATAACATTTCTTATGAAATATAAATGTTATTGATTATTGATTTGTTTCACTCATATGATACATTAATATATTTTCAAATTAGTAATATTCATTGGACCTCTTATTATGGTTGATTTTAAAAAGAATTACTAACCTCTATTATTTATGTTTAAGTTGGTTATTAGCATTACAAATGTGACATATCTACTTGGTGCAATTATTGTGAAAGTAATAGCATCACACTATAACATTTATTGTTAAATGCATCATAATCTTGACTATTTTTCAAGTAACATCATTTTTTTTGTAAGTTCGGCATTGGTGAGACTACATCATGGTCATGTCCAAGAATGACACTTAAATAGGGCAGGGAATTGAACCAGTGACTTAACATCTAGGAATTCCTTAATAGCGCACCCGATCACCATTTATCTTAGATCCTGTGGACTTGAGTAACATCATATTACATCTATATTGCATGCCTAATAAGTATGGAGTATAAGCATATCATCAACACCACAAACAAACCATCAATATGGAACAATAACATATTTGTTTTCTAAAGATGCTTTGCAACTATTTTTTAAGAATGCACCACAATATAAAGAACTCATAAGTAGTTAATGACCCAAAAAATACTCAAATACTTTATCTCTCCTAGGTAAACCATTTTCCATACCACTATATCTCTCAAATAGGTCACATGTTTCTCTTTCCATGATTCCATCATTACATGGTAAGTATAAAAAATATCCATGGACATGTTTAAACATGAAAATCATAATAACTAGAACCTCAACATTATGGTCACATTAACTAATATTAACTAACACTCAAAGCCCATTCTAAACCTTCCAAAGTTTCCTTCCTAAGGTTTTGGAAAACATAACCATAATTTGATGTTAGTGTTGCAATATATAAGCTTGATCTATTTTTCCCCCAACCCATTAGAATTTTGTTTGTTTTGTATGATGCATAATAGGCCGATTCTTAGAAAATTTGATAGTTCTTTGATTAACAAAATGAAGTTGAGTAGCTCATCTAGTCTATGTGTAGATCACATAATAAAATACCTCACAAGTCTATGAGAATGTTGCCATATATTTTACCTCAATTGATGAAAATGTTGTTGCATGATGATATTGGTTTTTAGTATTATACTACGCTTATCCCAAATTAAATGCAAACTCAATTTTTTATTTTCATCCATTTGTTGAATTGTCTCAATTTAATTATAGAAACCATGATAACATGTTCCCTTTAATATGTATGTATATCCATGATTTAGAGCTCCTATAAAATATCTTAATATGCATGTTGTAGTTGGTTATTGCACATCCTTCAAATCATTAATGAATTTGGATACAACATTATTGCACAACATAGTTCATAACTACTATTAGTTAAGTATATTGATTCTCTTTCTTTCACATGAGCATGTGGTGCAATGGGAAAGCAAGAGGACTTTTCCCTAACCTATTTGGGTTCAAATATAATTAGGTTTTATTTAAATTGGGAGATAATGTTAGATTCATCATAATATTTGTAGATATAAACTCTATAACTTTACACACTTTTGTGGGCCCCTTATTTTACAGAGATTGTTAGAAGTGTATTTATGGGTTTTGGGTGGATTCAACCCATTGTTTTATAACCATTTTAATCTAATATTGCTTGATGGATCAAGGTCAAATAAGGGTGTGGAATTCCTATATATTGTATCATAAACTACTTTGATTACATAGTGAGAAAAATATGTGGCTTACTTTGTTAGTTTTCTCAATTAAGGCTTTCTAAGCTAAGCCTTTCTGTATATTATGTATATGCCCATCATTTCTTTCAATTTTAAGGTTTTGTTAGCATTTTCTTTCTTGAAGATTATCAAACTCTTCATTACATATTAGAGCAAGGTTATTGGCTTCATGGGGAGGCTTTTATTGCTAGGATTTAGCTCATTATTTGAAGAGCAAAGGTATAATTGGTTGACAATAAAACCTATTCTGGAGTCAGAACTTTTTGTGGGTGAGTATTGTGGGCAAAACATGGTGAGAAATACAAGGAAGGAGATGGAAAATTTTAATTTTGGGGAATTATGATTGTCATTAGACCAAAATCCGCAGGTGTTAGTCAACGATCGCATCACTAGAGATAAGGATCCACGAGAGGCGGTTAGTCCATGTCGCAAAACACACGGGAAGCGTTGGTTTATCTAATGTCCAATAATATCCCCCCCAACGTGAGTCGGGTGTGTATCGAACTCGTGACCTATGCTCTGATACCACTGGTTGGGAATTAAGATTGTCGTTAGACCAAAACTCGCAGGTGTTAGTCAACGATCGCATCGCCAAAGATAAGGATCCACAAGAGGCGATTAGTCCATGTCGCGAAACACATGGAGAGCATTGGTTTATCCAATGTCCAACATTAACGATGAAAGTTCAAGTTATGGAAGCTTAAGGCTTTGGAAAAAGTTATGAAAGCTTAAGATAGAAGATTTTATTGTGGATGAAGCTTAGTGGATTGCTATGTCTGGAAACAAACCTAAGGCATGGCAAAGGAAGTCTAAGAAAATGTGGATATGAAGATAAAGAGTACAATTTAACCATGTCTTTTAGATTTAATGATATTAAATATCTAGAGAAACCAATGCTAAGGAGCTATGAGAAATGTTGATATCAATTAAAGATTTGAATAAACAAATTGTTTCTTTGAAAAAAGTTGTACCTCATTAGGAAGAATGATAGTGAATCTGTGACAGGGGATATTAATGATTTTTAACACTATGGTAAGTTAGTTAGCCTCCATTGTTATTAATATGTATTAAAAATATAAAATGTATTACTCCAACATGCTTTTCACCAAATTCATGTGATAATCTATTAGTAATTTCCATTGGTAGTACGACTCAATCTACATTGAGGTTTCATCCTTGTTATCAAAAGAAAAGAGGTGAATATTCATGGAGGGTATAACCAATATTTCTTTATTTATCAGAGATTATTCTTAGGAGGTAAAAAGAAATTACTTTGTCAGTGTATCAAAGTCTAGTGGGAGAAGAAAATCTATTGGGAAATTTACAAGGCACGTTGGAAATGTAATTTAAGAATATTGACATAGGGAAAGTATTGAATGGTGCCCCTTTGATGGAAATGAAGACCTCCATGGAAAAGGAGGGAATATATACTTGTCATCTACACATACACATTCAAATCATGATGTATGGTCGATTGTCTTAGGGGCTTTGTAGTATGCTTACTCGGTAGAAAATATTATAAGTGCGAAATATGTCAGAGATATCGTAGAAAATAACACAACGCAATGATAGAAAATGGAAAAATTATATTATGATCTGCAACAATATTTTTCACTTGCCTCTTCGAGGAGGCAACCTCTAGTAGAGTGGAGCTTAATTACAACAACACAAGACAAGACTTCCCTTGCTATCTTTGACTCTATATAGTTTCATGAGATCCAAAACCCTAACTACTTGTGGCCCCTTGCATAATGCTAGTTAACCACTTTATTTATTAGCTATGGCCCATTTATTCATCATCCTTAACTAAACTAACTAAGTGTGGTCCCTTTTTTTAAAAATATGGTTCAACCACTTACAAACATCATTAATGCGGGTAACCGCTTACGGGCTTTATTTACTAAACTAACTAGTCAAGACTCTTACACCCCTTGGGCCTATTATAGTAATAAATGGGTTAAGGTTGAACCCTAACAGGCTTCTTTTCATATGACTCCTCATAGGGATTGATTTTAAGAAATATGAAAAGTATAATGGAGGTGGTGTCCTTTTAGGATATGATTTGGTAACCAAAATGACATGACATGGAAAGGTTAATATATTTGAGGAGTAGTGGTGATGGCAAAGGAAGTTTGGAATAGAACACTGTATAAGTTGTTGTGAAGCATTATCACTAATGTGTGTAACAATTATGTTGTTCTTAAGGTGAACAAAGAAGAAAACATAATCTGTATTGTCCCCATAAATAATGTAATGTTTTGGTACAAAATATTAGAATAGATTAGAGAGATGGGATTTTGACTTTTGCATAATAAAGATATGGTTGAAGGCATTTATAACTACTACTAGGATTTTTATGTTTGTGAATATCGTGTTTATGATAAATATAATCGAGTTAAATTCCCTATTAGTGCTAAAAGAGCATGATGGATTCCGTAGTTAATAAATATTGATGTGTTTGCACATGTGCTCGTTTCCATCACTAGGTGATTTTTTATGTCTTGTTTACAAATGATATTCTCAAGGAATACATGAATTTATTTCCCCTAGTAGAAATTTGAGGTTTTTAGTGAATTCAAAAAGTTAAGGCTCTTGTGGAAACCATACAAAAAATATGATAAAGTATTGAGGAGAAATAATGGTGGACATTATGGTTAGTGGCATGGAAAATTTTAAGGATGGAAATTTATCTTAAAGTTTAGAACCCTAGGCCCTTCATATGCAAACTGTAACTTATGTTTAGTGATATGTTTTTAAAATATTCAAATTTCCAATGGTTTTACTTATATTCTCTATAAAATTTCAGCGATTTTTAAGGTAAAATAATTTTATGCTAGAAATTTTAGGTGAATCATTTTTAGAAAAAATGGAAATTGGTGAATCATTTTTTGGGGAAAGACATGAGAAATTAACCCATCTACGAATATTAGCCCCTAAAATTTTCCCTGGTCAGTGGAGTAGGGTTGGCATAAGAATATGGGTAAAGGTAGTGGATATTGCATGTCTTGATAAATTGATCACCTATATCAATATTGATTGAAAAAACACCACATGAGGCATGGAATGGTAGGAAACCCTATATTAAAAATCACAGAGTTTGGGTCTATGATGTGTATGTACATATTACAAAAGAGAAAATGACTAAGCTAGACAATAAGGCATAAAAATGTATCTTTATTGGTTATGAATATAACTTAAAAGTATATAAGCATTGGAACCCAAAAACAAGGAACATTGTTTATAGTTGAGATATAATATCTAGAGAGATTACAAGTGCTCCCAAACAAGAAGAACAACCAAGAGAGGAAGAAAAAAAATGCAATTTAAGTTACAAGGTGAAGAAGCTAATTCAACAAAAGATAATTAACTAGACGAAGAGGATCCTTAGAGCCCATTCTTGAAGAGATTGACATGAGAAAAAAGGAAAACAAAAAGCCATATTCCAGCTCGTTTCTCATTTTTCTTTTGTTTTATCTACTACCAGTGATCATATTAGAATTGTAAGGGAAGTAGTGGATATGAAGGAAAATATTTTTTGGAAGAAGGTCATGGTGAAAAATGGAGACCTTAGACAAAAATGAGAAACGAGATTTGGTGAAATTGTTTACTAGAATAAAACTATTTTGTAGCAAATGTTTATTTAAGAAGTTTAATGTGGGAGGTAAATTGGAGAAGTACAAACCTCACTTAATAGCAAATGGATATTCCCATATTGATGACAATTATTTTGTGGGTATTTTCCCTCATTGCTAAGCTAACTTTTATTTAACTTATTTTGTTTATCACTAATGCATTTGACTTTGAAGTAGAGCAGCTAGATGTGAAGACACAATTCCTACATGGGGGTGTGGAAGAAGAAATATATATGTTGTAGACATAAGGTTTTATACAAAAAGGAGAGGAGGACTTACAATGAAATTTGAAGGAATTCCTTATGGTATGAAGTAATCACAAGGATGGATGCCTCATACGACCCAACTACCTACTTTGATTCCCCCTCCTTAGCAACAACAAGTAACCAAGAACATTCCTCCAAAGCAACCCTAGATGTCTTCTCAACCAAATCTCAATCCCAATAATAAGTAGGCTCAACCAGCCTACATTGGAGAAACTTCCTACCAAACTTATCTTGTAGAAATCCAAGAAATCAACCATAGGTCAAGGAAGGTCCTTCCAGATTTCTATCCACCTTATCCAATTGAAAATATTGAGGAATGGAAGGAGTATTTTGTGCCTCACGTCACTTAAAAGAAACCCCCTATCTTTAAAGGTTGATAACCCAAAAAGCACACACCCTAGAAGAAGTTGAACTTCTATGAGAATTGAAGAATTTGTGTGTCAAGATTCCTCTCCTATAAGACATCAAATAGATTCCCATATATAACAAGTTCATCAAGTAAGAATGTCTTAGAAGGCCTGGAAGGAAGAGAAGGGATACCCCTATTATCAATGTCATCGGGCAAATAGTTGATCTAATCCTTGGAAGAGTAACCATCCCAAGTATCTATATACTAGAAGCCCAACAGTAGATGTGCACATAAATGACACTGCAGTTCCAAACACTCTCATTGATATAGGAGCTACAATCAATGTCATGACTAAGGAAACCATGTTTAAAATTAACCTCCAAGAGTCTCTGAGAAATACCACTACTGTGTTGTAGCTTTCTGACAAATCCAAAGTAGCACCAGAAGGCATCACAGAATATGTAATTCTCTTTATAGACTTCTGGGATTATACCACAAACATCAATTTCTGTTGAAAAGTGTGCAACAAAAAATGCTTGTTGAGAATGCAACAAGATGATGGAGCTTAGTGGAAAGGAGTCGCCTTCACTAAGTGGGCCCGCAGGCAAATTATGGCGCAAAGCCTATTTTTGGATCACAACAGGAGTGATCACAGCAGGAGTGATCAGAGTCTATTTTTAGACTGCTAGTCAAAAATAGAAAAGTCAAATATTATTGTCTCATAATAATATTTAGACTATAAACTCTATCTTATCCTCTTGGAGCACTTCAGTTTGAGCTACAGATGTGGCACATGCAGATGTCAGAAGGAAATACGCTTTTCTTATGAGTCAGTTGAGCTATTGCATGCAGGACATCAGTTAGAACTCATGTGGTTGAGTTCTGTGGAGTTGGATGAGCGGTTAATGGAGTTGTGTTCAGTTTAACTTAGTTGAACTAGTTGTATTTAGTCTAACTGATCAATAGACTAAGTGATGAGTTGTGTGAATTAGTTATTAATTAATTCACTAATTATTAACTCATAATGCAACTGAAGAATACATCAGTTAAATCAGTGCATGTACAGTTCAATAGGGACAGGTGTTAGAGGTTGAGATTGCTATCAGTTGTGCATGAGATTGTGCACATGCATGGGATTGAGTTATGCCAATGATCTCTGCGTAGTGTGGGCCAATACCAAGTGAAATATAGCTTGTGGTCACGTGATTTACAGTGTGGGTGATTTTCACAAGGTAAATAGGAGTTTGGATCAACCATTCTCATTCATTCTCTTGCAGGATTGTGCAGTGGAGGCAGGCAAAGCAGCGAGGGAGATTTGGAGATCAAATCTGAGCTAGTTTTGTGTGTAACGGGTGGAGATAGTGCTGGATACTTGTGAGGAGTATTATACTATGTATTGTTACATGTTCTCAATCAATATAATATACAGATAGTTGGGGTTTTTAGCGAGATGCTTTCCCCGGGAAAATATTGTGTTGATATGTGTGATTGATGCTTCTATGTGCGCATGTTATTGTTTCTGCTTCTGTAAATTGATGATCAATGTAGAGGAGGTTATGTATTATGCATGTATTCCGCAATAGTGTATAATCAAGATAATCTCTGTTGGATATGTGTTTATTATTCAAAATTTCTACAATTTCCTCTAGCCCAAAACCAAGCTCAATGGCTATCCACTCATCTTAGGGAGAACATGGTTAGCTACTATTGGTGCATATATCCATTTTAGGTATAGAAACATGATAATCACTAATGGGGAGTCTTGAAAACGTCTTGTATTATATCCCCCAGATCAGCCTCCTATTGAGAATGACTTTCTTACATGGGTAGAAGAAGAAGAAGAATTGGATCCTCGCCTCATCATCCTACCTTATGTGTACATTAGAAACCACAGTAGCAAGCAGGCTAATGAAGTGATTTAATTGATATTTTTCTGCAAAACCAATATCATATTGCCATGAATATTTATGGGCTAAAAGAAGGGTCATTCCTAGGAAATCATGTTTGTTTCCAAGACACTATATGGGAAAAATTATTGGCTGGTGTTTATGAGCAAAACTACATAAAAACAATAGAAATCAACCCCTCTAAAATGTTGAAAATCAGCTATTCACTTTCATTTGATTAGGAGGATCAACTACTCACTATCTTAAGGCATCATATTGATGCATTTGAATGGGATAACAAGGGGATGAAAGGAGTATATATTTCTGCGTGCACTCACCATATATACATAAAAGAAGATCACAAACTTGTTCACCAGCCTCAAAGGAAAATGAAAATGAATGGGTATCTCCTTTGGTTATTTTTCCCAAGAAAAATGGCAAGTGGAGAATATATGTTGACTACAGGGAACTTAACAAAGCCACGTGGAAAAAGCATTTCCCCTTACCCTTCATTGACCAAGTCCTTGATGTTCTTGATGAGAAAAAGTTATTTTCCTTTTTGGATGGGTTCAATAGGTACAATTATATTCAAATCAATGATGAAGACTAGGATAAGACCACCTTCACTTGTCCTTGGGAGACTTTTTCTTATAAAGTCCTCCAATTTGTCTTATGCAACACCCCTGCCACTTTCCAAAGGTCTGTGATCAGTATCTTCTATGATCTTGTACATGATTTGGTAAAAATCTACATGGATCACTTCACACCATGTGGGAATGATTTCCAAGAAGCTCTCTCCAACTTGAGAAAAATCTTGCAAGAAGGAAGAATTGCATAAACTACTAGATGCGTGATTCCTCTATCCAATTTTAGATAGTGAATGGGTATCTCCTTTATTTATTGTTCCCAAGAAAAATGGAAAGTGCAGAATATGTGTTTACTACAGGGAACTTGACAAAGCCACAAGGAAAAATCACTTCCCCTTACCATTCATTGACCAAGTCCTTGATGTGCTTGCTAAGAAAAATATGTTTTCCTTTTTGGATGGGTTCAGTGGGTACAATCATATCCAAATCAGTCACGAAGACTGGGAAAAGACCACCTTCACCTGTCCTTGGGGGACTTTTGCTTACAAAATCCTCCCATTTGGCTTATGCAACACCCATGCCACTTTCCAAAGGGTTGTGCTCAATATCTTCTCTGATCTTGTACACGATTTGGTAAAAATCTACATGGATGACTTCACACCCTATGGGAATGACTTCCAAGAAGCTCTCTCCAACCTGAGAAAAGTCTTGCAAAGGGGTGGGGAGATGAACCTCTCATTGAGCCATGAAATTGATTGTTCCTGATGAATGAGGGAATTGTTCTAGGACAATTTCCTCTCCTCAAAAGGAATACAAGTAGACACTAGCGAGATAGCCATCATTAAACACCTTCCTGTTCCTCAAAATCAAAACAATGTTCGAATATTTTTAGGCCTTGCAGGATACTATCAAATATTTATAAAATATTTTATTGAAATTGCTTCCCATTTATTTTCCTTGTTGATCAAAGATGTTGAGTTTTGTTGGAAAGATCCATGTAAAGAAGAATTAAAAAGTATAAAGGAAAAGTTAATGACAACACTTATCCTCAAAGGTCCAAATTAAATGCATTAAGCAGGGGAAATAAGGGCAATGTTAGGACAACTTGAATGTAAACTCCCTTATGCATTCTATTTCATTAGCAAAAATCTATCCAAGGTTGAATTAAAACTATACTATAACTAAAAAATAGTTACTCACGGTTGTACATTCTTTAAATAAATTTAGACATTATATCACTAGTTACCAAGTCGTCGTGCATACTAACCATGCAACGACTAACTATTTAATGAATAAACTAGATGTGAATGCTCACATAATTAGGTGGTTATTGTTGTGCAACAATCTGACTAGACCATTGTTGACAAACTAGGGAAAGAGAATGTTGTTACAAATTTCTTGCCAAAATTAAACTTTTCTGTAGATGAAGAAGTGGTAGATGGTTAGCTCCCAGATGAACATGTTTTTTCCATCTCACTTCTTTCTCCATGGTTTGTCGACATTGCCAACTATCTAACCACAGGTCAATTCGCTCCTCACCTATCTTCAAAAGAAAAGAACAATGTTGCTAGAAAAAGTTCCTCCTATACTTGGATTGGGGGAAACCTCTTTAATTTGGGACCAAATCAGATTCTAAGAAGATTTTTGAGGGAGGACGAAGTCTATGACATCCTCTCATCTTGCCATAATAGACCTTGTGGGGGACATTTTTCTGCAAAGAGGACAACTTACAAAATCCTACAAGTAGGAAATTTTTGGCCAATCCTTCACAAGGATGCCCAAAGATACACTGCACAATGTGATGAGTGCCAAAAGATGGGAAAGCCTGCTCAGAAAGATAAAATTCCCCTTCAACCTCAAGTGTCTTTTGAGCCATTTGAGAAATGGGGCATGGACTTAATTGGTCCTATTGTTCCCCCATCTAGATATAAAAAGTACATCATTATATGCACTGATCATCTAACCAAATGGATTGAAGTGAAGGAATTGAAGGCCGCAATAAAAAATATTTTTTTTGAGTTCTTAAGGGAAAATATCTTCCACAAGTTTGGTTTTCCAAGAGAATTGGTGACAGATCAAGGCTCCTAGTTCACCTCCAATCTTGTTGAAGGAATAATGAAGCAGTCCCACATTCGCCATCGAAAGTTCACTCCATACTACCCCCAAGAAAATAGTTAGGTAGAGGTCACAGGGCATTAGAGAACTCTCTTACTAGAGTGATTAGTGGCAACAAAATTGACTAGGCGGAAAGGCTTGTTGATGCTCCTTGGGCATACTACAGTACTTGGAAAACCATCACTAGTTTCACCCCTTATGATTTAGTCTATGGAAATAAGGCTTTATTGTCAATTAAATTTGAATACAACACACTTCGGATGGAAGCCTAACTCGAAATTGATTTAACTAAAGCATAGGCCAATAGGATAAAACAATTAAACCCACTGGATGAGTATAAAATGCAAGCATTATTACACATTTAAGTAGTTCAGGTACAAAGAAAAGTCTGACATGACAAATACATTAAAAACAGATCCTTCTAAGAGGGTGATTAGGCTCTCTTTTATGACTCTAGGTTCAAGGACTTCAAGGGAAAACTCATGACTAGATGGCTAGGGCCTTACCTAGTGGAGAAATGTTATGATAATGCCTTTTTCAAAATCAAAACTATAGATTATGAACA
Source organism: Pinus tabuliformis (assembly GCA_031772625.1). NCBI lineage: Eukaryota > Viridiplantae > Streptophyta > Pinopsida > Pinales > Pinaceae > Pinus > Pinus tabuliformis. The sequence goes on from CM062812.1 coordinate 151,879,433, forward strand.
AATACCACTTCCAGTGAATGGATATCAAATAAATATTTACAGGAAGATCCTCTCTAGATATGAGTTTACACATTTAGTAAGCAAGGAATTGAATTTCATTGAGAGAATTAGAGCTCCCAATCCATTCAGCCCCTAATCAATAAGAAAAAAAAAGAGAAAGATGAAAATAGAGAAAAAAAAATTGAAGTGAAAACCTCCTTTGAGGCACATCAGGGAGACTCATTGGTTGAAAACCTCTATGAGGAAGTTAGTAATTTTGAAAGAAAAAATGATAAGAGCTCCATGCAAAAACCTATTCCAAGGCGCCTAAAGCAAGCTCACTGGTTAAAAACCTCCATGAGGCAACTAATAAGCCTAAAAGAAAAGAGAAAAAAACAACAAAAGTAGTTTTGTCCCTCACATTGATTTATGTGTAGGCATAATAAGGATAGAACAAATTAGGTCAAAAAGGACTAGTTGCATCACAATCCAAGTCATAAACACAATTTCTTCAAAGGGGCCCAGATGACATCCCTACACCATCTTCCATTTATTTTCATCAACCACAAGACCACCTGTCACATACTATCTCATTTCCCTGTGTTTTCTGCAAATTTCACGAAATGTTATAGGAAAGTTCAAAATTGCTATAAGAAATACCAGTTTGAAGAAAAAGCTACAAAAAAAAAAAAAATTGAGCATTTGGTCTGAAAAAAAGACGCCATGGGAATCCTAACAATTAGTTTTCCTATCATCATGCACCACAACCTAGTTCTCCCTTGTTGTTCACCTATTTTCACCCTATAACAACCCACTTCTTTCATTTTTTTTCCATCACAGCCAAACCAAAAACTCTCTCCATCACCATCACCTCCATTTCCATGAATTATTAATCCACCATGGCACTTCAAAAGGTTTTTTTATTAAGCATGAGGGGCCTCTTCTATGCATATTATAGGAGACTACATGGTCCTATAGCAGATTGCAGAAGCCCTATAGGCCCAGGTTATAAATTAACAGAAAATATTTTGAAGAAGACTACACCATCCAGCAACTCAGCAGCTTCAATAACTTAGTCCAAATTTGGTAAAGGAATCCTAAGCAGCGACAGGATCCCCTATAGGTTGCTACAGGATCAACTTACCACTACACTCAAGCAGTTGAAGGTACATGCAAACTAACAAACAACAGCCTCCAACACTCTGAAAAGTAATTGTAACGTATGAAATCTCGAAAAATCATTCTTTGAATTCATTTGAGCATAGGAAAAAACATCTTTCATGCAAAAGGAATGGTTCAAATAGATTGGTCTAACTAACAGTAGCCTCAGTTGAACTAGTAGTTAAACTCACCTTTATCTAAAAATATCTTCCCGTGTGTGGGGAGCGACTAAGACAAACCATCGATCGATCAAAAAGGTGGGCATTGTCTTTCATGACGGGAATCTAAGGTGGAGCGTATGGGAAAGTATTATGCAAGGAGTTATGTAGGTAGGTGGGCCAGCTCAACACTATACATTGGGCCCCCGTCTCCACCACCCAAACAATCATTTTTATGTCCAAGTCATGAGATAACTTAAGCAAACCATTTGTTTTCCCATTGATATTGTGCATGCAAGACATCATAAGAGCCACCACAAAGAGTGTGGATTACTATAGGAAATAGAGGCTATAGTTTGAGTGCTACAAGAAACAGAGGCTACAGGTCACAAAAGCTATAGGAAGCTACAAGGTTTGCTATAGGAACCTAGTATTGCTGCCATAATCATTCATAGAGTCCCTTATGCATGCTATAGAGGTTAGTGCTCTAAAAAATTTACATTTGAATTATTTCCATAACATTGTTTTGAGATGGTGTAGATATGTTACATGTTTACTTAAAAAGTACCATCCCAGTTTTAAGAATTCATGTGTCTGAGATGTGAAGTAGAAGAAGGGAAGGTTCATTAGTTTTTTTCCTCCAAAAATTGATGATTGTTCTGATAAAAAAAGTTTGATAAAAGTGCAATGCTCCTGCCCATTAAAAAAATAAAAAATAAATAAATAGGTCACCCTGCTACAATAGGATACCTTGTCTCTTGTAATAGTACAAAGACAACATACATTTTTTTCTCCTACAAAGAAAATTTGATAAATATGAACAATTTTTTGGGAGGACCTCTAACATTGAATCCTAAAACATGTTTGGAAGAGATCCATAAGATAAAATGGGGGATGGTTTCAATAAGAGGGAGCTTATTGACACTAGTAGGATCCACCAACACCCTGAACACTGAAATATAGGACATTTGGAAAAAGAGACAAGTTCCATCCTCCATTTTAAGGACACTTTTAGACTATTCAAGGAAGAGAGCTCGTAAGTTTTTCAAAGAAAATAGCAAGGGTTTCCCCATAGCATGAAGATGAGGAAGTATCATTCTCTTGATCGGTTGCATACAACACTAGCCAGAATTCCTTTGTGAAAAAGGATCATCAAAATACTTAGAGTTTAGTGGATAAGGCTCATGTTCAATCAACCCTTACTATTGTGGCTCGAAGAACACTAAAATAAAGAAGAATAATCCAAGGAATGGAAGTCTATAGAAGAAAATGCAGGATTATATCCAACAAGGGTAACCACAACTAGCTCAACTTGGGATATTGAGTAAGTCATCAAGGAGATGAACAAAAAAGAGTTGAGAAGAGAAGAAGAGTGAGTTGCTCAAGGGTGAGAAATAGTTATGGTAGGGGGGTATAATGGGCCTCCAAAATAGGTAAATTATAAGGCTTGTTAATCCACTACCAAGCACATATTAACTATGTTGAACCCACCTTTTACACTTAATGATACATTTTCCTAGCTTAATGGATTCTTAAAAGAGTTCAAAGTGGTTTGCATATTTTATGTTCCTTAACATGTTTATTGTGTAGGATTTAAAAAGATATTGCAAAAATTCATAGAGATCTAGAAGTAGAGATATTTTTTAGACTTATTCCCTATTGTAGGAGGGCCTTAACTCAACTGGTTGAGGGCATTTAATGCCCCTTCCTATTGCTATGAGGTGGACTAGGAGCAAGATCCCCTTTTCTAGGAATTTTTAGAGGGAAATGCAACCCTCCTCTCAAGGAGGTTTCTCCCCACTATATGTATAAATAAGAGGCTCGAGTAGCCCAACAGGGATATAGAGAAATTAGGGAAGAATAGGAAGAAAGATTAGGTTTGTATTTCCAAGCAAGTTTTGTAGTCCTATAATGTGAAGACAGTTTCTCAGTTAATGAAAGCAGTGTTCTATTTCAATTGTTAGTTTGGCTTTTCTCTAAGGATTCTAAGCATCCTTGGGTTGGGCCTACCCCACGAGCTTTAGATCCCTCCTGTACTTTTGTTAGTGTTATGCTTTTATTCTTTTTCCAAGATTTCGAAAAGTTATGTTTTCATAGGTTCTTTGCAGGGTTAAATAGAATAGCTTATGAGCAATTCCTTCTTATAAGTTATGTGTGTAGTCAGGTCTTCATTCATTTTATTTCTCTTGTTGTTACAAATTTTATTGTTCATTGTTTTGTTGTGTAACAAGTTTTATAGCTAAATGAAACACATTGAGTTTTATTTCATTAGGATAGGCTTACACATGTTGCCTAGGAGATTAGATTGGTTTAATGTTATCATTTTCTAACATTTCCATAGTTTTTTCACATCTCATACCTACATTATGTTTGTTTTACATGCTCACTGGATTGTCTCCTATAGAAAAACAAAGACTCTTGTAGCATCATGTAACCATCCCTCCATTCTCACTCGAATCTACAACAAAATAACGATGTGACTTCTCTGACATATTACAACACCTTTGGGACATTGATAATGAAACTTAGAAGTATAGAGACCTCATAGATGCTTTTGTCAATTTGCCTCTAAAATTTTCTTTTACCTACAAATTAGCTTTTTCATTTTCATTCTTTCATTTTAGCAAGTGTATTTTTCCATTTATTGCATATAGCATAGAAGTGTGTGGCATTCAGTAAGTGTTCTTTCTTTCATTGCAATTAGTATAGATTTACATGCATTTCATTTCTACAAGTTATTTGTTGCAATGTATTTCCCATGTAGCATAACTTAGTTAACCCAGTCTTTGTGCATCTAAGCTTCATTTCAACATTCCCACCTACATAAATATCAACAAGATAAGAAGTTAATGCCTACTACAAATACTATTTTGACAACTCTTAAGTTTATACAAACCTTGGGTATATATTTAAAACTGAGACCTTTGGGAGTTACAACATTGTTGTTGCAATATTGAGGACCATCAAAATGTGATCCCTTAGATTGGATCATACAATTAGCCATTTCCTTTAATGTAAGATTTTTTCATACAACAACACCCTTTTGTTGTGGCGTATATGGAACGATATGTTGCATTTTAATGCCTTGTGCAGTGGAGTAAGTTGTGAGTTTGTTTTTGACATATTCACCTCCATTATTTGTTCTTAACCTTTGTAGTTGATGTCCATATTATTTTTCTACAAGGGCCTTGTAGGCCAAGAAAAATTCAAAAGCTTCACTCTTAAGTTTTAAGAAGTAAACCCAAGTTCATTTGGAGAAGTCATCAATGAAATTTGAGAACTACTTGAACCCAAAGAAAAAAGAAGAAGAAAGTGGACCACATAAATCACTGGGAGCAAGATGCAAAGGGGTTGAGGCATGGCAATAGGCACATTTTTTAAAATTGTCCCGATGATGTTTATTGAGAACACAACTGGAACCAAACATCATCCCTGCAATAAATGAGAGGAAGACTAGTCACCATATTTTGATTACAAAGTTGTTGCAATGAGTGATATCTTAGAGGACAAAATCGCTCACGCCAAATTTTGATCAAGTTATCAATGTGAACAATAGAAACTGAGAGAAAAGGTGATGAGCCAAAGTTTTCAAACTTCTACAACTTATATCATCAACTATTATAGTGGCAACGATACGCCTAAGATCTTTAAATCCTTAATTACAACTTGGTGAGGTGACTATTATTTTATCTTCACTTGAATGAGTGATATGATATACTAATATAAAATTTGAATAAATACTTGAAACATGTAATACATCATTGAAATGAACATTATTTACTGGAATTTTTCCAAATCCTACAATGCTAAGAGATCTATCATCACCAATAATTATTTGTTTGGTGTTACAATCATTAAAAGTACAAAACATGACTTTATCCTTAGCCATAAGATAAGATTCTTCAAAATCAATAAGCCATTCATCTAAACAAGAAGTAGAGGTTGCAATGAAGGAGAAACAAGAAGTAGAAATTACACGTCCATGAGAAGAAGCAATAGAAGAAGAATAAACATTGATGTTGTGCTTATTCATTGTTGGTTCTAAGGCCTCCATCTTTTTAAAACATTTAGACCCCAGATGATCGTCTTTCTCCCAACTGTTTCAATGTTAGTTAGTGTTATTACTCCTTGATTTTGTTCTCTTATCACCAATGGGTAGAAGTTGTCTAAGAGGGTTTGGGACCCTTGTTTTTCTTTTTGTTGGGAAGAAGTTGTTTCTTTGGATGTTTGGTTTTACTTTTCTATTAGACCAGTAGGGCCTTGTTATCTGCTAAGTCACGTGATTCGAGTTTGTGTTTGAATTCGACAACCTTTAAATTTGAAAAAAAATCGACACTAAAAAATTAAACGATAAAATTTGACTTGAAGTTCGAACATATATATATATATATATATATATATATATATATATATATATCCATCCTAACATTTATAATGTAATAAAATTATTAAATCATTTTAATATTAATTATATATTATAATTCAAATTATTAACCTTTATAATTTAATTTTATAAATATATTAAAAATTATATATAAATTATATTAAAATATATTATTATATCTTAACGAATAAATAAATTATATGAATTTAAACTATGATTATGTGTAATTTTTTTATATATAACTATACTAAAATTTATATATTACTATACAGCTATTGTGATAAATAAATAAGTCACTATTAATTTAAATTATGAGATGTAAGTTTTATTTTTTTTTGCATGTATCTAAGCTTGGATTTGAACTAAACAATATAAAGGATTCTAGAATTGATGTCACTATAAAAAAAATGATTAAAACCTCGTTGAACTCATTAGAAAATGAATTTTAGGTTTGCATTTGTGTTCAATTTCAATTTTGCTAGTGAATTTAAACCAACAAATTTTCAATAGGATTAAACCCTCACTGAATCCATTTGAATATTATTTTTAGGTTCATGTTTATGTTTAGTTTAAATTTTTCCAACGAATTTAAATGAACAAATTCGATTTAGTTTTAGGTTCAGTGAATTTTGAATTTCAACTTTAAAATTCACCAAACTCGATGGCTTAGGTTAGATGTACCTGTAGTACTAATCACTCCAATATGCAAGAGCTTGTCTTGTTCTCTAATCAAAGAGACAAAAAGATTCAAGAGAAGGTTGTTGATATGCACCCTGATTTGTAAATTGTCATGGATATTCTACTAGACATTCGTCATAACATATCTATGAAAATAAACTAAAATATATACTATGAAGGGTTAGTTCCTATTAGATTCCAAATTTGTTATTATTGTTTTGTTTTTTATGCATGTGATAGATAATGTGCAGAAAATAGAGAACATGTAAATACAATCACTCACAAAACATAATGAACACCAATATATGCTTGTAGAAACCCTTAAGGGAAAAACCCTAGTTGTAAGTTGTAGTTTTTTTGCTCCCTTTTGTCCGTGTTAAACAACATAAATGATAGACACAAATAAGATAAATTGTGATATTTCATTTATTCACAAAGATTTACATATTTCATACATTTCTTTGTGACCCTTTGTCTTCATATGCTAAGTGGTCTCTTGGACTTCGGTGACTGTTCACATTCCACACCAACCCTTAGCGGATTAGGTGTCCAACATCCCCACCCCTTAATCCGAAGGGGTATATACAAGTCCAAGAAGAGAGTTGTAATACAAAAGTGGCAACCAATGGTTGAATGTGATCTTTGAAAAGATGGCATAAGGTGGGAGAACTCGAGGTCTCAACCGACAATGGTTTAAGGATGACCACCAACACTAGAATGCTTAGTGCAATTTGTGGAACTCTTCCAAATTTGGCAAGAAGCTAAAGTCTTATACTAGATGAAGTACTCCTTAAAGCTTTGAAGAGGGAGACCATCAACCTAGAACAAGGAGCTCTTCAACCTACGGAAAAAAAGGGGAGAACCTCAACCTGAAAAGGGAGGTCTCAACATGGGGTGGTTAAGGAAGGCCACCAACCATAGGCATTCTTAGGGGCTTCTCTGTCTCTAGCTACAACTCTAAATTTGGGTATGCCTATCTCTGGTTGTAGGCTCAAGTAGCAGGTTCAGGTTGTGGCTCAAGCTCACTTGATTTATCTTTGAAATTTGTTGATGACCATCAATTCCCCTCTTGTCAAATACACAGTGAGAAGATGAAGAAATCTCAAATGCAAGACTTGTTAGTACTCGTGAACAAATTATGTGATATGAGTGAAACATCTTCTTGGCTATTGAAGCCCATTGCCAAGAAGCGATCCATCCAAGATGAATTTGTGTTCTTGCAGGAGTCTTTTTTTTAAGCATTTGTTTGAATGATGAGTGTGTTGACCACAATTCTTACAAGGGTGAAGATAAAAACAGTGACCTTTCACATGGCCAACTCGGTCACAATGTTCGCATCTAACAATATGTTGTGGAGGGGGAAGAGGAGTAGGTGAAGATGAGTTTTCTTTAATAAATCCAACACTTTGAAATTTGATGGGTTTGGAGTAGTCTAGAGTGTGAAAGGAAACCTACTTGTCATATCCAAGGCCGGTTTTGTGCTTGTTGCTGACAAGCTCTTCCCAAGGTCTGGTGATGGGCGTGGGAAGCGCAGGCTGAATCTCTACATATGAATGAAAATTTGCTCTTGGAATGGGCACTTCATCTGAATTAAGCTTAGGCTCACTCATTTTATCACTTGTTGGAAATTTATGGGTGTCTATTTCAACCTCAAATAGAGGATTGTTCTTAACAAAAACAAGTTCAAAATGATGCTTATGTTGTTGTAACTCATCTCGCTGAAGTTGTAACTCAAGATGCAAAAATTCAATGTTTTCTTGTGCATATTATAGATAGGTTTGAAATTCAGAGAGAGAGTCTTTGCTAATTTGGATTTTGTTTTCTATAGCAAAGTGTATCAGAGTATTGAGGAACTCTAATACTTCATCAATTAGAGCCATAACAAGTGCACCAATATTACAATCAACACTCAACATGCAATCAATCAACAACCAACTATTGCACGGCCTTCAAAATTCACATAGGGATTTTCAAAGCATATAATATATGTTTGAACTTTATGCTTTGAACTTTAAGCACTACATTCATATCACCAATCATATATTACCCCAATATATATATCATATGGCATAATACACAACATCATACCATTCACGACCTTCACGAAGAAAAAGGGCTCAATGCACATATGGAATATGATATATGGTTATAAAGATTTAACTCACAAAATAAATATATAATATATGTATGCACTAGCATAGTCTTCAAAAACTATCCAAATCACCCATGCACAAAATTTGATATAGTTTGATGCACATATCTCATATTATTATGATTTTTCTACAACACACATATAAGAAGTATTTATTCTTCAAACCAACGCACATTAAAGTTTGATCAATGCAAAATTAACAAAGGATTACTGCAGCATAACATACAATAAAATATATGCATGGGGCTTGGTCTTCAACACATGAATCTTCAGCGCATTACACGTTTATGAATCTAGCTTACGAAACTCAATACAGTGTACAACATACATACCATACAACCAACACACATTGGTTTGCAAACGAACCAATGCATAGAGGGATACCACCAATGCACATGCAAATATGGCCTTTAATGACAATTCAATGTTCAACCAATACTTACTAACACATGTAGGATTTCCAACGTAATGCAACCAATGTTCAAGGAACATATAAATGGCTCGACTTCAAAGCAAAAACATACTCAACATTCAATACAACACACATATAATCCAACACATGCATTTATCTGTAATTCAAATTACGGAATCAACACATACATGAATCAACATTGGAACTTGGCACCATTCAAAGCAAATAACTTACCGCATTCATTGCTTGAAGTATTCAACGCATTCACCAAAAATTTTCATTTTGACTAACGCATAGAGAATACACATGAGACAACGCAGCGTACGCTCTAGAGTTTATAAACAGTGCACGAATCCAACGAGCAGAACGAGGTCGTGAATCACAATTATAGCATCCAGAGGTTTACTTTCACAATAAACCAGTAACAAACCAACTCACATATATATAAACCATGCTTGAATGAGATTACAACTTACAACTTGTAGCAGACACCAGAAATTATGAGGAGACACAATCGGTAGATAACTCCTCGATTTTCCAAAGAACTAAGCCATATGCCAAATCACCCACAAAGTTGTTCATGGTAAATAGCACTTTGCATACACACAAAAGGTGGACAAATTTCATAGCAGAGTAAGGTGTAGCAAATGTGAAGTATAGAGATTGTGCAATAGTTGACTGGTCTTATCCACGCGAAAAATGATTGGGGCAATTAGAGGGAAATTCAGACTTAGAGAACTTCGTGGAAAGAGAACATTGTGATTACCTTATGTTGATAAAGAGGAGTGCCTAGGTAGAGGAAGAAAGGTCACAATTTTGAGCCAACACAAAGCACTAGCGTGAGTTGGATTGCACAAGAAAAATGAAAGGAGGGAGCAAAATGAGACTGGTGTCGATCATGCCATATCTTTTCATGTTTCACTCAAGGAATACATGTTGCAAACAATCATGCAAACAACAAAATAGTGGTATTGGTTACCAAGCATTGAGCAGGTCGCACGTAGATTGAGTAGGAGTTATTGCATAGAGAAATGGATTATGGTCTTAGTCCTCACATAGGTGGAGAAAATGGGCATTATTGTGACTGGAAAATTTGAGTAACACATATTAGCAAGAAGGATGGCAAGGTTGATTTGAGCGCACAGTTACCCTAGTGACTGTTGAGCAGGCCAGAGAATCAATAGAGGCATTTTTTTGTCAGGCCAATGCACAGATGATCAAGCAAATTGCTCTTCAAGGCATAATCCAAAAAAAGAAATGATCGAGGGTAGCAGTTATTATACCAGTTCTTATGAGTCGACAGGGTATGACATCAATTTTGATGATCAGAAGGCAAAACTGACACACAAAGAAATGACACAAAACTAATGGCTCAAATTGGAGCATGGCCAGAATTCGCTCACTCTGATACCATGTTAAACAACATAAATGATAGGCACAAATAAGATAAATCGTGAGATTGTATTTATTCATAAAGATTTACGTCTTTTATACATTTCCTTGTGACCCTTGGTCTTCATATATCAAGTGGTCTCTTGGACTCTGGTGATTGTTCACATTCCACACCAACCCTTAGCGGATTAGGTGTCCAATAGTCTAGAATGGAAATTATGCTAGTAAAAAGGAGAAGGCACTCTATTGAGTTGCTTGATACCTCTGGTATGTGGGATACTAAATAACACAAACCTCCTCTGTTATGCTCTCTTTCTATCCCCACTTAGATAATCTACTATATTATGGAACAAAATGCCAACAAATAGAATGGAACTCCTTTTCCTCCTAGTTGTCAAATTATAACACAACTTGATAACCAACTAAGGGTTATATTTCACGCATTCAACTCTCAACATGAGTTAAAAATTAACCCTTTTAGATTTTTCTTCATAGTGCCCATGTGTCTAGCCCCTTTTGCATAAGTCACAGGGGATGAGATGGCATCTTCTTGAATTATGGTGGTCAATAACAATAGGTCAAATTTTGGATAGTATAACTTTAGCATATGTGTTAGGAGAATATTTCTGAACATATGAGCCAAAATTCTACTTTTATATGGTTGGTGATGATCTGCCTAACAACAAAGAAAACAAAGAAAAATATCCTGCAAAACCCTTTATCTTCAACAATATTTTTAGATTTGCAAAAAGAATGTTAGAAGCCCTACAAAAACACTTGCAAATATTGAAAAAAATACATGCCAAAAATAAAGACAAAGAACCCAATGGAAAGAACTCAATTTTTATTATTGAAGAAAACACTTGGTGGAGAAGAACATAGATGCAGGTTATCCTCCTTTGTGGGATGGGTCCTTTTGTTTCCCTACACTTCTTATGGTTGCTTCTTCTCTCTCTTCCTGGTTGTAATGGGAAAGATGGAAAATGATGGTAGAACTCAATGTGAAGAGCTCAGGAGTGATGAGAATAGAATGGCGTGATAAATATGATCATGTGTATAGAGGGAGGGAAAAACCTCTCTATTTATAATAAAATGATAGGATAGATCTAGATCTAGTCAAACAATAAAATATTATTAAACCACATCAAGAGCTAACCGTTAAGAGTATTTTATTATATTTAAGAGACGAAATTATTAATGAATGGTCAAAAATCTTTATTTAGTGAAATAATTCAAAAAATAATGATTAATGGAGTTAATTAAGAAAAATGATTAGAATAATAAATAAAAATGATTTATTAATTACATTAAGGAGATATGGTCAAGGTGAGTTAGAAATAATTACTAAATAACGATTCAATAATTATTTCATAGACGGAATGTGTGATGCTTAAGGAATAATAAATAAATAATTATTTCTTTAATCATTCTTGGGTAATGTGGTTAGAAATAATTAATGAATAGTGATTTAATAATTGTTTCTATGTAATAGTAAATAAATAGTGATTTATTTAATTATTTCGATGGAATAATAAATAAATAGTGATTTATTTAATTATTCCTATGTGTTTTTGTGTTATTTCCATAAATAATTAAAAGAAAATGGTTCTCTAAATTATTTCCTAAGGTGAGAGTGGGTTTTAATGTGTAAAAACCCATACTACATGGTGTATTTCAATCATTCTAGTGGAGAATGGCTAAGTGATCACTTTTTAGGTGATAACAATATGAATTTTGATTGACATGAATCTTGAACTGTTAGAAAGGTATTTGAGTGTATAAAAAAGTCACAGGGTCCAATGCTTAAGTGAGAAAGCGTTATGCAAAAAAAATGTTATCTAAGGCCTCAAAATAGACCTAAAAGGTTTCAAACACCAATTCTTCAAATTGTGTTCCATCAATAAAATTGATCTGATGAGTTGATTCCTTCAATTTTTCCACTCCAAAAGCATTGAGATGGATGAAAAATTATATAATGATCTAGTCTAGATCATACGTCTCCATTTTGGGAGTATTTTGGTCTCCAGAAACTTTCATTTAATGAGGTGAGGAAATTTTTCCTCTACCTTATCCCTGTAGTACCATTTAGCCTTACATGGAAGTTTCCCTTTCAACCTAATCTGCCAAAGGTTGTGCTACCCTATCTTGTAGTTATTTAACTCTTTTGTAAAATTGTATCTTCTATCAACTTTACTTGAGAATCTGGTGCTAATTCGTCTATAGAATATGGTCCCTACTCCTCTTCCTGATCCAACATGGAAGGCTCATATTTTCCACATTCACCACTAAGTAAATGTGCATGTATGAGGGTAGACTAAGTTAATATGAATTATCTCCTGCCTTTTCCAGTAACTCAAAAGGACCATGTTGCAATGCTTTGATTTTCTTATGAGAATGTTGTAGCCTCTCCTTTTTCAATTGTAATTGTTACCACAAAATATAGCAGGCCTTGGAGAGGGAAACCCTACAAGACAAAAAGCTAGATTAGGTGCTAACAATGGGGCCTTAAGCTATATTTTATGATAACAATAGTCATACACTATCTCCCACTCTAAATGACCTCTCTATCTTGTGTTGATCATACATGTCCTTGTATTTTTCTTGTGACTTCTTAAACACCTTATGTACTTGTAAATGGATATACTTGCTCTTCTCAACAAAATTTTCAAGTCTTAAAGCATCCCTTATGAGTCCTTCCCTCACTCCTCCTTTCTATTCATATACTACATCCAAAGGTGGTGGTGGAAAATATCCAAAACAAGTCTCAAATGGTGACTTACCAGTTGAAGTGTGCACTGCTCTATTATAGGAGGTTGTATAGAAACCAGATTTTCATCCTAGGTTTTCATATTCTTCTAATAATAGCCCATCAAAAGTTGTACCAAATTCATGTTGATTATTGTTCTCCCATCTGTTTATGGAAGGAATGTTGTAGACCTCTTTAATTTTGTTTCCATCTTCTCCCATAATGTAGTCCAAAATGCACCAAGAAATTTGGTGTCCTTGTCTGAAACAATGCTCCTTGGTATCCCAAAATATACTCAAACTAGATGAAAGGACAAGTTTATCGCTTCTTTCCCTCTAATGGTCTTTTTGCAAGGCATGAGAATACACATCTTGAGAAATGTTGCCTATTAATAGGGACTATTGTTTTTTGTTTGTTTTTTAATCCTTCAGTTAACTATTAACAATACGATAGAATATACTATTAACTTTGACAAATCACAACAAACCATACATAGTTGACCATGGTTGACTATCAAAAATAAAACTCATTGTACTATTAATCTTGAAAACCATGGTTAACATTTTTCAGGAATTTGAAATTTTTATCAAATATTTTTTAATTTAGTTTATTAGTGTTTCTTTCCTAGTAAAAATCAGGGACTATCAAGAGAAATATCATTTCTATAACTTTTTTAAACATATGGTAATTTTGAAAGGATTAAAAATAACTTGTAAACCCAAAAAAACTCAATAAACTATGGTCAATCTTTGAACAAGTAATCATTGATCATGGTTGACTATAAAATATAACATTAAATGCACTATAATAATTGAAAACCCATAGTTAACCATGCCTTACCATAAAATATAACATTGATAAGTAATTTCTAATCATGGTTGACTATCAAATATACTATTGAATACATTGTCATCATTGAAAAAACACGATTAGCCATGCCCAGCCATAAAAAATGACCTTGTATAAATGGTTAACCTTGACAAACCATTGCCAATGATGATCAACCATCATTGACCGTCAAAAATAACTTTGAATAAACTATGAATCTCGACAAACTATAGTTAACTATTTGTGGTTAACTATGGTTGAATATGGTTAACCATGGTTGTAAAGGATAATGTGATCACTATTAACCTTTACAAGCATGGTTAATCATTCTTGTCATTAATACCATGGTTGATTTTTAAAATAAATGAATATTGCTTCAATTTTCTATTAATCTTTATTGTTGAATTTTTAAATTCCAAAGGATTAAAAAGAAACATTATACTTGTGGAAATTTGTAAAGCCATAAAAAATAGAAAAACCATGGTAAGTCATTCATAAGTCAATGGTTGACCATGGTTTACCATGGTTGACTATCAAAATTAACTTACATTTTATTGTTTGCCCCTTCTTTTGCCCCTACATTGGTATTGGCATTGCATTGCTCTAATTGTTGCGGAGGTGGGGTAACACATCCTTGTTTCTTGGAAAAGCTACACCTCACTTGTCTTTACATTGATTTCCTTAGCTAAGGAAGAAGGTGGAGGGTGGAGGACACACCTTTGCATTAATTGCCAAATCCCTATTTCACTTGCCTCTACATTGATTGCCTTGGTCGGGGTGGAAGGTTAAGGGTGGACGATGTGTTGTCTGCACCCAAAAGTCTTTTCTAATTTATAATATCAATGGTGGGAGTTGGGAAATGTGCATCTGATGTTAACAACCCATATTCGTGAAAGACTTAACCAATAAAAACATGAAGACTTTAGCCCATGACTTTGCAATTAAGTGTACAACTTGAAATTAGATGTTAAACCTGCAAATTCTATAATGACATTAGTCTTGGTCTTCGACCTTTAACTCACAAATTTGCTCTTGAGTTGTCATTAACAAATTGTTTCACATGATAATGATTTGTTTCATATCATTGAAATTATTAAAATTGATAACCATAATCAAAAATGACATTAAATGTGATTATTAACATTGAAATCCATGGTCAAATTTGGTTAGGTAACAATGGTTTACCATAGTTAGCCATGTTTGACTTGATAGAAGATGAATATATCTTTTTATTTAGCTTATTCAAAATTTTATTGGGCTTTCTTTCCTTAAAAAATCTAGTCATTATCAATAATAAGGGGTGTGATCAATTATTTTTTTCATCGACCATAATGCGCAAAGATTTTAAAAGGATAACTTATTGTAGAAACTTATAAAAGTATTGAAATAATATCTCTAGAAACCATGATCAACCATTCAACAAGTAATGGTTAACCATGAATGGTTATTAAAAATAACATTGAGTAAATTATTAACCTTGATAAAACATGGTCAAGCATAGCTCATTAACAACAATTTTTCAAAAGTATATTGATTATAACTATTAACATGATATTTTGATTGGTTGGTGAAAATATTCAGCGTTTGAGTTTTCTTATATTTTCCAAATAATTCATCCTTTTGCCCCAATAACAATTTGGCCACTTGACTGAAATTGGACATAAAATTCGAATTTCCCATGTACAATGGAGAGGTGAATGACTATGAAAAATGGAACTCTGAAACTTGCACGAAAAGGGTTAGGGTTTTTTCCTGCATACATGTCGGATCCATCCCTCCTGCTGCTGTCAACCTAACCCGACTACCTGCTCCCGTACTGGTCGTTGTCCCTACTTTCTCCACCTCCCCGTTTACGGCTTCGTTTCCTCACCCTGTGAGTCTATTTTTACGTTTTTACCTGCCTTCCCTATCTGCCCTAGGTATGTTGCGACGATTATTCTCATTTTGTGGAGGCAGCTAGCGATTTTACTTCGGGAGAACCTATGGAATTGGATATGGTAGACTACTCAGAGGACCCGTTGGAAGGTGTCTCCCTCTAGGCGACTCCAGATGCAACCTCAGAAGGCCTGCTACCTTACTGCTGCGATTTGTCGGACACCATAGCAACCCTGCGCTCGACCTCGGGACCCTCCTATTCGACGGTGACCTTACCTGAGCCCCCCACCTCCTGTCCGGATTTTTCCACCGCGCCCCCATCGCCATCCTCACTTAATTTTTCAACTGGTTACATTAACCCTAACCTAGCGGCTGTTTCCTCGGGTTATCCTCCTCCCCCCCCCCCAACAGCCGGTTCTCATAATCCTCTCCCCGATAATCCCTTGAACATTGTACAGGGGCCTTCTCATGCGCCTCTTTCATCTGCTCCCCTATCCGGCAGCTATGCTGACATTCCTCCACTCTCAGACGCCTTCCCCTCCGGACCGCATCTAGCCCCTGAGCACCCTCAATCAAACCCTCCTCCAAGCGGGGGCCGGCCGGCCTCCACCGACACAGGTCATCGTCTGAGAAAGAAATAGAAGTGCTTCAAATCTAGGGCCGAGGATGTCATCATTTGACTTGGAGAGGATATACAGTGGGGAGACTCAATGGACATAGCGGACCGAGTCCTGGTTGGAAGGATTCGGGGAAGGAGCTATACCATGGCACAGTTGAAGCTATGGACATCAGAGGTTTGGGGACAATCTAGTTGATTTACCCTTCGTCCAAACTTTCGTAAGAGGATGGTTTGCTCTGCGTTTTGCTAGAGCCAAGCACACGAACTAGGTCTTGTCCTCGTTCTGGCATTTTGAACAGTCCCCTGTCCTCCTGCGCAGATGGAACCCTCTCTTCGACCTGGAATGAGAACAGATAAGAGTCAAGCCAATATGGGTCCGTCTATCAGATCTTCCCCTATAATTTTGGTCTGAAAAACGTCTTTCGGTGCATCGGGAATTCCTTGGGCACCTACCTGGAGCATGACAGATCATATCTATCCACTGGTATAATGGTGTACGCGAGGATCTTGGTTCACCTAGACACCGGGGGGTCTACAGGAGCACATTAACTTATAGTGGAAAACTTTCTCCCAGTTGCAGATACTGGATTATGAGGGTGTACCATTCCATTGCAGAAGATGCCACAAGGTAGGACATATATACAAGGATTTCCCTCTGAATGGAAAGGTGCAAGCAGGGGAGAAAGAAAAGGCCATACCTTCTAAGGACCCTGGCTTGCCCCCTGCATCCCCCTCCCCCCACTTTCTCTTGTACTCCGCCTTCCTTTCCGAAGATGGACCTCGCTAAACCCTCTGCCTATGATCTCAAACCCCCATCATCCAGATACTCGCTCTGATCCCGGGTACTTTCACAGGCCCCTGATTCCATGGGTATTGTACTGGACCCCCCCCCTCGAAGCAACCTCAAGGCCGAACTTCCTCCTTGTCTAAAGCAATTTTACAGGGTGGGGAGGAGATAGCAGCTTTGAAGACAACACTCTATCGAACAGGTACTTAGAGCATTGAATACCCTAGATGTCCCCCCTCCATGAAGATACTTTCTTTCAACTGTCGAGGGTTAGCTAGCCCTTGGAAACAACTAGCTCTGTGTAGACTTCTGAACTCTGAACAGATCAATGTCCTTTTCCTTCAAGAAACTCTAGGCCTTGCTAATGTTATCACCCACTTGCTCGAATCATGGCTCCTTGGATGGACTTTCCAAGCTTTTGATGTAAATGGTCGATCAGGGGTAATGCCTATGGGTATTAATTCCCGCGCTTTTAAAATCTGTAATATTTGGGGGAGCTTTAGACACATTGGGGCGGACAATACTCACCTGAACTCGGAACAGAGATCAGGATCATTAATGTATATGGACCCTGCCAAAATCGGGCAAAATTTTGGAATCGATTGCTAAATTCTAATATTTTACAAAATGAAAATATAATCTTGGGAGGGGACCTTAATTTCTCTATTGGATTTGTGGAATCTTGGGGACAACATGCCCATATTGACCCCCTATCTGCATTCTTCGAGAACATACTAGAGGAGCACAACCTTATTGATATCCCTTCAGCCAAAATTCAACCTACCTGGAGGAATAACAGAACTGGAGCGGACAGCCTTGCCAGAAGGCTTGATAGCTTTCTCATAAAGGAGTGTCTGTTGAATATGGGACTAAGATATCAACAATGGGTAGGATCTGGGGGCCTATCATATCATCGGTCGATTTACATTGAAATAAGAGGAGGAATGAATAAACCAAGAGCCCGCTTCAAATTCAACTCATCCTGGCTACAGGATGCTGACTATACTTGTCTAGTGACTGAATATTGGAAGGCTCATCCCCCTGCTGCTGGTGGGAACATTGTCGAAGGGTTTGCACACAACCTGAGGGAACTGAAGAGTCTATCAAAAATCTAGGCACATAATAAGAGAGTACAGGAAGACCTAATCCTCAAAGCAATTGAAGAAGAGATAGCTGCTTTCGATAATGAACATGGAGGGATCTACTCCTCTCAAGAGCATAAGGATAAGATTACTTCCCTTCTATCCAAGAGAAGCAAAATTCTAAAGGATCGAGAAGAAAGTTGGCAACTAAGAAGCAAAGCCATCTGGCTGATTGAAGGGGATGATAATACAAAATTTTATCATAAGTTCACGAATGGGCGCAAAGCCATCAACACCATCTGGTAGCTAACAAATGAGCAGGGATACATTGTGAATACCTTCCCGAACTTAGCAGCCTTGGCCTGATCTCACTTCAAGCAAATATATAAGGGACCCCCAAACGCTACACTAGATGAAGTCATTCGCATAGCACAACTGTTCCCCAGATTCGTAGATCAGGAAGATGCTTTGGACCTGGTCAGGGAGGTCACATTGGGGGAGCTCGAGGCCACATTAAAATGGTTCAAGTGAGACAAGAGCCCGGGACCGGATGGATGGTCTGTGGAATTCTACTTGGCTTTCTTCGACACTCTTGGAGAATATCTTCTAAAAGTTATAGACGATTGTTGGATCAATGGGAAGATGAGAGAAGCCTTCAAATCCACCTTCATAGCACTCATCCCCAAATTAGACAACCCTACCACCTTCGATGACTTCTGCTCCACCTCCTTGTGCAACTGCATATACAAAATCATCGCCAAAATCATAGCCAACCACCTCCGACCAATCCTGTCCACCCACATTTCATCTGAACAGTTTGCATTCCTACAAGATCGACAGATTCATGAGGTTTTTGGGACTACGCAAGAAGTCCTTCACTCTATCCAGACAAAGAAAATGAAAGGTATGATTCTAAAGGTAGATCTCTCAAAAGCATTTGACAAAGTAAGCTAGCTTTACATTAGAATGATTCTAACTCATTTAGGCTTCCCTTATGATTTTATAAAATGGATTATGTGTTGCATAACTAATGTGACTTTTAGTGTCCTTGTTAATGGGGCAGCATCGCCTTTCTTTCACTCCGAGAGAGGACTCAAGCAGGTTTGTCCTCTCTCCCTTTTAGTCTTTTTACTCATTATGGAGGGGCTCAACAGACTTATAAAATAGGAACATAGAAGAGGAAGGCTCAAAGGTATCAAGATTATTGACAGATGCATCCCGAGACACTTGCTCTTTGTGGATGATGTACTGATTTTCCTCAATGGAAGCATTGGGGACCTGACCTCGCTGCAGAACATTATTACATTATTTCAAGGGGCCAAAGGAATGGTCAGAAATGTCGCCAAGTCCACCATAACAGTCACTGGGTACTCTCCCCATGAGACTCAGTTTTCCCTGCACAGATTCCCTTATACTCTACTTCACATGGATGATGGACTAAGAGACGAAAGCCCCATGGCTACAAGATAGCAAATTGGATTTGGCTAATATCTAAGATGGAAAAGAGACTCAACATTTGGTACCACAAGTACCTGTCCAGAGCAGGTAGACTGGTACTCATCAAAGCGGTCCTGGAAGCCACACCGGTGTATTGGATGTCTCTGGCTTGGATACCCATAGGTATACTATCCAGAATACAAAATCTTTGTTGTAGGTTCCTATGGAAAGGAAGTCAGTCGGGGAGAATTTTTGCATGGGCCAAATGGGAGTCACTTGCTCTTCCAAAGAAGTGGGGTGGATGGGGCATAAAAAGGCTAGATGATTTCTCTACTGCTTTGGAGGCCAAGCTTGGATGGCAGCTAATCACCTCCAACAGCTTGCAGACAAAGGTTGTCATTTCAAAATACATTGCCCCCATAATCCTAATGGATTAGCTTCGATAGCCACAAGGGAATAAAGTTGGCATATCAAACATCTGGAAAGTTGTATTAAATTCAATGTCTATTATCCACGAAGGACTCACCTTAGAATACAATCAGGGACATTAGTGAGAATAGGGGTAGACCCCTGGATCGGATGTGGAAATGCACATAGGCTGCCTGCGGTGCTTAAGAACCACCTCACAAACATGGGTATTACCCATATCAGCCATATTGTGGACAACGAGCACTCCACTTTTACATAGAAAGCTTGTAAATCTGGTCGAGCACTACACATACCACAACCCTGGATACATCACTGGGAGGAATACACAGCAACTCTTACCGAATCTCATATCAAAATTATGGGAAGAGAGGATGAGCTAATCTGGGCGCCTGCAAAGCACGGGAGATATTCCCCCAAAGAAGGTTATCTAGTCATAATTGATACCCATAGACCACTAGTATGTGAAAACTAGTGGAGAAGTATGTGGAAGTTAAAAGCGCCCCCCAGGTCTCGGCTACTCATGTGGGCTATACTGAAGAATAAGATCCCCACAGGCGACAAATTAACCAAAAGAGCTCTACATGGACCCTTCTGGTGTTTCCTGTGCATGAACAGCAATGAGGATACTAACCATCTCTTTCTTACATACTCGACTGCTAAGGAGTTCTGGAATTCCATTCTTTTGAACTTGCCCTCACTATGTCAATGGCAAGGTCTGACCATGAAGGAGGCCTGGGACACTTTGTGGTCTGCTACTACTCCGACAAAAGCAAGAAATCTACCACTCCTCATCTGTTGGGCAATTTGGTAGCCTGCAACCGACACATTTTCAGAACACTGCCGCCCATTGGCCCTCTATCACTACACGCATTCTAACATATTATCATAACATTCATGATGAAGAAGCAAACACCACTCCCAGGCACATCACCCCTTAAAGCATCAATCACTCACTGCCATGGGCATACTTTGATGGCTCAGCTCAAGAAAATGGTTGCGGGGGAGGAGCCATTCTACACCATTCTGGATCTCATCATTTCCATATACAAATGGGCCTGGGGAGGGGTACAAACAATTTTGCTGAACTTATCACAGCCAAATATGTCATTCAATATGCCTTGGAAAAACAATGCAGAAACCTTCAATTGTTTGGGGACTCAAAAATTGTTTGCAATTGGATAAATAAAACTACTAACTGCTCTGCATATACTCTGAGACATATTTTGGACGAGACTCATCGACTCACCATTCTTTTTGACACTTTTGTTTGTCATCATATATACAGGGAATGCAACGCAGCTGCCAATTTACTATCAAAGGAAGCAGCGCACAGGCCTGTCGGGAGTTGGATGATCCCAGAGCATAGGGATGGTGCATACTTTCGGCACTATCATAGACCTTTTATGGACCTTACAGATTAACTGGCTCAGATGGAGCCTGCTTATTTTTTATTATGTAAATATAATTAATGTTTATAAGTTATCAGACATGCATAATGACAGTCATATAATTCTCTCTGCGTAGAGTTTTCTTTCTGAACTATTGATGAAGCACAGTGTCTCCCTGCGTGGAGTACACCATTTTTTGACACCTCATACTTGATAGGCTTTATGCCTCACATACAACATATGCTTTTTGCATCTACAAAATGTAATTTTCTTTTACTAATGAAAATTACGACTTTTCCAAGGGGAAAAAACTATTAACATTGGCTAAGTATGGTCACAATGGTGAACCGTAATCAAATGAAATTTATATTATTAACCTTAACAAACCATGGTCAACTAAGCATAATTGGCTGAATTCGTAAAATAACAAGGATTATATACTATTAACCTCAACAAATCACTTGAACTATGATTAACAATAAAAATTTTAACTAAAGAAAATTACAGTAACTATAGTATTAACCTTGTCAAGTCATGGTCAACCATCATTAACTGACAATGGTTGATTATATTTAAAATTAAATTAATTATATATTATTAACCTCTACCAATTGTATTCAACCATTGTCAACAATAGTGAGCCATACTTATTTATGAAAAATAAAACTAAATATATACTATTAACATTGACAAATCATAGTGAGCTAGATATTGTTAAGCAATTATTAACTATAGTTAGTTGACTATCAAAAATAATATTAACTAAACTAACAACATTGATAAATTATAGTTAAACATGGTCAACCATAATTAACTATGGTTGATTATAAAACACAACACTAATTATACATTATTACCTTGCATTTGTATAGTTAATTATAAAACACAACACTAATTATACATTATTACCTTGCATTTGTATTGACTTTTCATCTCCTTAGATATGAGAGCAATATTTGATGGAGCTATAAGGGAAGGTTGGCATACCACCAACATTCAAGGAAAAAAACTACTTGTATGTTAGTACATTCACTTCACCTCTCCTTGTCGAGGATACTTCGATGATTTTATTCTCATTATGTATTATTGGTTATACATTTATTTAGAATTTATATTTAGTTTGCTTTCCTAAAATATTTTACTTCGAGTCTTTATGGGGAATAAGTAGAAGAAATGGTTTTGGAATTGTTTCATAAATAAAGGTGCATACTCAGAACTTGTCTCCCTTAATTTCTTTCATTTTATTTTTGAAAAGAAAAGTTGTTAATTTTTTTAGTACTTAAGGGAAGAGAGGTTCTTTCAAACCTCTTTCCACCAAATCTATCTCCTCCATCTCTCTTTGCATTATCACCATTTGTTTTAAGATTCTACTCTAAATCTTCGGTTCCTTTGTTTTTTATCTTCTTTCTATCTTCACATGATTTCTTCCCCTTTTGAATAATATTTTTAAATTTAAATCCTTATAGTTACAACCATAGATATTATGCCACAACTTGTCCATAGACAATTTTACCCATGCCACCTATGTCTTAAAATTTGCAATTTCTCTCAAGTTCCTATGACAACCACTCCTCCTATTTATGAAGACCTTCTTCTTGTCAAGTTCCAAAGTCATGTCTTACTCCAACTTCACATATTGAAAGTAAGCTTTGATTCAAACTAGTTGGAACATAAAGGATATCTCTACTCTTTTGTACATTGCCATTTGCAAGCTTCTAGATGGAAGCATTCTCTTGTACTTTAATCCATCATGCCCTTTCACCTCTCAATTGACAATTTCTATTGTTAAGCTTCATTGTCAATATTTCCATGCTAATCATTAGATGGAAGCATTCTCTTGTACTTTAATCCATCATGCCCTTTCACCTCCCAATTGACAATTTCTATTATTAAGCTTCATTGCCAATATTTCCAAACTAATCATTATGATAGGTCAGTGGCTTGGTAGCTCTATAGCATATGTATTCAACATTAGTTTTTGTATCCTCATGTGTAGCTCCAAACATAAAATATTCTCATTGATCCTTTTCCTTGCCCTCTTCTTCCATAAAGTTTCTTTGTGAGACTTTTTGTTGTTATATCCATATTTTTATGCTTTAAAAAAATGTCCATGTTTGCTACAACATTAACATGCCTTTTAGGTTTCCTTGTGAAGTTACTATTTTTTCATGTTTTTTTTTTCACTTAGTCTTTTGATTTTGGGTAAGCACTACATAGTCCAATTTTTCCTCTTGCAACAACAAACCAAGTCTTCCAAAGTCACCTAGATGTCATCTTAGAAATGTTCAATATTATAACAAATCCATAATAAAATTTAGATACGCTATTAATATTATAATAATAAATACTCATTAAATCATATATACTTCTAACATTACAATTTAGTTATTTGAAACATTATAACCCTATAAAATCCATTTAAAAATCCCAAATCATTTTTAAATTACTAAATTATATTTTTAAATACAAAAACTACAATATAGTTAAATGTCTAAATTTATGTAAATTGTTATAATATTTAGATCTATATAAACCTTTTTCATTAAAAGTAACTTCAAATTTTAAAGCAAATAATATTTCATCTTTAAAAGTTCAGCAACACAATTACATCTTCATTCATAGAATCACACTCATTTTGTGCAATTTGTGTCCTCCTAGCCACTTTAAGTAATCCATTTGTCATTGAAGCTGTTCTCTTCTAATATTATCTCAAGGGTGTAAGGTATTTCGCTTCAGCACACTATGGTTATTATTTCCCAAGGGAATGCATGAATTAACTTATCATGCACAATAATATATTAATATTCTTCCACAGTTTTACCAGCGATTTAACTAAAGCTTTAAGGAGTATATGTTTCACCGTCCTATTGGCCACTATTTAATTAAAGTTCTGAGTATATGTTTCACCTTCATATTGGCCATGTTATTGTATTTCAAGTACGAACCAGAAGAAAACTAGAACACAGATCACCCGTGATATTATTGTATTTCAAGGACGACCCAGAACAAAACTAGAACATAGGTCACTCGTCCATCACGGCTGAAAAGAATTGACTAGTGACACGGAATTGACTAGTGACACAGGACAGCGATCTCCTATTCACACAACCAGGCTTGGAATTTCGAACTTATTTCGTATTTCAAGCCGAAATTTGATAGAAGGTTATTTGTTTTTTTGGTGATTGTTTATTTTTAAAAAATATAACAAAATTGTGAAGCGGAAATTTGATGATGGTTATATTTTTGGAATTGTTTTTAGTCTGATTTTTTTGGACTTTTTGGTGTTGGAATTTTTTGGAAAATTTTGAGGTGAAATCTTTATATGTGTTATTTAAACTTGTTTTTTTGACTGTATATATGGATTCAGCACCCTGGAAAACCTATACTTTCTGGTGTTGGAATCTTTTGGAAAATTTTGAGGTGAAATCTTTATTTGTGTTATTTAAACTAGTTTTTTTTACTATATATATGGATTCAGTACCCTCGAAAACCCATAGGGCACTTAGATTGCACAGAATTACCCATCAAGCTGTGATTTCAAAAACCTCCCGTAAAAGCTTCCAAAAAATGACACTAAAAACAACTCCATTGGTTTTTTTTTCCTTGAATGTGAAATAGACTTTCAAATAATTATATTTAAAATAAAATTTGATAACGATCATTTATTTATTTTTGTCACCAAGTGTAAAATACACTTCCAGATAGTTATAAAATACCATTACTCCAATCATTCTTTGTATTCCATTTTAGGTTTATAAAAATTTCATAGACTCAGGTAGTTATAAAATACTACTACTCCAATCATTCTCTGTATTCCATTATAGGTTTGTAAAAATTTCATTTCAAGCAGATTCACTTAAAAATGGCTACAATCATTACAATCATTCTCTGTATTTCATTTTAGGTTTATAAAAATTTCATTTCCAGCAGATTCACTTAAAAATGGCTACAATCATTCTCTGTATTCCATTTTAGGTTTATAAAACATTCATTTCCAGCGGATTCACTTAAAAATGGCTACAAGAACGTCAAACGTCAAATTCCAGAATGTATAATGGCTAAAAATGGCTACAGAACGTTAAACGTCAAATTCCAGGGCTGCCCACAAGATCTTTAAGCAATGTCTCTATCAGTTATCTAATTGTTTTTTTTTTTAATTTAGGACAATCGAACTGGTGAGAGTTACCCTAAACAGACCCAGGATCAAATTTCACTGGCTACCACTATAAATCTAGGCCAATTGTTTTTTTTTTTTAAATGTAGGACAATCCTCAACAAACTTATGCCTCAACAAGAGCTGAGCCGCACAATAGCAGGAAACTTATGCCTCAACAAGAGCCGAGACGTCCGCTATGGGGTCGCCTACTCTTCTAGCCAAGACACAACAGGTCATAAATATACTCAATGAGATTTGAACCCTCATCTCACAGGTTACACCCCAGAAAATTTACCGTTGAACCCTCCGTGACTGCATTTGATATGACTGGCAAGGAATCTTTTCGAGCCCGAGCCCTACCAAATATAGATGATGCAACCCCCTGTCAAATCTTCTCTAATGGCATTGCCGAGATTCCCATTGCAAAGAATCCATTACTGATCATTGTTACAGGTACTGGGACTTGCCTCTTTCAAATTGCTACGATGCCGTTCGGTTCCGTGTGTACGGCAAAGAAATTGTGAGAATGTCTAGCTTCGTGGTTTGCCAAGATAATTTCAGAAGAAAAAAGGGCTTCACACGGATCCATGAAAAGAAGCCCCCCAACTGTGAATCTGGATGAGGTTGAGAGTTCACAAATCTCAAGAACCAAAGCTGATGTTCACTGAAATATCAGCCAAACCTTCAAACATCTGTTGCACGAACTAGGGTTTATCCCCTTTAACATGCTAGTCATTGCACTTGGCCATTCCCAAACTTGACCTTTCTAATACCGAAATCAAGGTAAATGCAGCGTTATATATATGGTTAATTACATGAAATACCACACCTTTATAATTACGCAACTTAGTCGTTTTCATGCAGTGTTTGCTTAAATCTGTAACGAGCCTGGGGAATTTTACAATTCTTGATATCCATTTGAACCAGCTCAAATTTCTACCTCATTCCATTATATGCCCATTGAAGCTCAAATCCTCTTTAACATTTCTAGTAACTACTTTGCCAAATCACCAGAAGGCAATCTTATTTGAACCCTCGATTTCTTTCTGAGAACATCTACGTCTACGCAGTTTGATCAATTGTATGCTTCAAAATTTTCTGAAGGAAAAACCCTTACACTTTGAAATACGTTCAATGGATTATTTAGTTACTCCATGGTTACAATATATTATAAAGTTTTTATATATTTTTTTACAGGAGTGTTTAGTATTAGCATAAGGATTTTAGCGAAATTTTAGTAACATTGCAATAAGTCAAAACTTATACATAGTTTTTTCACAATCTTAATACTTAATTAATAGGTATAATAAAAAACTTAATTAATACGCATAGTAAAAATCATAAATCATTTATGATTTGCAATTCTATATGTTGAAAATTATTAGAAATTAATTTTCTAACTATTGTTGTTCGACATTTGTTTCCTGCCTTTATTTCTTATCACTACTCAACAATTATTTCTTTTGGCTTTTTTGAATTTGCTCCTTTGCTTAACTTATCTGCATTTACTCCTTGCTATAGCATTGCAATTATTCTTTGCTTCATTACATGGTGTATGACACACCTATGCCAACATTTTCTTAATTGTCATATATCTTTTTGCAAGGGTAAAAAGGAGAATGCATCAAATTGTGAGCTAATTACTAGGGGCCATAAGACCCATTCTTTGCTTCATTACATGGTGTATGACACACCTATGCCAACATTTTCTTAATTGTCATATATCTTTTTGCAAGGGTAAAAAGGAGAATGCATCAAATTGTGAGCTAATTACTAGGGGCCATAAGACCCATAAATCACAGTGCCACTTTGAATTTACTTGTGCTCATTGGTTTTATCCATGCATTGAAGCATTTTGCAAAATGTCAACTTTCTCTAGTATTACCATTTTATCCTCTACCATGAAGTAAATGAAACAAAATTGGATATTTATATGCTTTGTCTTAACATGAAAGATTGGGTTCTTAGCAAAACAAAAATGGTGTTATTACTATCACATTAACTATAATTAGCTCTATGATTTAACCTTACTTCTAAACACAGTTTCATAAGCCAAATGGCCTCCTTACAATCATGAGTAGCTACCATATACTCTACCTTTATATTGAACAAAGCGACCATAGCTTGTCGCTTGATCATTTAACACACTACTCCACCAAAAAATCAAAAGACGTAACCTCTTGTAAATTTTCTTCTATCTACATCCCTTACCAATTAGAATACGCATAACCATGTATAACCACTAAATATGGATCATCGAAAAATCAATATGACAACATATGGAATTTTCAGAAGCACGTCACAAATATCTAAAGACCCTCTTCACTACAACCTAATGTTCATGACTAAGATTTTCCATGAATCGACTAAAGACTCCCTCGGCTTGGGGAAATGTATGGTCGAGTATGAACAATAGTATACATCAAATTACCAAGTTCATGAGCATTAGGAGCATAAGCCACATTCTCCATCTCTATGGATTTTGTAGGACATTGTTCAATTGAAAGTTTAGTTCTCATGAAAATCAAAACCACCTAATGGTCTGTAATCTACCATGTGAAAACATTGTAGCATGGAATTTATGTACTTACTTTAGCTTTACAAAGTTTTATATTTGCTCCATCTTTCCTAATCTCCATTTCTAAGAAGCATCCCTCAAGTCATTCATATCAAATGTTGTTGAAAGCTAAGACTTCGAATCATGAATCAAATCGTTGTTGTTACCAAAGAATAGTATATCATCTACATGTAGAGTTGTAGCAAGGAAATGACCATCATCATGTTTGTAATACACACAGTGATCTAATTTGAATCTTAGAGATCCCAATTCCAACACAAAAGAATCAAACTTTTGGTACCACACTTTGGGATACTGCTTGAGGCCATATAAACACAATTTTAATTTGCAAACCAAGGAATCATTATCTTTTGCAATTTAATGCTCTAGTTTTGTCATATAGATCTCCTCCTTCAAGTCATCATCTAGGAATGTTGTTTTCACATCCATTTGTTCTATATTTAAATCAAAAGTTGTTGTTACAAATAATAAGATCCAATTGGATTAACTTAGAAACAAGGGGGAAAAAATCTCATTGAATTCTATTCCCTCAACTTGGACATCCTTTTGCAACCAACATTTCCCTATGTTTTTCAACATTTCCATCCAAATTGATCTTCCCTTTGAATACACATTCACATCCAATGAGTTTTCATATCTCACGTAATGGTGTCAAGTCTCATGTATCGTTCCTTCTAAGTGCAACCATTTCCTCATCCATGGCCAACATCTGGGACTCTGTATATTCCATCTCCAAGCTAACTGGCGTTACATTTAAAATTAGACAGACTATGATTATACTTGTTTGGTTATCTTCTTTCTTGAGTGTGGCTCCTTAAATTTTGAGATGGAGTTCCTTCTATTTTGAACCCTCTAAACCATCCTCCTCATTAGGTGCATCATGAACTTCTTGTTCATTTTTTGGTTCAACTTTCTTGATCTTGGGTGGTAGTTGAACTGCTGACTTTGTTTCATCCACTTCTTGCTAGAACACTATGGGAGAAGGACATTCCTTTTGTACAAAAATTTTCCATCCTTAGGATCCAAAAGCTTGTACCCTTTCACATGAATGTTGTAATGAATGAAGATACAATTCAAAGTCTTGTTATCCAACTTTGGTCACTTCTGCTTAGGCACACGAGTATATGGCTCACAACAAAAAACACGAAGATGTTGAAGTAAGAGATTCTTTCCTATCCAGAGCTCTATAGGGGTCTCATCCACAAGAGTTGATGTGAGAGACCTATTAATCAAGAACATGCAATAACAACTCATTTATCCTAGAACTTCTTCTCTAAGTCAACGCCACTAAGCATACTCCTATCTCTCTCCATCAATTATTTTTATGCAACTCCATTTTTTTAAGCATACATGGAGTTGTATTATGTATTTCAATGTCATTATCCTTATAAAACTTATTGATCCAGGTGGATATTGGTGACCACCCACCTATTCCACTTGAACCCCCACCATTGTTTCTTTCATTTTCCTTAATTGCAGCACAATTTACTATTTTTGTCATTTTTCGGGTCTTCAAACTCTGGAGTTTTTTTTAGGCCCTAAACGACGTTTTTTGGGACCCTCGATAATTGGTATACCAACTAACCCCAATAGGGCCTACAAACTTTTGGCGCTTCGTCTCCTAGGGCTATGTTTTTGGATGTTTGGGGTTTTCCCTTGCTCAATAATAAAAAGGCCTGCGAGCCTCGTTGTAACACAGTTCAGAGGCATGTAGCCACCACATCTCTTATCATAAAGAAACTACCATCACCTGAGCTAGTTTATTTCCATTCTGCATGTAAACAATTTTCAGTATTTTGTTATCAATGAATTGAAGTTCAGTTTTCGTTGTAGCTCTATGTTTCTATTTAAATTTATACTTTATTTATTTCCTACATAAATCTGGATCAATGGTATCAAAGCGGTTTTCTCTTTCTCTGTTTTTCTGTGCATGTCCCCAACAAGGTCGGGGTATATGGAGTTATGGATTGAATTGGTTGAAGCTATGCAAGACTAGCTTCGCTGACCCCAATGGCCTCCCATGGGGGAAGAAATGAAAGACGAGAGAGCAGGGGATCTTTTCAAAATATTGCTCAAAGAAGCCCTCGAGCGACAAAGGAACGAGATGATGGACAACTTTGTCCAGATCCTTTGGCCAATGCCCATAAGAAACACATCTTCATCAAGAAGCCACCTTGGAGGTGCTACTCCCTTTAAGGTACAAGTCAACTTTGACATTCCCATATTTAAAGGCCAAATTAATGCATATGTCATAGATAAATGGTTATTGTTGGAAGGATATTTTTAGGTTCATGATTTTTTCAGTAGGGAAAAGATTACTTTTACTCTCCTCAAAGTCGCCCCACATGTCTAGGACTAGCGGGAAACATACTGTGAGCAGAGGGACAAGAGGGAACCCTCATTATTTTCAGTCGCACCGACTTGGAATATTTTTCGAGACGCCATCAAGGAACAATATTACCCTATCGAGAGCTATGAAGATAAGTACATAAAGTGGACCACACTGCAATAGGGAAGGGACCAAAACATGTCAGAGTTCACAAATATTTTTCATGCCCTTTGCATGAAGTTGGGTATTAAGGGCTCTGAGCATCATTTGGTACTCAAGTACCACGACTCTTTACAAAAATACATACAGGATGAGATGGAGTTCCTAGACATCTCCTCGCTTAGCGCCGCTTATCAATACGCGGTCAAGATTGAACAGAAATTTAAAAAAAAGAAGCGAAACTTTGGATATGTGAATATGAAGCAAGGGAAAGGTGCCCCCAAACAGTAGAACAAAGGACAAAGCTAAGTGAGATGACCTAGGACAACCCGTCAAAGCTGCAAGCAAAGAACAACACCATGGAGACAAAGAAGGACACATGAAAGTGGTGTGAGTTCCATAAGAGCCCCACTCACAAAACAAGTGAGTGTCGAGCTAAGCAATCAATGGTGGTTGAGTTGGAAGCTTCAAAGTCATATGCATGTTCTGACTCTAAGTCAGAACTTGATAAGGGGAATGAGAAAGGGAAGCAGATTGTTGATGCGGATCCCAGCACCACTATTGCCACCACCAAGATCTAGAAGATTGAGCCAAAATATCTAGAGGAAGGGGGGTGTCTCTTCCACTCATAGATGTGGATGAAGGGGTCTTCGTTGTAGTTCATTGTCAACATCGGGAGCCAAAATAACATCATCTCAGCAAAGGTCATTAAGCAATTGGGCCTACCGACCACACCACACCCGAAACCATACACCATCTGGTGGCTCCACCAAGGATGAGATCTTCCAATTAGCCATCAACCCCATCTTCCCTACCACATCAAACCCTTAATGGATGAGGTACTATGTGATGTTGCTCCTCTTGAAGTTTGTGATGTATTATTAGGCCAACCATACTTGTGGAAGCGTCATGTTGTGTATGAGTCGAGGCCTCACACTGTTATTATTACTTTGGGCAAAAAGTTATACAGAATACCGGTGGTAGCCCCGCCTACCACCATCTCTTTGATCTCTTCTAAGTTATGCAATAAGATCGTCTCCGAGACAGGGAAATTGGTTTTATTTTTTATTCATTCTCAAAGTACGAGGAAGATCATGGCCCCCGCGAAGGGTTCCACCGCACAGCAGAAGTAGGTGGATAAGGTCATTGAAGAATACAGGTACATATTCTCCTCGCCCACAAGGCTACCTTTGCACTGTCAGGTCAAGCATTCGATCGATCTGACTCCTGGAGCACCTCTACCCAATTTTCTGATATACCACTGCTCTATTCTAGAAAATGAAGAAACCAAGCGACAAATCTAGGAGTTGCTGCAAAAAGGGTACATGTAACTAACTTCCTCGATTTGTGGGAGCCTGATTGTACTTGTACAAGAGAAGGATGGGACCTGGATACTTTGCATTGATTACCAAGCACTAAATAAAATCACTATCAGGAACAAGTATTTAATCCCATGGATTGAGGACCTTCTTGACTAGTGCAAAGTGGCCAAGTATTTTAGCAAGATCGATTTAAATTCTAGTTATCACCAGGTTCCAATAGAACCCACAGATGTATGGAAGACAACCTTCAAATCTAATAAGGGCCTTTTTGAGTAGCTGGCCATGCCTTTCGAGTTGACAAATGCCCGACAACTTTTATGAGGTTGATGGATGACATCTTGCGTCCCTTTACCAACTCATTCGTGGTTGTGTATCTCGATGACATCCTCATCATTATCAAGATTTGGGAAGAGCACTTTCAACACATTCGGTAGGTCCTTCAAACCCTACGGAAACACAAACTATGTGCCAAATTTTTATGTTTTAATATATATTTTTATTTACTTGTTATTTTTTTTCAACTTTTAACCTTTTTTTTGTTTTTGTTTTAATTTTTTTAAATGTTTTAATTTTTGTTTTCTTTTGTATTTTTCATTTTTATTATTTTGTTTTATTTTTATTTTTCTTTTTCTTTTTTTCTGCAAGGCCCATGTTGATCATTGACTAGCAACCCAATCCCATTATGTGTTAATTTGATAGATGATTTTAAAGTTTTTCGTTATAATGGATCGAGTCCGCCCCCACAATGTGTCAATTTCATGGTTAGTCTTTAAGTTTTCATTACAATGGGTTGAGTTTGCCTACATTACATGTCAATTTGGTGGTTGATTTTTGAATTTTTGTTACAATTTGTGTTGTCTTAGGCTAAGATTTTAAAACCGATATACTTTTAGCATTTATAAAAAAATTACCCTTGGTACAATGTCTTTTTCATTCTGGTGTTCATTTTTAAAAAAAAATTAGTCATAAAATTTTTCCATAATGCCATGGTTGAAATATCTTGAAAATGTAATGTTTTTTGTAGTCGTGATCTTTGGTTTTAATTCCGTGGTTGAAAATTTGTCAAAATTTTAAGGTTCTTCTAAGTCTTGATATTTTATCTTTAATGCTGTGGTTGAAACATATATAAGTATTTTTTCTTTAACACCATGGTTAAAAATTGTTAGAATTTTAAGGTTTTTTAGAGACGTGATATTTTATCTTTAATGTCATGTCTGAAAATGGATTGTGTAGTTCAGATCATCAAGATTGGCCTGTCTTCCAATATTGCACAGTTTCTGGAGGCAAGCCCGCAATGCTACAAGGTCAAGTCAAGAGATAGTTTGTGTCTGAAAGATTTCAAACCGGGATCAATGCATCACAATCAAAGCATGAAAAGATAAGTCTTTATCATAGCATGAATACTTGACAACAGTGAAAGATAAGCTCTTGTCAACAAAAGGGAGGCTCCAAAATCAAAGCATGGGAAAATTTTTGGATGGTGGTTGTAGCAGCTACAACGCTTGGTGACACAGTGGTAGAACTCCATCTCTCTGTATGGATCTTAGCTCATGCAAAACAAGCCTAACTCTTCAGGAATTATTGTCCAGTTCATTGATTACCATAACTTTTTTACTTCGCTTAAGTTAAGGATATAGTCCCTATCATTATTTTCATCGATGGCACACTACAAAGGCAAGCCAAAATGAGTTGTTTCGATTAGGAATGGGGATTATATAGATACACAAGTGAAGCAGTATTGTCAGAGTCTTGATTTTCATCTCTGGTGTTACTCCGCTGCCAGCAGGCCTAGACAGTACCCCAACATAGTCACTTCAGGGACACAAACATTGCTCCGCTGCCAGCGAGCCTAGACAACACCCCGACGGAGTTGCTTGCTTCACCTCTCTGCATAGGAAGCCTTTCTCTTCTTTTACCTTTTATTATTTCTTTTATTTTGTGTTTGTTCAAAGAACTGTGCATAGGAACTTATTGATTTAATGAGGTGAAAGAGGATCCCGACTTATCAAGAAAAATAGAGGTTGTCCCTTCAGAGAAGGATATTTATACACCTCTGAAATACAATTCACTTGTTAAATTTTCCTCCCCTCCTTACTCTACTTGACTTAGTTGACAAGATGAAACTAAATAGTTATAAGACCGATTAGAGTAGGTGGTACTAGTTAAAGATTAAGCATTATGATTCCACTATGTTTTTCTTCGAAAAAGAACGTATTTTCCATTAGGGTATCATCAACTAAAAGGTGCAAGATCCACGCAAAGAGAGTGAATAGACAAATAACCAAGCATTGGCAGTAGCACAATCTCCTCCCGAACTTCACCATGATTGCTTCAGAAACCAAGCATGATCTCATGCAGAAGCTATCCTACAACGTAAAAGAAAGAAAAGAGCAGGGCAGAAAGTAAATCAAACAAAATAAAATATAGAAATGAACAAAGTAATCATACTCCTAAACTAACCGAGAATAGGTCAGGATTACGTAAAATGAAACTTCCAAAATAACCACCGATGCATAGGTTGACCTAAATAGGCAAGAGAATCCATATCATGAAATATATACAAGCACAACAACATATAAGAAAGATAAATCGATACATGCCATAACATTTGAAGAGTTAAAACACACAGAGAAAAATAGAAAAATAAGGTACATGCAAGACACTTTGCGGATGCATGATGGTGCTTGTACACATTGCAACAACAAAACATGCAAGAGTGATCTTTCGAACTTCTAAACTTGGAAAACATGAAGAAAGAGAAAAACTTACATTTCGTAACAAATCTTGTCAGGTATGACTCCTCCAATGATCGAGAGATAGGATCGTGCAAAGCAGATGGAGGATGTGAAACTTGAGGTACAGATGGATTTTCGATTTGCGCCATCAAATGATGAGGATCCTTGAGATATACAAGACTATTCTAATCAAGACTAGAACTGGCCTCAAGACTGCAAGAACCTAACATAACCATCATCTCGGGATGAAGTACTCGACGACTTACAGAAGTTCCAAGAGATCGGAAGGTGGATCATCGAAAACTGGTGGATTGGAAAGATAGACAGTAGAAAAATCAGAGTCATGACCAAATGATTCAATGAATAGATCAGAAAGTTTGACATCGTAAACAGAGGCATCCTCTTGATCTGACGAATCGTAAAGAGGGGAAGATTGGAAAAAATAAATTCCACCATTTATTTCTACAGAAATATCAAATGATAGATTGGAAAGATCAAGAAGAGAAGATTCTTCCTCCCCATGTTCAAATGTAAAACTGCTATTCCACGAGTTCTGAGTGTGACCAGAATTAACATCGTCAGAAACTAATTCTTCGAAAGATTCAACAAGTGTATCAAA
Source organism: Pinus tabuliformis (assembly GCA_031772625.1). Classification (NCBI taxonomy): domain Eukaryota; kingdom Viridiplantae; phylum Streptophyta; class Pinopsida; order Pinales; family Pinaceae; genus Pinus; species Pinus tabuliformis. The sequence continues at coordinate 151,914,838 of CM062812.1, forward strand.
ATCACGAAAGATGTTAGGATAATGAGGGAGAGGTGAACAAGAAGAAACAACAACTTGTATCACAGATTCTTGTTCAGAAATAGAATCCCACACATACTCATTGTAAATGATATCACAATTCGGCTAGTCAACACTAACTCCATCCTGAGAATTTGATCCTCATGAACATCAGAAACGGTTAACACAGTTGAACACAACAACTCATAATCGGGAGGACCAAAAGAAACTATGGATGGAGCGCAAGGAGAGAGAACATCATCAGAAAAATCAGATTCGCAGTCCAGACTTGCGTTTAAATTCTGAATATGTGGGGTTGGAGAAGATGGTGGGATATCAACGGATTGAATCTCAAGTTATCCAACCTCATCTTGTGTAAATGGAGTTGTTTGATGAGGGGAATACGAAGAGTCACTTGGAAAAATAAATTTTTCATCGCAGATTTGGGAGTTCCATAACCAGTGTATTTTGGGAGACTTTCGAAAGATTCATATTCTTTTAGATTCATCAAAATATGAACAAGAAATTCAAACTTATTTTTCATTAAATTCCAATCAATATCATCTTTGGAAAATTCAAAACAAAAATGAATAAAACGATCGTGAAAATCGTTAAGAGATTCAACACGTGTTTTTCGTCAACGCATGATTTTATTGAAAAAATAATTGTAATCATACCTGTCAAAGGAGAGAAGATCTCTTTGAAAACATGTTCGAAAGAGTGTATAGAAGTGTCTGGCAATGTGAAACACCATTCCTTGACGCGCGCTTTGAATGTGAGAATGAACAACCTGCAAGCAACATCCTCGCAGTGAATATTGTATTTAATACAAAATTCAAGAAAGCGAGCGGTGTGCTTGAGAATGGTTGTTTCACCCTCGCCATCAAATTTCAAATTCGACAAGTCATTGATTATCCCCATGGGCACTTTCAGATTTGTAGTTCTGGAAAAACATGTTGGGGTTAATATATGGGAAGAAGCCATTAAAGATACGACAAGTTCAAATAAAATTCACGAGCTCAGCTTGTTATCTGGCTTTCCTTCTAGCACTAGAAACGTTTTAAGTGTTGGACCTGCCAACGTTGGGGGTGGGTCTCCCCGATATGAAATCCCAATTAGACCTCACACCATTTGGTGTAGGAGCCCCATCCAGAATACGACTCGGTTTCCGAAGCAGTGGATTTTAATGATGTTCCTTGGCTGTAATAATGCATAGAATGGTGTATTCATGACTTTGGTGAACAAGTGTATGACTTTGCGCAGGTTCAAGTGCAATGTATGAAAGGTTCTAACACACAAGGAGAAAATGAGTGACTCCCTTAGAAGCCTGTAATAGTACACAACTTGAAAGGAACTCACGAGCATAAAGACATCACAAGTTAGCCTGCGGAATAGTTTACACATTAACCACAATGGAAATAAACAACAACATGCATCCAACAAGATTCATACTAATGCAAACGAAATAGTTCATAAGCATTAGCATAAGTGAAATAACATAACCAATCCTTATAAACACTAGATATTCTACCTGGCCGGCCGGTGAAAGGTAAGGTCCGGAGGTCTTGCGCTTCTGAGTGCAAGGATAACCTTGCTCTTGCCTTTGCTACCCCTGCTACTGGATAATATGAATCATCTGCTGGATCTACTGCTGGATGATCTACTTCTGTATGGACTAGCGCTGCTACTGGATCAACAGAATATACAGAAGCAATTGTTGAAGCTTTCACTTGGTCAACTGGATCAACGACTGAATTTGGACCTGGATCTCCTCGTGCTAGCTTTGGATCTTCTATATATACGGCTATTTGTGCTGGTGGATCTGGAACAATATATGGATATGGGCGAGGTGGTTGGTTGGTTGGTTGGCGTAATTGCGTACATAACAAGAATAATCCTTCTGTATTCACAATATATGCATGAAAATGTGTCAGCTCTGAGTTTTTATTAATGTGAAAGTTCCAAGTATACATATACCATTGACGAACCACCAGCCCCAATAGTGGAACATGAAGTCTACACCCACTCCTCCAAAAAAAGATACTCCCTATATGCTACGAAGAAGCCAAGGCTCTCAACAAACTCCCAAGCTCCTGATCCTAAGCTAAAAGCCTAGCCAAAAACTTGTCTCCCATAAACCCTTTGCATGAGTTATGAGGGTATATTTATAACAATGGGTGACTATTCACTTTCCCCTTGTGACTCTTGGACTTCCCTCGTGACTCTTCAACTTCTTTACAAAATCAATCTTCAACTTCATTACATCATGACCTTTCGCATTCCACAATTGAGACTTGGAATTTCACTTACACAGTAATTATAAAAGAATATTACAATATGCTCGGTACCCATATAAGACAAAATTAGGTAGAGCCAACTAGACAACCTAATAAGACAGAAGTCAAGCTTGACTTTGGGGAAACTCCAGCTCAACAACTTCAAATTGTAGGTTCTCAATCACATGTTGGTGCCAAGCTTTGTACTGCGAGAATTCCCCAAACAGTGCGATGGGATCAAGCTAAAAGTGGACTCTAGCCTCCATGGCATCCAGGTACACTGATTTGGAACTAATCTGGATTTCCTTCTTTAGCAGGAGCATCATAGTATTGATTTGGACAGGGCCACTAATGTACTTCTGCATGTTCTGCCTGTTTACTTCAAGATCTTCCTTGGTAGCAATCTGTCTAAACCGGTCCAAGTATTCTTCAACCTCCTGCCTGACCTGATTCCTTGGCTTCAGTGAGTGAGCCAATTGATGGGATCTTGTGCGATTTCACCATGAAATCCACATTGTTGTACAATCATGCATATGAGGCCTGAATATTAGTGATGAATGAGGCGAGTTGTTTGTTTCTTTGAATGATCATCCGCACTTATGATTTCTCCAACTATGCATGTTGTCTTGTTTTCTTCGCCAATTCGGATGATGCCCCTTTGTATTGCATTGACCATTCATGCACGACAATGATGGTTGTATGGACAACCTTAAGAGCTTTGGCATTATCCTTACACTTATGTTGCATGTCGTGCAAGTGGACAACTACCTTATGCACAGTGACAAGTTCTTCATACAAGCTCCACATAGTTTCTCCCAATGTTGATACTTCACCAAGTATGGTTGCCTTAAGTTCTTCCAGATAAACTTACGCGGGAGCTGCGTTCTGAACCTCTGCTCAGAGTTGTTAAACTTCTTGCTTTGCAGCCTACAAGTTATTTTCCAACTGTTTGTTCTCGACCATTAGATACTCCGTGTTTGACTTTGTCACAGCTGTGAAGGCCAAGTTGGTTGCGGCAATGGCACTTGGATTTCTTTTGATGTCTATCATAATCACCCTTTCTCTGATGAATTCGGGAGATGTAAGGTCGTCCGGAAAATGTTTCTTTCATGCTTGTATAATCTTTTTTTGAAGCCCGTCTTAAGTCAAATTGTATGTGTCCATAACCGAACCCTCATCAAGATGAACAATTTCTTCTTCCTCGCTTGGAGCTTTCTCTATTGCTATAGGATGGGGAGACCGAATGGTGACCTGCTATGTACTCGGCATCAGATTAACATCTTGGTTCTATGGCTCTAGTTGTCGGTTCTGCTCTTGTACTTCAGCTTGTCTTCGTGTGACTTCTTCTTCTACTCTTTGCCTTTCTTCTTCTTCCTCCTGCGTTTGCATTTCTTCCTCTAATATCCTCTGCTCTTGTTCTTCACTCCACTTTTGTTCGTCTTCTTGCATCCCATGTTTCCTCTTCTTCTCTACAACTATGGCCGCTTTAAGTATGACTGGATCTGCTTTCATCTTGCAGCTTCGCTCTCCCCCTGGGCTATATGCAACCTTCCTCTTTCCCTTTTTGTGCACTGGGTTGCACCCTTCTACTGATACTGCCTTTGGAGTGACTTCCTTCGACGGAGTAACTTGCAATATTCCAACGAAGTTGACCAGTTTGTGGGACTTGGAGGCATTATAACAATTATTCCATGCTTCCTCCTTAGGTCTGTGAAAGGTCCCACTTGGCCACTGATAATGAATCCTCGCACAATGGTCTTTGCAAACATTTGTTGGATCGTACGGATTGAAGTCCAAATGACCGAATCTGAATTTCTCTATTACCTTGCCTTTGGTGTCTGCAACTTTCAGATTCTTGATTTTGTATAATCCAATCTGCATAAGAGAGCAGGCTAAGGTGCTTTCTTCTTCATGTGCAAAACTATTGACAACCCTGTGGAGATATGGTAGGCAACTTCTTGCATGACTAATTTATTGGTGGCATACCTTGACAGAAGATGTAGAGACTTCTGTCTGTCAAACACTCTAAGGAAAGTGTCATCCGGTGAGTCAAACCAATCTACTATCTCCAACACTGCTTCCATTTCCCCACGTGACATGCAAGGTGGCTCTTCCTCAAAGATCAACTTATACCATAGAATAAAGAAGCGATCAGTCAGATTTTCCATTACTCCTCTATAGCTACACTGCGAAAACAACTTGCAGTAAATATGCATGGCAAGGTCTTGTGGTGTCTAAGTCCAATTCATGTTATGGAATGCATTGTGAGTGCAAATTGCATCCAGTAGATAGGAATACATGTAAAATCTAGCTTGCTTGCCCTTGGGAGGATTGAGGGAATTAGCTACATGGATCCTCAGTTGTTGAGCCAATAAGTATGACTAGTTGAATGGTCTTCCTTCGTTCACAACCTGGTTCAGTAAGAATGCCCACCCTTCAGGGAAGGTCTCAGTGCTCTGCTGACCATAGATTCTGCAACATAGAACTATCAAGAGTTGATAGGCCCTCTTGAGAGATTTTGTCTTGTAGGTGTTGGTGGGTGTCTGACGGAACTTTGTTGTCTCTCTCACCCAGATTTTGATAATGCCCTTTGTGCTCAAATAGTTGGTGGCAACATAGAAGTAAGAATCCATGAGTGATTTCGGTTCTGAAAAATGGTACATGAGATCGTAATCCAGTGCTAGAAAAGAAGCAAGTCTTTGTCTGCTGGCATTGTTGATAGTCATATTCTTTGGATCTATGAGACAATATCCAGCTGGCAATGTCTGCACATGGGAAAGTTGGGTACCTACATGCAACCTTATGTAACCCTAACCTTTGGACATTGATATACACCTGTCAGTCTTCAAGGTATGCTTTGAAGCTTCTTGCTGAGAATGCTTCATTCACTTTCTGCCATGTGATGTCTGATTCTTTCTCTATGAATAGTTGAATATTTGAGTAAACTGGCAAGTTCACTGGCATACTCTCAACTGCCTCCCCGGTGCTACTTTCTGTGGTGTCCTTTGAAGCAGATCTCTTTGGTGCCATGATGTCAATGACTGATGAAGAGAAGTGCTCAACAACTGCAATACCTGTAGGAGGAAAATGCACTCATGGAAAAGATGAATTAGCTTCAGCAAAATGACTCACAAAGCAAGATCATAGCAGCAACCACATGACTGAAGGGAAGGATTGTGCAATTCTTGAGGTGAAGGGAGAGGGACTGGCTACATGAACTACACATTGTGCAGTCTTAACAGCCAGTGGAGCAGCTTGAGGCTAGAGACTGCACAATGTGCAGTCTCACTATGGGCAGACTAAGGGAGAAACAACATCAACAACAACATGTAATCCAACACTAGTTAGGTAACTTATGACTTAGGAAAGACCGAGACATCCGAAGACACACCCATGAGGCCCATCACTTGGGAATGTCTACCCTTCTAGCCCCATCAAAGTGAGTCGAATGTCTCATTAAGGACATGAACTTGGATTGGGAGAGTATGAAACTTACCTCCCAACCGCTTATTATTTGTCTTAAAAGCTAATCCTTCTAATATAAAGATTATTTCTTTAGTTGGTAACAAGTTTGATTTTAGTTTTTACACTAAGAATACGAGGACCTCTATAGACCAATCGAAACACATATTTTCCCATAATATTACATTAAAATAAATAATTATATATATATATAATAATTAAATCTAACCTATATCTACCTTAAAACCAAATCTAATAATATAATTTTTTAATATATATTGTTTTTTAAAAAACATAATAAAATCAAGGATTGATATATCCAACAATGAATCTAAATTGATTATCGAACACTCACAACATTAATATTTTAAAAAACCTCTATTGTGTTGGAGATCAGATGCACAACAAATTAAATCAAATACTCAGCAATTAAATCATACACAGGCAACACAGGAATTAACGTGGTTCACCCAACCAATCTGGGCTACGTCCACCAAACATAGGCATCGGCAATTCTTTATTAATCAAACAGGAGATTACATAAACTCTCACACTACACCCAAACCATCCGTATGAATACCTGTTATATAGCAAGGAGAATCTAACTGCCTCATAAATCCTCTCAACTCAAATTTAGGATGCATTAACTCCCTCCCAACAAACTGGAGCTAATCTAGGAACTAATTCCTATTGTTGTCATCTACTGAGATTTTGCCTATTTTATTCAAAACAGAAAATCTCAACAATCTCCACCTTGACAACAATTCGCCTGATGCCCTGTTATTATTATTTTATCTTTTCTGCAAGCCAAGAGAAGCCAAACACCAGCGTAGCTTCTCCAACAAAACTGGTTTCGTGAACATGTCTGCACAATTTTCCTTTGTATGCACCTTTTCAAGAGAGACTCCCCTTTCAGTGATAACCTGTCTTACAAAATTGTACTTAATTGGAATATGCTTTGATTTACTATGATAGGCCAGATTCTTAGCCAAATGTATTGCACTTTGACTATCACAAAGTAACCTGATGTTGTCCTGTAACCTACCAAACTCACCAAGCAAACCTTTCAACCAAACCGCCTCTTTGCAAGCATGCGAAGCAGCAATGTATTCTGCTTCAGTAGTGGATAAAGCGACAATGTTCTGTAGCTTTGACATCCAGCTTATAGCTCCACCTGCAAGAGTAAAGACATACCCTGAAGTTGACCTTCTCTTATCCAAATCACCTGCAAAATCGGAATCAACATATCTGCAAACAAATTCACTACTCTTATTGTAAGTGATACAATAACTACTTGTGCCTCTCAGATACCGAAGCACCCATTTCACTGCTGACCAGTGTTCTTTACCCGGATTTGCCATGTACCTGCTGACAACCCCAACTGCATGTGAAATATCTGGTCGCGTACACACCATCGCATACATTAAACACCCTACTACATTAGCATATGGAATTCGAGACATATAATCCTTTTCTTCATCTGAATTAGGACATAAACTCGAAGAAAGCTTGAAATGGGAAGCGAGAGGGACTGACATAGGCTTCACGTTATTCATACCAAACCTCAAAAGTATTTTCTCAATATACTTTTGTTGTGATAGCCATAGCTTACCATTGCTCCTGTCTCTGAAAATCTCCATGCCCAAAATCTGTCTTGCTGCTCTTAGATCTTTCATATCAAACGTCCTTGCCATCTGAGCCTTCAACCTGTTGATTTCTTCTATGCTTTTGCTTGCTAAAAGCATATCGTCAACATACAATACCAAGATAATGAATATGCCATTATTTAACTGTTTAAAATAAACACAATGATCATATTCACTTCTAACATATTTCTGACTCAACATGAAAGAATCAAACTTCTTATACCACTGCCGAGGCGACTGCTTCAGGCCATATAAAGACTTCTTGAGCCTGCAGACAAATTTCTCATTGCGATGTTGAACAAACCCTTCCGGTTGTTCCATATAAATTTCCTCATCTAAGTCTCCATGTAGAAATGCAGTATTAACATCTAATTGCTGCAACTCTAAATCAAGCAAAGCCACTAATGCTAACACAATTCTAATTGAAACAATTTTAACCACTGGTGAAAGAATCTCATGAAAGTCAATACCGACTTTCTGAGAAAACCCTTTTGCAACCAGCCGCGCTTTGTACCTGTCTTCCGTATCATTCACACCCCGTTTCAGCTTGAACACCCATTTACACCCCACAGTTTTCCTGCCTTTCGGAAGCTCAACCAGATCCCATGTGTCGTTCTTACCCAAGGCCATCATTTCGTCCTTCATGGCTGCTTTCCACTTATCACTCTTCGAACCTTCTATTGCTTCCTGATAACACAGAGGTTCATCATCATTAGCAGTAACTGCAACAGAAGTGACATAATCATCATACCTTCTCGGTGGCCGTTTGATTCTTGTCGACCTCCTTAATGATGTTTCTGGCGCTTCCTCGATTGGCTGACTACCATCTGTAGGAACTTCTTGACGATCAGTATCTGAGACCTGTTCATGATCTAGACCTGCACCCTGTTCATGATCTGATTTTGAAACCTATTCATGGCTAGTATCTGAACTATGGTCATCATGACTATCATTAGAAATGCTATCAAACTGAATGTGTTGAAAATCAGATACATCATCCTGTTTCAATCTATTATCTACATCTAACTGTACAAGAGAGGATTCATTAAACTTTACATCTCTGTTGATGATGATTTTGCGGGTAGTAGGATCCCACAATCTATATCCCTTTGTTCCAACACCATACCCAACAAAGATATACCTTTTCGACTTTGGATCTAATTTAGTTCGCTGATGTTTAGGCACTAGAGCATATGCATCACAACCAAACACTCTGAGTTTAGAATAGTCACAAGGGTGTCCTTTCCATACCTCTTGCAGAATCTTGCAGCCTATTGCCGTTGATGGAGATCGGTTTATTACATAACAAGTTGTTGCCACTGCTTCCGTCCACAACTCCTTTTGCAACCCAGCGTTACTCAGCATACTCCTTGCTCTCTCTAGAAGAGTTCTGTTCATGCGTTCAGCAACTCCATTCTGCTGAGGAGTATAAACCGTGGTCTTATGTCTCTCGATCCCTGCATCCTTGCAATAGCTGTCAAACTCCTTGGAAGTAAACTCACCACCATTGTTAGTTCTTAAACATTTTATTGTTCTACCAGTGCTATTTTCTACCAATGCTCTAAACTGCTTGAAAACTGAAAAAACATCAGACTTCCTTTTCAACATGTAGACCCACACTTTCCTAGAAAAGTCATCAATGAATGATACAAAATAAGACGAACCACCATATGAAGTTGTAGGAGCTGGACCCCACACATCTGAATGGATATAATCAAGTATGCCTTTACTAGTATGTTTGCCTGTTTTAAACTTTTGTTTACTTTGTTTTCCAAACAAACAATGCTTACAGAAATCTAACTTTCCAGACTTTAGATTTGGAAGTAACTTGCGATCAGCCAAAATTTTTAACCCTCTTTCACTCATATTCCCCAATCTTTGATACCATAAGTGAATGGAACTACTGTCATGCTCAGACACCGTAGACACATAATCTGACCCTGAACTTCCTTCTAACTGAAATAGATTTCCTACCTTCTTAGCTTTCATAACTAGTAAAATACCTTTGTAAATTTTCATTACTCCACCTTGAATTACAGTTTTATATCCATTTGAATCAAGTGCTCCTAATGAAATCAAATTTTTTCTTAAATCTGGTACATGCCTCACATCAGTTAATATTTTTGTTGTCCCATCAAACATTTGCAGTTGTATACTCCCAATTCCCACAATATTACATGTTACATCATTACCCATGTACACAACACCATCATCAATTGATTTATATGTCTTAAACCATTCTTTATGGATACACATGTGGTTTGATGCACCGGAATCTAACAACCAATGTTGACCATGATTTGACACATTAACTGATAATACTTCATCACTCATACCTGAACCAGATGTCGAACCTGTATCTGTCGTATTTGCCTCCTTCTTCTCTGTCGAAGAATCTGCTTTAGAAGTTTGTTGCTGTCGCTTCCAGCAGTCCTTCTTTAAATGCCCTAATTTGCCACAAAACCAACACTTTAGCTTACTCTTCTTCCCTTTCGACTTTGAACGTAAGTCGCTCGGCCTCCTGGAGTGTCTTTCTTTCGAACGACCTCTAACCATCATAGCTTCTGATGTAGAGGTTTCAGAATGCGACCTTCTCCTTGTTTCTTCCGATAATAAGGATGCAACTACAACATCAAACTCAATAGTTTCTGATGAACTAAGACTTATAGAAGTAACAAAATGATCCCATGATTCGGGCAACGAGCACAATAAAGTAATAGCTTTATCCTCGGATTGAATAGTCACCTCTATACTTTGTAATTGCACAAGAAGAGTATTAAAAGCATTTAAATGATCAGCAATCGATGTACCTTCCTTCATTCGCAAACTGTACAACTGTCGCTTCAAGAGAATCCTATTGGTTAAGGATTTGGTCATGTACAGTTTCTCCAGTTTCATCCACAAACCAGCAGCTGTTGTCTCCGACACGATATTAAACAGGACATCATCAGCTAAACACAGTCGAATAGCACTTATCGCTCTTTCATCCATCTCGGCCCACTCATTATCTGTGATGTTGTAAGGCTGTTTGGACTTGCCCAACAACGCCTTTTCCACACCATGTTGGACAAGCAAATCGTACATTTTCACCTTCCAGATCTCGAAATTATTCTTGCCATTAAACTTCTCAATTTCAAACCGGGCACTTTGAGTTTTCGCCATCTTGTATCAGCAAAAAACACAATAATCTCCACAAAAAAAAACTAATGTTTAAATACCAGCAATTAACAAAACAAACTGCCTATGCCTTTCTGCCTTTGCCTTAAAAAAAAAAATTAATCGTGGCCACTGTACCCTGCCAAAGAAGCCGCCTCATAGAATGAAATATCAGGGCAAACACAAAAAAAAAAAATTGGCAGAGAAAATCGCTGGCTTAAGAATGAATAAGAGTCACGTTATTTCGACTCATATCGCTTTCTTGGTTACCTTTATTCTTCTCTAATGGAAAACCGAAATGATTTGCCTGGAGTCATCTTACTCTTACTGCCTGTAAGTGGAAAACCTGAAACTGAAACTGCGATTTTAGTCTCTCGTATTACTTTAATAGATGCTGGGTTTTGATCCCTCGGATTACATCAATTAATGCGAAGATGCGTGCTTAGAAAAAAACGATAACAGGGATCAATAAGCAGTTGTGGAAAACATGAAAGCACATTATATCATTGCACCCGGGAAGATGTCTGTGTGTATATTTGTAGGCATGTGTACAAAATGCAGAGAGCAATTGAAACTCAGTGGTCTACCTCCAATGGAAATGGAGGACTAAAAAATAAGCGTAGACGTCAACATTTAGGCAAACTCTCCGTGTCTCCATCCAATACTCTAACGCTGAACAATAACAACGTTTCCTTAATTGAGTTAAAAGGATAGGCGTAGTTACCCAATACTCTTTCGCAGAACACCCAGCTCCACGCATTAATGGTGTCACGCTGCAAATCAGTAAGCAGCAATATGCACCAGCAGTGATTATACGCACCACTTCACGGATTTGGCACCACGGGTTTGCCACAATGGCGCTTGGCACCACGGTCGACCAGCAACAGTGCGCAGTTCCACTTAACTGAACAGCAGTTCAACACAGCAATTGCAAACCTCCAGCATTCAATCAAAAAACATCACCAGCGCTCCACCTCCAGCACGCATCTCCAATACACCACGCAGGTTGGACAGCAATCCAATACGGCCACGCACCAGCACTTGAATTGATCGGTCCACGCACCAGCAATAAATTGAATAACAGCTCCAGCATTAACACGCATGACCTCCTCCTCTGCGCCAAGCCTCCAACATGCTCTGATACCAATTGTTGGAGATCAGATGCACAGCAAATTAAATCAAATACTCAGCAATTAAATCATACACAGGCAACACAGGAATTAACGTGGTTCACCCAACCAATCTGGGCTACGTCCACCAAACATAGGCATCGGCAATTCTTTATTAATCAAACAGGAGATTACATAAACTCTCACACTACACCCAAACCATTCGTATGAATACCTGTTATATAGCAAGGAGAATCTAACTGCCTCATAAATCCTCTCAACTCAAATTTAGGATGCATTAACTCCCTCCCAACAAACTGGAGCTAATTTAGGAACTAATTCCTATTGTTGTCATCTACTGAGATTTTGCCTATTTTATTCAAAACAGAAAATCTCAACATATTGCATTAATATTTAAAAAAAACCTCTACTGAGAAAATAACCATACACCGTAATCACTAAATTGATACCTTAATTATCGAACACTCACAACATTAATATTTTCAGAAACCTCTATTGCATTAATATTTTTAAAAACCTCTATTGGGGAAATAACCATACACCGTAATCACTAAATTGATACCCTTAGTTAAGGGTCGTTTTCATTGGCAACGATGGATGAATATCATTTATTATTTTCTACCATTGTTGCACTTCACCACGCTGAACCAGGTGGGAGGTTCACAACACTAAAATATTTGTTAAATTTTTCTTTTTCCCAATAATTTTCTCTACAGTGTAGTGACCTTTCGTTTTCACGAAGTTTTTAAGACCTGTTTAAGAAGGGAATTGGATTATATTAAATATCAATCATAATGACGAGGGGGTTCACGTTAATTTTGTTAATATTTATTATAGTAAGTACATGGTTAAAATTGATTTGGAAAGTCTCGCTAATATTTTATATTATTTTAACATTTATTTTGGTATATTTTAGATAAGAATTTTTTTTAACATTTATTTTGATATATTTTAGATAAGATTTTTTTATCTGAAATGTTGAGGATGATGATCATAAAAAACGGTTCAATATATTTTAAAAAGATAAGATACAATTTGGAATGTTTTAAAAATATATTTTTATAATTAAAAAAAAAAATTAAGAAATGTGTTCCAAACATATTATAGTCTTTTGGAGTAAAAAAGTTAAGAAGGTTAGTATTGTGATAAATTATGAAATTTAGTTTTAATATAAGTTTAAGAAGGACAAGTATAAGAAAAAGTGGTTTTCATTATCAACCATCTTAGTCTTACAAAGGTGACAAATTCTTTCATCCTAAAGGGTTTTGAGAATTGAACAATCCTGAGTTTCATTATGGAGCACAAAGGGAACTAGTTATTATCTTAGTAATGTTTATCTTTTTCTTGACACTCATAAAGACAAAGATATAATTTTTATTTTTAATATTAGGGTTGTCACATCATTTTAATATTTGTATTTCCTTTTTCCCTCTAACTCATTATCACACCACAATTTCACACTAAACTTAGAGGTAACACTGTTTTTATTATTATCCTTGTTTTGCATAATGATTTCTTCCTTTATCCACAATGGTTTAGCCAAGATTGGGTATCCTTATGCCATCCTTGCTCGACAGAAAGGTGGTTTTGGCTAAAGTTTGAACCAATGCTAGGAAGTCTCTTGTCTTCCATGTTGTTTAACCTCTTTTTATACATTAAACACTTGGTCATAGCCAAGCTTTCAATGGGGGAAATGCTTACTTCGATGAGGAGGATATGATATAATTATGATAGGATGTATTTTCTTTAATTTTGAGATTATAGGTTATAATTTGCTTCTTGATTTGTTCTATCTTTCTCTAATATTGTGGATATATTGCATCCCCAAACCTCACATTCATATAAAATAACAGGAGTAACGAGAGTCTCAAAGAAGGGTTCCCTTTTATTCCATATCCAAACATTTGTTGATTTATGATTGTTTTCAAGCCCATAGTAAGCTTTCCATCCATAATTAATCATTTTCTCGATGTATATTCTAGTTGAGTTTGTGATGGATATCAATTTTGAGGTATTTGTGGGAAAACACTTCCTCCAAGTTGTTGTTGTTATATAAAAAAGTGTTGTATGTGATATTTTGGATTTAATTATCAAGACTTTTGTTTTATCAGTATTAATATTCATACCCATCTAGGAACAAAATATTGGAGGATCCTTACTTGCTTGCTAAGATTATTAGGACTCTTTTCCAAAAAAAATCAATATCATCAACATAAAGAAGGAGAGTGATGACTATACTAGTGAGACATCCAACACAACCTGCTTCCTTTGAACACTGTTCTAACTTAACAATATATTTGTTGAAAAACATAGGGGACAAGGACACCCTTGCTTGACTATGATATTGCAGTGAATTTATTTCGACCAACCCTTAATAACATTCTCATACAAATTTGTTGTAGAGCCCTCAACTTAGAAGGAACCTTTATCTCTTCCAACCTCTTCCAAAGTCTTTTCTAAGGAATGGTGTAAAAATATTTTCTAAAGTTAATGAAACAACATAGGAGATTGGTTTTATTATTGTGGAACTCCTCCGCAATGATCATAAGAGTAACAAAGTAGCCTACAATTGAATGATATCTCCTAAACCAAGCTTGGGCTTTAGCACTTTTGTCATGGCTTTCAAACCATTAATTTTCTCTTTCAAAATAATTCCATACAACTTCGGTAAAATGGGGCTAATCATAATGGACCTATAATTAGAGGGAATTCTTTTGTCCCCAATTTTAAAAATATATATAACACTGCTTTGTGTCTCGCACTTTAGAAAGCCTTTCTTCATGGCCAAATTAAAGAACTTGTGTATATGAGAGACGGGGATAGACCCTTCAATTTTAAATTGTTTGACTCTGTAGCCTTCAATATCTTTAACTTTCTAAATTGCAAGCCACTTAACCCCAAACTCTATGCCTTCCAAAGAAAAGATCTCACTCTCTATATGAACGTTTGAAATGGTGCCTGTGGCATTATGGGATGTATGAATATTTTTAAGGTAGAAATCCAAATCCTTCAAGGAGTCATATTTCTTTTTTTAGTGAATTGGCGGAATTGACAACTAGGTTGGGCTCGTACTCACGTGACATAAATTTGATTCTTGTTAAAGTCACATGGAATGTAAACAAAGGTGGATGATAAACATTGAATTGCATTATTATTGACATGATATACATTTATGGTACATTTGTGTGACCGTTGTGTTCCACATCCCAAGGTCTCTTGGACTCTTATGGCTATTCACATTCTACACCAACCCATAGAGGAATAGGTGTCCAACATCCCCCCTCTTAATCCAAAGGGGTATGTATAAGTCCAAGAAGAGAGCTGTAATACAAAATGTGCAAAAATGCATGGCAACACTAGGCTGAATGTGCTCTCTGAAATGTTGGTATAAGGGGGGTGGTTTAAGGATGACCACCAACACTCGAATGCTTAGTGTAGTTCCTGAAACTCTTCCAAGTCTGGCATGAAGCTCAGGTCTTCTGCTAGAGGAAGTGCTCTTTGATGAAAGGCAGGTCTCACCCCACATAAAATGGAGAACCTCAACCTTAAAAGGGAGGTCTCAACCTACGATGGTTTAAGGATGACTAACAACTCTAGAATGCTTAATGAAATTCTTGGAACTCTTCCAAAACTGGAAAGAAGCTAAAGTCTTCTGCTAGAGGAAGTGTCCCCAATTCTTTGAAGAGGCATCACCAACTGAAGGCATGATTAGGGGCATTTTTGTCTCTAGCTACAACTCAAAATCTGGTATCGTAGGTTGTGGCTCAGGCTCGCTTGATGTGGCTTTGAAGCTTTTAGATGACCATCACTTCCCCCCTGTCAGATACAAGGTGAGATGATGAAGAAAACTCAACTGCAAGACTTTTCAATTGATCCAGACTTAAACAGGAACGCAACAAATTACAGAGATAACCATAAACACAGATATGCAGCGGAAATAATACTTCATTTCATTAATGTAAAATACTGAAATATGCTTACAAACAGTGATGGAAATAAACTAGCTAGGGCGATGGTAGCTTATCTCTGAGAAGAGATGTGGTGGCTACATGCCTCTGAACTGTGTTACAATGAGGCTCAAAGGCCTATTTATTGTTGAGAAACAATGGAAAACCCTTAACATTCCAAAACCTAACCCTAGAAGATGAAACGCCAAACTGTGGGCCCCGTTTGGGTAAATTGGTACACCAACTTCCCGGGGTCGTAACTGTGGCATACGATCTTCGTTTGACGCGTACAATAGCTCGTTAGAAATATCTATCCGAGCACTACTACTTTTAAAGGCAACATGGGTCCACGAACCCACCCATGTTGCCCCAAATTTCCCAAAAAACGTTGTTTAGGGCCTCAAAATGGCTCCGGAATTTCAGGACCTGAAAAACTGCTAAAAATAGTAAGTTGTGCTACAATTAAGGAAACTAAAAATGCTGAGAGAAACAATGGTGGGGGTCCAGGTGGACTTGGCAAGTGGCCACCAATATCCACCTAGATCATCAATACTCTAGAAGAAGTTCGGACATATGACTGAAATATCTTCTTGGTTGTTGATGCCCATTGCCAAGAAGCGATCCATCCAAGATGAATCTTTATTCTTGCAGGAGGTTTGTTTCTGAAGCATCTGTTTGAAGAATGACTGCTTTTATGACAGTGCTTACATGGATGAAGATCAAAACAGTGATCTTTCATATGGCCAACTCTATCACAATGTTGGCATTTAACAATCTGTTGTGGCTGTTGTGGAAGAGGACCAGAATCTGAAATAGCTGAAGGTGAATTGTCATGAGGAGCAAGTGAAGATGAACTGTCCCGAAGAAATCCAACACTTTGAAATTGGATTGGCTTGGAGTAGTCTGGAATATGGAAGGACACGTCCTTGTCATATCCAAGACCAATTTTGTGCTTGTTGTGGACAAGCTCTTCCCAAGGTCTGATGATTTGTTTGGGAAGTGCAGGCTGAATTTCTGCATCTTTATGCGAAACTGCTCTTGAAATTGGCACTTGATGGGGATCAAACTCAACATTACTGACTTGATGACTTGCTGGTTGTTGATAGGATCCTGTTTCAAAGTCAAATAAGCGATTGTTCTGAACAAGTTCAAAAGGATGTTTTTTCTGTTGTAACTCCTCTTGTTGTAGCTTTGTCTCAAGCTGCAAAAACTCAATATTCTCTTGTGCATTTTGCAGACACATTTTAATATTGGAAAGAGAGGTTTTGTTGATCTTAACCATCTCATCAATAGTGGAATGTATCAAAGTATTTAACAACTCTAATGCATTATCAAGTTTGGTGATTTTCTTCATTATCAAACTTACACTTTAAAGAAACTGATCACAACTATTGGTAGCAACAGTCACTCACAATTCAATGTTACTGCAATATCCTCTGTTCTAGAAAGTTGCATTAAAATAAAACACAAAGTGCCTCACCCCTCAAAAAATCTCAAACCCGAATCTCAAATCTACAAAGCGGTAATTAATAGATCTAAATGAATATCGAATTTGAACCTTTAGATGCTATAGCCAAATGAAGTGTCGTTCATGGGCACAGTGTGAGCCACCACAAAATCTTCACACAAATTAATTATTAGTTACTGTATAAGAATTGAGAGCAGGACAGAGAGAACGAGGGAAATCATACCCAGCGGAGGAGGTGTCAATACCAGTTGTTTGATAGGACTGAAAGTCAATCGAAGGCTACCCAGAGTGCTCTACTGAACAATACACGAATGAGTCACGCGCATATCAATTTCCTTCTTAAAAGGACCCCAAACTCATCCCACACATTCAATGCAAATTGCAGTGCAGATCCTCGCTCCACAAATTCCTCCTAGACTTTCAATGCCAATGGCAATGCAGAGAAACACATAAAAAATTGTGTAACACCAACAGGCTTCGAGAGGCAGTGGATAGTACCACGATTTCATGAATTGACACTTGAGAAGTTAGGGAAGGCTAGACTTGTGAGGGAGAAAGCATTTGGCACAACTAAGGATCGGATGTTATACATAGAACAGTGTGCAAATTCAAGGGCAGTGACAGTTTTTATTCGTGGTGAAAACAAGATGATGATAGAAGAGACAAAGCGAAGCCTTCATGATGCACTTTGTGTTGCTAGAAACTTGATTTGTGATAATTCAATCGTACATGGTGGTGGATCTGCAGAAATTTCATGTTCACTTGTTGTCAAAGCTATTGCTGACAAGATTCTTGGAGTGGAGCAGTATGCAGTTCGGGCATTTGTAGATGCTCTAGATGTTGTACCAATGGATCTTGCAGAAAATATTGGACTCCAACCTATTGATACTTTGATAGCAGAAAGACTATTTATACATCACCCTGGAATGTACCACCGACCAAAGTTGATAATTGTAAGATCATGGATTCTACCGTGTCCCATGGATGCTTCATGCAAAACTGTTCTATTGAGCACTCTATAATTGGTATCCGATCTCGGATAGAATCTGATGTTTCGTTGAAGGATGCAGTGATGCTTGGCGCAGATTACTATGAAACAGACGTTGAAGTGGCATCACTTCTTTCTCAGGGAAGAGTTCCTATTGGAATTGAGGACACAGCATTGCGCTAGGATTTGAGACAACGTTTGAAAAGAATTACAGATATTGAACGACTTGTGCATAAACTTGAGAAGAGGAGAGATGAGCCAATAATGCGTTGTGCTTGGACGCAAAACTTATACGCAGTGTATTCAAGCTATGGCATACAACGATCACAAAATATTGGACAACGATCATACATTGTTTGGCCTAGGTCCGCTCCACTACTGATTTTTTTCCTTACTCTTCACTCTCGGTTGACCTTAGCATTCAAAAAGCACCGCATTCAAAAATACATAGCGCAGGAATGAGCCCATATACCAACAATAATTTTGATAATCAATATTGATAGCGTTGTGCTCAACCACACGGATTCAACTAGCTTCTTAGGGTTCACTCCAGCCCTTGGTTTTTGGAGCAATGAGCGGTGAGATTCCCATATGAAAAAGGTACCAAGCGGTTAAGGTGATTCCTTCTAATCAAACAGGGGTAAGTCAACACACAAATCCTTATCAGCAATAATCCCAAATTGGTTCACTAGACCTCCAATTGTATCAATCCAACCTTTTATCAACAATGGTGAAATCTATGAATATAAAATCTCAAAACTTTTGTTGCGGCCTGCCACATACCGCTACAGAACAATAGTTCCTACCTCAAATGGATCGACGATGCATTACATGCATTGATGATTCACCATTTGAGGAGCTTTAGAAATGGTGTTGTCAAATGAATGTTGATAATTTTTTAGCACCCAAGCTCTATTTAAATTGTGTTGCTCTTTCTGAAGGAATCTCTGATGCAACGGCCAGGCTGAACTGGCATGAAAGTTATTCGTAATGGGCAAGTATGACCAACGTAAAAATAATGCAATAGGAAGCCCAGACTGGTGTAAGGAAAACTGGTACAATTATATGCAGAAGTTGAATTCCAGGGATCAGGCAGATAGCAGAGAAAAAACCGTGATGAAAGGAGTTACCCCAGGTCTGACAAGCTCAGAATGGTAGAGGTATTTTTAGCCAATCTAGTTTCCCTGGCAACGACGCCAAGGAGTAGGCATAGATTTCAAAGTGTTAGAGTAGGCATACCGTGAGGAAACGGCTTGGATGGAAAATGATTTCATGCAGGAGCAGTTATGGAAGACGACAATTGTTGCACAGTTATGCCGTTGGGTAGCTCAACAGAGTGGACAGCCAAATTTTCAGGTAAAGGAGCATCCAGAGCAAAGAAGAACCGAAGTAACAGTGAAGAAGTTCCTAAATGCACAAAACCGATAAGGAGGAGTGCTCATATCTACAAAGGCCACAAAACAATGGCTCAAATTTTAGCAGGGCAGGAGAACTCCCGCTCTGATACCATGTTAAAGTCACATGGAATGTAAATAAAGGTGGATAATAAACATTGAATTGCATTATTATTGACATGATATACATTTATAGTACATTTGTGTGACCGTTGGGTTCCACATCCCAAGGTCTCTTGAACTCTTGTGGCTTTTCACATTCTACACCAACCCATAGAGGATTAGGTGTCCAACAATTCTTATCGCTACCACTATAACCTCTAGGCGTACCAACACTACCCCTCATTTGGAACACAATGCTAATCAAGGGTTTGAACCAATAATGTTGCAAGGAGTGCCTTAATAACACACTCTATTGCCAATTTATCTACACCCCAAGGACTTCAAGGGAATCATTTCTTTAGTTTTACTAATTGAAATTTTCCTCCAAAAAATCCTAGGATCTGATTTAGAAAGGTTTAATAGTTGATCTTGTTTTCTATTTATATAGTACCTTTCCTTCCTTTTAATAAGGGCATTGTATGTATTTATCAATTCAAGTTTTAAAGATTCATTCAAAGCATCCCTAATGGATTTTCTAGCAATCTTAAATTCACTATCATGTGAAGGGTTGGTAATTCTATTATGTTTGTTATGTGACACCTTGATAAAGAACTTGTTAACAAAAATAGAAAGGGTTGTAGTAAAATTACAATACAAGTATTTGATGTTGTCCTTATTATTTAGGAGATCTAATTTCTTCCTTAGGTCTTTTAAGAAAATATCAACTTTCCTTTTTTCAAAAAGCATATGTCATTGATTATCAAAATTATCTTTGATCACCCTGAATGGGGTGACTTGTGTAAGATACATGGGAGGAGGTGTTGTTGCAATCCCACTTGTTAATATAGAGGATGAACATGGAAACACATCCCCCCTTGATAGTAATGAAGCACATCTCATCAACCTCAATCACCCAGTCCCTTAACTTAGTGCACATGATGAAGAACCTGCACACACAAATTCATTTAGTGCTCAAACTCTCACGATTCACTCAGAGATTAAGTTGTCTTAACTCCATCTATCCTCGTTGGTCGATTTCAACACTCGAGCATGAGCTCAAGAATCATATTGGTGATTCATGGAGATATAACGTTTTCATAAAGCTAAAAACCACATCCCTACACATGAGTCACATTGATTTCTTTCGACATGCAAGTTCATTTCGATGGTTATGGTTAATCATCGCAGAATTGAGTAAAAATTGGCTAATCGGGCTATAGGTATTTTTATTGCTCAAATTCTCTTTCGCTATTATTTCTTGTTCAGTTCTTCATCCTCTCTAATCCATCTCGAAGACAACTTGGGAATCCCTAACTGTTTCTTTCTTGAGCTACTGGTTATCTCCTTGCCTTTGAGCTCACCCCCTCTTTTGGTCCCTAACCCCCTTGGTATATTTGCTAGGTCTGATCTCTCTCATGGTTGTTTCCACTTGGCATTTATAGTTTCCTTTGTGTTTTTCCTTTAGCCTTCTCCTCCTCGCCTCCCCCTAGCTTTAGTTGCTCCATCCTTGGCCCTAACTTTCTATCCTTTGCTGATTTCGAACTCGATCCCTCCCCTATGAATGACTCAAAATGCCATGCCAATGCACCAGAGTGAGGCATGGCATAGCTTACTATCGAGAATTGGTTGGCTTTTGGACCCAAAAAAAGGTAGCAAGTTTCACTTCTCATTTTCGTGCCCATAATTTATCGTAAATCCAAGAAAAAATTGCTCAATTTGTGTGGGAAATTGTTGATGAATGCTAGTGCTTGATGAATTTTAAATTATTAGCTAAAGTGGCAGATTGGGTTCCAAATACGAGCCACTCTTGAGGTCGCTTCAACTACTACATGCACATTGATAACCTTTATTGGCATTTAAAAAATCTGTCAGGAAGGGTGTTGATTGATAGGAATGAAGCTC
The DNA here is from genome assembly GCA_031772625.1 of Pinus tabuliformis. Taxonomy (NCBI): domain Eukaryota; kingdom Viridiplantae; phylum Streptophyta; class Pinopsida; order Pinales; family Pinaceae; genus Pinus; species Pinus tabuliformis. The sequence continues at coordinate 151,936,306 of CM062812.1, forward strand.
GGGAATAAATCCTCCATTTGGACGAGATCCATGTGCTCTCACGCTCCATGAATTGTAGACTCAACAAAACTAATGCTCAACTTGGTTTATCTCTTACTCGAGATTGCTCTCCATAAGGCATCAATCCCATTCAAGTTCAAGCCTGTGACTTTGACAAGTCTAAAATTCTCTCCTAATTAGCTAGTTTTTCATTCCTTTGTTGACATAGATTGTCATTGATGTCAATATGGCAATATTCGAGGAGCCAAAGGAAGCAAACAGAGGAGTAAACAAAGCAAACAGAGCCAAAGGAAGAAAACAGAGCAAACAGAGGAGCAAACGGAGAAAACAGAGCTATCGGGAGTAATATAGTGTATATGCAGGCAGAATACACTATCGGGAGCAGAAATCACACATATATGCGTGCAATTACACTATCGGGAGCTATCAGAGGAACAATGGATGCATTTACACTATTGGCAGCTATGAAAGGAGCAAAGGATGCATTAACACTATTGGAGGCAGAAAGAGTTAGTTGTATTGCATATACACTATCGGGGGTAGAAAGACTTAGTTATATGGCAAATACACTATCGAAGGCGGAAGACTTAGTTATAGTGGAGTACACTATCGGAGCGGAGAAGTTTATGTATATAGGTGCATATCTATATATATATATATATCGGCGACAGTGAAATTGACGGGTTCTACCATGCCATCACCCCAAAACCCCTGACTGCGATATCTATATGTATATCATACAATTGCAATACATGCGGACCTGCTGCAACATTGTGCTATGGTTTAATGCTATATCGCATCTGCCCATCGCAATAATACACAAAGGGCTCTCACTCTCCCGAGCGCCGATTGCGATGTATGTCACGGACCCGATGGTACGGTTGTAGCACAACTCAATGCTATATCGCATCCGCAGGAAGATCAGCCCATCGGCCATTGACGATGTCATGGGGTCGATGTATAAAGGACCCCCGGAAGCCTCGTTTGCAGATTGCGATTGCATAGCCGAACCCGATGGGTTTTATAATTCCAACTATATAAACCTTGAGTTCTGCGCGTAAAGGTTTTTCAATGTATTGGCGGGTTTCGGTGTAAAGACCAAAATACAATGGAAAAGTCCTGAAGCAATAAAGACTAGACCCGATACAAGAATAGATGCGGGTAAAATGTTTTTTTGAAGTCCGCCCTTTATAGTTTTAAGCCTGTTTTTCTCATATTCCTGTATATTTGAATTTATGCATTATGCGAGGTTTTGCAGCCAAAGATGCATATAAAATGCACTCAATAGTTCAGAAGGCCTGAAAGATATTTCAGTGGGTTGAATCATGGTGATTGAGACTGCGATTGAGACATGACATCTCCGTTAAATTGTAAAATCCTGCGTATGTCCATTATGATTAAAAAAAATGATGAGTGTTGTTACAGTGTAATGTGAAACATGATTTCTATGTGCATTGTTGGACCTCTCTTATGAATCTACGTGTCCCCAGAGAGTCGGTGAACTAGCACAACGTAGAGGAAGCCACAACGACTGAGGAGGGAAGCTGAAGGATCAAGCGAGGCAGAGGAAACTACAGCGACCGAGGAGGAAGCAAAAGAGGCGGTGATAAGCGGAAACGAACTGTCAGAGACATCAGGGATACAAAAAGAAGGAGAAACAAGGAAATGGCATTGGATAATCAGAGAGAGTGGAAGTCGAGGGATAGGCAAGAGGTAGGAGAGGCCAGAGAAGCAGGAGAATAGGAGGAAAGCATAAGCTCAGTAGACTTGGGAGTAGAGAACTGCAGCAAAACAGCTTATACCAGGTTTGGGTTGGAGCCTCAGAACTGAACAAGATTGAAATCCTTCGAAGTTGGTGCTCCTAAGTGCAGAACTATTGCAAGATAGAGTTGGTGCTCTGGAGGTTGGAGCCTCACTGAAGTCCAAGTTGGAGCTTGGCAACTAATTGTAACCAGTTATATATATATATATATATATATATATACATTGATTGTATTTATTTTATTGCACTGTTTGTGTTAATAAAAGCATTAATTCCAGCTATTTATTTATGTGTTCCATATATATATGTTTTGGTAATAACAAGAACAATTAAAATGAAATACTGATTCACCCCCCCCCCCCACCCCCAAGTATTTCCAACAATTGGTATCGGAGTGGGCTTCTTCATATTAGACTAACAGCTTGAAGAAGGATTCATATCCATGATGAGAAATCACAAAGCATTAGGAAGACCTCCTCTGTTCGATGGCACTAATTTTGGTTTCTGGAAAAAGAGAATGACCTACTACTTAATGTCCCTTGGACTTGAAGTCTGGCATTTCGCTCAAAATGAGTACCAAATTCCTCCCACTCTCCCAACATATCATGACAAGAGGAAAGCCTATATTGCAAATGCAAAAGCCTTGAACTCCATCACTAGTGGAATCAATGATTCCGAGTTCACAAAAGTCATGAATTGTAACCCTGCCAAAGAAATGTGGGATAAGCTAGTTGGCTTATACGATGGAGACTCTAAAGTCAAGAAGGCAAAGCTTCAAACTCATAGAAGGCAATTTGAAACTCTGAATATGGAAGATGAAGAAGATATTTCATCATACTTCCTCCGAGTAGCTGAAGTGGTTAATTCCCTTAAAGGACTAAATGAAAAGATTGAAGAAAGTACCATTTTTCAAAAGGTATTAAGATCTCTTCCAAATAGATTTGACTCCAAAATAAGCACCATAGAAGAAGCAAAGGATCTAGATACTCTCAAGATGGATGAACTCCATGGAATCCTCACTGCCTATGAGATGAGGAAAGGTGGCCCAATCTCCAAAGATGCAGCATTCAAGGCTTCAAAATCAAAGAAGAGGAAAGAAAGGAATGACTGTAGTGAAGACTCTGATGTGGAATCCGAATTGGATCAATTTTTATGACAGATGAAGAGAGGATCTAAGCTAAAAGGTAAGTACCCTCTTATCTGTTTCAAATGTGGAAAAATAGGTCATTATGCTGCAAAATGTCCTCATAAACATGATAGTGATGATGAAGGAAATTCTAAAAGAATGGCACACAAAAAGAAAGGGTTCAATAAGAAGAACTTCTTCTCTAAGCAAGATGAGTCTGATGAGGATGAATTTGTAGTCATCAAAAGGAAATCAGATGAGGAAAGTGACCATGATGAAATCCAAGAAACATTATTCATGGCATTCACAAATGAAGATGACTCAGGGCTAGAAGGAAATGTAGATGAACTGTTAATAAGTGCCATTGAAGAAAATGAGAAATTACGGAATAAAATCATTTCTCTCAAGGTAGAAAATGAGGAAACAAGAAGAAGAGAAGATCTCTTGGAAACAAAGCTAAAAGAAAAAGAAGAGACTTGCGAAGAATGTGAAGCCGAAATAGTATCTCTGAGGAAGGAATTGGAGCAAGTCAAAAAGGGTTGGAAAAGCTCTCAAGTACTTGAGACTATCCTAAAAAGTCAAGAACCTCAACATGAAAAGTCTGGAATAGGATTTAAAGGAGAATCATCAAGCACTAAGAACAATGTGAAAAGCTATGTCGATGCACTTTCCAGCGACCCAAAAGAAGAAAAAGTATGTCATCAAAGGCGCATCCCAGATCCAAAAAATGAAGAGAGAATAACACCAAAGAAGAATGTGGATTCGAATCTTGGATACTACAGCAAATACAAACCATTATTCCATCAAACGCCCATCTCAAATCCAAAGAATGAAGCGGGAGTAATTCCAAGGAAGGAAATTGACTCAAACCGTGGCTACTACAATAGGTACAAAACTATCTTTCTTGGATATTGTTTTCACTGTAAAAACTTCGGTCATCAAGCCAGACATTGCATGGCTCGCAGAAGTGAAACACCAAAGCTAAAGGATCAAATAATCAAACCATATGCCCCCAAAAGGCAGGGACAAATCAAAACCTTCAATTCATTTGATCCCTTGACCAAATTTGATCTGATTTGCTCATTATGCTACAATAATGGATACTTTGAACAAAACTGCCCACTCGAAGGAAGAAAAGCGAGTAGTGAGAAACCCAACATGGATAAATGCGACCTGGCTCTGTATGCTCAAAATAATGAAAATCATTGGTTTGTGGATAATGGGTGCTCCAGACACATGACAAGGGACAAAAGGAAGTTTGTCTCATTAAGCAAAAAGGAAGGAAATGTGTCCTTTGGAAATGTGTCTGGCAGAATTGCAGGAAAAGGAACTGTTACTCTTATCAATGGAAAAGGAAAAGCTCAAGATGATCTACTAGTAGACGGGCTCAAACACAACCTCCTGAGTGTTAGCCAAATCTATGATCAAGGACATAAGGTTGTCTTCAGCACCAAAGACTGTGAAATAAGGAACTCTTACTCAGGGGAACTTGTGGCAAAAGGGGTTAGAACACCAGACAACATTTACATTCTGAACAAGATTCAAGAAAATAAATGCTACCTAAGTCAAATAGATGAAAGTTGGTTGTGGCACAAGCGACTTGGACATACAAGCTTCAAAAATCTGATCAATATCAGCAAGATTAGAGTTGTATGAGACATCCCAAGGCTACTCAAACCAAATCAAGGAGTATGTGGTCCATGTCAACATGGAAAGCAAATCAGAACCAACCACAAGACCAAGGAGCTCTCTACATCAAAGCCCTTGGAGATCGTCCATGCTTATTTGTGTGGACCAACTAGAAATCAGGCACTCCAAGGAGAAAGGTACTTTGTTTTATTTGTTGATGACTATACTAGAATGATGTGGATATATTTTATAAAATATAAATCTGAAACTTTTGAGTGTTTTAAGAATCTAAAAGCTCTTGTAGGAACTGAAAAAGCCTCAAACATTAAGTGCCTCAGAACAAACAGAGGGGGAGAATTCACATCAAAAGAGTTTAATGAGTTCTGTAATATTCATGGAATTAAAAGGGAATTCTCTATTGCCAAAACACCCCAACAAAATGGGGTAGTTGAAAGAAGAAACCGAGCAGTTCAAGAAATGTCAAGAACAATGTTATTAGCAGCAGACTTGCAGCCAAAATTATGGAGAGAAGTAGTCGGGACAACTGTCTATACCTTGAATCAAACTCAATTAAGACCAAATTGTGAAAAAACTCCTTATGAATTATGGAAAGGAAGACCTACTTCAGTAAAGTACTTCAAGATCTTTGGAAGCAAGTGCTTCATAAAAATCAATGATGGCTCACCAGGAAAGTTTGATTCTTGAGTTGATGAAGGGATATTTCTTGGATACTCTACACGGAGCAAAGCCTACAAGTGCTACAATTTTCGACTAAAGAAAATAGTGGAAAGCATTGATGTAAAGATTGATGAAGACCTTCCAGAAAAAGAAATTGAAGAACATGAAGATGATCTTCTCATTGAAGAAGAAGAACCTAAAGAAGAAGAAATAGATGAGGAAAAAGAACCCCCTCATACCCCTTCAAAGATGAAGTTTCTGTAGAAATATCATCCAGAAGCGCAGATTATTGGCAATAGAGATGAAGGGATGCAAACTCAAAGAAGGATGATAATTACACCAAAGAGAAACGTTATTGCTCTTCTATCCATGATAGAACCAGAAACATTTGCACAAGCAAGGATCCTCATTGGGTAAATGCCATGGAAGAAGAAATGTCCCAAATTGAGAAGAACGAGACATGGGAGCTGGTACCTCGTCTAAAGGAAAAAAACATAATAGGAACCAAGTGGATATTCAAAAATAAAATGAATGAATATGGACAAGTTATCAGAAACAAGGCAAGACTTGTTTGCAAAGGCTATTCACAAATTGAAGGAATTGACTTTGAAGAAGCATTTGCACCTGTAGCTCGTATGGAAGCTATCAGGATGTTCTTGGCATTTGCTTACTCAAAAGGATTCAAAATCTATCAAATGGATGTAAAATCAGCGTTTCTAAATGGGGAACTCAAGGAAGAAGTCTACATGGAGCAACCAGAAGGGTTTGGTTTAACAGAAGGAAGGGACTTAGTCTGTAGGTTGAAGAAGGCTTTATATGGGTGGAAACAAGCTCCTAGAGCTTGGTATGCCAGATTGGATCACTATCTACAACAACAAGGCTTCAAAAAGGGAGTGGCTGGAAGTAATCTATACATAAAGACAGATGAAGGTAAGTTACTAGTTACTTTTGTTTATGTTGGTGATTTTATTTTTGCTAGCAATAATGATGAAATGAGCCATGAATTTTCTCAAAAAATGTCAAAAGAGTTTGAGATGTCAATGATAGGAGAGCTATCTCACTTCCTTGGACTTCAAGTATCTCAAACCAGAGCAGGATTGCGTATATCTCAAGCCAGATATCTAAAAGACATGCTTAAAAGATATGGAATGGAAGATTGTGCACCCATGAGCACACTTATGACCACAAACTGCAAATTGAGCAAAGATGATGACTCCTCTCTAGTAGATACAACTCATTACAGGTCAATAATTGGAGCCCTTCTGTACTTAACTGCTACAAGACCCGACATAATGCAGGCAATAGGAATGGTGGGAAGGTTTCAATCTACGCCTAAACAATCCCATTTGTTAGTTGTAAAAAGAATTCTCAGATATCTGAAAGGAACTTCTGATTTCAGTCTTTGGTACCCTAAGAGTTCAACATTGACTGTAACTGCATACACCGATGTTGATTGGGCCGGAAGTGTAGATGATCGGAAAAGTACTATTGGAAATGCATTCTTCCTGGGATACTGCTTAGTATCCTGGCTCAGCAAAAAACAGTCATCCATATCATTATCCATAGCCGAAGCCAAGTATATAGTTGCAGCAGACTGTTGTACTCAAATACTATGGATGAAGGAAGCTCTAAAAGCTGTCAACATAGGCACAGATCAATCGATTACCATCTATTGTGACAACACAAGTGCTATCAGTCTCAGCAAAAATCCAGTGATGCACTCAAAGACCAAACACATACCAATCAAGTATCATTTCCTTCATGAACAAGTAGCTAAACAAAACATCGTCTTGGAATATATCAGTACTAAGGAGCAGATAGCTGATATTTTCACAAAACCTCTTCCTTGAGAGGCATTTGGACATCTACGTCAAAATATGGGGGTTATGTCTTTAGCATCACTCAAGTTCATTCATAAAGAGGTTGCAGGACAGGGGAGCAGTTCGACAGGGGGAGTTCGTGTGCATTCCTTTGTCATTGATGTCAAAGGGGGAGAGCAGAAGAATATTGTCATCAATAACAAAGGGGGAGATTGTTGACATAGATTGTCATTGATGTCAATATGGCAATATTCGAGGAGCCAAAGGAAGCAAACAGACGAGCAAACGAAGCAAACAGAGCCAACGGAAGCAAACAGAGCAAATAGAGCTATCAGGAGTAATATAGTGTATATGCAGGCAGAATACACTATCAGGAGCAGAAATCACACATATATGTGTGCAATTAAACTATCGGGAGGTATCGGAGGAACAATGGATGTATTTACACTATCGGGAGCTATCGGAGGAGCAAAGGATGCATTAAAACTATCAGAGGCAGAAAGACTTAGTTGTATTGCATATACACTATCGGGGGTAGAAAGACTTAGTTATATGGCAAATACACTATCGGAGGCGGAAGACTTAGTTATAGTGGAATACACTATCGGAGCAGAGAAGTTTATGTATATAGGCGCATATATATATATATATATATATATATATATATATATATATATATATATATATATATATATCGGCGACAGTGAAATCGGCGGGTTCTACCATGCCATCACCCCAAAACCCCCGACTGCGATATCTATATGTATATCATACAACTGCAATACATGCGGACCCGCTGCAACATTGTGCTATGGTTTAATGCTATATCGCATCCGCCCATCGCAATAATACACAAAGGGCTGTCACTCTCCCGAGCGCCGATTGCGATGTATGTCACGGACCCGATGGTCCGATTGTAACACAACTCAATGCTATATCGCATCCGCAGGAGGATCGGCCCGTCGGTGATGTCATGGGGTTGATGTATAAAGGACCCTCGGAAGCCTCGTTTGCCGATTGCGATTGCACAGCCGGACCCGATGGGTTGTATAAACCCAACTGTATAAACCTTGAGTTCTGTGTGTAAAGGTTTTTCAATGTATTGGCGGGTTTCGGTGTAAAGACCGAAATAAAATGGAAAAGTCCCGATGTGATAAAGACCAGACCCAATATAGGAATAGATGTGGGTAAAATGTTTTTTTGAAGTCCACCCTTTAGAGTTTTAAGCCTGTTTTTCTCATATTCCTGTATATTTGAATTTATGCATTATGCGGGGTTTTACAGCCAAAGATGCATATAAAACGCACCCGATAGTTCAGAAGGCTTGAATGATAGTTCAGTGGGTTGAATCATGGCGATTGAGACTGCGATTGAGATGTGACATCTCCGTTAAATTGTAAAATCCTGTGTATGTCCATTATGATTTAAAAAAATAATAAGTTCTGTTACAGTGTAATTTGAAACATGATTTCTCTGTGCATTGTTGGACCTCTCTTATGAATCTACGTGTCCCCAGAGAGTCGGTGAACTCGCACAGCGCAGAGGAAGCCACAGCGACCGAGGAGGGAAGCCGAAGGATCAAGCGAGGCAAAGGAAACTACAACAACCGAGGAGGAAGCCAAAGAGGTGGTGGTAAGCGGAAACGAACTGTCAGAGGCATCAGGGATACAAAAAGCAAGAGAAACAAGGAAATGGCATTGGATAATCAAAGAGAGTGGAAGTCGAAGGACAGGCAAGAGGCAGGAGAGGCAGATAAGCAAGAGAACAGGAGAAAAGCAGAAGCTCGGCAGGCTTGGGAGCAGAGAACTGCACCAAAACAGCTTATACCAGGTTTGGGTTGGAGCCTCAGAGTTGAACATGATTGAAATCCTTGGGAGTTGGTGCTCCTAAGTGCAGAACTATTGCAAGACAGAGTTGGTGCTCTGGAGGTTTGAGCCTCACTGAAGTCCAAGTTGGAGCTTGGCAGCTAATTGTATATATATATATATGGAACACAGAAATATATAGCTGGAATTAATGCTTTTATTAACACAAACAGTGGAATAAAATAAATACTATATTCCACTGTTTGTGTTAATAAAAGCATTAATTCCAGCTATATATATCTATATATATATATATATATATATATATATATATATATATATATATATATATATGTTTTGGTAGTAACAAGAATAATTAAAAATAAATATTGATTCAGTGTTTCCAACAAGACTTAGTTTCTTTTTAGCTTTTTAACTAAGTATGGCCCTGGTGACCTAGTCTTTGTTACTATTTTTCTTATGTTTTCGTTCAAACTCAATGAACTCTTTATATGGCTATCATGGAAATTAAAATTATGTGTCTAGTCTAGTTTCCCTAGTGACAGACCATAAAAAAATCTTACGATTTTCATATAATATTTTGTTTACCGAAATGAAAATTTAACTTAAAAAAAAGAAGAAGCCTTCAACAAGGATCTTGTGCATGAAAAAATTTAAAATATGGAATAATGTTATTTTTTTGTTATATTAGAAAAAATATTTATAATTTGTTATTATTTTTAATAAAATATCAATAATTATATTATTCGAATGAGAATTTACATAAAAATAATTAAAGTTGACTCAATAATCTTTTAAGGATTAAGTAAGGATTTAATATTTATTATTTAACTCCTTCAAATTGATTTGAAACAACAATTGGGGGTAGTATCTAATCTTACGTATGGTATTAAGCTTAGATATTATTTAAAACCACATGACCCCACTAAACGTAGCTTTAGCAATGACTACAAAGGGTATTAGCTTTCCTACAAATACCACCTAGGTTGAAACTACCCTTTGGTCCCAAAGTAAGACCTAAAACTACATATGATTCACTAAGAGTTCATCTTCATTGGACATAAGGAACATGTTAGTAGCCCAAGACCAAGAGGCCTCTAGCAAGAGTGGAAATTTGTGTCGATATATATTACCAATGGGTCATTTCAGGTAGTTTGGATTTTTTTGAATACTGATGATGAGTTGGTGCACATTTGCAAAAAGCAATGAGTGACAAAGGTCTTCACTATCAATTGACAACTAAGTTATAATAAAATATACCACCTTTGAAACATTTCTTCACATCACATTTTCTAGATTCTTGATATAATGTGTTCCACGTTCTAGTGTGACCTAAAACTATGTTTTTTTGGCCAAGGGTTGTTATATATATATATATATATATATATATATATATATATATCTATATATATATATATATATATATATATCATTTCTTCAGATTGCTTTTTCTAGAGACCTGATATAATGTGTTACATGATCTAGCGTTTTGAGACTTAAAACTATGTTTTTTTGCCCAAGGGTTGTTTTCTTATACTTGTTGTGAGGTTTTGTTATGATCTTTCTTTTCTTTAATCATAGGAATTGGTAACTTGTAAGAGTGACTTGGGTTAGGCACAAATTCAAACCAACTTGATGCATTATAACCCAAAATTATATCCAATAGTGCACAAGCTAGATATACCAACAAGTTGTGACTTGGCAGGGGATAAGACATCCCAAGGTGCACTAAAGTGGACCTCTATCAAAGGGACATCCACCCTTCTAGCCTTATCACAACAGGCTAAAGTCTTATTGGCAATTTGAACCCGAGTGGTGAAAGCGCAAGACCTACCACCCATCCATCTCGTAAAATCACCTTAACTTGGGATTGGGTTATGATTTTTATTTAAACTAGTAAAATAATTTATAATGGGAGTCATTGAAGTGGCTCCCCTGATCTTTCTAGCACCAACAACATGTAATCTAACATTAGTTAGGTAACTTATGACTTAGCAAAGGCTGAGACATCCGAAGAAACACCCATGAGGACCTCACACTTGAGAATGCCTACCTTTCTAGCCCCATCAAAGTGAGTCAAATGTCTCATTGGGGACGTGAACTTGGATTGAGAGAGTATGAAACTTACCTGCCAACCGCTTATTATATGTATTAAGAGCTAATCCTTCTAATATAAAGGTTGTTTCTTTGGTTTGTAACAAGTTTGATTTTAGTTTTTACACTAAGAGTATGGGGACCTGTATAGCCCAATAGAAACACATATTTTTCCATAATATTACATTAAAATGATTAATTAATTAATTACACAGGTGTATAACAACATCTAAAATATTTGAACTAGCCCATATCAATCTTAAACTCAAATCTATCAAACACAACAACAAAAAATATTTTATAATTTTTTTTAAGAAAACATAATAAAAAACTTAATGGTTCTTAATGATTGATATATCCAACAATGCATTTAAATTGATTATCTAACACTCACAGCGTTAATATTTAAAAAGTCTCTATTGCGAAAATGACCATAATCACTAAATTGATACCCTTAGTTAAGGGTGTTTTCATTGGCAACGATAGATGAATATCGTTTATTATTTTCGGAGTTGTCTTTAGTGCGACTTTTTGAACTTTCCGGTGCTCGGCAGAAAAATTTGAGGTAAATCTTGATTTGTGTTATCTAAACTGAGTTTTTCACTGTATATATGGATTCAACATCCTAAAAAACCCTAGGGCACTTCTATTGTGCAAGGTTACCCATCAAATTTGTGATTTCAATAAATTTTAGCTAGATTTTAGAGAAATTAAACCTGAAAAAATTCATTGAAAAAACTTCCTAAAAATCACACTAAAGACAACCAATTATTTTCTACCAATGTTGTAATTCACTCACCATGTTGAACGAAGTGAGAGGTTCACAACACTCAAATATTTGTTACTTTTATTTTTTTCCCGATAATTTTCTTCTCTACGTGCAGTGACCTTTCGTTTTCACGAAGTTTTTAAGGTATGTTTTGGAATGGAATTGGATTATATTAAATATCAACCATATGTTTTAGTAGGGAATTGGATTATATTAAATATCAACCATATGTTTTAGTAGGGAATTGGATTATATTAAATATCAATCATAATGACGAGGGGGTTCACGTCAATTAGATTTCATCGAGTTCGCCAACGCCGCTAGTGTTACCGCAAATATTATTACTTATTTCCAATTTCGAGGTAGGAGACTCCTTGCAGGAATGCCCAGCTACAACCAAAGCAACGCAGCCAACTGTTCAAACTGAGAGGCTTTCAACCGCTCTGTAGTTCCGGTGAGCCTCTCTGCACGAAAGCTCAGTGGCATCCAAAGAAATAAGCGGCGAAACAAAAAACCACACTGGATACCTACAGCTAAAGCTCAGTGGCATCCAAAGAAATAAGCAGCGAAACAAAAACCACACTGGATACCTACAGCTAGATAATAAAAACACACGCACAGCCAGATAATAAAAACGCGCTCGACCACAACATTCAACAACTGAAATATACCAGTAATTGCGCAATTTTAAATTGAATGAATGGTTTAGCTAATTAGTAAATCGTCTTTGTTCTTGCTGCTCTGCATCGGCGAATAATTCTTCAGTTTCGTAGGTGGTGGGAACCTGAAACTGGTTGCGTCTTGCCCATTACTTAAGCAGTTGCACAAAGTAGGTTATCTGGTGTGAATACCAGAGGCCATCAAAATGTGCAGGCTTTTCTCCTTTGACCCCGCGGATGGAGCAACAGTGCCCTTCTCTCGGGCAGCTTTGCTGGTAGATTTCTGATCCAAGAAATAAAAGATAAAAGAGGAGAAAAAAAAAATTGTATTTATATTTAATTAATGATCACAAAGTAGATCAAAGGGACTTTTGAGTATAATGATGTCCATAAAATACTGGAAAACCAAATGATCTACTATAAAATACATGAATATAAAAAGTACAATGCAGAAATATAAAAAATACAATGTATGGAATGTCTTGACGAAAAAGATCAGACCCATCTTTCCTAACATCCCATACTGACTAAAAAACTAAACAAATAATCCAACTTTGCTGTGAGCTCGCTTGAGATGTTGGTGGAGACCCACTTGGTTGATAAAAAATTATTTAAGGGCGCTGCAATATCGTATCCACACAGACCCAAATTCCCTGCAAAAGAGCTAGCAATGAATTTTCTTGCCAGGGAGGATGGAACAGGGCCAAAATCCAACCGGTTAAGAGAAGTTTGTCCCCGCCAGTTGGTGCTTCTGTCCTAGTGAAATCCGCCCTGCCCACAATAGAAGATTTGTATCAATGAACTAAAAGAAAATAAATATCAAATGCAGCAACAAAAAAAATATGAAAGGGGTTCAAAATGATTACTGAGATGGAGAGTTAGACGGCCTGGTACATCATACTCGACCTAGAAGAGATGTGCGAATAGAATGGACCGAGGGGCACAGAACCCTGAAACGCCACCTGACCACCGGCGTTTAAAACCTGCAAAGGAAACAAGAGTGCACCAGATACACCATTGATTTGTCGGAAACAAATCGAGACCGTCTGTTACAAACCAATATGCTATCATATCATGTGCGGAATGACTCTTTGGATCAAGGTGGTCGAATCATGTGGCTAGGTCCTGAATCTCACGGAATTAGTCAACATCCTATCATGTGAAATCACATCATTTGCGGAATGACTATTGTCAGGTACTCGAACCATGTGGCTAGGTCGTGAATCCCACCGTCCACGGAATTAGTCAACATCCTATCACGTGAAATCACATCATGTGCAGAATGACTATTGGATCAAGATAGTCGAACCATGTAGCTAGGTCGTGGACCCCACGCAATTAGCCATAGGCCAACTCATTAAGATGAAAGGCTAGCTATATAAGTGCATAACTATTGTAGGAACAAAATTTAAATGAAGGGTGTTTGATTGGAAAGGAAACCTATATTACAAAGTTGGGTAAACATAATAAAATAATAAATTGCATCTTTCATCTCCATAAAAGGATAAGAGAAAATATCTAAAAGCTCCTACCATGACCATGATTTAACCATCATAAGATATATAGAGGAAGGGCCCAAAACTAAAAAGGGTTAAGAGAAAATATTTGAAAGCTCCTGCCATGACTATGATTGAACCATCATAAGATATATAGAGCAAGGGCCCAAAACTACTATTATGGGCATAATACATTAATTAATTATAAATGATCATGTACAAACCATCATAAGGTGAGCAAAGGCCCAAGCATAATACATCAGAGCAAAGGCCCAAGCATAATACATTAATAAATAAACGATCATGTACATAGAATATGGGATGAGGACCTATGAGAAGCGCAAGAGTATGATGGGTTGCAAAATATGCATGTAGCAAAAGGAGTTAACAATTTAAGGGCACAAAACTACTATTATAGGCCTAATACATCAATTAATCATAAACAAACACATATATATAATATGGGATGAGGACCTATGAGAAGGGTAAGAGTATGTATAATATGGGATGAGGACCTATGAGAAGGGTAAGAGTATGTTGGGTTGCAAAACATACATGTAGTAGTTAACAACTCACATAAGTGTTTTTTAATATGAATGTAATTTTAGTTAACGATCTATTCAAATATAGAAATATGTATGTATTATTAGTGACGAAAACCATTTATAAATTAGAGTTAAGATAATCTATTTTTCTTTTTTTTGAGAATTGAGTTACATTACATTTTATTTTTGGATATGTTTATACTTATAAGAATATATCTAATTGTTAGTATTCAAAAGTTTTTATTTAATGAATGTTGTTGATGAATATTTTGTTTTATATTTTTCATATTTTTTCTTTTCTTTTCTTGTTTTTTTGAATGTGAAACCTCTAAACTTTGATTCTCGCCCTGTTATCATTTCTTGTTTTGTTTCCAAATTCTCATTTTTGGTAATATAGGTGAAGAGTGTTTATTGTGTTATAGGGCACTTGTTTGGAGGTGTTACCACTCAAACTAGCAGGGGTCTCAAAAGGGGATCCTTGAAGGGCCCTATTAGGTCAAGAGCAACGATAGAACAATAGTCCACTATCACCTCGGCTAAAGCTCCCTACTCTTTACAGACTTTGACCGATGGGAGGAGATCCATTATAATAAGGATCATGAAAAGGAATGGATCAATGATAGGATGAGAGGTGATCCTAGAAGTCTATTCACAAGAGAGGCTCAGATATATGGCTTGCTTATTTTGAAAGCAAGATGAATGGCTCTCTAAGAAGGGCTTAGGGGAATTCTAAGAGCTAGGATTTGAGTATATAACTTGTCAACAAGACTCTTAGCTCCTAAAATCCTTGTGGATACTTGGATTCCAAGTGGTCTTTATGAAATTGGCTTTAATAAGTTGTTGGACCACATGAGACCAAATGGACCCAAAATTAGGTCAAGGGGATGGAATTTATCAACCAAAGGTGTGCTTAACCTCATTGAGGGGGAGAAAGGGGTTAAAGGATAATTTTTCTTTCAATTTGATGCAATAATCCCAATGAGGTTACTAGCCAAAGGAAACCTAGGGCAAGAAACGGTCCTCGATCTAGGGCTTGCAATATCTCGAGATCCCACTGTTGGATTTGCCTCAAATTTGGAGGGCCTCTAGAGAAAACTCTAACGCAGTTGTGGACCAAAAATCGAAGTATTTGGATGGATAGATTGTCAGATAAGAGATGCCCTAGGTGACCTATGTAGGCTAGGGCTAGAAAGAAAGAGAGAAGATAAACAAAATATTCTTTAAAGTGATCACCAGTGGAAGACCAATGCCTTTCTCTTTGGGAGAGATGGAGTCATGGATAAATTATGGCTTGGCTTGATTTCAACTTATCATGGAGGCCTATAAGACACTTCGCTAGGCTTAGGGCTAGTTTGAAGTAACTCCAAGGTATTTGTACTTCATTTAGCATAATCGATGACTTATCAAGAGAAATATCTATCCCTAAGAATATTCATTCATTCATTGCATGTCACAATCATGATACAACACCATTTAGAAACTTATTTTCCACAACTTCACATAAATTGATGCAGTAAATAAGCCTTAGAATAGTGAAATTCCCAGCATCATGATGTAGCAAAATTACATAACAAAAATAGCATTTAAAAGGTACTTACATGCAAGAAGAATATATCCAATCATCAAATTTGCCAACAAGAGAAGCTCCAAGACAAAGAAGATTTAACCAAACATCAAAATTCATCCATTCATCCAAAAATTATCCTCCTCCAAAGAATGTGAAATTCTCACAAGAGCTAATGATCAATCCAAGTGATGATACAAATGAATTCATGTCTCTCCTATTTATACACTCATTAGGAGTTTGAATTACCTAATTTGAGCCTACATTAGCCCATCAATTAAAATAATGTGCAAATAACTATCTATTGGTGACAAGCCCACCAAACTAGCTCACAAATAAAATAATAAGCCTCCCAAGAGGTCGAATGATCAATAATGCATGTCGTTGGGCTCTCTAAGAGGCCTGATGAAGTCCATAAGTGCCAAAATAATGAGTTGGACTTCCAAAAGTAATGGACAAGGGGATGGCCCCTTGTTCTCCACATAATAAACCTGTGGTGCTCCCAATGGCTGTGAGGGCACACAAGTGACCTCATGGGTCTCCAAGTAAGTCGAAGATGTTTGTAGACCATCTGTAAGGGCACAAATGATGGTGTAGGGGATGCCACATTATCCTACAAGTCATGGGTTAGCTGCCAAGTGCATGGTACATTTGTGGGGTTGGCTGGGCAAAGGTGAACCATGTGCATCTTCCTCATCCCATAAGTGAATCTTAAGCAGTCTTTGAACATCTTTGGGGATCCATGGAGTCATGTCTACTGCTATGGAGGCCCATGGATATCAACACACACCCTACATGTGCCAATGTAGCTGTCTGGAGGATTAGGACCTCGTACAGAGAGACAAAACCCAAGATGGAGACCACCTGCAATCCTGCATAAGATCCAATGTGTCCCCTAGCCTTCCAATAGAACAAGTCATCATAGAAATCGAGTAAAAGAGCTTACAAACCATGGACCACAGGTGGGGACTTCATAATGGCATGCCCTTTCATAATGGGCTTTGGCATGTGCTAATGTCTCCAAACTCCAAATGGGGTTAACTAGGTATCATATTAGGTGGTTTCTATTTCTAAAGGGGATAATATGTCCAAGGTGCATTCTTTAAAACTTTGGTGGTATGTGATGAAGAGGTGAATGGAGTAGGGGATGATAAGGGGCAACCCTGAGCCACATGATGGGGTACAAGGGTGGCTAATAGAAGGGAAGCCCACAACTAGGTATATAATGTATATGAGGGAGAAATCGTGGTACATGAGGTGCCCCGACCTTGATTTTTCCACCCTTCTTTATATGCCTTTTGCCTTTTTATGATTTTTCTTTAATTAACTGCTCGGGGCTCAAGGGGTAAGAGCATGATGTGTGAGATATAATAGTGGATACCCCCTTTTAAGGTAGGGTAATTCATTGCCCGTTAGGGGTTGGGACAATCATGGATTCCTATATGATGAAGGAGGCTCATAGAACCTATAGGAAGAAGGGTGATGGTCATGATGATGGTGTAGAGCTCATGTATTGGCTTTTTCCCACGTGCTAAATGTGTTTGTCCCGACCATCTTTCACATTTTATGCTACATTTTCCTGTTGAATGTGGCCAATTATGCTTTTACTTTTCTTTTTAGCTGCATGAACCTCCAGGGCATCATTCCAGGCTTGACCCAAGGTGTGGGCAAGGGGAAAGGAAGAACTATCCCTATGTGGACTCATTGGAGGAATGTGGACCCAGGTGGGAGAAATGATGAATGGGGTAATAATGAGTGGAAAGGGGGTAATATATGCGGATGATGGAGCACGACCACATAACCAAAATCAATTTTTCCCGTGAAATACCATCCCTAAAGCCAAATGGCCAGTAAAAGAGATCCCACGAGACTAGAATCTAAGGTTAATATCCAAAAGGGGTCTAGGGGACAAGAGCACAAACCTAGCCCATTATTTATGCCGAATCCCCCTATTAATCCATCCAAAGAAGTGTCCATGATAAACAAACTAAAATACTCAATTACCAAATGACAACGCATACCTTTGGTTTCAGGAGGCCCACCTTCAAACATACAATCATGACAAATGGGTGAGGGACCACATGGTTGGCTCAAGTGGAAGAGAAATAGCACAATGAGCTAGTTGGTGGTTGCAAAGAGTTGCTAGTTGTCGACTGAGGTTCATTTTGGAGAAAATTGTCGCCTAGAGATATCACCCACAAAATGGTGAGTAACAAGAGAATCAAATTCTATTTTTGTGATATTATATTTAGAATACTACTAACCCTTATAAAACTGAATAATGGTAGAATTTACTCACATTGATATTTCTTCATTCAAAAAATTTACTACAGATGTATACACATCTTAGAGCAAAATAACCCATTAAGCTAATTTATCATCAACTCAAGCAAGGAATTGTGAAGTGAGAACACGAAATCATCAATAGTGCAAACCGCCACTACAGGCAACATGAAAGCCAATGGCAATCACCATAGTATGGTTAGTGAATGGATTACCCCTTCCTGAGGTGTGGAAAAGCTATGATATGTTCTCTGGCCCATCCTAATGAACCTTATTCTCCATAGCTTCATGTATTCACAACGAAGCTATGTAATGAGGAAGGGATAAAATATGCTCGTTGCCGAATTAGAACGATTTTGGCATTGAAATACCATTAAAACCAATGTGCCAAATAATTGACTTTTATTACACTAAATTAAGAGTTATGTATTTCTCATTTTCCAATGCTTAAATCCTTAAACATTCAAAAGTCGTGAGTTCCAAGTGAAGATTAGAAGTTTCTCTTCGATTTCTATGCAGTTATATAATTGTAAAATTAAAAGTAAAGGATAAAAAGGGTAATATTTAATTAAATTTATATTTATTTATTGTAATTTTTAAAAATGAGATTAAATTGTATTGATCACTAAGTTTAAATCTATATATTTTTAAATATATGTTTTTTTTTTTTCTTTCAATGAAAGTTTTAATGATAATTAGCTTTGGAGATTGGTTTACATGAGAATTTTTTTTGGTTGAAATTGTCTTTTAATTTTGATTAAATGATTTTTAATATTTTTTAGATTAAAAAAACAAGTTGATAACTTTATATTTAGAGGTATTTTGTAGGAATGAAAGTCTTTATAGAGAACTATCCAATTATTTTAAGTGTTGTGGTTTTTCTTGAATAATGGTGATAATTGACCTTGCATTAGTGAATTAGTGAGTTACCATAGATTTACTATATTCAAATAAAAAAAATGAAGAAGATATTTCTCTATAATACATCTTTAAGTAGGGAAAAAAATTAAAACAAAACATTTCTATGGGCGTGCTTTGCACCTCTTGGTGCAAATGATAGTATTTACTACGGTAAGCACATAGTTAAAATTTACTTGGAAAGTCTCGGTAATATTTTATACTATTTTAACATTTATTTTGGTACTTTAGATAAGAACTTTTTGATATGAAATGTTGAGGATGATGATCATCAAAAACGAATTATTATACTTTAAAAAGATAAGATATGGCTTGAAATGTTTTAGAATTATATTTTTATGGTTAAAAAAAATGTGTTCCAAACTTATTATAGTTTTTTGGAGTAAAAAAGTTAAGAAGATTGGTATTGTGATAAATGTTATGAAATCTAGTTTTAATATGAGTCTAAGAAGGACAATTCTAAGAGAAAGTGTTTTTCATCATCAACCATCTTAGTCTTACAAAGGTGACAAACTCTTTCATTCCAAGGGTTTTTGAGAATGGAACAACCTTGAGTTTCATTATGGAGCTCATGAGAATTAGTTATTATGTTGGTAATGTTGATCTTTTTCTTTACACTCATAAAGACAAAGAGATATTTTTAATTTTTAATATTAGGGTTGTCACCTCCTTATATCTTTATTTTATTTTTCCCTCTAACTCATTATCACACAACAATTTCACTCTAAACTTAGAGGTAATAATATTTTTAATATTATCCTTGTTTTACATACTGATTTCTTCATTTATCCCACAATGGTTTAGCCAAGATTGGGTATCCTTATGCCATCCTTGCTCAAGAGAAAGGTGGTTTTGGCTAAAATGTGAAGCAATGTTAGGAAGCCTCTTGTCTTCCATGTTGTTTAACCTCTTTTTATACATTAAACACTTGGTTATAACCAAGCTCTCAATGGGGTAAAGGCTTGCTTCGATGAGGAGGATATGATATGATTATGATAGGATGCATTTCCGTTAATTTTGAGATTATAGGTTATAATTTGCTTCTCGATTTGTTCTATCTCTCTCTAAGGTTGTGGATATATTGCATCCCCAAACCTCACATCCATATAAAATAACAGGAGTGACGAGAGTCTCAAAGAGGGGTTCCCTTTTATTCCATATCCAAACATTTGTTGATTTATGATTGTTTTCAAGCCCATAGTAAGCTTTCCATCCATAATTAATCATTTTCTCGATGTATATTCTAGTTGAGTTTGTGATGGATATCAATTTTGAGATAATTGTGGTAAAGCACTTCCACCAAGTTGTTGTTGTTATATACAAAAGTGTTGTATGTGATATTTTTAGATCTAATTATCATGACTTTTGTTTTATCAGTATTAATATTCATACCCGTCTTGGAACAAAAATATTGGAGGATCCTTAGTTGCTTGCTAAGATTATAAGGACTCTTTGCCAAAATAACAATATCGTCAACATAAAGAAGGAGAGTGATGACTATACTAGTGAGAGTCGAGACAACATAACCTACTTCCTTTAAACACTCTTCTAACTTAACAATATATATGTTGAAAAGCATAGGGGGCAGGGGACACCCTTGCTTGACTCTGATATTGCTGTGAATTTGTTTCGACCAACCCTCAATGATCTTAAACTTGGCAATAAGATTCTAATACAAATTTTTTGTAGATCCCTCAACTCAAAAGGAACCTTTATCTCTTCCAACCTCTTCCAAAGTATTTTCCCTGGAATGATGTCAAAATATTTTCTAAAGTCAACGAAACAACATAGGAGATTGGTTTTTTTATTGTGGAACTCCTCTGCAATGATCATAAGAGTAACAATGTAGTCCACAATTGAATGATATCTCCTAAGCCTAGCTTGGGCTTTAACACTTTTTTCATGGCTTTCAAGCCATAAATTAATTTTCTCTTTCAAAATAATTCCATACAACTTCGGTAAAATGGGGCTAATCATAATGGTCCTATAATTAGAGGGAATTCATTTATCCCCGATTTTAAAAATATAAATAATGTTGCTTTGTCTCTCACATTTTAGAAAGACTTGTTTCATGGCCAAATTAAAGAACTTATGTATAGGAGAGATGAGGATAGACCCTTCAATTTTAAAGTTTTTCACTTCGTAGCCTTTAATATCTTTAACTTTCCCAGTTGCAAGCCACTTAACCCCAAACTCTATGCCTTCCAAAGAAAAGATCTCACTCTCTATACAAATGTTCGAAATGGTGCTTGTGGAATTATGGGATTTATGAATATTTTTAAGGTAGAAATTCAAATCCTTCAAGGAGTCATTTCTTTTTTTAGTGAACTGGAAAAATTGACAACCAAGTTGGGCTTGTACTCACGCGACATATAGTTGATTCTTATCGCTACTACTATAACCTCTAGGCATACCAATACAACCCCTCATGCGGAACACGAAACTAATCGAGGGTTTGAACCAACAATGTCACAAGGAGTGCCTTAGTAACACACCTTATTGCCAATTAATCTACACCCCAAGGACTTCAAGGGAATCATTTCTTTATTTTTACAAATTGGAATTTTCCTCCAAAACTTTCTAGGGTTTGATATAGAAAGGTTTAAAAGTTGCTCTTTTTTTCTATTTATATAGTACCTTTCCTTCCTTTTAATAAGGGCATTGCATGTATTTATCAATTCAAGTTTTAAAGATTCATTCAAAGCATCCCTAATGGATTTTCTAGCAATTTTACATTCACTATCATGCCAAGTGTTGGTAGTTCTGTTATGTTTTTTATGTGGCACCTTGATAGAGAACTTGTTAACGAAAGTAGAAAGGGTTGTAGTGATATTGGGATATAGGTATTTGATGTTGTCCTTATTATTTAGGAGATCTAGTTACTTCCTTATGTCTTTTAAGAAAACATCAACTTTACTTTTTTCAAAAAACATAGGCAATTGATTATCAAAATTATCTTTGATGACCCAGAATGGGGTGACTTTTGTAGGAGACATGGGGGGAGGCGTTGCTGCCATCCCACTTGTTAATATAGAGGGCCAACATGGAAACACATCCCCCCTTGATAGTAATGAAGCACATCACATCAACCTCAATCACCATGTCCCTTAACTTAGCACACATGATGAAGAACCCGCACACACAAAGTCAGGTAGTGCTTAAACTCTCATGAATCACTCATAGATTAAGTTTTCTTAACTCCATCTATCCTCATTGGTGGATTGCCACACTCGAGCATAAGCCCAAGAATCATATTGGTGATTCATGGAGGTATAAATTTTTCATAAAGCTCAAAACCACCTCCCTACACACGAGTCACATTGATCTCTTTTGGCATGTAATTTCATTTCGATGGTTATGGTTAATCATGGAAGAATTGAGTACAAACTGGCTAATTGGGCTATAGGTATTTTTATTGCTCAATTTCTCTTTCGTTGTTATTTCGTGTTCAGTTCCTCATCCTCTCTCATCGATCTCAAAGACAACTTGGGAATCCCTAACTATCTCCTTCTTGAGCTACTAGTTATCTCCCTGCCTTTGAGCTCACCCCCTCTTTTGGTCCCAAGCCCCCTTGGCCTATTCACTAGGTCTGATCTCTCTCATGGTTGTTTACCCTTGGAATTTATAGCTCCCTCTGTGTTTTTCCTTTAGCCTTCCCCTTCTTGCCTCCCCCTAGCTTTAGTTGCTCCATCCTTGACCCCGACTTTCTAGCCTTTGCCAATTTTGAACTTGATCCCTCCCCTCTAAATGACCGAAAATGTCATGCCAATGCACTAGAGTGAGGCATGGCATAGCTAACTATCGTGAATTGGGTGGCTTCTGGACCCAATAAAAGGTAGCAAGTTTCACTTCTCATTTTCGTGCCCACAATTTGTTGTAAATCTAAGAAACAATTGCTCAATCTGTGTGAGAAATTGTTGATGAATGCTAGTGCTTGCGAATTTCAAATTATTAGCTAAAGTGGTGGATTGGGTTCCAAATACGAGCCACTCTTGAGGTCGGTTCGACTAATACATGCACACTGATGACCTTTATTGACATTTAAAAACACTGTTAGGAAGGATGTTGATTGGTAGGAATGAGGCTCGAGAAGAAACCCCCCATTTGGATGAGATTCAAGTGCTCTCACGCTCCATGAATTGTAGACTAAACGAAACTAAAGCTCATCTTGGTTTATCTCTTACTCCAGACTGCTCTCCATAAGGCATAAATCCCATCCCAATTTAAGCTTATGACTTTGACAAGTCCTAAATTCTCTCTTAGTTAGCTAGTTTTTCATTCCTTATACTTAGTTTTCTTTAGTTTTTTAACTAAGTATGACCCCGGTGGCCTATTCTTTGTTACTATTTTTCTTATGTTTTGGTTCAAACTCAACAAACTCTTTATATGGCTATCATGGAAATTAAAATTTTGTGTCTAGTCTAGTTTCCCTAGTGACAAACCATAAAAAATTCTTATGATTTTGATATAATATTTTGTTTACCTAAATGAAAATTTAACTTCAAAAAAAAAACCCTTCAATAAGGATCTTATGCATGAAAAAGTTTAAAATATGGAATAATACTATTTTTTTTTTATATTAGAAAAAATATTTATAATTTATTATTATCATTAATAAAATATTAATAATTATATTAATCGAATGAAAATTTACATAAAATAATTAAATTTCATTGAATAATCTTTTAAGGATTGAGTAAGGATTTAATATTTATTATTTAACTCCTTCACATTGATCTGAAATAGCTAAAACACACAAATATTTGAACATAATGAGAAAATATTTGATATAGAAATGGTACCAAATGTTGTATATTCTCTTTGGAGCCATTGAACATTGATATATATACATTTGTAAGGGTAGGGAAGGTTTTAGTGAAACTAATTTGCAAATTTCAAATTTCATCCCTCTCATATTTATGGGCTTAGTCTCATTGTGGGTCAATGTTGTGCGAGTAGTGTGTATGTGTTATCCTTTTTGAAGCATTATCAATCTAAATAACCTAAATGTTAGGATTTAGTTCAATTTGAATGATTTAAAGCCCATGAACATTCTTTGTTGCATAAGGTGAAAACATGATTGTGTTGATGCACTTAGCTTGGAATGAACCATTAGTAGTTTTGAGTTGCTCAATGAATCATACTATAGATTTTGGGTTTCATAATTTCCCTATTTTTTATAGATTTTGTTCTTGGACATGTATCTTTTAAATTACTAATATCTTGACATATCTTATATATATATATATATATATATATATATATATTATTCTTGTTATCTAACTCTTAAATCTAATAAGAATCATTGAATTCCCAAAACATCATATTTAATAGATTTGAAGTCAAATTGAGTTAACAATGCACATGTAAACCTAATGGATGCTAACATCCAAAGATCTCCTTATAATACTTTTGATTACTACAAGAATGAGAGTAGAGCCCATATAAAAGGGGGAGGATTGAATGTGCGCATCCACACATGGTAATGGTAATGGATTACTCCAAGCATGAGTGTAAAACCCATATCAAAGGGGGAAGATTGAATGTTGTTGAAAATGTAACTAGTGTCGATCTTCATAATGTAATGCAAATGTAGCATTAATGTATTTAACATATTCATTATTATATTTCATTTATTGGTCATAGCATGTTCTTCATGCTTATTAGAGTAAAAAAGGGCCTCCAAGAGCCACCTATTCGACCCTCCTAGACAACTATATATAAGAAGCAATTCGACTCATTTAGATCATCTCATCACACAACAAGAAGCATATATGAACCTAATGAAGGAGAAGTGAAGGACGAGTAAAAGGAAAGAGAAAGTCAAGCTACAAGACATGAAGATCATTCTTTTTGATAATTGAATTTTTTGATATGACAACTCACACATGTGAGGACAAAGTTTTGTAAAAAGGATGATTTTTTATGTGCTATTGCACGCTCAAAATTTTCAGGGCCTAAATTTCAAGGAGTTGACAATTTGACTTATGTTGACCTATGATTTTGGAGGTGACCTAGAGGAGGGATAGACTTGGAGTATTGGTGGCAGTTTCGGGCTTGGTCTTGGATATCTCATTTTGATATGATTCTATAGGAGTAGGATTGTTGTTGGGTTTCCCCCCTTGTTGGGTTTTGCCCTAGTTTGGAGCCTAATTTTTGACGTCTTTTATCTCTTTGTTTTCTTGGTTGATTGAACATTTGTATAATTTCTTAATGAAGAAGATATAACACATAATAAAAGATTATCTAACATTCACAAGTAATTATCATGAAGAGGAATCAAGTTCTTAATCTACACTTGGTTTCTCAACAAATGTGTCCATCAACACATGGTGGTAGTAATGGATATGGTTTCTAGATTGAATTTTGAAAATCAAATTTTAAGGAAGAGGTCAACTCATACCATAAATCATGACCTATTTTCCATTGTTAATCGTTAATTTATTATATTAAAAATATTTGTTCTTATTATCTAATCCATAAATCCAAAAAGAATCATTAAATCCCAAAAAAATATATTGAGTAAATTTGAACTCAAGTTGAGTTAATAATGCAAATTTAAACCTAATTGATGTTAACATCCAAAGATCTCCTTATGACATTTTTGATTACTCCAAGCATGAGAGTAGAACCCATATAAAAGGGGGAATATTGAATGTGTGCATCCACACATGGTGGTGGTAATGCATATGGTTGCTAGATTGATTTTTGAAAATCAAAGTTAAGGAAGAGGTCAGGTCATCCCACAAATCACAACCCCTTTTCCATGGTCATTTTTTGGTTGTTAAGATTTATTTAAAATACATACATAAAATGTTTTTTTGAAAAAAAATGGATGCCAAAATCCATGTCTCGTGTGCATGTCATGCACTTGGAAAAAAGTGGATGCTAATGCGAAAAGTACATTGAATCTACAAATTATGCTATGGTGGTGGTAGTTGTAAAAGACCTTATTGATCGTTGTCTCCTGCCATTGTAAAATTAGAATAACATCTAACCTTTCCATAATGAAAGTTCTCTCTCTCAATAATGAAAGGTATGTTGAGGGGAAGATGAATTCTTTTGAACAATTTTTCTAATGATGGGGGCCTTGAGAAGAGGGCATACTTTGGCTCAGAGTGGCTCCATTTCGTCACTATTTCACATAACACCCGCCATTTAATGGATTTCTGTGCCCATTTGTGAGTGTTATGTTGTTTGCATGTCACCAATGTACATGTGTTGGTGTTAAGATTTTGATATTATTAAGTAAAATATGTACACTTTGATTGCACTCTAAATAATATTTATTCACATCTATACATGAAAGATATCTTGAAACACATTTTTATCTACTACAATTTTTTTTATTCTTTTCATTACTCAAAATATATGATACAAAAATAATATAGATATGTGAGAAATAAGCACCATGCAAAACCTTTAGGTGATAATGTCTTTGTGTCCAATATTTTTTTTTTCCATTACTCAAAACATATGATACAAAAATAATATAGATATGTGAGAAATAAGCACCATGCAAAATCATTACTTAAAACTTTAGGTGATAATGTCTTTGTGTCATTTGCCCTACTATCACATTAAGATTTCAAGCAATATGGAGAGAAAATTTACCTAATGTATATTACTAAAAAGAAAGGGTAAGTGTAGACCTAATAAAGTATTGAGATTAGCCAATTTAACCAAGTAACTTCTTATTTTTGATATTTGAATTTGTATGAGATAAATTATGTAATTTTTATTTTATTTTTTTAGAAACATTTATTATTTTGTGTGAAATTTTCACCCATCATAACATTTAGTGTTCTATAATCTAATATAATTTTTACTAATTTAGAACTCAATGGGCTAAGTTGATGATGATGATGATGGTGGTGGTGGTTAACGTCCACTGAGACCAAATTGGTCTATCGGACCTATAATTTTCTTAGTTTTTAATTATCTGGCTCCTTGTCTTTCTTGGCGAGATTAGTGCTGTAGCTTTCTTTTTTTTCTCTACAGTCTTCCAACTTCCTTTATCTTGCATCTCCTTCATCTCCTCTGGTTCTTGGGACATTGGTGTCTTAGCTTCGCGATCCATTGTGTTCGTCCTTTTGAAGGTAGTCGGAGAAGAAGTTTGGTCTAGGAGATCTGCTTCGCTGTTAAATGAAGATTTATTTTGTGCAGTATTCGAATCCTCATAACTATTGATGCTTGAGGGGTTGTCGAGTTCACTTTTTTGTTGTTGGGCGGGGCTTTCTCCCTGCTTGTCTTGAGAGTTGTTTCTTTCTTGCCCGATTTCTTGTGATTCAGAGTTTTCTCTAGAGTATTCTTCTTTGATGACAGTGTAGTGTTCTTTTTGTGCTCCTTCCCACCATGTAGATCTGTGGTGGTTTTTTCTAGAAGACTTTTTCTTGGAGGCTTTTGGGCAATTTTTGGCTAGGTGGCCTGTCTCAAAGCAGCGTCGACATCTGAAGATGACACTTTCGTAATCGAGTTTCTGGTTCCACACATAGTCTTTACTTATTAGGATTATTTCAGCTAGGAATCCGGCGCTGAAGTCCATTTCTACACAGATGTGTGCATAGGTGGTTCTGGCATATTCCTCTGTTTCTGGGCACCTGCAGTAAAATTCCCCAATTGCATTTCCAATGGATTTTAGCGAGGAAAGATTCCAGAGATGCAAGGGTAGACTTGGCAATCTCACCCAAACTGGTGCTGAGGTTATGACTGCTGTTGACGGATCAAATGATGGGTCCCATGGTTTCGTGAATAGGCCTGCTTTTTTCCAAAACCAAGGGCCGGAATCTAGAATACATTTTCTGCTTTCAGGATTTTCAAAATCTACTATAAAGAAACCCCTAGCACAGGGGTAGATATTAATTTCATCAGAAATGACAGGCTTCCATACCTCTGAGATCCAATTGTGGAGAGCTGTCAGCCGTGGCAAAAAACCATTGAACCGACAGATTAGGGCACTTTCGAAAAACTTCAAAGCCTCATCAAGTGAGGCCTGGACCACCTGGACAGTGGGATCTGGGGCTTCACTGACGATATGGGTAGGAGCTTACCCTCCAGAAGCAGATGGAAATGAGCTAGCAGCTATTTTCGCGAAGCTGGGAGCCATATTTTACTTGCCCGTAGAACCCAGTGGTAGAGAAATAAAGCAGAAGATAAGATTAGATCTAGATCTAGCCACAGAAGATTAGATCTAGAATCTAACCGCAAAAAAGATTAGATCTAGATCTAGATCTAGCTACAGAAGATTAAAAATGAATGAATTAAGGATCATATGATACATTCAAAAATTAAAAAACACAAGTTGATTCCATCTTAAATAAAATAAAATAAAATAAAATAAAAATAAATAACTACATATATAGATACAATTGGGTTTATTTAGGGTAGTTGGGAGGAATGATTGTTATCATCCCCACCTAGGTTCAATTACTGTAAGTGACGTGATGAATTTTGTTGTAATGACTTTGAACATGATGAACTTTGTTGTAATGACCTTTGTTGTAATGATTTTGAACCTTCCTATAAGTGACAACAACTAAAAAAAATTATTAAGAAATTTATTCCTATTGATGCTTTGATACAAGCCTAAATCCATCTTAGACCTAGATGTAGCAAGCACTTCTAGGGATCAAAGGAATTAATACATCACATTTAATTAAATAATAAGAAAATTTGCGGATTAAGAAATTTGATTCGAATAAAGATCAAAGATGATCATCCTGAAGTAGAAATAATCAATAAAGCATTCAAACATAATAAATTAAGATTAAAATAATAAATTAAAGTCTATTTTTTACATTTTGGCCTCTTTTCTACATATTTTCCAATCAATTTTAATTGAAATTTGGCAAGGATTTTTAGAACCATAAGCTATAAGTTTAAGTTGTGAATTTTACATAATGTGAGTGCAATAAAGGTTTTTTAGGGCATTGAATCCATTGATGTATTCCAAAATATATTTTAAGCAATATAAAACTTTAATTTTGCCAAAAATATATTGTCAAATTTAAACAAAAATAGCCAAAAAGTTAAAAAAGTTAAACTAAGCCATTAAAAATACCCATAATAATAATTATGAGATAAATAAAATATAATGACCAAAATGATGATACTATTATTAATTAAGTTTTTCATAATCTTATAATTAAATTATTAATTTTTTTAAAAATTTCAACACTTTCCTAAATGATAAAGAAAAATGATTAAATGTTTGTTGAGATTTTGTGTTTTATTAAACTTGGGAAAAATTTCATGTATGTGACAACAATAGGATTAGTTGCTATATTAGCTCCAGTATTTTTTGAGGAGTTAATGCATCTTATATTTGTTGTGAGGGAATTTATGATTCAGTTTTATGCTCCAACTATATAGAAATGTAATCCCGTAGAGGATTGTAAGTGTGTGTAGAGAAAGTAGCGAAAATAGGGAGATCTGAGAGTATGTGTGAAGAATTAGATTTTTTGTAATCTCCTTTGAATAATAAGATTGTCGATGCCTTTGTTCTGGTGGACGTAGCCCAGATTGGTTGGGTGAACCACGTTAAATCTGTGTGTTATGGTTTTGTGACTTGTTAATGTGCTGCGTATGTTTTTTGTTTAGTTTATTTCTGCTGCGCATTGTTTAGCCTAACAAGTGGTATCAGAGCAGCGCAACGGAAGCGTGGAGGGCCCATAACCTACAGGACTCTGGTTGTGGAGCTGGTGCGTGTGATAGAGCTGTTGAAGGTGGAGTTCCGGCGATTGGCGCAGTTTCGGCAGAGACAGTCGCGCCAATTTTTGACAGTGAACGGGTTGGCGCAGTTTATTTTGGAACAGACGCGCCAATTGGCGCGGATCCGAGTTTAATACTCGCGCCAGAGCTTCATTATTCTGATTGGCGCGGAATCGACTGGTTTAAGCGCCAATATTTTGTCACTTACACGGATTTTGTTCTGGCGCGGTTCATCTGCTGTCAAAGGAGCGCCAGGCAGTGGATTGTATTTTAGGCGCGGGTTTTCCGCTGTCAAGGAGCGCCCGACAGTTTTTCCCTCTGGTAAACTTGCAATTTTTTATTTTTCTTTTTCAAATTGTGATTACACGGTACGATAGAGGCTTTTTTAATTTGGAATTGGAGATTGTTTGTTTGATACAACATGGCAAAAACTCAAAGTGCTCGTTTTGAGATCGAGAAGTTCAATGGAAAAAATAACTTCGAGATCTGGAAAGTGAAGATGCATGATCTGCTTGTGCAACAAGGCGTGGCGAAGGCGCTGTTGGGAAGATCCAAACAGTCTTACCCCATGACAGATGATGAATGGAATGAATTGGATGGAAGAGCTCTGAGCGGTATTCGACTGTGTTTGGCAGATGATGTTTTTTTTAACATCGTGTCAGAGAAAATTGCTGCTGGTTTGTGGACAAAGCTTGAGAAGTTGTACATGACAAAATCCTTGACCAATAGGATTCTTCTGAAGCGACAATTATACAGTCTGCGCATGAAGGAAGGTACATCTATTACTGATCATTTGAATGTCTTTAATACTCTCATGGTACAATTAGAAAGTATAGAAGTAAAATTTGAATCTGAAGATAAAGCTATAACTTTATTGTGCTCGTTGCCCGAGTCATGGGATCATTTTGTTACTTCTATAAGTCTAAGTATATCAGAAACCCTTGAATTTGATGATGTTGTTGGAGCTTTGTTGTCCGAAGAGACAAGGAAGAGGTCAAATTCAGAAACCTCTACATCAGAAGCAATGATGGCTAGAGGTCGTTCTAGAGAAAGACGCTCTGGTAAGCACAACGACTCGCGTTCAAAATCGAAAGGGAAGAAGAGTAAGGTAAAGTGTTGGTTTTGTGGCAAATCGGGACATTTGAAGAAGGACTGTTGGAAGAGACAACAAGCATCCAAAGAAGACTCTTCAACAGCGAAGCAAGAAGCAAACACGACAAATACAGGTTCAGCATCCAAGACAGGTATGAGTGATGAAGTATTATCAGTTGATTTGTCTAGTCATGATCAACATTGGCTGTTAGATTCTGGTGCATCAAATCACATGCGTATTCATAGGGAATAGTTTAAAACTTATAAACCAATCAATGATGGAGTAGTTTACATGGGAAATGATGTCACATGCAACATTGTGGGAATTGGAACTATTCAACTTAAAATGTTTGATGGGACAAATAAAATTTTAACTGATGTAAGACATGTACCTGAACTAAGGAAAAATCTCATTTCATTAGGAGTACTGGACACAAATGGATATAAAACCTTTATTCAAGGTGGAGTAATGAAAATTTATAAAGGAATTTTACTAGTAATGAAAGCAAAGAAGGTTGGAAATCTTTTTTAGTTAGAAGGAAGAATAGAGTCAGATTATGTTTCTATAGTGTCTGAAAATGACAGTAATTCTATTCATTTATGGCATCAAAGGTTGGGCCATATATAAAGGAATTTTACTAGTAATGAAAGCAAAGAAGGTTGGAAATCTTTTTCAGTTAGAAGGAAGAACAGAGTCAGATTATGTTTCTATAGTGTCTGAAAATGAAAGTAATTCTATTCATTTATGGCATCAAAGGTTGGGCCATATGAGCGAAAGAGGTTTAAAGATTTTATCTGATCGTAAGTTACTTCCTAGTCTAAAGTCTGTTAAGTTAGATTTCTGCAAACATTGTCTGTTTAGAAAACAAAGCAAGCAGAAGTTTCAAACTGGAAAACATACTAGTAAGGGAATCCTTGATTATATCCATTCTGATGTTTGGGGTCCGTCTCCTACAACCTCATATGGAGGTTCGTCATATTTTGTATCTTTTATTGATGATTTCTCTAGAAAAGTGTGGGTCTACATGTTAAAGAAGAAGTCTGATGTGTTTACCGTTTTCAAACAATTTAGAGCATTAGTTGAAAACATCATTGGAAGAACTATTAAATGTTTAAGATCTGACAATGGTGGTGAGTTTACTTCAAAGGAATTTGATAATTATTGCAAGGAAGTTGGGATCGAAAGACATAAAACCACTGTATATACGCCTCAGCAAAATGAAGTTGCTGAACGCATGAATAGGACTCTTTTAGAGAGAGCAAGAAGTATGCTGAGTAATGCCAATTTGTAGAAGGAATTGTGGACAGAAGCGGTTGCTACAGCTTGCTATCTGATAAATCGATCACCATCAACTGCAATAGGATGCAAAATTCCTCAAGAGGTATGGAAAGGTCATCCTTGTGATTATTCTAAACTGAAAGTTTTTGGTTGTGATGCATATGCTCTAGTTCCAAAACATCAGCGTTCTAAATTAGATCCTAAATCAAAAAGGTATATCTTTGTTGGATATGGTGATGGGACTAAGGGATACAAATTGTGGGATCCTACGACTCACAAGATCATCATTAACAGAGATGTTAAATTTAATGAATCCTCACTTGAAAGTTTAGATGTAGATGATAAATTGAAACAGGATAATGTATCTAAGCTTCAACACATTCAATTTGAAACTAGTCCAAATATTGATGATGATCAAGATGAACATGGTTCAGATGTAAGTCATGAACAAGTTTCAAATACAGGTCATGAACAAGTTTCAGATGTAGATAATGAACATGTTTCAGATGCAGATCGTGAAGAAGTTCCTACAGATAATAATCAGCAAATTGTGGAAGTACCAGAAACATCTTTAAGGAGGTCCACGAGAATCAAACGTCCTCCTAGAAGGTATGATGATTATGTTACTTCAGTTGCTTTAACCGCTAATGATGATGAACCTTTGTGTTATCAGGAAGCTGTAGAAGGTTCCAAAAGCGAAAAGTGGAAAGAAGTTATGAAGGACGAGATGATGGCATTACACAAGAATGACACATGGGATCTGGTAGAACTTCTTAAAGACAGAAAAACTGTGGGATGTAAATGGGTGTACAAATTGAAAAGGGGTGTTGATGGTTCAAAGGACAGGTACAAGGCAAGGCTAGTCGCGAAAGGTTTTTCTCATAAAGCAGGCATTGATTTTCATGAGATATTTTCACCAGTTGTAAAAATTGTTTCAATTCAACTTGTATTAGCATTAGTTGCTTTACTTGATTTAGAATTACAGTAACTAGATGTTAAAACTGCATTTTTTACATGGAGATTTAGATGAGGAAATTTACATGGAACAACCAGAAGGGTTTGTTCAAGATCGCAACAAGAAATTTGTCTGCAGGCTCAAGAAATCATTGTATGGTCTGAAGCAGTCGCCTCGACAATGGTACAAGAAGTTTGATTCTTTCATGTTGAGTCAAAATTATGTAAGAAGTGAATATGATCATTGTGTTTACTTTAAGAAATTAAGTAATGGCATGTTCATTATCTTAGTGTTGTATGTTGACGATATGCTTTTAGCAAGCAAAAGCATAACAGAGATCAACAAGTTAAAGGCTCTGATGGCTAGGACATTTGATATGAAATATCTAGGAGCAGCAAGACAAATTTTGGGCACGAAGATTTTCAGAGACAGAAGCAATGGTAAGCTGTGGCTATCACAACAGAAGTATATTGAGAAAATACTCTTGAGGTTTGGTATGAACAATGTGAAGCCTATTTCAGTCCCTTTAGCTTTCTTCAAGTTTATGTCCTAATACAAATGAAGAAAAGGAATATATGTCTCGAATTCCATATGCCAATGTAGTAGGTTGTTTAATGTATGCGATGGTTTGTACTCGACCAGATATTTCACATGCGGTTGGGGTTGTTAGCAGGTATATGGCAAATCCAGGAAAATAACACTGGTCAACAGTGAAATGGGTGCTTCGATATTTGAGAGGCACAAGTGATTATTGTATCACTTATAACAGAAGTAGTGATTTTGTTTGCGGTTATGTTGATTCCGATTTTGCAGGTGATTTGGATAAGAGAAGGTCAACTTCAGGATATGTCTTTACTCTTGCAGGTGGAGCTATTAGCTAGATGTCAAAGCTACAGAGTATTGTTGCTTTATCCACTACTGAAGCAGAATACATAGCTGCTTCACATGCTTGCAAAGAAGCGGTTTGGTTGAAAGGTTTGATTGGTGAGTTTGATAGGTTACAGGACAACATCAAGCTATTTTGTGATAGTCAAAGTGCAATTCATTTGGCTAAGAATCCAGCCTATCATAGTAAATCAAAGCATATACCTATCAAGTACCATTTTGTAAGACAGGTTATCACTGAAAGGGGTGTTTTTCTTGAAAAGGTGCATACGAAGGAAAACTGTGCAGATATGTTCACAAAACCAGTTTTGTTAGAGAAGTTGCGTTGGTGTCTGACTTCTCTTGGCTTGCAGAAAAGATAAAAATAATAAATGAACAGGGCATTAGGCTAATTGTTGTCAAGGTGGAGATTGTTGAGATTTTCTGTTTTATTAAATTTGGGAAAAATCTCATGTATGTGACAACAATAGGATTAGTTGCTATATTAGCTCCAGTATTTTTTGAGGAGGAGTTAATGCATCCTATATTTGTTGTGAGGGAATTTATGATTCAGTTTTATGCTCAAGCTATATAGAAATGTAATCCCGTAGAGGATTGTAAGTGTGTGTAGAGAAAGTAGAGAAAATAGAGAGAGCTGAGAGTATGTGTGAAGAATTAGATTTGTTGTAATCTCCTTTGAATAATAAGATTGCCGATGCCTCTATTCTGGTGGACGTAGCCCAGATTGGTTGGGTGAACCACGTTAAATCTGTGTGTTATGGTTTTGTGATTTGTTAATGTGTTGTGTATGTTTTTTGTTTAGTTTATTTCCACTGCGCATTGTTTAGCCTAACTAAAATTTTAATTTAATTAAAATAAAAAAAAATATTTAAATTATAAAATGTATAAATTTCTAAACGAATTATAATATTATTTAATTAAAATAAAACTAAAATAATTTTACTAAATTTTCTAGTTATTATTAAAAATAATCCAATTAAAATAATAGAAAAATGTGTTCCTATTATGGATGATGGATGGTGATGATAAAAAATCCATAATTAATAAAAGAAATAATAAACTCACCAATAGAATAAAATAATAATTAATCAAGAATAAAATTATCATCTATTAAAATAAAAATAAAATAATCCAAAAATCTTAAAAAAAAAAAATTAAAATAAAATAATTCAAAAACCATAATAAATAAATTAATAAAAACTAATTAATAGAAACAAGAAAATTAAGAATTGATAAAATTTAAGTCAAATTGGGAGAAGAATGTTTGACTCCAGATTACATTTTCGACCCAAAGCATTTATACCCATTTGTCTATACGAGAAAAATGACACGGCTATATACAATTTTGAATCAACTGGTAAAAAATTATATGCTTCAACGACGTGAACATGTAAGTATATTTAAGCATATTTGCAATGCTTCCGCTGTCAGAAAGCAACATTAAATATTACATAAGATATCTCCTTCTAACCTTTTACGAGTAATTTAAGCGCACTGTCCATGTCTGATGTTCGAGATACCTTTGGGGTGTCCCTATCTGCTGTACCACGAGGTGGATAAGATGAGATAATATATTTTAATGAAGTCCATGAGACCAAGGCGTCTAAGAGACCTAAACTCCATACCAAACAAGTTTGTCTGCAAAAGAATCTTTTTGCCATGAATTTTGATTAAAAATTGGCCTTTTTGTGAAGCTTTACTTCCTCAACAGTGTTTTTGCCATGAATTTTGGTTAAAAAATTGGCCTTTTTGTGAAGCTTTGCTCAAACTGTTTACATTTAGAGGAGTGAGAGGAGTGATTATAGTGAGAACTCTGAATAAGTTGTTTATGGATGGAGTAAATTGGGGGAGGATTTGAATTTGCTTTTTATTTATGTAGTTGTCTATAATGCGACTTTTTGGAGATTCCGGTGACAGAATTCGGCTGAAGAAATTGAGGTTAAATCTTGATTTGTTGCAGTTAAAATGGTTTTTTAACTTCATATTTGGATTCAACACCCTGAAAAACCCGTGGGACGCTTTCATTGTGCAGAAAATAGCTATCAAACTTGCGATTCCAATAAATTCCTCGGATTTCGACCGGAAAAACCCGCCGAAAAAGCTTTCAAAAAGTCGCTTTATAGACAATTGCTTTATTTATTGATAAAAGTATTTGAATCTTATTTTTTATAATAGAAAAATATCGAGTACCATTAAAAACATCTTGAAGCCCTAATGATACCCAAAATCTTAAAACTTGAGAGCAATCTAGAGATTTCCATTTTTGTTTTTGTTTTTGCTAATTTACCAAAATCTTAAAAAAAAAACACATTGTTTTCTATGCAATTTACTTCATTTGTAAACTGCGCCATTATTATGACTTTGGAAATGAGCTTAGTTTTTGCGTGAAATGCAGTGGTTTCTGATAATAAAATACGTTCGTTGTACTATCCGCATACTGTGAAACTGCTGATGGCTCGTTACATCAGTTATCCGCATATAGATTTTCTTTCCACGCGATTATTATGCTTTGGAAATGAGCGAAGGCAGTGGTTTCTGAGAATAAAATACGTTCGTTGTACTATCCGCAGACTGTGAAACTGCGGATGGCTCATTAAATCAGTTATCCGCATATAGATTTTCTTTCTTTCCTCATATAGGTTTTCTTTCCGTTAAATTTTCACATGACATGCACACGAACTCAGAACCACTAATAGAATGCAAGAGAAAATATGTTGTGTGGGAATATCTTGGCACTTGCGCGCCCTTACATAAATATCTGCCAGTAGAGGCTGTTGATTCTTGACACGTGCACATAGAACATAATATAAATTCCGATGATTGTAGACTAAAGGTCGTTGACATTAAATTTATCGACACGTGTAAAAGAGGATGTCGCAGACATCAGTTGCGTACGCTGTCTATGTCGGTCGCCGATGGGCAGAAGACTGACATGCAAGCACACTCAATGAGTCAGCAGAGAAATCTCTGATGACTTCGGTCGCCGATGGGCAGAAGACTGACATGCAAGCACAGTCGATGAGTCAGCAGAGAAATATCTGAGCGGGCAGGGGAGAAATATATTATGACTTCGGTCGCCGATGGGCAGAAGACTGACATGCAAGCACAGTCGATGAGTCAGCAGAGAAATATCTTAGCGGACAGGAGAGAAATATCTGATGACTTCAACAGCTGATGATTTTGTTTTTAAAAAACGCCCATTTCACAAAACATCGATGATTTTGTTTTCAAAAAACACCCATTTCACAAAACATCGCCGTATTAGTTGGGTGCACTTTAAGTCATTTAGGGGAAACTGGCAGAAGGATATTAAAAGTAAAAAAAAACAATTTTTTTACAAATCCCTGCGGGGACAAAGAGTGTCGGAATAGACACCATGCTGTCAGCGTCTTTGGAGAATCTACTCTTTCTTCATCTCATTCTTCGGTGAAATCTCCAAAATATTTAGAATTTCATCGCAAATTCGGCCATTTCTGCTACCGAATCGGTTCCGGAGCGAGACGGTTTTGTCGTAGTCGACCTTTCCTGGTTCATATTTGGCGGAAGTTACTACATTTTTGGTTGGTTTGGTCCTAAGTAAGGTAAAGATTTGTTCTACAATCCGTCGAAACGGCTGTTTTTACCGGTAAACATAATTTTACAGTCATATCTTCTGGTAGGTCCTTCAGTGACGGATTATGGACGGCATATATGTACATAGAGGTTAGTGTCAGGGGAATTTGAGGTTTACAGGTAAAAATGGGGACAATGTGTGATTTCTGCGGCGAAATTAGGTCAACAGTGTATTGTAAAGCAGATGCTGCCTCTCTGTGTTTACCGTGCGACGGGCAGATCCATGGCGCCAATGCCCTCTCGAAACGGCATCTTCGCACCCTTCTCTGCGATGGATGCAGCGTCGAGCCCGCGGCATTCAGCTGTAATAACCACAAATTGTCCTTCTGTCATGATTGTGATAGGCAAAGCCATTCCAGCGCGCCGCAGCATAAGAGGAAGTCGATTAGTTATTACACGGGTTGCCCGTCTCCCGCAGAGCTTGCAGAGCTATGGAATTGTGAGTTGGATAGACAGGGTGGTGATGATAAACAAGGGTCCAGTGTTCCAGGTACAAGGTGGGGCAATTCAGGGAAGGAAGACGTTTCATTGGAGACTCTTTTAGCCTCCGGCATCGATGTGGGATTTGCACAGAAATTCGGTCCGTCGATGGAACCGTCTGTTTCTTCGAAAGTTGGTTTGCCTCCGTCGTCACAGCGCAATACCAATGTGAATACAAAGATCTTCGATTCAGAGGGTTCCGCAGGTACCATGAAGGTAAGCGTTTTAATTTGAGTAGTCCGTCTGCTAGTTGAAATTTGAAATAAAGAACCTATGTGTATGTTCCCTGGGGACCAAAAACAAGTCAATGGGATTCAAGTGTACCTTCAGTATTAATAGCCAAATGGGGAGTGCATAACGCATCTCTTCTCTATAAAATATCCAGAACTTCAATGGGATTCAAGTGTACCTTCAGTATTAGTAGCCAAACGGGGAGTGCATAACGCATCTCTTCTCTATAAAATATCCAGAACTTCAATGGGATTCAAGTGTACCTTCAGTATTAGTAGCCAAATGGGGAGTGCATAACGCATCTCTTCTCTATAAAATATCCAGAACTTCAATGGGATTCAAGTGTACCTTCAGTATTAGTAGCCAAATGGGGAGTGCATAACGCATCTCTTGTCTATAAAATATTCGTGATTGGACTATCTACTCTCCAAAAAATAACCAAAATAATGCAAAACCATATGTCGATATTTGTGAAAGCTTACGCTGATAGCGGGAAAAATATATTTATGCACATGTACGTTGATAAATCAATTTTAATAATATATTGTGGTTTTTATGGATGGGGCTACTAAATTTGGATTATTTTGTGGTAAGGCTCTTTGGTTTTGTTGTCACACTGCTTTATCAGTTTTCAATTGCCTAAAAGTGCTAAATAGCAGTGAAGTTGAAGCCATTTTTTGAGCCACATAAGCTATCAGAGCTTAATTAGACCCTCTCCATTGCCTAGTGCTCGGAAAGAGCTTTCCAACGGTATATGGAAGTCCAAAAATGGACTCCTGGAGCAGAAGTTAAAGCATTTTGAAGGTTACCCTTTGAAAGCCTAGTAAGCAAAAGAATAAAACACTAAGGGAGCAAGGCCAATCGCAATCGGAGGGTGGGGGCCCCAGGCACAGTGAATCTCGCAATCCCACATTATCGGCATACCGGCGAATCCATGGGTCGACACTCTAAAACCTTGCAGGGGTTGATTATGTGATACGGTGTAAAAGTTCTGGGAGGAGGCCTAAAGCCATTTACAAGGGAAATACCTGCAAAACCAAGGCGGAATGCCCTCCTTCTCTCTCCTCCACGTGGCATCGGGGATTGGCGGGGTTTCAACTTAAAAAGCCTTGCAAACCGCCGATAGTGCGATAAAGTGGTGCATCGCGAGGGGGTCGAGAAAACCAAATACAAAGGAAAAGCATGAAAATACAGGGTCGAGCAGGCTTTTTTTTCTCTCTCCACCAGGGGCCACGGGGCGGCCTTTGATTGGTCCTCAGAGCATACATGGCAGTTGATGTCATCAGTGACATGGCAGTACGAAGGACACATGGTAGTACAATGCTGACGTGGCAGTATGGGTGGACACATGTCACTCAATTTTGGTGATTTCAGGGGTCAAATGGGGCCATTTCTAGGTGACAGTGTCACCACTCACAGGGTGACACGTGGCAGTGATGACGTCACCCCTGGGTATCGGTGATCGACGATCGTGCAATGTAAAGCTCTTTATCGCCGATACTTCTCCCCAGCTACAATTGCGATAAGGAAAAGGCCCTGGATGCGATATTTCATAAGCCACATTCATAAAGTTTTTGCGTTCGGGAGATCGACCGATGCGGTGTAAGAGGCAATCAGAGGCAAATTTGAATTATAAAATAAAAGGCCCCCGCACAGCTGTTCAAAGCCTTGGCGCTTAAAAGACTAAACCCCTGGTCCCAGCCCTTGGTTATATTGAGGGATGTCACGCAAGGGGCTATAATGAAGGGAGGCTAAGGGAGAAATGAAAAATCTCTGTTTTGCCTGTTTTAAAGGTACAAAGGCCCGCGGTTGAGATATTTGGCTGTTACACTACAGCGAGGCACTGATAGTGCAGGACAGAGCTTTAAATGGGTGGATGGGTCGACACCGGTAATAGTTAATGGAGCATGGCGCAGCTGCAGAGAAGAGCCTGTTACCCACCACCAGTGGGTGACCCCTATAGGAGAACTTTATCCTAGATTTGTCTTCAGTCGACAGCGCGCAACCCCTTGTAGCCATTTGATAGCTCTGAGCTTGATGTGCTACTATTCTCTGCCCCACTGAGCCAGCCATTGTGTGCCCTCGCTCATCTGTGATGATTGTATGTTTGAAGGTGGGCATTCTAACCCCGAAGGTATGGCTTTTCATTACGTAATTGGGTGTTTATGCTTGCTTTCTTGGGCACATTTGGGCATGGATTAGTGGGGGGATTCTGCAAAAAGAAAGGACTTTGATTGTACTCTTGTTCCCTTACCTCAATTTGGGGGTTAATTTGGTATCCTAGTCTAGTGGGATCTCCTTTACTGGTTATTAGCTTTAGGAGTGACACTACATGGGAAACCTTGATTTTGGCTGCGTGGTCCTACTTCTCGATACCATATATCTCACTTCCCATTTGGGTCCACATTTGTCCACTGGGTCCACAAGGTGTTAGCCTCCCCTTTCCCTTGTCCACACCTTGGGTCGGGCCTGGAATAATGTCTCAGAGGTTGATGCAACTAAGAAGAAAGTTAGAAGCCTAATATGGCCACATACAATAGGAAATGTACCACAAAATGCAAAAGGTGGCTGGGACAATAAAATTTAGCACGTGGGCAAAACCGAAGCATGAGCTCAACACCCTCTCATTATGGCCATTGCCCTGGTTCTGAAGGCCCCTATGAGTGCCCCTGCATCATTAAGGAACTCTTGATTGTCCCAACCTCTGGTGGGCAATGAACTGCCCCACCTTAAGGGGGTAACCACTGCTACATTTTACATATCATGCTTTCTCATCCCC
This sequence comes from Pinus tabuliformis, assembly GCA_031772625.1. Lineage (NCBI taxonomy): Eukaryota > Viridiplantae > Streptophyta > Pinopsida > Pinales > Pinaceae > Pinus > Pinus tabuliformis. The sequence goes on from CM062812.1 coordinate 151,977,498, forward strand.
TTGAGCCCCGAGCAGTAAAATGAAGAAAAATCAATAAAAGGCAAAAAACATATGGAGAAGGGTGGAAAAGCAAAAGCCAGGGGTAACTCATGCATCACGATTGCTCCCTTCTATATTCATACACCTAAGGTGTGGGCTTTCTTCATCATAGCTACCGTTGTACCATGGCATGTGGCTTAGGGTCTTCCCTCTTGCCCCCACTCCATTTCATCACTATTTCACATGACACCCGCCATTTTGATGGATGTAACATGAACCTATCACTTCCATAGAGAGGTTGAAACCACCTAAATAGGGTCTTTTATTAACCTCTCTTGTTAGGGAAGGTAACACCTGTACATGTTCAAAGCCCATTTGGAAGGGCATGCCACTATGAAGTGTCCATTTTTGCCCCTGATTAGCAAGCTTATTTACTCAATTACACTAATCGATTATTGTACTAGAAGGTGAGGACGCATCAGATCTTATACACGATTACAGGTTGGTTTTCATCTTGGACTTGGCCTCCCTATACGAGATCCAAGCCCTCCAAAGGGACATAATGGCACTTGTAGGGTGAGCGTTGAAAGTCATGGGCCTCCAACCTTGTAGAGCATTGATTGCCACACCATGGGCTTCTTCAACACCACCACATTGCTTGTTCGTGCCCCAGTTATATAGAGAGTGAGGATGAACAAACAAATGAGCAAGCCAATCTCATGGAAGTTGATGTCTTCAACATTTTGCTAGGAGGATCATACACACATCCCCCCATTAGTGAGGTCATCCTTAAGGAAGAAAAGGAAGAACCCATTCTTAATGTTGATAGCTAGGGAAGGTTCAAAGGTGTCCAATATTCCCGTAAGGAAAAGGACAAAGACACCTCACCTCTTAAAGAATCACCTAAGGAAGATCCCTCACCTAAGCAAGCCCCTCCTAAAGAATCCATCCCCAAAGTTCCTCCCAAGAAGAATCCTCCAAAAGTAAATCAAAAGGAGGATCCTACTAGGAAAGAATACAGGAAGAAGGAAAAGGGGAAGGAAGTTAAACTTGACATAGACATAGGGGCTGCCATAGGAAAAATGACTATACCTGTTCCCCTAAAGGAAATTGTTAAGCTTCCCGAGCAACAACAACAACTTAAGACATCCCTTGGGATTCAAGATGAGGAAATACTTGAAGAATTGCAAAACATTCACATCTTCGATCGAAACCCAGGGCACAAACCCTTATAGCTCACTTTGGCTATCAATGATCTCTTCCAACACAATTGTATGTTGGATTCCGGTGCTTCCGCTAATATCATGCCTTTGACTATTATGAAGCAATTGGGTCTCAACATCACTCGACCATATAAAAGGGTGTGTGGTTTTAATTCCAAACCTGTGGAAGTGGAAGACATCATCAAAGATCTTAAAGTCTCTTTAGTTAGGAATCTCGATATATCCCTCCTCATGGATGTTATTGTCATTGATATACCTGATGTGTGGGGGATGTTGTTATCCCGGAAATGGGGAGCTACCGTTGGGGGACATGTTCAAATGGATTTATCATACGTAACCATTCCATAATCCGATGGCACGCCTTTTATCCTTTATAGGGAACCTGCTTATTTGCACATGTGATCAAGTCTGGACCATATTATGAGACATGCGAAAGCGAGAGACCTTCCCATAGTCTCCCTACCCAAAAAGTTTGAATCCTCAAGAGACCAATTTCCCAAGCAAGCGAGAAGTGGAAGCCTATGTAAGGTTGGGGATTTAGTCTGGACCATATTATGAGACATGCGAAAGCGAGAGACCTTCCCATAGTCTCCCTACCCAAAAAGTTTGAATCCTCAAGAGACCAATTTCCCAAGCAAGCGAGAAGTGGAAGCCTAAAAAAGAATGTAAGGTTGGGGATTTAGTCTTGGTTGATAAGGATCCCGTACCTGTCAGGATCCATGGAAGGGTTGGGGATGACTATTACTACATTGCTAAACTTAACGATGAACTTTGGCTTGAGCCGGTCAAATTAAGTTGTATCACCTCCTTGCTTGAGACTTGACATTGTATTATATGCATGGTAGGGTAGGATGCATCGCATGCTAATTTTTGCATTAGAAATAATGTCATATGATATTTCTCATCATAGATTAGCTGCACTTAGATTTAAATATGCATATATTTATAGTTCTATTGATTTAATGGCCTAACATATTCGCATGTGTGATCATGAGACGCCGTGAAAGCATGCTGCCCTGTGTTTTGTTCATCCATTGTATGTGCAGGTGACAGGTCTACGGTAATCAAGAGATTGTTGGAGTTCTCGTGACCTCCCGTTTGAGTTGTTGAGAACTCAATAGGGCAATGAATATGTTAATTCTCTTTAACTTGATAATTGTTTGTGTTACCTTTTTCCTTATTAGCTTTGTTCCTTATTATTATAATGTGAGATACATCAAACAGCTACCAAAACAATAAGAACAGTGACACAGTATATAGGCTGCAAGCCAGGGCCAAAACCCCTCCTCTTGAGGGGAAAACCCTTAAATCTCTTCTCTTCTTATAGATCCTTTAATTGACAAATACCAAGACATTGTGACTTAGACCAATACCGTCCAAGATCAAGATCAACCACCAACTTGGCCTCATGCTGCAAGAACTTCGAACTCCTATTGCAGATCCGAAATTTTGTCTACCCGACAATTGTTGCAACTGTTGTTACAACACTTGAAAAACTTCGATCTTCTTCTTAGAGCCTTCTTCTTCCCTTTGCTTGCCTTTCCCTGTGTCTTAGGGCTAGAGAGATACCCTTAGAGACCTTCGCTTGCCTTCTTTCCTCTCTTCCTTCCAAGATTGAACTAGATATGAACCCTTGCGCAAAAACCCTAGTTTCGTCTAGCACGTGAGAGAGAGAACTAGCCCAAACACTTTCGTCTTTATTCGATCTCTTCTTCGTCCTTCTTCTTCGACTTCTTCTTCGTCCTCTTCTTCGCATGAAATGAGAGATGAGTGAGTGCTTCTTTGGAGGATGAGTTCCTCTCTTTATATAGGCCTCTTCAAGGGATAAACGTGGCTCTTCAATTAGGCCGACTTGACAGCTTCTAGGCCGACTTGATCTTGGAGGGTATTTTGACACTTTAAACACAAAATAATTTTTCTTTACAAGATACAATGTGCCCATTGTGGTCTTCAATATATGACAATGAATCTTAGACCTAGGACAAACCCTAGAAGCACTCAATGGGTGCTTGACCTATAAAATAAAAGAACTTAAGCATGAAACCCATGCTCCAATAATAATAATAATTTCTTTTCATTTTATAATTTACAAGAATACATTTCATACTTATGAAGACCGAACTTAGTTACATATTTTTCAACACGAGTAGCTTCGCTCACTTCTTCGAGAGATCACGTCCCAGTTGGAACCAGATGTTACCCACCATTTTATGGGTAATATCCGTAGGGGAATTTTTTTCTCCAAGATGATCCTCAGTTGGCAGCGAGCAACCCCTTGCAGCCATCAGCTAGCTCATTGTGCCATTTCTCCGCCACCTGAGCCAACCATGTGGTCCCTCGCCCATCTGCCATGATCATATGTTTGAAGGCGGGCCTCCCAAAGCTAAAGGTATGCCTTGTCATTTTGAAATTGAGTTTTGTAGTTTGCTTATCATGGACACTTCTGGGCACGGATTAATGGGGGATTCAGTGGAAAGAATGGGCTAGGTCTGTGCTTCTGTCCCCTAGACCCCTTTTAGAACTTAACCTTGGATTCTAGTCCCTTGGGATCTCTTTTACTGACCACTTGGTTTCAAGGATGGCATTTTAGGGGAAACCTCGATTGTGGTTGCGTGGTCCCGCTCCCTTATCCGCTCATATTACCCCCTTTCCATTCATTATTACCCCATCCATCATTCCTCCATCGGGTCCACATTCCTCCATCAGGTCCACATAGGGTCAGCTCACCCCTTCCCCTTGCCCACACCTTCGGTCATGCCCTAGAATGAAGCCTGGAGGTTGATGTAGCTAAAAGGAAAGTTAAAAGCATATATGGCCACATTCAACAGGAAAAGTACCACAAATGTGAAAGATGGCCGGGACAAAACATTTAGCACGTGGGCAAAAGCCATTACATGAAGCTCTACCCTATCATCATGGCCATCACCCTGGTTCCAACAGGTTCAATGAACCTCCCTCAGCATATAGAAACCCATGATTGTCCCAACCCCTGGTGGGCGAAGAGTCGCCCCACCTTAAAAGGGGGAATGCACTGCCATATTTTATACATCATGCTCTAACTTCTCGAGCCCCGAGCAGTTAATCAAAGAAAATAGTAAAAAGGCAAAAGGCATATAAAGGGTGGAAAAATCAAGGCCGGGGCACCTCATGTACCACGATTTCTCCCTCCTACACATTATAAACCCAAGTGTGGGCTTCCCTCTTATTAGCTACCCTTGTACCCCAGCATGTGACCCAGGGCTGCCCCTTCTCATCCCCTACTCCATTCACTTATTTGTTCCATGCCACCACCTTTTGAAGGATGTACTTTGACTATATTACCCCCTTTAGAAGTAGAGACCACCTAAAAGGATACCTGGTTAACCCCATTAGGAGTTAAGGAGACATTGGCACATCCCGAAGCCCATTATAGAAGGGCAGGCCATTATGAAGTTCACACCTGTGGTCCATGATTAGGTAAGCTCATTTACTCGGTTTTTCTAATGACTTGTTGTACTGGAAGCCTAGGGGATGCATTAGATCTTATGTAGGATTGCAGATGGTTTCCATTTGGGGTTTGGTCTCCCTACACGGGGTCCTAATTCTCTAGAGGGCTACAGTGGCACATACAGGGTCTGCGTTGAGATCCATGGGCCTCCACAACAACAGATTGCACTTCATGGATCCCCACAACCATTCTAAGATTGCTCATGGTTCACTTATTGGACGAGGAGGATGCACTTGATCCATCATGCCCAACTGCCCTAGATGTACACCATACACTTGGTAGATGATCCATGACTTCTACGATGATGTGGCATCTCTTACATTATCATCCTAGCCCTTGGGGGAAACCTACAAGCATCTTCGATTTGTTTGGGGACCCATGAGGACACTTGTGTGCCCCCACAGTCATTTGGAGCACCACTGGTTATTACAAGGGGCCAACCCCTTGCCCACTGCTTTTGAGGGTCATATTCTTCATTGTGGCAGCCATGTACCTCATTAGGCCTCTTAGAGGGCCCTACAACATGCATAGATTATTATTTGTCCTCTTGGGACACTTACTTTTTCATTTGTGAGCTAGTTTGGTGGGCTTGTCACCAAAAGGTTGTATTATTAGCACATTATTTTATTTTTGGGGCTTATGTAGGCCAAGGAGGCTAATTCAAACTCCTTAGATGTGTATAAATACAAGTGAGGTGAGATCATTTCTCATCATCAGTCTGGAGAATTTCACACTTTTTGCTGGAGGATGAATTGGAGCATTTATGGATGAATTTTGATGTATGATTATTGGTTTATATTCTCTTGGAGCTTCGTTATTGTCATTTGTGAATGGTTGGATATACTTTACTGCATTGTAAGTACGAAATTGTTGATGCTATTTTTGTTACTTTGTCATATATGTTGGATGGGATTTTCGTTGTTTTAAGGCTAATTGCTACATGCAAATTGTTGCTTAATATTGTGGGATTGTCTCTATCGTAACGTTCTCTCCATGCATTGGCCCTTGTAGTATAATTGAAATCCCCTAGAGGTAAAATTTGACCTTGACAAGCCATTCCTATAATACCCCCAATTAAATTAATTTTGCTAAGATGAATTTCTATTTTGCAATTGGGTGTTGGGAAATATTTTGGCATGTAAACTTAGGAAAAGTGGGTGGAGGGAGTCCCCACTTAATTTTTGGGGAGATGGAGGCCACCAACATTAGAGAAAATGAAAGATTAAATTGATAGTGGAATATGGGGCCCACATAAAGTACACACTTGGGGAAGAAATAATTTGAATTCCTTGAGGCAAATCGAATTGGTGGAGGGACCCACAAGGAATGCATGGCCAACAATTATAAAAGGAAGGAATGAGGGAGCAATAGGGGTCTTTTGTCTATTTGAAAATTGAATTTGCCTTAGTTGTTCAGCTGAGCCAATATTGTGTTGTTTAGCACAAGAGCTTCCCAAGGAGAGAAGCTCAACCTTTCTTCGATGGACTTCGAGTGCCACCCTAGGAAGGCTTTCCTTCATCACTGAGACTGGAAGAGGCATCAACTACAGGTCCCACACATTTCTGGAGTAGAGCACGCAGTCTGGGAGCCACCACTGCATAGAGGGAGGATTCACTAGTTGTTTGTGGAGCTGGGTTGTTGGGGAATTGACTGAAGAAGCTACAGGAGTGTTCTTTGATCATTTTCATGAGTGTGGAGGGCAGCTACAACCAAGAGGACCAACCTACATGCAACTCTCACTTTATCATACACAGGATTGCATCATCTCCTCCATGACTGTGCAGTCATTGGAGTGAGACTCTTTTGGGGCAGCATCATCGGGGGAGTTTGGAGTTGTCTTGCTGGGAAATCATTGGGAGGGCAATTTGAGGAGGATTGCTAGAGTTTGGAGAGAAGAGATTGACAGGAGTAGCCACAGTAATAGAATCCGAATTTGGTGGAGGGCCAAGTTGTGAAGGGTCAAATTTCGAAAGTTGGAACTAAGGGAAACTCTTTCTAGGTTTTTCTGGGTTTCGGGCAAGGAGTACTCTTCTAATTCTATAGAGTTTTCTGGGCACCATAGAGTGGGGAAATCAGGGGGTGAAGTCAAGCAGCAGTGCAGTTTTCTGGAGGTGTTGATTATTGCAGCCGAAGCTGGGTTGTTGGGGAATTGACCAAAGAGGCTACAGGGGTGTTCTTTGATCATTTTCATGAGTGTGGAGGGCAACTACAACCAAGAGGACCAACCTACACGCAACTCTCACTTTATCATACATAGGATTGCATCATCTCCTCCATGACTGTGCAGTCATTGGAGTGAGACTCTTTTGGGGCAGCATCATCGAGGGAGTTTGGAGCTGGGGTGTTGGGAAATCATTGGGAGGGCAATTTGAGGAGGATTGCTAGAGTTTGGAGAGAAGAGATTGACAGGAGTAGCCACAGTAATAGAATTCGAATTTGGTGGAGGGCCAAGCTGTGAAGGGTCAAATTTCGAAAGTTGGAACTAAGGGAAACCCTTTCTAGGTTTTGGGCAAGGAGTACTCTTCTAATTTATAGAATTTTCGGGGCACCATAGAGTGGGAAAATCAGGGGGCGAAGTTAGGCAACAATGCAGTTTTGGAGCAACAGCACAATTTTCTGGAGGTGTTGATTATTGCAGCCATTTGGCTTTCTTGTACTCATCACCTGGTGCTTGTAGCTTGCCTTGTGCAAGCCCAGGTGCAATTTCTCCAACTAATTTGTACCACAACATATATTATTAATAAAATTTGGCTAGTTTGGGGATTTGCAGAAATTTATGGTTTATGTGCATGCATTTCTGAAATTTTTTGTGTTATTTATTTGTGCATGTCTTTATTATCATTGTAAACCTTCTATTAGGAATATATTAGAGCATGATCTTGGCCAGTTGTGGAGTATCCAGCAAGATCATGGAAGATTTGGGCATGTATGCACTGTGATGGGTGAACTATAGACAAACCCATGGCTCAAGGGAGAGTGAGTATCATTGAGGGAAAAATGACCCTCACCCACTTTGATGGTTCAGCTAGGAGTTCTGTCAGAAAATGGGTACAAGAATTGGACACATATTTCTAGCTAAACCCCATGAGGGAGGTAGACGCTATTAGACATGCCACTTTGCACTTGGATGGAGATGCTATGGAATGGTGGTACCGAGGGCTGATCCCTTTGGGTCATGTACGTATCACATCCTACAAAGAGTTCACACAGAGGCTCGTGGAGAGATTTGACCGAAAGGACACCAGACCCCCTCAAAGGGAGTGGATAGGATGAGGAAAGCTAGAGGATGAGACCAGGAGGCATTTCTACTGGTGGAGATCGGGCTTTAGATGTCAGAAGCTCAAGGAGGAGGTTGAGCAGGAGGACACGCAGGATGGTGAGGGGCACATCGATATACCCGGTGTGGTGTAGGAGTCACCATTGTTGGAGGCCTCTTTGGTAGCTCCAGCTGACACCTCGGTTGAGGGAGTAGAGCATACACTCAGAGGGCCATCTATTGATGAGATGCCAACAGTTGATGAGGTACCCAGTGCTATGACCCAGTTTCTAGATGATGGCTGCCCACAACAGGTTGATGAGGTGCCTGGAGGCACACTTGTCATTGAGGAGGTACTAGAAGAGATGGAGGGGTCCAGAGCGGTGACCGATTTTACAGAGGATAGTCGCCCTCCACAGTTTCATCAGTTCCAGGCTAGCCTTCTAGCATTGAGAAAGAAGGCCACGATAGTGCGAGAGGCCATTCTATAGTAGAACAAGGAGTTGGAGGGCATGAGAGCGATTTGTGCCGAGTCGATAGGGAAACTAATTCACATTGGGGAACGGTTGGGTTCCCTAATGGTTTAGTTGGAGTGCACATTGGAGCGATGGGGCAACCCTACTCAGAGATTACAGGCTTGTAGCACTAGCAGGCTACTACTACACATTGGAGAGGGAGAGGCAGAGCCACCTCGACATATTTTATTTGTTGACAAGGATGGTGAGATGAGGCGACATGAGTTGCGTAGGGTGCATCCTTGGAAGGATGGAGGGTTAGTTCCATGTACGAGAGTTTATGCTCTCAATCCTTCCCTTGGGGTTGGATGGCGAGAGATATTGAGTTGGTATTTGGTGGAGCTGGCTAGGAGGTTAGATGCATCCATGGCCACAACTCAATGGAGGCTATGGATTACCAGAGGAGCTTGAGGGCCACACTGTTGTTGGGATCTAGGTGGGATTCTCCATCACATCCATCACATCGTGGAGTTAGTAGGTCATGGTAGCAGCTACGTGATGGACTCAGTGGTTGGGTGCACACACCTTTTCATATCCCCTTCAGATTTCCTGACAACACTAGTGACAGGATGGATTGGCAGAGGAGCGGGCAGATTTCATGAGTTGTCATGGCATGTTGGGTTCACACGGAATTGTAGGATGGTTAGACTACTTTGGTAGGAGTTGCTAGGAGGAGGTGGCATCGTTAGGCCATCGGACAAGGCATCATATGGAGACAATGCTTTCTCATTGATGTATTGGGCACTAGAGCTTAAGGTTCGACATGGTAGCGTTAGTCTCGATTGCATGTGAGGAGTTGAGCCACATAGGTGTAACTGGGTAGATGAGGAGGTGTAGATCACATCGTGGTGGGTGTACTAGCAGAGTGGTAGATGCATGGGCACATATGGGATGGCCTATGGTACATGGGGGCATGGCACTTTGCGTTGATATCCAGTGGTGCATGAAGTTGTGCCACGGAGTTCGAGGCTATGTAGTGGAGTGTTGGGGTGTGTATTTGTGTGCAGTAGAGCATGATGATGCACAATGGTTTATTGAGGTGTTTTCGCTAGAGAGATCTCTTGATGAGGGCATCAGGCTAAGTCACATGACACCAGGACACGAGACACGGAGGACACGTAAATACGAGTATTCAATACGAAACGCAGTGACCTAGAAATAGGACATGAGGGACACGTTTTATATATATTTAATAAAATATATATATATATATATATATATATATATACGGAAATATAGTTTTTGATCCATATTAAATTGCAGGCTGCAACTTATCTAATCAAATTAAAATATAATTACTTCAAAGTTCATAGTTCATTTTAAAAAAATAAATAGAATCAGAATTTACTATTTAGAAATTAGAATGTGATATGCCTGGTCTTGATTCTTGAATATTCAATGTTCATTGAGGAAGATTTGATGAATCTGGGAGAACTGGGAAGATGACTGCCACCTTCAATGCCACTTTTATAGCCCTAATCTGAAATCTGATGATACACAAGTACACAAGTAGAAATTTGTTTTACTCGAATTATAGGTGAGAAAGTCAAGAAGCTTGCATTTTATGATATTATAATCATACATTACTCGCAAAATAAAATTACCATAGAAGTTCCCAGATCTTAAAAGATGACAAGATGGGCAACTACTTGAATTCACACTTCATACACGCTGTAAGCATTAGGAAAGAATTCTTCTTCTATCCATTCTAAGATGTATTTTGTTTTACGACCGAGCAATTACAAAGTTATAATTACAGACCACATTTATGAATTGCCCATCTCAAAGAATAGTCTGATAGACTGACACAAGTTTTCGAAGCACATTTCTTTAAGGCTTAAATGTATTTTAGTGATAGCACATTCAATCCATTAGAAATAATAATCATTCACATTCACCAAAAAATAGAGAAATAATTGAACCACCTAGAGTGATATCAAGCTACCTAAAAGAAAACTTGCGTGAGAGCCAGCATCGCTTCTAAAGCAACTAACACAATTTCTGTAAGCAAACACGTCACGATGAATATACAGCGACGGACCACGGTTTACCTGAACGCTGCAACCTGCCAAGTTGCCAAACCTCACACACGCTGCGACCAAATAGCTCCACGAGTCCACGAAGATGACTCGGTCCACACTTGGCTCCACACGACGAATATATAGCGACGAAGAGCGACGGCTGAGGAAAACAGCGGAGGAAAATAGGAAAAGAACCCCGAAAAAATAATTGCGTGGGCTTTAAACTAGTGATTTCGTGGGGTACGTATTCAACTGGAGAAAAAACGTTAGGGCAACGTATTCTAGACACCGAATACTCGTTTTCCAGGAGTTGGACATGCCTAAAACGTCCGAATACGTTTTATGTTTTATAGGACACGATAAAAAACGTTTTCGACATGTTTTAGTGCCGTTTTCGTGTCCGACACATTAAATACGGGACACGGGACCTTGGAGGACGTGTCCTGTGACTTAGGCATCAGGAAATCCATTGGGTTTGGCACACTCAAATTTGGAGAGCGAGTTGATCATAGGGTCGACCGTGAGCTTCCCTTTATCACTCACCAGCATTGCACACTGATGTCGGGGACTTTGATACCGTTCCTTGATGCTCTCATTGTGAGCAACAAAACCCAGGAGGTTCATTTGAGACAGTTGGATGGGGCACGGTGCATCAGGAGAGAGGCTTTCCAACTGTGGCATATGGGCAAGGCGTGGGTTGGTGGATGCAGGCTTGGGGGTAGTCCAATCTTCTGTAGAGGTAACACTTGCACTGCACTTGAGCCCACACTCAGGGAGAGGCATGACCCCCTTTGGGTGAGACATTCCGAGGTGTCTCAGGAGCATCCACAACAGTTTGTGGACCTTACATGCAGGCGGATGTTTAGACTCCAGGCAGTGTTGGGGAGCGCTTTCAGGAGGCAAGATGATAGATCCCACTGTGTGGTATGGTTGGCGCAGGGCAGGTTCGTATGCACCAGATTGGTTCGTGATGTAAGGAGGCCATATATCGATTGCATGCAGGGGCTTGAGATGTGGTACGGGTTGGCGCCAACAGCTGTCAGGACTATGCCGCAGCCATTCTGGTTGTGGGATCCAGGGATTTGGCTGGTTGATTGGACACTTTGTTTCATGATGAGCGGGAGTAGGACAGAGGATGACCCAACTCCCACTTGGTTTGACATGCGAGGGAGCGTTGAGGCCTTTGTCGCATGGCAAGACTGGTTTTCCTTGTTGCTGCTACAAATCAGAGTGAGTGTTGGATGGGTAGGTCGTGACATCGTGGGGATTCTTGGGCCAGATGCATTGGGACTCCATAGATATTTTTCCATCAGGTCCCAGGAGAGGGGGATACAGCTTGTGCGTGACGGGCAAACCGTCATGATCAGAGTGGCACAACGACATCATGGTGGCACCCCTTTTGGACTAGCTTGGGATTTTGGCCTAGCAGGGCTTAGCAGTTCAACTACCCGTGGAGGTGAGTGGGTTTCTATAGGGGAAGGTCATCCATATCTTCCATTGGGTTTTAGTGACTTGTTGGTGGTGTGGCGGACTTCACTAGTGTGGCAGGGTGATCAGCAGGAGGAGATCAGGGGAAGCGCAGGCAGGCCCATCCCACAAGGATTGGATTGCATCTTCAGGGGTCTACTCCTGAAGTGCACGAGAGAGACTATTCGGTAGAGCAGTTTCACGAGATGATCAAGATTTTATACTACCATGATGCTCTACTTAGTGGCAGTATGCAGGGGACATCTGGTGCCTATGCTGAGTTGGACAGCAAGTGGAGCAAGGGATGCCTCATGCTGATTAGGATGGCTTGGGATCCTGGCAAGATGAGTTAGAGATCAGGGATGGCTGAGTGGTACATTTGGGACCCCGGTATTGTGTGCAGAGACTATTGGGGTTAGTCGATCGAGAGGGTGCTTGTTTAGGCATTGCTTGAGGACAAGCAATTTTTGGTGGGGAGGACTGTAATGTCCCCAATTAAATTAATTTTGCTAAGATGAATTTCTATTTTGCAATTGGGTGTTGGGAAATATTTTGGCATGTAAACTTAGGAAAAGTGGGTGGAGGGAGTCCCCACTTAATTTTTGGGGAGATGGAGGCCACCAACATTAGAGAAAATGAAAGATTAAATTGATAATGGAATATGGGGCCCACATAAAGTACACACTTGGGGAAGAAAGAATTCGAATTCCTTGAGGCAAATCGAATTGCTGGAGGGACCCACAAGGGATGCGTGGCCAACAATTATAAAAGGAAGGAATGAGGGAGAAATAGGGGTCTTTTGTCTATTTGAAAATTGAATTTGCCTTAGCTGTTTAGTTGAGCCAATATTGCGCTGTTTAGCACAAGAGCTTCCCAAGGAGAGAAGCTCAACCTTTCTTCAGTGGACTTCGAGTGCCACCCTAGGAAGGCTTTCCTTCATCACTGAGATTGGAAGATGCATCCACTACAGGTCCCACACATTTCTGGAGTAGAGCACGCAGTCTGAGAGCCACCACTGCATAAAGGGAGGATTCATTGGTTGTTTGTGGATCATACACAGGACTGCATCATCTCCTCCATGATTATGTTGTCATTGGAGTAAGACTCTTTTGGGGCAGCATCATGCAGGGAAGTTTGGAGTTGGGGTGCTAGGAAACCATTGGGAGTGCAATTTGAGGAGGATTGCTAGAGTTTGGAGTGAAGAGATTGACAGGAGTAGCCACAGTAACAGAATCCGAATTTGGAGGGCCAAGCTGTGAAGAGTCAAATTACGAAAGTTGGAACTAAGGGAAACCCTATCTGGGTTTTTTTGGGTTTTGGGCAAGGAGTACACTCCTAATTCTATAGAATTTTCTGGGCACTCTAAAGTGGGAAAATTAGGGGGCGAAGTCAGGTAGCAGTGTAGTTTTTTGGGGGTGTTGATTATTGCAACGGTTTGGCTTTCTCGTACTCATCTCCTGGTGCTTGTAGCTTGCCTTGTGCAAGCCCAGGTGCAATTTCTCCAACTAATTTGTACCACAACAGATATTATTAATAAAATTTGGCCAGTTTGGGGATTTGCAGAAATTTCTGGTTTATGTGTATGCATTTATGAAATTTTCTGTGTTATTTATTTGTGCATGTCTTTGTTATCATTGTAAACCGTATACTAGGAATATTACAATTCCTCTTGTGCATTCGAAGTATTAAAGCTGCAAGATTGCTTTCACTTGACCTAGAGGGTTTGTGAAGTAATTTTGTGGCCTCCTTCACTGGAAAACAAGAAATCTTACACATAATCAACATAGACTCCATTCTCCCAAGTACGAAGGTACTGATCTACCAGGGTGGTCACCAAAACTCATACTCTTTCACCTTTTCCCAAGTCTAGCCACATTGGGGTGCCTAGGGCATCAATTTTCTGACAATTTAGCCACTGAAAAAATTCGATGTCCTAGGCCTCTCTTCTAGCCCTCCTCCAGATTTGAAGACATTTCGATGGTGGAGTTGGGAGAAAGGCCAAGACCTAGATCTGGGACCAAAACTTGCCCTGCCATCCCTAAGGCTAGCACTTCCCAGGGTCAAAACAACATCATTGAGTCAAATACATTCTTTGATCTTTGCCACCTTGTTGAAAATCATTGATTATTTCATACTTCCCTCATACCCTAGACCGGGTCGACTTGGCCCCGTGTGGTCCCAGAACTATTCTTCAAGAACCATCTGGGATACCAACTTTAACAAGGATTTAGGGTGCGGGAAATTCCTTTAAAAGTCTATTCTCATCCACCTAACCCCAAAACCCTCCTCCTTTCCTTAGAAGCACATAACCCCTTGCTTAGAAAGCAAGCAAGCCCATTCTTCAAAACCTTCTCGGAAAGGGTTTGGGTCACTCATATCCATTGACTTGTTACACATTAGTAACTCCATGCATATCAGGTCTCCTCCCATCGGTGAAAGTCCGTAAATAGAAGGGAGCATTAGCTGAGGTGACAGTGGGCTAAGACTCCATTTGTTGCCCTTGGCTTAGCATTTTCCCTTTAGGGGTGCCCCTTAGGTCCCCTGCTAGTTTGAGTGGTAACACTAAGCATGGGTGATCATAAGACACCACAAAAACATGCTGCTCTGTGTGCTTGGTCTTTGATGTGTGTAGGTAATAGGTCTACAGTAACCAAGAGATTGCTAGTGTTCTCATGACCTCCCATTTGAGTAGCTTCGCACACTTTTCCAAGAGCTCATGTCCCAGTTGGAGCTAGATGTTACCCACCACCTGTGGGTAGTGTATATGGGGGAAATTTTTTCTCCTAGATGATCCTCAGCTGGCAGCGAACAACCCTTTACACCCCCTAGATAACTCAATGTGCCATTTTCTCTGCCACCTGAGCCAGCCATGTGGTCCCTCGCCCATCTGTTATGAATGCCTCTTTGAAGGTGGGCCTTCCGACCCCAAAGGTGCGGCTTTTCATTGGTATAATTGAGTAATTTTCCTTGTCTTGGGCACTTTTGGCCATGAGTTGGTGGGGGGATTTGGCGGAAAGAGTGGGTTAGGTTTTTATTCTTGTCTCCATTGGTTGATTTCATGGTTACCCTTGTATCCTAGCCCCGTGGGATCTCCTTCACTGGCCATTATCTTTAGGGTTGGGGTTACATGGGAAATTCTGATTTTGGTTGTGTGGCCCCACTTCCAGACACCACCTACATTACTCCCTTTCCACTCATTTGAGCCCCATTCATCTCTTTTCCCATCTGGGTCCACATGTGTCCACTGGGTCCACACAGGGTTAGCCTCCCCCTCCCCTTGTCCACACCTTGGGTCGGGCCTGGAACGATGCCCCAGAGGTTGATGTAGCTAGAAAGAAAATAAAAAGCATAATTTGGCCACTCTCAACAGGAAATGTACCACAAAATGCAAAAGATGGTCGGGACATACAAATTTAGCACGTGGGAAAAACCCAAGCATGAGCTCTACCCCTTATGTATGGCCGTCACCCATGGTTCATATGGGCCCTAGATGAGCCCCCTCCATCATTAAGGAATCCATGATTGTCCCAACCCCTGGTGGGCAATGAACTGCCTCACCTTAAGGGGGTATCCACTACTACATGTTACACAAAGGCTAGGGTAACTCATGTACCACAATTTGCTCCCTCCTACACTCATATACCCAGGTGTGGGCTTCCCTTATTATAGCTACCCTTTCACCTTGACATGCGGTCTGGATGATTCCCTTGATCCCCACTCCATTCCCTTATTATATCATTTGCCACCTACCTCTTAAAGGATGTGCCATGGACATAACGCCCCCTTTAGAGCTTGAAACCACCTAATAGGGTCCTTGGTTAACCCCTTATTGAGCTTGGAGACACTTGTACATGCCAAAGCCCACGATGGAAGGGCATGCCACCATGAAGTGCCACATTGATCCTATGATTTGTAAGCATTATTAGTTGCTTATTCTAATGATTTTTTGTATTGGAGGGCAAGGGGATGCATTGGATCTTATGCAGGATTGCAGGTGGGTCTTCATTTGGGGCTTGGTCTCTCTATACAGGGTCCTAGCCCTCAAGATGGCCATATTGGCTCTTGTAGGGTGAGTGTTGAGAGCCATGGGCATCAACCATACCAAATATTACTTCATGGATTCCCAGCAGCGTTCATTGATTGCTCGTGTTCCACCTTTTGGATGACGATGATGCACCTGGTCCACCATGCCCAGTCGGCTTCACAGTTGCACCATACACTTGGCAGATGTTCTAGGATGCCTCCCGCTGCATAGGGAGGGCTTATGTCATTACTCCAGCCCTTACAGATAGCCTATAGGCATATTTGATCCATTTGGAGACCCACGAGGATGACCTTGTGCCCCCACGCTCACTTGGGAGCATCACATGTTCTTGATTGAAAAACTAAGTTGCACAGGTACTGCTCCCTACCCTTGGAGATCACGTACCTCAAGCTCCGGCGCTCCTGGGAGCTTGGGAGTTGGTACGAAACACTCCAAAAACACTTGGAGCTTTGTCGGGTACGAAGGAGCTTTTCTGGAGCGTTGTTGGGAATGAACGAACGTTTCCGGTACTGGTATTGAGTGGGAACACTGATCTAGAGCATGTGGCAGCTCCGATCCAACGAAGAGCTTCTAGAAGCTCCTAGCTGGATCAGAGCTCCCACACGCTCCAGATCAGTGAGTACCCGACATAAAGACAAAACCCCATGAAAAACTAGTGCGAAATATTTGGTGGCAGGAATATGGTCGCAAAAATTCATTCTCTGCGTCAATTTCCCTATATAATCAGTATCCCTCTCCAGAGTAAATCAAACCATCTGTTCGAATTTCTTAGGAGTTTCGTTCTTCTTTCAACTTTGTGTTTTGTTGCAGTTCACTGTTTCAGCCTTCAGGCTTTCAGCTTTCGGTCTCTGTTCCTCATCGTCGGTGAGGGACGCTGTGTTTACTGGCAATTTGGTAAGAGAAAGAGTCTGTTTACTGGAAGTTTGGCTCAATAAAACACTGCAGCCTGCCACTGTTCAAGTAAAGAAGCAGGATTTTCGTTACTTTGCTGTCATTTTCCAATGAGAAATAATGCTTATTTCAATTTATGACTTATACACAAGAAAATACAAATAATTCCGTTCCTTTTAAAGTTTACTGTTCAGTGTTTTATGCATGTGCTGCCTTTCGACCTTTATGCAGTAATTTGTGGATATCTGCAACTCTTAGTAACTAGTTTCTGGAGTTTGGTATCGCACACGACAAAACATAATGACAATATTTTAGAGTAATGATGTTTAAGATTTGTATCTTGTGGCTTTTCTTGACGCTTGACTAAAACATCTTCATAGGTAGGCCATTCTATGGTACTTAATAGCTTATCCTCATTGCTAGACTATGAACCAGAGACTGAATTGGATATCTTATTTGATATTTCCTGCAATTTTTCGAATATGTCTGTTTTGATCAACTGGTTGACAGTAATATTAAATTACTTAGTCCGCGTTCCTCTAGACATTCGTTGGGTGAATAGAAGTCAAATATTGTCATTATGAATTGAGTCGACCTGAGAATCCGCATTGGATTTTAATTTTGAGGTAAAAAAGCGAGCTGAGCCATGCACAGGCACAGGGGTTTCAAACTGATTGATTTGAATTGCTATCATGTTATGTCAATTGCATTGACACTTTATGACGTCACAAGCTTGGTGGGTCACACAGTAATGGAGTACTTCGCAATCAAAGAATTCACAGTTTCAATGGCGAATTTTATATTTTTAACTGGCTAGTGACAGGCGAGATGTTTCCTTTTTTTTTTGCAATCTATCTGTGAGTTTAACATGTGCTAAACATAATTTAACTTGACACCATTAGCATCGACATTTTGTTAATTTTGAAATGAATATGAATGTTCAGTTTCAAATTTGACTTTGGTGGTTGATTCTAGGGATAAATTAGACACGTCCTCTTATGTAGAATTCTCAGTTACCAGTTGATTTACTGGTGGTAACAATTGTCCTTGTGTACAATCAGACTCGCACTTAATTTTGAAAACAGTCACTGATTATGAGATGAGTTCATTTGTTCCAGAGTTCCAGTGGTTTAAACTTTAAAGTTTTAGTTTTGGATTTATTAAATTATATTTAGTTTTAACTTTTAATAATGTGATTGATTTCTTTTTTCCCATTTAAAGTTTTATATTATGAGAGGACTTATGATCATTATTCATTTCTCATCATGTTACACCTCTACCTTATATTATGTGAGGACTTACGATCAACTGAATCATTTAAGTGCATTCAATATAACGTTTTCCTTGCCTATTTATCCCAGTATTGACTCTGAGTAAAGCAATAGCATGTGAGTATTTATATTTAATAAAAACTAGTAATATGGGTTTGATTTACAGAAGTAATTTACTCTGATTATGAGTTCCATCTCTGAAATAAAAGTTAAATCAAGAAATTCTGAAATTTCTATGATCTATCTCGCAATGCAGTGGTTATTTTCGAGACATTTGTTTTGCTACCAACTCAAAGATTAGATTTTACTCTTATGTAGCAAAACTTCACTGACATTCTGATTTTAAATTTTTATTAAGTTATTATGGTGTTCCTTTCTACAATTTTCCACTCTTTTAATGCCAATAACTTTTCACTGTTCAGTAAATGTGTAGTTTTTTTTTTAAAATAGAAGTTATGTAACTAAATTTTAGCTAAAAATAATTCGGACAATTGTCTTGTTTTATGCAAATTAAATATTTACTATTAGTATTTTGATTCTCTGTCATATATGTACATTTTAAAATGATAAAATCTAGTTCTCTGTTCTACTTCTAATTTTTTTTGTATTTTGATGTAAATTTTCAATATTGATACCTTGGATAGAGGATTGGGCGGTGAATGTGGTGACACCAACTATAGGATGAGGCCCCCACTACCTCCACAATCCCCACAAGTTCAAGAACATAATGCAGAGAGTCAGAGACAACAATAGGTACCCACAAACAATCAAACAACATTTCCAAAAGGCCCTTAATGAAGTTCATGAAAAAGACAACACAGAACAAGGCAAAAAATAGTGGGGGTTGTGAGGAATGGAAATGCACCTTGTGTGATCATGTCTTTAAGGGTAGCTATACAAAAGTATGACATCATCTTTTGAACATACTTGGGTTAGGAGTGGAGGCTTGCACATGCAACCTTGAACAAACAATGGAGATGACTAAGCTTCACATGAAAGTCAATGGAAGCAATGAATGCAATAGTAGCATTGTATCTCCTAATAAGAGAGGTAGATATGAAGATTCATCCCAATGTATGAATGAACAAAGTCACATCCAAATTGAGACTAATCAAGGGGGTTCTAGTTCTAGGAGGACTAATGTAAGTGAATCCATTCAAAAGATGTACAATGTCATGCATAGGGATGCAGATTTTTTTATGGCAAATGGAATTTCAATTAATGTCACTCGTTCACCATACTATAAAAAATTGGTGAGAAAAATCGTAGCTGCAGGGACATGATATGCACCTCCATGATACAACAAAATGAGGACTTCATTGTTAGATAGAGGGGTGACAAGAATGCATGGACTTATGGAGGACCTGAACAATCTTGGGTTCAGTCAGGTTGTTCAATTGTCATGGATGGTTGGACAGATATTCAACAAAGACCTTTGTTGAATGTTATTGTCACATCACCAGCAGGACCTTATTTTTTAAAGGAAATTGATTGTAGTGGAAAAAAAAGGATGCTACTTTCATGTTTGAAATGTTGAAGGATCCAATTGATGAGGTTGGTCCTTCAAATGTGGTACATGTCATCATAGATGCAGCACCTGTTTGTAGAGTAGCGGGATTGATGATCCAAAGTCGATATAGGCATATTTTTTGGACTCCTTGTTGTGGACATGCCCTTAACAATCTCTTAAAAGACATTGGTATAATACATTGGATTGCAAAAATCATTTCAAATGCAAGGGAGACACAAATGTTCATCTGCAACCACCATTTTTCCTTGGCAATTTACAAGATGTATTCAAAGAAGCATTTTTTAAAACCTGTAGAAACAAGATATGCTACATACTTTATTTAGCTTGAGCGCATGGTTGAGGTCTATGCACCTTTACAAGCCACTGTTGTTTCTTCAAAGTGGAATGCATGGACTGAGTCGAAGTCACCTCAAGCAAAGAAGATAAGAGAAATGCTTCTTAATGAGGATTAGTGGGCTGATTGTAGATATGTTGTTTCTTTTACAACTCCAATAGTGGAGTTGATCAGGTATGCTAATTCAGATTCTCCTGCTCTTGGAGAAATATATGAATGTATTGATACCATGGTGGGCAAGGTAAAACACATCATTCGCCAAAGAAACCCTTCTTTGGAGTTTTTCCATGAAATCCACAAGCTGATAGAGAAAAGATGGATTAAACTCAATACCTCCCTTCACATGGCTGCATATGCCCTTAATCCGAAGTGGTATATGGAAAGACCAAATAGAATTCTTCCTATTGATGATGAAGAAGTAAAACACGGGTTTCTTGATGCTATAGCTAAGATGTACACTGTTGATGAACCAAGTGTGATATGGGAGAAATTTATTGATTTTGGTACATTAAGCCCTCCTGCATTCAGCCAAGATGTAAAGAGGGACATCAAGCATTATGCTCAAAAGAAACCCCTTGGATGGTGGAGAATGTATGGGGGCCAAGTCCCAGAGCTCCAAAAGCTTGCTTCACGTTTGCTATCTCAGGTTGCTAGTTCCTCAACTGCTGAAAGGAATTGGTCCACTTATAGTTTCATACACTCTGTTAAGAGGAATAGACTTACCTCTAAGAGAGCAGAGAAACTTGTTTATGTGCATAGTAGTCTTCGACTTTGTTCAAGGAAGCTACCTGAATATTTAGAAGGACCTGTTGCATGATGGGATGTGAATGCTGAAGATGCTGCCCAAATTGATGATGATGATGACAATCCTTTACCAAATGCAGGATTGGTTGGCATACCTTTAGATGACATTGTTGCATCTGATGATGATGATGATTATGTTGATTCAGTACCTAGTGAGGCTCAAGCTTATATGGATCTCCTTGATGCTGAAGATCGTACTCTATGATCATCTTAAGCTTTGTATTTTTGTTGCTATATTTTGGCTCTTGGGCATTTTGAATTATGTACTACTTTAGGCTTTTTCCTTTTTTTCTAGTATGAACATCAATATGATTTGGGTGGCTTTTAGTTTTGGCTTTAACTTTTTATGGTCTTGAATCCTTTAAAAATTCAATTTGGTATGTACAAAAAAAATTAATCTTTACACCTTATTTAAAAAAAAGAACTTTTAATAAAAAATATATTAAATTTTATTTTTTAATATATTATATTTTTTCAGCTGTCTACTTGACGTTTCCCATAAATTTGGGCAAAGCTTCTAGCTGTATCGGATACTTGTTCCCACGTACCCAAAGTACCCACGTACCGGAAACTCGTGCAACATAGTTGAAAAAAAAGGGGCCAACCCCTTGTCCACTATGTTTGGAGTCCATTTGTACATCATGGCATCCCTTGGACTTCATCAGTCCTCCTCAAAGGCCCAACGACTTTGTTGATCATTCGACCCTCTTGAGAGGCTTATCTTTACATTATTGAGCTATTTGATGGACTTGTACTTAAGCAAGATCGCTGTAGGTATATCTGCATTGAGAGAAAATCTCATTCCCTATTCATGTCTAGCTTGCATTGTAAAGTTTCAGTCTTAAATTATTCCCAAATTGAATCTTTTATGCTTGTCTACTTAAGCAAGCTTGCTGTAGGTATATCTGCATTGAGAGAAAATCTCATTCCCTATTCATGTCTAGCTTGCATTGTAAAGTTTCAGTCTTAAATTATTGAATTATTCCCAAACTGAATCTTTTATGCTTGTCTACAAAAGGATCTTATGAAGAGAAAAACTAGTGAGGTTAACTGATAGACCTTAAAAGGGAAAATGACAAGAACTTTGTGACATTGATTTCCAACGTAGATATAATACTAGACAAGGTACAAAATTATGTTTGAAGACAATAATATGGTACTACGAGGACTTGAATGTCAACAGGACAATGTGGATTATTATCCCATTTTCCTCAAGTTTGGAGGTAGCGCTTTGCCCATCCTTCCAGTTTCATTTTTTGGCAAGGAGCATCGCTGCTTGGGAGTGGGAACGGGGATCGACATTTTCAAAAGTTCCCGTGTTAGGAGCAAATTTTTATATATTTTGATGCATCTAGGTCAACAAAAGCATGTAGAATGATGAATTAGATATAAAAAGCACAAAAACATGGATTAAATCATATAACATTAATCATCTAGAAGTTATAATCTTCATCTACCACATCCACAAGTTAGTAACATACAACAGATCGAGTCTCATGATTCATCAATCTTAAAGTTTCAAGCTTTCAAAATTCAATATATTATGTTTATCATCATTGATCACTAAAGTTGTACTTGTAACCATTACCATTACCATTACCAATTAACCAAACTATAACAAAGAAATATCAAACATGAAATGAAATGTTTCAACTTTCACGAAGCATCATATTCA
This sequence comes from Pinus tabuliformis, assembly GCA_031772625.1. Classification (NCBI taxonomy): domain Eukaryota; kingdom Viridiplantae; phylum Streptophyta; class Pinopsida; order Pinales; family Pinaceae; genus Pinus; species Pinus tabuliformis. The sequence continues at coordinate 151,999,997 of CM062812.1, forward strand.
TAATTCATTACCCATGAGTTATACTTTTCAACTTCAAAATTCAAACTTAAATTGTCAAATATTGTTTACGAAAAATATCATAATAAATATGAAAGAGTCAACAATTATAAAAAATACTAGAAACTAGAATAGACAAGTAAATATATTATCCACTGCTTCCTCTGGGTCTTGACACGAGAAATATCTAATTTCTGAGAAGCTCATTGTGGTCTATTGGGAGTCTCCTCCCGCATAGTCAGACGACCATGTCCAAAACTAGAATCAAAAGGTACATGACCTCCACGTGAGTATGTAGATGGAGGTGGCGGTAGCAAAGGCAAAGCTTGTGGAACTCAAGCACTACTATTGGATGATGGGGGTGACATGGTTGCTGCTATTGCTTCATCATCATCCTTCAAACGTTTTGTTTCCAATTCGTCTAGATGTATAGCTCCATCCTCCAAATTATCTTCCTCTGGGCTGTTGTCCCAAGTCATATATGATGTATCGGCGTGAGCCCACTCACAATAATGTGTCAACAACCTCAAGTTGTAGTGCGCAAAAACCAAGCTTTCTGCCCGGTTTTCATTGAGGCAATTTCTTCTCAGACTATGGATGAAGCCATAGGTGGTCCAACACCTCTCTGTAGAAGTATTTACAACTTGTGAAAGCACTTTTTTTGCAAATTTTGCCAAAAGTTTTTTGGCTGCCATACATGTCCCACCATTTGACAACATCCAATCTGCCCCTATCTTCCATTGCATGCAAAGAACCAAACACTCTAGTGCTAGTGAAGTATTTGCCTAATTCTCCATGCAATCTAGCACACTCCTCCTTGTCAGGGACTAGCTTGTCTAATGCTGTCATATACCCATTTTGTACCTCTGGATCTGTATGGGATTTGGTCCTAACCCCACCCCTAGGTGCAGATTTGCCTAACCAAGATGAAGAGTAGTATTATGGCATACGAATATACGCCAAGGCATATAGTGGAACATTAAATTTATCCCATCGTGCACACACAAAATTGTAAATAATATCATACAAGTTGGGATCTTTTGGCTGAAGTATATCTTTTATTTGCTCCAACATGTTATCCATTTGCTCATACACCTCCCCAATCACTGGTGCATCTGTATCTGCAAAACAAATCATGTTATAAATGGGCTTGGTGTATTGCAAAACTTCCCTCACACATCCCCAAAATAGATCGTCAAGAGCAGTCTCCTCCACCTCTTCAAAACCTTCCCTGTCAAGTGTGACTGGAGCCATGTTCTTTAATACCTACTATTGTTGACTTGATACCATGCTAACCAATGATTCTCTTACCTTCAAAAGGCGCCAGAAGGTGAGGTAATAGATAGCAAATATAGTCTTCCCAAGCTTCAACAACTCCAACCTTGAGTAACTGCGGAAAAGCCCATGGGTATTGCTATTATTGGTAATAATTTTTATCATTCTCTTGCCTCTCTTGTACAAATCACCAATCCATCTGTATTGAGGTTGTTTGTTCTTAATAATATCATGCATCGAAAGGTTCATTTTGTCAACCAAACACCCAGACCAAAATGTTGGGGTATTTATTCTCAATGATTCCTCCCGTTGTTTTACAATTAGAATCATTATTAGTGATACTGATGACTTGGATGACATTGTATGGCCCAATACGTTCAATTGTTTGAAGTAATGGTTTTGCAATGTTGATGGTGATCTTGAACTTTTCTGAGTAATCATGTGCTGAAAGGAAGACTACACCACTAGCAGACACACCAAGAACACTTATCAATGGCTTGCATTTTACATTTTTCCAACCATTAGATACAATGGATACCCCATAGTCATTCCAAGAATTTGTCAATTTACCCAAAGGATGTGTTATTTTGGCTTTTTCATGATCAACTCCCACGATTCTAGCCTTGTCATACCCAGGGCTCTTTTATCCTTTAGGGGCATTATTGATGGTGCCAACCATTTCATGCCAATAAGGTGAGTGAAGAACATTGAATGGTATTCCACATGCATAGAGAAATTAGATTTTTTTTGCATCCACATCATCCTTACACCCTTGATCAAGGAAATCTGATATGGTTCTACACCTTAAAGGGATGTCTATGCCTGTGCCTCCATATCAACTACCATGGGTGGATGCTGATGGAGTTCTTAGTCTATGTGATTGTGGGCTAGTGGTGTCATGTTCAAAGTCACCCTTTGACCTTATGTATTTGGCTCTTTGTTGTTGTGACACACTTCCACAAGTTTTGATTCATGTTTGTTTATTTCCATCCCATGCCATTTTCCCTCAAAGATGCTTTTTGGCACGGGTGTATGAACCTGTGAAAGTGATTTTGCAATGAGGGCATGTAAATTTATTCGTTCCACCCTCTTTCCCTCCTGAAAGCCTAGTAACATATTTTCACAAGGGGGTTTGGTCTACTTTGGTTTTTTTGGCCTCATCATCTCCACTCTCATTATCCTCCTCTTCTTCCTCTTGGTACTCCTCTCCAGGGTTTTCAAATCCACTACCCACTTCATCCTCTTCATCACTCCTTCTGCTCCCCAACACCATCATAACAAAAAAAGGAACCAACATCAAGAGAATGCCAAGCCATATAGCCATGATGTTTGAAGTTTTGAACTTTGGTGGAGTTATAGTTTCTTGCTTGCAATAAAATGGAGGAATGGGAATGAGAAAGAGAGAAGAGAACATCTTTCATTTAACAATGAACATATAAAAAACACAAATGCTAGATTAGAGTCTAGACCCTACCTCTTTGGCTCTCCAATGGTGCCTTCAATCCCAAGCTTCAATCTCCCTTGCAATCCTCAAGCAACCCTCTCAATCTTCCTCTCACTCACCAAATGATGCAAATGATGCATTGAGGGAGGGGAGGAAGGCTTTTACTTCTTATGCCCTTCTCCTTCCTCCAATTAAAAAGCTTGTGCGTGTTTTTTTTTACCCTGGGGAACGTTTTTGGCGCACGGGAGTGGTCGGGAGCGATCGCTCCTCAACTTAAAAAATCGCTCTAGGAGCAGTCAAGGAGTGATCGCTCCTCAACCACTCCCGTGTTCGTTCCTGTAAAGGGTAGGGATCACAATATTTTTAGGAAGCGCGCTCCAGAGGTTGCTCTGGATCTGCGCTCGAGCAAAGAATGCTTCAGGAGCGGATTTTTTTTGGGGGGGGGTGGGGGACTCACCTGCAGCCCTCACAAGTCACAAGGAGGACTAAAAAACAATTTAATCAAATTGAAAGTATTTGGTTTCCAAGTGTAAACTAGTAACTTAAATTTTAGATCACTTGGCATATTGTTGATATCCATTTTGACAATAGGCCATATGCTTTTATGCAGGTTGTAATATTCTATTTAGAGAATTATAGTGCCATATCAAAACATGAGCTAGCTACAACAAATAATATGACATGCAAATATGAACATTCACCCATGCAATTAAAAATCAGAAACCATTGGGCAGAAATAATAGAGCTGAGCCATTTTATTATATTTCCAATAACAAGCTGGGTACAAAATATAGTGGAATTAGTGCACCTGGGCTTGCTATACCAAGCATGCAAAACCAAGGTGATTATGAAGGAAACTCCACGTTGAAAAGGGCTCACTGGCTGTACGCTCTGTTTAGGAATTTTCTGCTGCTGCTGCTTGAGGCAAACTGTGATTTGGGACCTCAGATTTGCTCCAAAAATTCTGCAAAATTAGACTTAGGCTCTCCAACCCCAGACTAGTGAAACCTAGAAATGCTTTGGGCTAATTCCGGCCTCCGGGAGTTACCCAAAATTTGAGTGAATGTCCCTCTGAATGGTTCTGCGTCCCACCCAAAGAACTGCTGCTAGTTTGGCCTTGGTTCCTCCCTCCAATAGGTGGAAAACCCTTGCAAATCCTCTCTGAAATTAAGAATGAAATCCCTACTCTAATCCAGCCCAATTCCTGCTTCCAAATCTGACCCACAAATTCTACCCGGGAGACCTTTGTGCAGGCCCCTAGAAATGATGAATTCAACTCTCACAGGAGCAACAATCTCCAGTCCTGAAACTCTCCAAAATAGCTTGTCCTTCCACAAGGAAAATTTCTACAATTTATCTTGGTGAAACTCCCCCGGGAAGACCCTCAACCCAGCACCACGAAATATGCTACTGTGTCCTGAAAAACGCGCACTGGCTGAAGGAAACTCTGAAATGGCTCACAATAGCCAGAAATTCATCCCTCTTAAAAGCTACAATCTCTACCTTAGGGTGACACTTGGGGTTCACCGAGAGAGAGTTGGGAATTTCTCCTTGGAATTCCCTGTGCTGAACAACACTAGTTGACTTGGCTCAACAACTCAAAGAAACTCATGTGAAAGATGGACAATCAAAAGACACCAAAAGTGAGCTTCCTCCTCATATATTAGCTGCTGCCCCTTCTATTCCTTGTGGGCCCACCAAATCTAGCTCTTCTCTTGCCTCCTTCATGTGGTGCGTACTTCTTCTAAGGGGTTCAAATTCCTTTTGGGTGGCCCCCACAACCCACCATCTATCTAATTCTTATATCTCCTAAGTTAGCCAACCTTTCTCTTCCACAAAATTAATTCATACTTTCACTCCTTTCTCCCAAGTCAAAACATTTGGGATTATCAAAATTGCAAAAAATGGAATTACACCTTAGCAAAATTTATTTGTTGGGGATATGACACAGGTAACCTACGGGCTTGGTATCATAAACAAGGTTTGTACCTTGGCCATACTGGTGATATATTAAATATTTGGCTATGAGAATGGGTATGTTATGCATTCAGAAAATGGTTGTGTAACATTATAAACACATTTTTTCTAGAAGAATGGAAGTGATCAAATCAGGATCGGTCTTGGAAACTGCTATATTGTGTGTTTCAAGCAACTATCGAAATTGAGTTGTGTAATATTTGAAGTGACAGTATGGCTCAAACATACACATTCAACATGCCAAAGAGGTACAACGTTGGTGGTGAGATTGGATATGTTACTGATCCATGATTTCATCTTTCAACTTTCTGCAAACTCTTATTATGTTGAAATTGAAAATGATTTGGGAAATTGCTATATTTGAATTCGTGTGGCACATCAAGTGGCAGCTACTCGTCCATTATTAGAACCAATTGTATGATATATGTTGAATATTCATGCTTATTATCCTAATGCAGGTCCAGTTCATGTTTGCATTTGACCTTTTACAATGGAGTTCATATTGCCTGGCAATCAGATCAAGTTGATTATTTATGAATGATAATTTGAGTGATTTTCAGAGTATAGTCTTGTTTATACGTGATCTATATTTGGCTACGTATATTTGGGATGCAATTTGTGTTAGTTTACTCTCCTTTTTCCATTTTCTAAAGGTTTTGCTACCTGCAGTTGTCTGTTCTAAAAATTCAAAAGCAATGTATGTGAATATCTGCACTATAAATATGCTTTTCATTAGGGCCTAGGCACACGCAGAAAAGTTCAAATTTAGGCTTTAAAGAGAACTACATTTTCAACATTCACTATAATGCAGCCAACATAGGTTGAGAATTTACTCTTCGAATTTTACATTGGTCTTTTTCTTTAACTGTAATCTTCTTGCATTCTTGATGAGTAGATTTCTTGTCCTATAATATGGAATGTTTGGTTTTAAATAAGCCTTATTCTGACAACATTTACATTTATTCTGAAACTGCAATCCCGAGATGTAAATGGTTAGAGTTGGATTTCCATGTGAATTTCCTTTGTCATGGTTTTGCAGACATGTGAAGAGCAGCAACAACAGTCGAAACAAAAGCATGCGGTTATTCAGCAATTACTTGATTTGCAAAAGTCACAGCATTTGGCTTTAACTGAAGTACAAAATCATCAAGAAGTGCAAGCTTATGTTCCATCACAGGTGCAGGTGGAGGTGCAATCCATGGAAAGTTCTCTTTCCAGACCAGTGGAGGATGATTTTCAAATACAAAGTCAGCATTTACAGAGGCAGCAGAAAGACCAGCAACAAGGGAAACAGAATCTCCAAGAGCAGAAAATGCAGGACGTTTCTTTACTTATACCTGAGTCAGAGCCTCTTAAGTCAGATACAAACATGGAAATGGCCATCCAAGGGGACTCTTTCTGGCGCTGTAGTGCTGCAAGTCAAACAAACCAGGTAGGTACTGCTTAAAATAAATAGAGACTATAGATGCATCATTGAATGGAATTATACAAGAGGATTTGTAGGCCATTCAACCATAGTAAATTATTATAATAAAAGAAGGGAGATTTGACTTTAACTTGTAATGTACTGGAGTCTCTCATGTTAAATTGTTTGAATATGGGCACTTGTAAATTTTCCATTACCAAGTGTATTTGGTCTCTGATATTAATTTTTTTTTATAATTGTGTTCCTGATTATAAAGCTTTTCTATGTTTTTGTGAGGAAATATTAGCTTTGGCAGTAACTTGAATCCGGAGACTTTGCATCAAGTAAATTCATTGATGTCCAACTGATGACCACAAAAGTAGGTCAATGAGACTGAAGAAGTGTACAGTCAGTATGACTACAATGTGGGAGTGCAAGCACATCTCCTAAAAAAATGCTAAAAGTAACATATAGAGAGAAAGAAACCAGTGGTAGTGCTGCCACGACACGTATATAAGAGATTAATATCTATTATATCATGAGAAAATTGCTAGTTTACAATGAAAAATGAAACATGAAATAGTGAAATATTTTTCCATGATGTGAATTTTGTAATACAATGCTCTGTAGATATGTAACTTTTAGGTAGTGTTGATAGTTGTAGCTTGGGTAGGTACTTCTGCAAAGGCTTAAGTGTTTAGGTGTGCAGAAGTAGCCCAAAGTCTCCGTAGGACACTTGCTCAAATATGAGTAAGTTGTTATTGTAACTTAGCCTAAGTCTAAATTAGGAAAAACAATCTCAATCGTCGATCTCAAGTGAGGCGAGATCTAATCTCTACCATCAATCACTTTGGAGATTAAGGCTAGGGATTTAGCTCAATCTAAAGTTATAAAAGAAAGGCTAAGGAAAGGAGAAAGACACACCATATAGAGGCACAAGCCATTGAGAGAGATTTTCTCAAATGAAAAGTGAGATACTCAAGTGTGTTGGGTCCGAGGAAGGCGCAGGGGTACAACATTGGAGATCAGATCAACCAAGTATATCAAAGACAAATCTAGGGCCTAATCTGCTAGATCAGATCTAGGGTATGGTGTAAATGTATTTTTCTCAGTTGAGCATATTACCACTCAAACTAGCAGGGGTCCTAGGAGGGGATCCTATAGAGAAACTACTAGGTCGAGGGAAACAATGCAGCGATAGCCCACTTTCACCTCAACTAAGGCTTCCTGCTCTTTACAGACTTTCATCGATGGGAGGAGTGTCGGTATGAGAGGAATCACGATAATGGATATGTCGATGAAAATGATGAAAGGTGATTCCCAAGGCCTATTCACAAGAGAGACTCAATTGTATGGCTTGCTTGCTTTGGAAGCAAGCTGATGGGCTCTCTAGGAAGGGCCAAGAAGATCCTTAGGGATAGGTTATGAGATGCTTTGCCAAGATGGTTCCTAGTCCCACGGATCTTTGCGGAGACTTTGCTTTATGTGATCTTTGTGAAATTGGAATCAACAAGTTGTGGGACCACAAAAGGCCAAGTGGACCCACAATTAGGTCAAGGGTATGGAGTTGATCAACCAAGAATGGGCTTGACCTAATTAGGGAAGGGAAGAGGATCAAAGAAAGAATATTCTTTTGATAATTTAATTCTATGATCCTAATGAGGTTACTAGCCAATGGGAAACCAAGGGCAAGAATCGATCTTTGAGCTAGGGCTTGAGATATCTCAAGATCCCACCGTCGGAATTTCGTGAAATTTGGAGGGCTTCTAGAGGACACACCAACGCATTGTGGGCAAGAGATCGAATTCTTTTGATGGCTAAACCATGAGAAAAGTGATGCCCTAGGTGACCTATGGAGGCTAAGCCTAGAAAAGGAAGGGGAGGTGAGAGAAATAAGCTTTAAAAGTGATCACCTATGGAGGATTACTGCCTTGTCCTTTGGGAGAGATGGAGTCAAGGAGAATTTATGGTTTGGAAAGAGTTCACCCAATTAAGGAAGCCTTCAAACAACTTCGCATGGCATTAGGGCATGAGAACAACTGCTTCAAGGTATTTACACTTCAATTTGCAATAAATGATGACTTTTCGAGATGTATTTAACATAAAATATCTCTAGGAACATTCACACATTCATACATGGCCCATGACATGATGCAACACTATAAAAGATCAAAATTTCCACCAATTCGTATAGAAAAACAGTAAATTTCAGACTTGTATAGCGAAAATCCCAACAACATTCATGTGACAAAAGTAAATAACAAGAATAAGCATGAAAATAACACTTACATGTATAAAAGAGTATATCCAATCATCAAATTATGCCAATAGAGAAGCTCCAAGACAAGAGAGAGATATCCAAACATCAAAATTCATCCATATCATCCAAACTCGTCCTCCAAAAGGTATAGCGAAAATATCACAAGAGATGATAACCCAATCCAAGTGACGATCAGAGAATGAATCACCTATCATCTATTTATACAATCTCTAATGAATTCGATTTAGCTAATTTGACCTAATTAAGCCCCAAATAATAAAATAATGTGCTATAATAACACTCCTTGGTGACAAGCCACCAAGATAGCTCAATAACATAAGAATAAGCCTCTCAAGAGGGAAGAATGATCAATATAGTGAGTCGTTGGGCCTTTGATGAGGCCTAATGAAGTCCAATGTGTGCTATGATGTGAAAATGGACTCCAAACATAGTGGACAAGGGGTTGGCCCCTTGTTTTCCAAGCAAGAATTTGTGGTGCTCCCAACTGGGTGTGGGGGCACAAGGACATCCTCATGGATCTCCAAGTGGATCAAAAATGCTTGTAGACCATTTGTAAGGGCTAGGATGATGACATAAACCCTCCCTTTGTAGCGGAGACATCCTTTAGACCCTGGAACATCTGCCAAGTATATGGTGCAAGTGTGGAGCCGGTTGGGCATAGTGAACCAGATGCATCATCCTCATCCAAAAGGTCGAACATGAGCAATCAATGATCGGTGCTGGAGATCCATGAAGTAGTCTTTACTATGGTGGAGGCCCATGGCTCTCAACGCTCACCCTACAAGTTCCCATGTGGGCCTCTGGAGGTCTAGGACCCTGTATAGGGAGACCAAGCCCCCAAATAGAAACCCACCTGCAACCCTGCATAAGATCCAATTCGTCCCCTTGCCCTTCAATACAACAAAGCATTAGAATAATCAAGTAAAAGAGTTTACAAATCATGGAATCAATGAGGCACTTCTTGGTGGCATGCCTTTCCATAGTGGGCTTTGGCATGTATAAGTGTCTCCAAGCTTAATAAGGGGGTTAACCAAACACCATATTAGGTGGTTTCAATGTTTAAAGGGGGTGACATGTCCATGGTACATCCATCAAATGTAAGGTGTCAAGTGATATAAGAATGGAACGAAGTGGGGTCAAGGGAAGAATCTAGGCCACATGCTATGGGACAAAGGGGTAGCTATAATGAGGGATGCCCATACTTGGGGTATATGAGTGTAGGAGGGAGAAATCGTGGTACATAAGTTACGTTGGCCAACAATTGTGGTACATAAGTTACCCTGGCCTTTTCTTTTCCACCCTTCTTCATATGCCTTTTGCCTTTTATCGATTTTTCTTTGTAACTGCTTGGGGCTCCAGGGGACGAGAGCATGATGTGTGGTATATAGCAACAGGTACCCCCTTTTAAGGTGGGGCATTTCATTGCCCACCAGAGGTTGGGACAGTTATGGGTTCCTCAATGTAGTGGGGCTCATCTAGGGCCCATAGGAACCAAGGTGATGGCCATATATAAGGGGTAGAGCTTATGCTTGGCTTTTGCCCAAGTGCTAAATTTGTGTGTCTCGACCATCTTTTGCATTTTGTGGTACATTTCCTGTTGAGAGTGGCCAAATTATGCTTTTCTTTTCTTTTTAGCTGCATCAACCTTTGGGGCATCATTCCAGGCCCGACCCAAGGTGTGGGCAAGGGGAGGGGGAGGCTAACCCTATGTGGACCCAATGGACCCGGACGAGAAAAATTATGATTGGGTTAAAATGAGTAGAAAGGGGCGATGTGTATGGTGTCGGGAAGCGGGATCACGCAACCAAAATCGAGATTTCTCATGTAGTGCCAACCCTAAAGCTAGTGGCCAGTAAAAGAGATCCCACGGGACTAGGATACAAGGCTAAACGCCAAATCGGGCAGAGGAGACAAGAGCACAGACCTGCCCACTCTTTCTGCCGAATTCCCCCACCAATCCATTACTAAAACTGTCCATGAAATGTAAACAAATTACTCAACTAAACTAATGAAAATTCATACCTTTAGGGTTGGGAGGCCCACCTTCAAACATATATTCATAACAGATGGGCGAGGGACCACATGGCTGGCTCAGGTGGTGGAGAAAATGGCACATCAAGTTATATGGTGGCTACAAGGGGTTGCTGGCTACCGACTGAGGACCATCTAGGAAATTTTTTTCTCTTATGCATACTACCCATAGGTAGTGGGTAACATCTGGCTCCAATTGGGACACGAGCTCTTGGAAAGGCGCACAAAGCTACTCAAATGAGAGGTCATGAGAACACCAACAATCTCTTGGTACCACATACTTGTTACCTGCACTTATCAAAGACAAAGCACACGGGGCAACATGTTTTTTGTGGTGTCTTATGATCACCCATGCTTAGTATTAGGCCATAAAATCAATAGAAAAATAAAGTTTATTGTAAATGCAACTAGTCTACCTTGGAAACATCATATGATATTATTTCTAATGAGGAAATCATTATGCAATGCATCTTACCCTAACATGCATATGGTACAAAGCTAACACTAAGTGTAATCATAAAGCCAGTGCAACCAACATATCATCAAATCAATATAAATACGCCGACCTATATGATTACTCATGTAGCAAATCCCAAAGCGAATGCAGATACAATCACCAGGAGGATGAAGCGAGTGGGAGGTGGGAAAATATGATCCCCATGCGAGGTAAGAGGAACCCTAGGTGAAGGAAAATAAGTCAATCTAGAAGTGCGGGGCTTTCCCTCTAAGTACACAATGGTGGAATGAATGATCACTCTCAAGAACTCCCTATCACAATCATTGTTCATAATATTATGCTTTGTGGATGCCACAAGGTCATGATGGGAGGGGAAAGAAGGACGAGGGAAGAAAAGAGTGCGATAAGTGGGTTGCTCAATGTGACGGTCACATTGGAGAGGGATGGTTATGGAGTGATCATAATCGTGAGGGTGTGTCCGAGGTGGTAAAATATATTCAATGAGGGGTTCTTTCTTGACGCTATACTAGAAGGGGGAAAGGGCTCATGGTCACTAGATATCATATGACAAGGGGTTAGGGAATCACTTATGGATGACTTAAAATGATGAACAAGAAGGGAAGGAGGTGGTGAAGGCAAAGTATTGTATTCAATTGGATATTTTTCCTGAAAATCCAATTCTAGAGGCTCACGTGATTTGAATATACTCCTAGAATCGTAATGAAGGAAGGTAGGAGCAAGAACGTTATCAATTCCATCATCATTAGTATCATAGATAGGGTCTTCCCAAAAAGGAGAATCAGTTACTTCCAACTGACCCTTTTCGTGTAAGGGAAAATAATGATCCTTCTTCTCAAGGGTATCAATGGATATGTCATCAGAAATAATGCCCGAGAGAAAGGGGAGACCACTCTCAACCTCATCTTCCTTGTCGACATCATAAATGGGAGCACAATCAAATTGAGGACCAACAATTTCCCATTTCTCCTTTTCAATGTGGAAGTAATCTCCAATGTCATCTTCCAAGGGGCTAATGGGATCACCTTCCTCAAGGTTCTCAAAAGGAGAGTCATCGGGAGTAATATCCTTGAGAAAGGTAAGGTTAGTCTCAATTTCACTTTCCATAGACTCATCCTTCTCAACACGTGTTCTCAAAATCATCCTTTCCATGTTGTGGACTCAACAAGGACTCATCTTCCTGCTCATGAATTAGATCCTAAAATTTATCTCCATCCTCTTCATCTTGACTGATGAGACCTTCCCTTCGGAGGGCTGCCTCTAGGCTCTCACAAGCAGCTTCATTAGATTGGGATTTCGGTCCCTTATACTTCAAGACTATATTGATAAACTCTATAAAAGATGAAATGCTTTTAGACTCACACGAGTCAAGCCAACCTCGGTGCTTGTATTCAATAGAAGCAATAAACAACTCCATGAGGCTGTCTAGATGAACCACATTAACCTCGGAAGCATGCTTGATAAGTTTTGCTATGTGGTCAATTGCTGTGGATGGATCACCCTCAAATTGTGGCATATTTCGCATGAACTTCCAATCCAGGCCATTTGGGTATCCTGGAACCCATGTGATATCCAAGGCAGGAAACCACTCATGAAGCCTTTTAAAAGCCATTGATATTTATATATTGATATCATGGGAGTCGCCAGGGTGAACTAAAATTGCCTTTATAAATGCTTGCTTCACTCTACAAGCTTTGACTTTGAGGTTCATTGAAGAACTAGGGCTTTGTTCTTTTAATGTAGTCGCCAAAATGATATGTCAATAATGTTGTATGAGGAACAAGACACACATCTCGTGTCCCTGACAATGGCGCCAAAAATGTTACTGCTCAAACTAGCAGGGGTCCTAGGAGGGGATCCTATAGAGCAACTACTAGGTCGAGCGCAACAATGGAGCGATAATCCATTGTCACCTCGACTAAGGCTCCTTGCTCTTTTTGGACTTTCACCGATCGAAGGAGTCCTGGTATGAGAGGAATCAAGATAATGGATATGTCGATGAAAATGATGAAAGGTGATTACCAAGGCCTATTCACAAGAGAGACTCAATTGTATGGCTTGGTTGCTTTGGAAGCAAGGTGATGGGCTCTCTAGGAAGGGCCAAGAAGATCCTTAGGACTAGGTTATGAGAGTATGCTATGCCAAGATGGTTCCTAGACATAGGAATCTTTGTGGAGACTTGGCTTTTATGCGATCTTTGTGAAATTGGAAGCAACAAGTTGCGAGACCATAAATGCCATGTGGACCCACAATCAGGTCAAGGGTATGGAGTTAATCTACCAAGAATGGGCTTGACCTAATTGGGGAAGGGAAGAGGATCAAAGAAAGAATATTCCTTTGATAATTTAATGCTATGATCCTAATGAGTTTACTAGCCAATGGAAAACTAAGGGCAAGAATCGATCTTCGAGTTAGGGCCTGAGATATCTCAAGATCCCACCATCGGAATTTTATGAAAATTGGAGGGCTTCTAGAGGACACACCAACGCAGTTGTGCGCAAGAGATCAAATTCTTTTGATGGCTAAATCGTGAGAAAAGTGATGCCCTAGGCGACCTATGGAGGCTAAGCCTAGAAAAGGAAGGGAGGTCAGAGAAATAAGCTTTAAAAGTGATCACCTACAGAGAATTAATGCCTTGTTAATTTTACGTATGTTCTATGCTTAGAGCAATTTATTTCAATTTTCACAGTTAGCTCAATATCTTTTCTAGATTAGCAATCACATCAGCATTAAAGTAAATTGCAGATAGAACATAAACATAGATCACAGAAAACAAGCCAAGACAAGAGGACACAAGATGTGGCGCTAGCTAGGGACAAATCCCAATGTGGGGAACCCTTGATCAATTCTTCTTATATGTTCTTCAATAGTTCAGCAGAGAGAGAGAGAGAACATTTACAACGAAAGTCAACACTTTGACTTATCTAAATAAGAGCATAGATTATCTCTAAGAAGATGATACATGAGATAGCTGAACTCAGTTGAAGACATGCTGCTTCAACTGATTCTCCAAGGTGACTCCTATCATTGTGCTGCACCTCACCCTGCTGCACCTATCATCACTATGCTGGACCTCATAACCATGCTGCACACATCATACTGTTGCACCTTATGCTGCCACTGCTGTCCCATGTGCCATTGTTGCACCAAGCTACCACAGCTGTCCCATGTGCCATAGCAGCAACATGCTAGCCACTGCTGTCCCACTGTGGCATTGTTACACCAAGATACCACAATTGTCCCATGTGCCATAGCAGCACCATGTTAGCCACTGCTGTCCCACTGTTAGTGACATTGTTGTACCATGCCATCATTGCTATCATGCTGTCATTGTAACATTGTTGTACCATGCCATCATTGCTATCATGCTGCCCATGCATCTTGCTGCACTATCATGCATTCAAACTTCATGTGTCACCTTGCTGTCACATTCCTAGCACTGCTGTCCCACTGTTAGTGACTGCTGCTCCTATGATTGCTTGCTGTCCCATTGTAGCCTTGCTGTACCTTGCTGCTGTCCCATTGTGCCTTTGCTGCCACATGTCATTGCTGCTGTCCCAATTGTGCCTTTGTTGCCACATGTCATTGCTGCTGTCCCAATTGTGCTTGCTGTCCCAATGTGTTTGCTGTCCCAATCTTATTATTGCTGTTCCAATGTGTTAGCAGCACCATCCTATTGCTGCTATCCCAATGAATATCACAGCGCCCTTCCAACACTTTTGGACCCCTGTTTGCCCTTAAGATAGTCCTGAAATCCATGCTGGAATTTCCTTTCTTTGTTGCGGCCTAACTCAAAAGTTATCCTCCTCAACGAGTTCCTTTCTGAATATTGTGTGTTGCACAATGGACTGCGGCTAGGGCTTCCTTAGGACTGCGGCTAGGGCTTCCTTACGACATCGTCTAGGGCTTCTTTAGGACATCGTCTAGGGCATCTTCCTCCTAGATTTATCTCACACTAAAACCCAAGACAAATGGAGAGAAATCAAGAGTAAAGTGTGTGTGAAATGACTCTCAAGTCATCTCCTTTTATACTAAAACGTTGAGCACATGTGGGTGTTATTTAGTTGCTAGCCAACCTTGACGAATTGTCTTATAACACAAATAAATTCATAACTCCATGAATACTTATCGGAATCAGATGATCTTTAGATCAATCTTACACCTCTCGATGAGAGGGATCCAAGAAAAATATCAGCGGTCTTAAATAAGATGACCCACATGGAGTTTGGCCCTAGTTGCCAATTTTAACACTTGTCCTTTGGGAGAGATGGAGTCAAGGAGAATTTATGGTTTGGAAAGAGTTCACCCAATCAAAGAGGTCTTCAAATAACTTCGCATGGCATTAGGGAATGAGAGCAGCTGCTTCAAGGTCTCTATACTTCAATTTGCAATAAATGATGACTTTTCGAGATGTATTTAACATAAAATATCTCTAAGAACATTCACCCATTCATACATGGCCCATGACATGATGCAACACTATAAAAAATTGCAATTTCCACCAATTCGTATAGAAAAACAGTAAATTTCAGACTTGTATAGCGAAAATCCCAACAACATTCATGTGACAAAAGTAAATAACAAGAATAAGCATGAAAATAGCACTTACATGTATATAAGAGTATATCCAATCATCAAATTATGCCAATAGAAAAGCTCCAAGACAAGAGAGAGATATCCAATCCAAACTCATCCTCCAAAAGGTGTAGTGAAAATATCACAAGAGATAATAACCCAATCCAAGTGATGCTCAAAGTATGAATCACCTCTCATATATTTATACAATCTCTAATGAATTCAATTTAGCTAATTTGCCCTAATTAAGCCCCAAATACTAAAATAATGTGCTATAATAACACTCCTTGGTGGCAAGCCCACCGAGATAGCTCAATAACATAAGAATAAGCCTCTCAAGGGGGCAGGGTGATCAATATAGTGAATCTTTGGGCCTTTGAGGAGGCCTAATGAAGTCCAAGGGGTGCCATGATGTGAAAATGGACTCCAAACATAGTGGACAGGGTTGGACCCTTGTTTTCCAAGCATTAGCCTATGGTGCTCCCAAGTGGGTGTGGGGGCACAAGGACATCCTCATGGATCTCTAAGTGTATCGAAAATGCCTGTAGACCATCTATAAGGGCTATGATGACGACATAAGCCCTCCCTCTGTAGCGGGAGACATTCTTTGGACCCTGGAACATTTCCCAAGTGTATGGTGCAAGTGTGGAGCTGATTGGGCATAGTGAACCATGTGCATCATCCTCATCCAAAAGGCAGAAAATGAGAAATCAATGATCGGTGTTGGGGATCCATGAAGTAATCTTTACTATGGTGGAGGCCCATGGTTCTCAACGCTCACCCTACAAGTTCCCATGTGGCCCTCTGAAGGGCTAGGACCCCGTATAGGGAGACCAAGTCCCCAAATGGAAACCCACCTGCAATTCTGCATAAGGTCTAATGTGTCCCCTTGCTCTCCAATACAACAAATCATTAGAATAATCAAGTAAAAGAGTTTACAAATCATGGAATCAATGAGACACTTCATGGTGGCATGCCTTTCCATAGTGGGCTTTGGCATGTACAAGTGTCTCCAAGCTCAATAAGGGGGTTAACCAAACACCCTATTAGGTGGTTTTAGCATTTAAAGGGGGTGACATGTCATGGTACATCCATCAAATGGAAGGTTTCAAGTGATATAATAATGGAACGGAGTGGGGTCAAGGGAAGAATCTAGGCCACATGCTATGGGACAAAGGGGTAGCTATAATGAAGGAAGCCCACACATGGGTTTATGAGTGTAGGAGGGAGCAATCATGGTACATAAGTTACCCCAACCTTGGTTTTTCCACCCTTCTTCATATGCTTTTTTCTTTTTATTGATTTTTCTTTGTAATTGCTCGGGGCTCCAGGGGATGAGAGCATAATGTGTGGTATATAGCAACAGGCACCCCTTTTAAGGTGGGGCATTTCATTGCCCACCAAAGGTTGGGACAATCATGGGTTCCTCAATGTGGAGGGGGCTCATCTAGGGCTCATAGGAACTAGGGTGATGGCCATCTATACAGGGTAGAGCTTTTGCTTGTCTTTTTCGCATGTGCTCAATTTGTGTGTCTTGGTCATCTTTTGCATTTTGTGGTACATTTCCTGTTGAGAGTGGCCAAATTACGCTTTTTCTTTTTTTTAGCTGCATCAACCTTCGGGGCATCGTTCCAGGCCCGACCCAAGGTGTAGGCAAGGGGAGGGGGAGGCTAACCCTATGTGGACCCAGATGGGAAAAATGATGATTGGGGTTAAAATGAGCGGAAAGGGGCGATGTATATGGTGTCGCCAAGCGGTACCACACAACAAAAATCGAGATTTCTCATGTAGTTCCAACCCTAAAGCTAGTGGCTAGTAAAGGAGATCCCACGAGACTAGGATACAAGGCTAAACACCAAATCGGGCAGAGGAGACAAGAGCACAGACCTCGCCCAATCTTTTTGCCGAATCCCCCCACCAATCCATGTCAAAATGTGTCCATGAAACGTAAACAAAATTACTCAACTAAACTAATGAAAAGTTATACCCTTGGGGTCGGGAGGCCCACCTTCAAACATACATTCATAACAGATGGGTGAGGGACCACATTGTTAGCTCAGGTGGTGGAGAAAATGTTACATTGAGCTATCCAGTGGTTGTAAGAGGCTGTTGGCGGCCGGTTGAGGACCATCTAGGAAAAAAAATTCTCATATGCATACAACCCACAAGTAGTGGGTAATAGAGCCATTATCCCTGTTACTGCAAAATCTAGTAGGCATGGTGCAAAGCTTCACTCGACTGGGCCATACCTTATGGCAACAAGAGAAATGATTGCCACTGTCACCTCAACAACCTTTCTCTTGCTCTTTAGTGGTATTTAACCACAAGGAAGGATTCCCTAGACTGCCTAAAGGATATTCTAATGCTATGGATCGAGGTGATGTATAAGAGGTCTAAAATATTAGATAGAGTCTTGTCGAAGCCTAGAGAGGTTTAGATGTTCTATACCGAGGTTCATATACTTTATACCTAGACCAGAGATATGGTTGCTATAAGTTAGGGTTTGATTGATATGCAATAATAAGGTGTGCATTGTCATATGGTAGCCAATGAAAAGACCTTCTAAGGATAATCAACAACAAAGGAAGAAAGACCTTCCAATAGACACTAGGATTAGGGTTAGGAAATTGATTTTTATGGCTGTTAGGTATGCATAAACAACAAAAGAGTGTGACATCAACCCTAAATAGGATGGATCAACCATGCATTATGCTAGATTTTGCCTTTATATGTTTTATAGATGCAATTCCTAAATTATAAGCCACAACCATCCATCAAAAATTCACTTTTATGCATAAATATGCCCTAAAATCCCTAGTGGCTATCCCTAGATGTCTACAAATGGGAGAAAGAAGATGACATTAATTTTTATTTTTTATGGATGATCAACACACCAAGGATTACTGCCTTTTCCTACAAAGGTTTAATAGATTCTTCTAGGGCTAAATTTCATGGAAAGACTTTGATGGAGTATGGGGGAATGGCTAGGGTATCCATTGCCAAAACCCTAACTATTTTTCTTGTGAAGGGAGAAATTAAATATAGGAAATGCACAATTGGAGTTTCCATATGGGCCTTGTTACTGCAAAATCTAGCAGGCCTTGGAGAACCCTACAAGGCTATCACTAGACCAAGTGGCAACAATGGGGTGATGGCTCACTGTTACCACATCTCTTGCCATCTTTGCCAAGCTTTTTCCAAAGGTACCAGCTACCATACTGAAAAGAGTAAGTTGTTTATGTATTTCCAACTGGTCTGCATGGATAGGGACCATGCGCTCCAAGCAATCAATCAATCCAGCTCTAAACTCCCCATCTTGCAGATCTCCTTGCTGAGCTTTCTAATGATACTTTGGGTTCAAAAATACCCAGTTGCATGTATAGGACGATGGAGTTGATTGTTCCATTTGTTATCAATGGTCTCCCATATACGACCATATTTAGCTAACCTATCCTTGTAAGCTGCCTGTATCTGCTCCTTTGCTTGATCCATAGCCTCATAAATGTAGCCCATGGCAAATTTTTCCCCATCCACCATCCTTAGCACCTTAACAAGGGGCTCGGTAATTTTCACAAGCTCTGTAGACCTTTTCCAAAAGTAATTGTCCAAAACTTTCTTTTTGGTGTCTTTGCCATCCTGTCTACGAGCCCATCGAGATTCAGTCCAATCATCAGAAGAAAACATTTTCTGCATGTTTTTTCAGTTGAGAATTGAGACATTGCAATGTGAGGAAGTGAGTTGCACATCTCGTAATTTCAGGCCTAGCAAGTTCTTTCCCCCCAATGTTTTTCCTCATTAGGCTCAATACCCATGAGTGGTTGTAAATGTATTTTGTAATGCACTTGGCATGCTCTACAATGTTTTTTACCCACTCCACATTGCCTATGTCGTTAAGCATGAGCTCTATGCAATGTGCAGCACATGGAGAAGTTTCTTTGCATTGTTTTTTCCAATGTTGATCCAAAGTGGGTTGATGACTTGGCTAAGAGGAAGTGGGATTAGCAGAGGCAATGGTGGCAGAGGATGAGAAATAACTCTAGATGTGTTTGTTCTCTTTGTTCCTTTAGATTGTTGGCCAAGAGCAGGAGGAACATAGTGAAAGGGGTCATTGGTGGAAGGGATAGAAGAGGAGTCTTGAATCTCATAATCACCATACCCACTCTCTTTCATGGCTTCTAATAATTCCCTCTTCCTTGAAATTTCATCTTGGATGGCCTTCTCCCTAGCCTTCCTAAACCATGTCGTGTGGGTTTGCCACGGCCTTGGCAACGAACCAACCAGTGCCATTTTTGAAATTTAGGCGAAATGGACCCATGAACTGGGTTTTTTGGTCGGTTTGACCTAGTCACCCAATGAGCCAGCTGGTTCGACTGGTTTTCGGTTCAAGCGGCCGGTTTTTAAAACTATGATCATGACAGATGGGCGAGGGTGCATAATGGATGGCTCAGGTGGCAGATATGGTGGCACATCGACCTATCTGGGGGCTGCAAAGGGCTATTGGTTGTTGGCTGACGACAATTTAGGAGAAAAATTTCTCCAATGGGTGTCACCCACAGGTGTTGGGTAACATTTGGTTCCAACTGGGTCATGATCTCTTGGTAGAGTGCATGAACGTACTCGAACAGGGAGGTCATGAGAACACCAACAATCTCTTTGGACCATAGACCTGTTACCTGCACATCAAAGACCAAGAACATGGGGCAACATGTTTTTGTGGTGTCCTATGATTTCCCATGCTTTTGTTAGGCCATCAAAATCAACAAGATTTTTTTTTTTATTATTCTAAATGCACCTACTCTAGCATGATAAAGAATATGTTGTTAGATCTAATGCAAAAATCGACATGCTATGCTTCCTACCCTAACATGCATTTTATCTAAGGCAAAGACTAAGTGTAATCATAGAGTCGGTGCAACCAACATATTATTAGATCAACATAAACATGCTTGCCTATATGATTACTCATGCATTTGACCCAAAATGCAACACAAAAACAATCACATGAAGGATGATGCGGGTGGGAGGAGGGAAAATATGACATCCATATAAGATAGAAAGGAGTCCTAAATGAGGGGTAAGACATCGACTTGGAGGCTTTGAGCCTCTCCTGTAAGCACAAAATGGAAGAATGAATGACCAACTCAAGAACTCCCCATCTTGATCATTGTTCATAATGGTGTGCTTCGTGGTCATCACAAAGTCATGACGGGATGGAAAATGGGACCGAGGAAATGAAGGGGCACACCAAACAGGTTGCTCGATATGATGGTCACATTGGAAAGGGGCAACGATGGTGTGCTCATAAGCCTGAGGGTATGATTGGGAAGAAGGGATACTTCTATGGAGTGGCTCTTCAACATCATACTCAGGAGGGGGAAAGGGTTCATTAATATTAGTGATGGTATGAGAAAGGGCAAAGCAAGGGTTCATGGATAATGCAACTAAGTCATTGGGATCTTGGAGAATGCAAGGGAAAGTAGGGCTCTTGTCGAGGTCATTATCGGTATCATAAACAGGGCCAACTACTTCCAACGACCCTTCTTCATGTATGGGAAGGTCATTATCAATATCATAGACGGGGCCAACTACTTCCAACGACCCTTCTTCATGTATGGGAAAACTATCATCCTCCCTTTCCATGGTGTGAATAAATAGACCATTGTGAGTAGTGTCCTGAAGAAAGGGACAATCAATTTCAACCTCGTTGTCAGTATCATATATAGGGTCATTGCTAAAACGATGGTTGCCAACTTCCCATTTTCCCTTGTTGATGCATAAGAAATCAGAAATGTCAACCTCACAGGGAGCTACAATACCCAAATTCTTAAAATCTTCATCAAGTGCACTTTCTTGAATGAAAGACCCCATTTCATCATGCTCATCTTTGTGGGTTTCAATAGTGCTTTTACTCATACCATATTCGTACCTAATTCTGAAATCTGCAGTCCAAGGATCTTTCATGAATGCTTCATTTGCTTGGTCATCATGATTTTCCTCCGAATCTTTCCATTCTTCCATATACCCCTTATTCTTATGTGGGTCGCCCACATGTGGGTTTTATTCAGGACTATCTCGATCATCTAATTCATTGGCTTATGTGGGATGACTTTGTTGAAAATTGTAATATATTTCGTTGACTGGCTCAATCAAGATCTTAAAAGCACAAGTATAGTGAGCGAACTCAAAGAGACAATCAAGATCTTTCTCATAGGCACATTGTACTAGGTAGAGATCCTTGTTCTTCATACTACAATATTCGAATACGAAATTCCTATCTTTGCACTCAATTAAATATCCATAATATTCAACAAACAAATCCATGCTTTCTTGTAATTTTTAAAGATCTTCGTGATCAAGTTTATTGAAAGGAAAGCGAAGAGCGGTCTCTTTTTCACAACAAGCTATTTTTCATGATTTTGCATTTAGGATCAAAATGGAATCGCTTGGGTGAATGTAGATTCTAGATGCCTTGATAGATGCTTGCTTCACCCTACAAGCATTAAACTTTGAAGTTCGATGAAGAACTAGGGCTTCGTTCTTCTAATGGAGTCGCCAAAATGATATATCGATGATTTCGTAAGGGAAACAAGACACACATCTCGTGTCTTTGGCAACAATGCCAAAAATGTTAGCGCTCAATTTAGTAGGGGTCCTAGGAAGGGTTCATATGGGACTACTACTAGATCGAGTGGAAACAATGGGAGGAGTTCCGTTATGAGGGAAATCACTTTGAATGATAAGTCAATGATTGGATAGGTAGTGATCTCTAGTGCCCATTCACAAGAGAGACTAAAATGATAGGGTTTGCTTGCTTTTGAAGCAAGGTGTGGGGCTCTCTAAGAAAGGCTCAAAGGAGGCCTAAACCTAGGGATTAGAAATATATCTTGACAAGGGATGCCTTAGATCCAAGATTCCTAAAGATAAGAGGTTTCTAAGTGGCTTTGTGACATAAGAAATGGTAGATGTATGGGACCCCAAAGGAGCCCAAGGGGACCCAAACAAGACCTAGGATTTCATGTGAATCTTCAAACAAAGAGCCTAGGTCAAGCAAGGGGGAAGAAGGGATCAGTAATAGATGAACTTCCTTTGAGTTTTCAAGCATAGGATATCCCTTAGAAAGCCATTAACCTAGAAAGACCTAAATCCAAGTGATTTTGGAGCTAGGGCTTGGTGTATCTCACAAACTGACTGTGGGATTTGCTTCAAACTTGGAGGGCTAGTGAAAGGCAACCCAATGCAGTTCCTTGTCAGCTCGCTCAACAAACTGGTGCCTAGAATGGAATTCGTTGGATGCCCTAGCTAGGTCGTCTAGGGTTAGGGCAAAAAAATTGTGAGAAAGGGAAAAATTTAGGGTGATCATCAAGGACTTGAGACTAGTGCCTAGCCAATTGTGGAGAATGGAGTCAAAGTGAAATTGATTAAGGATTTTTTCTTTACGAAGGAGCTTTCTACGAATTCGCATGCCCTAGAGAAGCAGCTACAAGGTCACAAGAAAGATTTATACTTCAAATTGCCAAGTAATGGAGTTTCAAGGTGCAAAGAGTCAACCCACCCCTAGGAATATTTCAATCTTCTTGCCAAAATGAATGACATATGCAATGAACCAAGATTACCAAGTGTTTAAGAATTTCACATCACAATAATGGCACAAAATAACCATAGCAATAGTGTTCAACACATTAGACAATAAGCATGCAAATTTTTGCATAAAAGAAAGCACTTACATGACATGAAGATTATATCCATCCATTATACTTGCAAAAATGAAGCTCTAAGACAAATAATAAATTTCCAAACATCAGAATGCATCAATTGATCTCCAATTCATCCAGCAATAGCAAGTCCGAAATCTTTTCTCCTAAGAGATACAAATCCAAGTGATGATGAGGAATGAAATGAACCTCTCATAAATATATATGATCCTCTAAGTGATTCGACTTGCCTAGTTAGGCCTAATGATGCCCCTAACAATAAAATAATGTACAAACAACAACCCTTTCATGACAAGCCCACCAAAATAGCTCCATAATAAGAAAAATATGCCTCTCAAGAGGGCCAAAATGATAGACAAGTAGCTAGGAGGGTTGTTGGGAGGCCAAATGGAGTCCAACATGTGCCAAAATTAATGAAAGGGCTCCAAAAATTATGATGAAGGGGATGGCCCCTTTATCTCCAAGCAAATGACATGTGGTGCCCCTAAGTGGCTGTGGGGGCACACAATCATCGTCATGGGTCTCCAACTAAAACGAACAAGCATGTATCCCATCTGCAAGGGCTGGAACAATGATGCAAGCCCTCCCTTCGTCTCCCATGGTGAGGCATGTTATCGCGCAAATTGTACAAGTGAATGTTGTTGAAGAATGTAACTAGTGTCAGTCTTCATAATTGTATTTAAGGCATGAATCTGTCAAAAGAAAGAAAAAAAATTATTATTAAAGAAATTGACTTATTAAAGCATGGGTTTCACGCTTGGGTCAATTGTTTATAGGTCAAAGCCTCCTTGTAGGTTTCTAGGGTTTATGTCAAGTGTCCTTTTCCATGTCATAATGTAAAGAACCCTTCTTGGGATTTATTTGTCAAGAAAGAAATTTATTTTAATGTAAAATAGGTCTTCTAGGCCTTCTCCACCAAGTCAGCCTCAACAAGGGAATTTGACCTCACAAACTCACTATATATTGGTGAAATATATAGTAATTGTGAAATGTATAGAACATGGTGAAATATATTGTAATTGTAGCAAGTAAAAATTGCTTTAGGAGTTCTTCCTTCCATAAGGTTACCCTGCATCAAGAGTTTTGTCTATTATTCTCTTGTGTTCATTCTTTTGTGAATGATTGGTTTTTTTGCTGAAGTTTAAGGGTTTCTTCTATGTTATATTTTCATATCGATTGAGGTACATAGCATTGCCAAGTTATTGTCTAAACATCATTATCAAAGGTTAAATAACAAGTTTAGTTATTTGAGTAGGTCCCAGTTCCCTAGGTGAAATATATTTTTTAGAGGCTTAAATGTTGGCTGTAGACGTTGAAATGCACCTAAAAATTCCTCATTGTGTTTCTGCTAGCATTTCCAAAGCATGAAACACCAGGTGAAATATTTGACCGTGTTTCCAGCACATCTGATTTATGTTTTCTGTCATTTTAGGGGCTTTAAATGCAGGGGGTCGGGAACTTCCTGCAATATAGTGAAATACTAATGGCATAGAACTATGGTATGCAAACTATAATATAATAAAAGGTCTTTCCAACTGACATATCCTTAAAGAACTTGCGAGTGTGAAGCAAAGAAAAGTTCAGTAAATGCTCGGAGAAGATCTATAGAATAAACACTTTAGCATATTTACATAAAATAATAATAATGTGTTGCCTAACCCTGGAACAAACCTAGCATATATATTTGCTAAAGTATGTTTATTGAACCTTTTGCAATTCCTTGCTTCTGTATACTAGAGCACAGATCCTATCAGCAATTTTACAAAATGTGATCATACCTCATTATCAAATGCATCTCATGAACTCCACCTTCCACAATACCTATAGAATTTTAAATGTAGGAAATTAGATTGTACGAAAATGGCAAATTTAGAAAGTTGGCATAATTGAACCTTAACACATGATGATCTGTGTACTCACATTATCTATAATGAGGCCTTTATAGAAGTATGTGCATGTTGATGAAACGTTAATGAAGATATGTGTTTTATTCCTTTCTGTAGTACCTAAGCTGCTAACCAAGAGTGTGAGGTTAAATTTTTTATATCCTCTTGTATGTTTTCCAAAAGAAAAGCAGGAAGGGTTGCATAATCTGTTTGTAGTTGGGAGTTAAGTGTAATTTGATATGTGCTTTCTATTTGTTTTTAAGATACTTTCTCGGCTTTCTAAAATAGTTGTCTCAAGTTCTGCTGTCATTAAATTTTGCAGCTATGGGATCAAAACATGCAAGATCTTGGAATATGTGCAGATGATGATTGTTGTGATGCCTTACATGTGTCTGATGTCGATCTTATCTTTGAAAACTATGAAGATATATTTGGTGGTCCCCAAGTTGAATCATCATCTATGTTTGAGGATCTAGAAGCCGCCTGCTCTTCCATGGATAAAGTTGTTTCTGTTGCCGATCCAAGTGAATGTAATAATTACAATCTCAAGGTTGAATTCTTATATCCTGCAATACTCATTTTGTTTGTCTTGCTGGTTTTTGGTAGATGTTAGATTTCTGTAGTTAGACAAATAAAAACCATTATTATGTTGGATCTTACAAAACATGTATTTCTGATTTTTATTTTATCTAACCATTCCAATTGTGAATGATTTGCAGTTATTTGCCATGAGAATAGTGATTGTTAATATATATATATATATATATATATATATATATACTGTACTTCTTAGGTCCCTCAACTTTGAATACTTCTGTCCAAAGATGCTCATTCGTTTGTCTTTCCAGTTTTTGATAGGTGTCATTGCTCCAAAGATAGACAAATAAGAAGGTTCAATATCTAATTATATATATATATATATATATATATATATATATATATTACCTACCAAAAACTGGAAAGACAAATGAAATGAACATCTTTGGACAGAAGAATTCAAAGTTGAGGGACCTAAGAAGTACAATATATATATATATATATATATTGTACTTCTTAGGTCCCTCAACTTTGAATTCTTCTGTCCAAAGATGTTCATTTCATTTGTCTTTCCAGTTTTATATATATTGTACTTCTTAGGTCCCTCAACTTTGAATTCTTCTGTCCAAAGATGTTCATTTCATTTGTCTTTCCAGTTTTATATATATTGTACTTCTTAGGTCCCTCAACTTTGAATTCTTCTGTCCAAAGATGTTCATTTCATTTGTCTTTCCAGTTTTTGGTAGGTATTATTGCTCCAAATATAGACAAATAAGAAGATTCAATATCTAATTATGTTGCAACTTGGAACATATGTCTTCATAAATTTTAATTTTTTCAACTAGTTGAAAATTGTCGCAACCATTTTGAATTATTTACAATGACAATGTTTACTATCAATATATAATTTTTAACCATGGTCAATGTTTACTGCCATTGATTATTACTTCACAAAATGGGTAGAGGCCATACCCACAAAAAAAGCGATTGACCAAGTTGTCATGGATATAGTTACCAGATTTGGTGTGCCTGCCAAGATTGTGACTGATAATGCCAAAGCATTCGACTCTATGGCGCTAACATCAATGTGTAACAAGTATGGAATAATCCTCTCATATTCATCTAACTACTACCCTCGAGGAAATGTCCAGGCTGAATCAAGTAACAAGAACCTCATAAAAATCATTAAGCAAACGGTGGGAGAAAACAAGTGAAATTGGGATAGTAAGATCACGTATGCCCTGTGGGCTGATCACACCACCACAAGGCTTCAACTGGATATATCCCATTTCAATTGGTCTATGGCGCTGAAGCTAAGTTACCAGTCCAACTCCAATTGCCTGTCCTTGAATGTTTGAAGGCTTTCCCTGATCAACAAGATCCCGTACAAGCACGAATTGATCAACTCATTGAGTGTAATGAAGTTAGAAGGAAAGCCCTTGACCAGCTTGGCTGGAATCATGAAAAGATGAAAAATACTTTGATAAACATGTCAAGAATAAAGCCTTTGAGCTTGGAACGTTAGTTCTCTTATGGGACAAGAGAAGAGAAAACTTGGTATGCATAAACATTAGATAACCTATGGATAGGTCCCTATAAGATAGTTGACATAGCCAGTATAAATTCCTATCATCTAGAGACTCTTAGTGGAGAATCCATTCCCCTCCCTGTGAATGGGCAGTTCCTTAAAGAGTATTTTCCCGAAGGTACTTGACATTGTATATTATATGCATGATAGAGTAGGATGCATTGCATATTAATTTTTGCATAGCTAACATCATCGTGTCATTTTCTCATGCTAGAATAGGTGCATTTAGATTAAACTTGCATTTTAGAATAGATTTAATTTTTGTATAGTTTTATTATTTGATGAAAACTTAGGTGATAAAGGTCTACCCAGGATAGATGCTTCCAACAATTGTTTGTGATGTGAAAGATACAGGTCTACGGTCCCAAAGCATTGTTGGTGTTCTCTTGAGCTCCCCGTTCTAGTACATGGTTCGATCAGTCTACAAAGAGCTCATGTCTCAGTTGGAGCCAAATGTTACCCACCACTAGTGGGTTACCCCATAGGAGAATTTTTCTCCTAGATTTGTCTTTAGCCGACAGCCAACAACCCTTGACAACCAAAAGTGTAGCTGATATATGTGCCAATTGATCTTCGCTCCCTAAGCTAGTCATATGTCCCCTCGCCCATTTGTCGAGAGCATATGTTTGAAGGTGGGCCATCCAATCCTAAAGGTATGTCTTTCATTGTGCAATCAGGTGCTTATGCTTGTTTTTCCTTGGGCACATTGGGTATGGATTATTGGGTGACTTGGAAGGAGGAAGGGTTTTGATTGTAGTCTTGTTCTCTCACCTTAAATGGGGGGTTAATCCTCAACCCTAGTCCCATGGGATCTCCCCTATTGGCTTATAGCTTCAAGATGGGCATTACTTGGGAAACCTCGATTTTGGTGGCACGGTACCATTTTCTTGTCCCACATTTTTCACTTCCCTCCTCACATTACATGCCCTCTTTCATCATCTTCCCTCTTTGGGTCCACAAGGCTCTAGCACTCCCCCTCCCCTTGTCCACATGTCTGGGTTGGGCATGGAACGTTGCCCCAGAGGTTGATGCAACTACAAGAAAAAGCATATCATGGCCACATACAAAAGAAAATAATATAACAAAATGCAAAAGATGGTTGGGACATTATATTAGCTCGTGGGCAAAAGCCAAATATGAGCTCTACCCCTTCATTATGGCCATCACCTTGGTTCTTAGGGCCTCATGAGGGCACCCTACATCATTTTGGAACCCATGCATGTCCCAACGCTTGGTGGGCAATGAATTTCCCCACCTTAAGGGGGTAATCACTGCTTATATCATACACAACATGCTCTAATCTCTTGGAGCCCCGAGGAACAATTATAAAGTAAATTCAAGAAAAGCCAGAAGGAAAATGAAGAAGGGTGGAAAAACAAAGGTCAGGGTAACTCATGTACCATGATTGCTCCCTCTTACATTAATAGTCTATACACCCAAACGTGTGGACATCTCTCATCATTACCACCTTTGAACCCATGGCATTTGGCCTTGAGACCACTGTGTCCCAATCCACCTCATCATCGTCCACATGACCCCTATCACTTGAAGGATGTACCTTGGACATGTCTTTCCATTTAGGGGCTAGGAACACCTAATAGGGTTATTTATTAATCACTCCTACGTAGGGAGGTAACAATATTACATGCTCAAAGCCCGAATTTGGAAGGAAAGCCCATTATGAAGTCTCATTTGTGCCCTCGACTAACAAACTTGGTTCACTTAGATGCACTAATGAATTAATGTACCTGATGGCGAGGAGACACATTGAATCTTATATGTAATTGGCAGGTGGTTTCATCATGGTTTGGACAACTTTTGGCAGGTGGTTTCATCATGCGTTGGGCAACTTCACTGGGGCCCAAGCCCACCAGAGGATCATATTGACACGTGTAGAGGATGCATTGAGAGTCATGGGACTCTGTCATGTGATAAAACATTATCTCATCTCATGGGCACCCTCAGCACCTTCGGCAGCTTGTTCATTGACCCACATTATTCGCGAGATGATGCATTTAGACCTGCATTGCCCCCAATTGGCTTAACAATGTACACATGGTTTTGCAGCTAATCCAAAGCCTAGAGGAGGTTTGTCTCACCCTTGAGACATGGGAGGGAAAGCACCATTGTCAGTGCCCTCATTTTGAGCAATCTATAGGCATATCTTTCACCAGGAGATCCATGAGACCAGTGTTTGTGCCCGAGAGCCACTTTGGAGCACCATGTTGTCACTCACTGCTTTATCAGTCTTCAATTGCCTAAAGAACACAAAAGCAATGACGTTTGATGCAAATTTTTGAGCCACATAAGCTATCAGAGCTTAATCAGTCCCTCTCCATTGCGTAGTGCTCGGAAAGAGCTTTCCAACGATATGGAAGTCCAAAAATGGACTCCTGGAGCAGAAGTTAAGGCATTTTGAAGTTTACTGATGCAGGAGCATCATGGTTCCAAAAATGTGTATATTTAGTAGAATCTAGGTGGTCTTTTGTTTTCGAAAGAGTGGTTTTCTTAAGTATTTAATTCATGTAATTTTAAATATTTTGAGTGATTTAGGTGAGACATTTAGAATAGGAGTTAATTAAATATTGTGAGGATATTTGTAAATGTTCTCGAATGTGGGAGAACATGAGTGATGATGAGCAATTGGTATGGATTGAGATATTGTAAATTTTAGAAAGTAGTTCATGATTTATGGAGGATCCTTAGGATTAGTTGAAAGTTGAGATCCTCAAGGGATAAAGAAGATATTTTAGGAACTAATTGAGGACTTAGAGGATTTTTAGGATTTAGTTGAGAAGATTGAGGATTTGAACCAAAATTGGTTATAGAATCCTTTTGTATAAATGCAAGCCTAAAAGGCATAGTCAGGGGTTAGCTAGTTAGTTAGTTAGAGGGAGAGTTAAAAGACAGGAAGGTTGGATTGTGAGTCTACAGGCATTGAAATGAGAAAGGGCCATTGATACAGACCATGTAAAGGTAGATCAGGCCAAAGCTAGATTGTAAACAGGTTTTTCTTTGTATCTGTACATTTGTTTAATGAATGAAGAAATTGAATTCATTATGACTGTGTGTCATTCCTTTTATGTGTTGAGTGATCTATAATTGTGAATTTATATTTGATGTGTGATAAACCATGATGAATGAATTCAAGTTGAATTTCTGAAAGTATTTCTGAGTAACAAAAGACTTGCCGCCTGGGTAGAATCCGTGTGATTCCATTTCAGATTTAATAGATGTATGTACAGGTCAAGTAAAGAATGAATTACGAAATCTGGAAGAAGAGAAATAATACAGAGAGTATTATGTATTCTAGTCCAAAGTGGTGTTAAAGAATACAGAGGAGGATAGTGGTCGGACTGTATGGATCCGATTAAAGAAATCTACGCAGAGCTCAGAGGTATAATCTGGCCGACAGTCTGAGTGCCAAAGGAAAGCATAAATGGTGTTATAATCTGCTGGAACAACAGATGGGAAGATCTACGTGTGCAGAGTTGGTATGTTATAAACCGGCATGAAGATTTATCATGGAGATATGGTTCTTGAGGAATTGGAGCAAAGTGAAACAAGCCAAAGTGAAATGTGTAACTACGGAGGTTAGGAGTCTATGGGTGTCTTGATCGGGGTTGAAGCGCCGTGCTAAATCTGATGCAGGAGCATTTAGCCCAAGGAAAATCATTATAAATAGTAGACATAGGGGGTCATGCATTTTAGGAAATAGTTTTCCTAAGTATCAAGTTAATGCAATATTTAGGCTTTTAAGTGTGATTTAATTAGATAATGGGAGAATATGTAAATGCTCTCAAAACAAAGAAATGAGAACATGAGTAGTTCCATGATCCTAGGAGCAAGAGAGAGCTTTTAGGAATTAATTAGAGTAGAAGTGGACCATTGAGCTGATAAGGGGACTTTTTTGTTTTAAAGCAGAGAAAAAGATAGAGTGGATAAAGTCTGCCACATATGTATGCATGTAGCAAGCTTTAGGGCTTTTGTTAAAGGATGGGATTAGGTCCTTCATAGTAATCCAATCGAAAGTTCTCATATAAAATCTATGTAAGCCTACGGGCAAAAGAGGAGGCCACAAATAGTAGAAATCAGGCCTGTGCGAGACCAAGGAGTCTCGGATGTAATCTTGTGTTTTTACATTAATATATGCAGAGTTTTCCTGACTATGTCAAAATGTATGAAATGTGTGTTTTAAGTGTTGATTTGTATGTGAACTTGTAGGCTCTGTGATAGGGGGTTAAAGACAGAGTTCTGGGGAATGCGCAGAGAGAGAAGAGATTGATTCAGAAGAATCAAAATGGACCATCGAGTCTAATTGAAGCAACAGAGCGAAGCTCTGGAGACGCAGCAAAACGGAGAGTTATAATGAACCTTTGAATCCATTCAAGGGAGCGATTAAAGTCCCAAAGGACAGTGATTGAAAGAGTCTGGAGAGTTAAGCTCAAACGAGAATGAATTGAGCAGCAAAATAATGGAAGTCGGAACCTCGTGAAAACCCAGAAACCACAGGAACCATTGGAAATGGCGGAGAATTTCTAAGTAAAAGGAAGTTGCAGAGAAGTGTAAAGTGATACATAGCAGCTGTCAGATCTCATAGATCAACGGCTGAGATCGTGTCGCATCGGCGAAATCCCTTTTTAAAGTGATCAGAACGAGCCTTGGAGAGTTGCGAAGAGTGAACAACAATTAATCGTGGACCGTTGGATTGTGGCCAGATCAACGGTCACAATTTAATCGCATATCGGCGATCGACGTTGGATTCATCGGTAATCGGGCGTCGGAAGGTTCGGAGATCGAAAGAGTAGTGTAAAGGGAAGGCGGACCCGACCGATATTCATGAACGCAAATCTATAAGATTTGAAATCTGGCGTATGCGGTAGGAGCGGAAATTCCTATGTATTCCCAAGTGTTTAATATTTCAATAGTTTATATGGCACAGCCTTTTAACGCAAAAGAATATGTTAACGACTTCCGATAGTCATATCGGAGTCAGAGGAGGGGTGATGAACCACATATGTGGTAAGGCCGGGGAATATAGCCGATAGCGATTGCGATGAGGTTTAACCTTAGGTTCTGTGCAATAGTCGTACTAAATGCAGAAGGTATGTTTGGAGACATTTTCTTTGTTAATGGGTTTTATGAGAAAAGGTGCTGATAAAGCATTTATATATTAAATATGTATTAACCAAAGGTTGAGACGACTGGTTATATATATGCGGCTGAAGGCTTGAACTAAAGTTCTGAAGGGTTTTGATTCTCGATAGAAAGGTTCGGCAGGGTGATTGAAGTTCCGTTACAAAGGAACTGTATAAGAGGGCCACTTGACCATTTATGGTCAGAAGGTTTGACTCTATTGTAGAGTCAGACACCTGGGACAGTTGTGGATGCATTATTGTTGAATGCATACTGTGGGTATATGTTGGGTATCCTGGCATCAGTTTGGCTAAGTATGGGTATATGCCGGGGACCCTGCACCATTAGTGGTATCAGAGCAGATTTGTAATCTGTAAGAGGGAACTTTGAAGTTCTTTGAAGACTGTAGCATTCCAGCAAAGGCTTGGAGTAGGCAGGAACAGAGGATTCCTTGAAGGAAAGAGAAAGCAAGATTTCTTAATGCAAGTTCTGAAGGAAAGAGGACTTGGAAACCAACTAGAGGACAATCCATTCAAAGTGCAGAAGAATGGGTGAAACAAGATCACGCTGAGATTTTGAAGGCGAGGTAATGTGTTCTGTTATAAATTAAGAATGTGTGTTTTTATACTAATGCACAAGTGACAGCAAGAGAAGCTGTGAGAGAAGAACCAGGTGAGTTCTTGAAGACAGAGTAAGGAGAATACTCTGAAGAAGAAGTGGCAGTGAACTTGAAGAATCCAACAAGAGATTGGACAGAGAGGATAGTTGAAGTGTTCTCAAAAGAGGAAGTGAGAGATTGCAGAAACCTAGAAGGAGCAAAGGTGTTGCTCAAGAGAAGCTGAGAACAACTTTCAATTGTGGTTGGGTAGAAGTTGTTGAGGCAACTCCACAGTTGCGATTGTGCGTAGAGTTGTCTTAGAGATAACAATTCCAGCAAAAGAAGTGTTGGGTAGAATTGTTAGTCAGCAAGAGGTTTGAGGAGAGAACCATAATGCTTACCAAAATATTGAATGAGGAGAGCTTAGTGAGGTAAGATTGCAGCCAGGAGGACTAGCTGTTGCAAAGGCTTGTTGCAAAGGAGCTCATGAAGAAAGAAGAGAAGAAGATGACTACTGATAGTCATAGCAGAGGTTCAAAGAGAAGCCACAACAGAGGATATAAGAAAGAGGATGCCAAAGCAAATGGCAAGAGGATGAGTCAAGAAGAAATTGACAAAGAGGTTGCTGAATTAAAAGAACAACTCAATGCATTAAGGAGAATGCTTGAGGAAAGCCAAAGACTAGGTTGGGTCTTAAGGAAGAACCAAGTGGAATGGCATGAGATGCAGAGAAGGCTACAACAAAAGCAAGTGAGATGGATGATGGAAAAACTCAAGGAAGTTGAGTTGGAAATAGAAATGGAAGAATCCATTTGTGAACCAGAACAAGGAGAATTTCTAGGAGAAAGTGAAGATGAAGACTTGAAGACTGAAACTTCAAGTGAGGCCAAGGGGTCTAATGATTTTAAAACTGACAATTTATGTGTGTATGCAGGTGAAACATGTAAAGAAGGACAATTGGCTGATATTATCATGAAGAAGGAAGAAGACCAGCAGAATCAAAATTTTGTTATGGAAAAAGATGAGATAGATAGATCTCATATACAGCTGGAGAAAGATGTCAAGCAACCAAGTGAAGGGCTTGAAGAGATTGAAGAGGAGACTATCAAAGAATTTCTAAATCATATGAAGGATTTAGAATAGCAAGGAGATATGGTGGCTGAACCATCAAATGAGACCATAGGGTCTTATATTTTTAAAACTCATAGTTTGTGTATGATGGTAGATATTGCAGGAGAAAAGCAGCCATTTGAAGATATCTTCAGAGAAGGTAAACAACAAGGGACTAAAGGCAAACTTGAGGAAGAGACTATGTTAGCTGAAAACATAGTAAAGGATCATCAATTCACTATGATGATAGGCACAGTGGAGATAGCCATGAAAACTGTTGAGATAGACATTAGGGAAGAAGGACATCTACTGAAAGATGTTAAGGAGGAGGAACCCTATGCAAAGGATTTAACCTTGGGAAAAGGAACACTAACAAAGGAGTGTTTTACAGAGGATGGACAGTCTTTTGAAGATGTCGAAATTCTGGAGGAGTACTCTAGGAGAACAGAGTATGATGGAGGAGATCTCTTGAATGAGGGAAGTAGTGATTTGCTACAGCAGAAAGACCTTGAGAGTACAAGGGTCGAAGGAAGACAGTATTTTAATACTGTAACACAGCATGTGAAGGATGAAGCTGGAAGAAGAGATCATTATGATGAAGTGCTTGCTAAGTGGGAAGAAGAAATTAAACTGCTGGAAAAACTGATGAGAGAACCTGACGGTAGAACAGAAGATGCAGTTATAGTTTCTAAAGAAGATGAGGATGTGACTAAAGTAGTCATGGATACAGGAAGGTGTAATAATTTGTCAGCAGGTTCATTAAACAACGTGAATGAGTATGTGATCAAAGAGATTGAGCAAAGATTGTTTGAAGATGGTAAAGAGGCAGTAGGAATCAAACAATTTCAAAGTGAAGATAACCAGCAGCAGGTTAAAGGAGGAGAAGTTCACTACTGTGAACCCAAGCAGGAAGACATCATTAGAACAGATGGTGTGGAAGAGAGACTAACTGACAGTCTCACGAATTCTGCTGAGAATTCGAATCAGCATACTGATATGCTGACAAAGGAGGAGGAAATAGAGCAACAAACTGAAATGTTGCCAAAGAAAGAAGGGGCACCAAGGCCTCATGTTTTTAATTTTAACAAGTGTTTTGTGAATGAAGGTTTTGTTGCAGATGCTGGAGGAGATTTGGCACAGGGGAATAGTCAAATAAAGATGGAAGAAGAAGTCCCCATGGGAAAATTTAATCCATGGAATAGATAAGTTAATTTGCTAGAAAGAGTGCTGAATAGTCATGATTTAATCATGAAATAAGATAAGGAAGATAGGGAGGCAACAAAAATGATAGCAAGCCAAGCAAGAGTCAGCATAGGAGTCAGCATAGCAAGCAAGGAAAAAGTGGAGGCAAAGTCTACAACAATGTCTACAATGGCAGCAAGCAAAGCCAGCGTAGAAGACAACAGCAACAACCTAGAACACAAAGAAAGAGGAAGAAATATGAAGCAGAATATGGACCAGCCCAAAGATATGCTGGACATAGAAATTGAAGAAATGTGGGAGCTAATGATGCAGTAGACTAAATGGAGGAAAATGGTAGCGGCAACAAGCAAGATCAATCAGAACTTGAACCTGATTGACAAGAAGAAGAAGACAGTAGACATACAACAGCAACAAAGGAACAAAGCATCTGGAGAGTTACAAAACAAAGTGTGGGATCCAGGAAGACCAAGATCAGAAGACACATGATCAGGAGATCATGAATATTTTCTACTTTGGGAGTCTGATGCAGGAGCATTCAACCCAAGGAAAATCATTGTAAATAGTAGACATAGGGGGTCATGCATTTTAGGAAATAGTTTTCCTAAGTATCAAGTTAATGCAATATTTAGGCTTTTAAGTGTGATTTAATTAGATAATGGGAGAATATGTAAATGCTATCAAAACGAATAAATGAGAACATGAGTAGTTCCATGATCCTAGGAGCAAGAGAGAGCTTTTAGGAATTAATTAGAGTAGAAGTGGACCATTGCGCTGATAAGGGGACTTTTCTGTTTTAAAGTAGAGAAAAAGATAGAGTGGATAAAGTTTGCCACATATGTATGCATGTTGCAAGCTTTAGGGCTTTTGTTAAAGGATGGGATCAGGTCCTTCATAGTAATCCAATCCAAAGTTCCCATGTAAAATCTATGTAAGCCTACGGGCAAAAGAGGAGGCCACGAATAGTAGAAATCAGGCCTGTGTGAGATTGAGGAGTCT
The DNA here is from genome assembly GCA_031772625.1 of Pinus tabuliformis. Taxonomy (NCBI): domain Eukaryota; kingdom Viridiplantae; phylum Streptophyta; class Pinopsida; order Pinales; family Pinaceae; genus Pinus; species Pinus tabuliformis. Next base: position 152,036,223 of record CM062812.1, read on the forward strand.
CGGATGTAATCTTGTGTTTTTACATTAATATATGCAGAGTTTTCCTGACTATGTCAGCATGTATGAAATGCGTGTTTTAAGTGTCGATTTGTATGTGAACTCGTAGGCTCTGTGACAAGGGGTTACAGACAGAGTTCTGGGGAACGCGTAGAGAGAGAGGAGATTGATTCAGAAGAATTGAAATGGACCATCGAGTCTAATTGAAGCAACAAAGCGAAGCAGCAAAACAGAGAGTTATAATGAACCTTTGAATCCATTCAAGGGAGCGATTAAAGTCCCAAAGGACAGTGATTGAAGGAGTCCGTAGAGTTAAGCTCAAATGAGAATGAATTGAGCAACAGAAACCTCGTGAAAACCCAAAAACCACAGGAATTGGAAATGGCGGAAAATTTCTAAGTAAAAGGAAGTTGCAGAGAAGTGTAAAGTGATACACAACAATCGTCAGATCTCATAGATCAACAAATGAGATTGTGTCGCATTGGCGAAATCCCTTTTTAAAGTGATCGGAACGAGCCTTGGAGAGTTGCGAAGAGTGAACAATGATTAATCGTGGACCGTTGGATTGTGGCCAGATCAACGGTCATGATTTAATCGCATATCGACGATTGGCGTCGGATTTATCGGTGATTGGGCGTTGGAAGGTTCGGAGATCGAAAGAGTAGTGTAAAGGGAAGGCGGACCCGATGATATTCGTGAATGCGAATCTATAAGATTTGAAATCCGGCATATGCGGTAGGAGCAAAAATTCCTTTATATTCCCAAGTGTTTAATATTTCAATAGTTTATATGGCACGACCTTTTAACGCAAAAGCATATGTTAACGACTTCCGATAGTCATATCAGAGTCGGAGGAGGGGTGATGAACCAAATATCTGGTAAGGCCGGGGAATATAGCTGATAGCGATTGCGATGAGGTTTAACCTCGGGTTCTGTGCAATAATCGTACTAAAGGCGGAAGATATGTCTGTGGACATTTTCTTTGTTAATGGGTTTTATGAGAAAAGGTGCTGATAAAGCATTTATATGTTAAATATGTATTAACCAAAGGTTGAGACGACTGGTTATATATATGCAGCTAAAGGCTTGAACTAAAGTTCTGAAGGGTTTTGATTCCTGATAGAAAGGTTCGGCGGGGTGATTGAAGTTCCGTTACAAAGGAACTGTATAAGAGGGCCACTTGACCATTTATGGTCTGAAGGTTTGACTCCATTGTAGAGTTAGACACCTGGAACAGTTGTGGATGCATTATTGTTGAAAGCATACTGTGGGTATATGCTGGGTAACCTGGCATCAGTTTGGCTAAGTATGGGTATATGTCGGGGACCCTGCACCAAAATCCTAGCCATCGATCACATTTTCAACCGCTTACGTCATAGTCAACTGCGGGGGTTAAGTTGTTTGGTAACCCGTGTGTTAGTGAAGGGCCGCAGACCGTTGGATCAACGTTGTTGCTAATCGTTGGATTAATATCACATCGCATCATTCATGAGTGAATGAACCGTGGCTTAAGAAATTGCGATATGCAATGTGTGATGATCGGGTGACTATTAACCGTCGGATTAATGAGGAGATCAACGGTGGAGAATTAATCCGATAAGATTTGTGAAAAAAAGGGAAAGTCAATGTGGGACCGGGTGCTGTTCAAATATGGATTGCTGTTCAATTGCTGAGCGGACCCGAGGAGTTATGGATGCGGTTTTTAAATCTATTTGAGGTCTGGTCGTATGCATTCAGGTGGGACTGACGTTAGTTGACGGATTATGTGTTATATTGCTCCTAAGTGGTTGGTGGGGTTTTTTGTTTAAAACCTACCAATGTAATGTTTTCGATTTGTATAGGTGGGCCATAACCCACAGGTTTACATAAGGTGATTATGAAAACCAGGGAAATTGCCTTTAGGCGGTTTTTCCTATGTCATTTTGGTATCAAAGCAGGGAAAGGTTTCCTGCGAGTAGAAAGAAGACTTTGCGTGCAAAAGGAACAGGTAAATTTGTTTTTGAAGAAACTTAGAGCAAGAACGAAATAGTGAAAGAAAACTCAGCGAAGGAGTAATTGTTGCTGACAGTTAGGCTTCACCAAGATAAAGCTGGGAGATTGAAAGAAAGAATCAGATTCTAAATCTGATTGACAGTAGCTGAATGTTGAAAATTTGTGTAGTGGAAGTATGAAGATCTGCTGAAACAGATTTGCAGGAGTGGTGAGATCTTGAAGACAGGTGATGGTATGCAAGTTTGTCTAATGATTAGCAGAAATCGAATGAGTGAGAATTTAGAGCAAGATTATAGTAGTTAAACTATAAGAGGGACTTTTGCAAGTTCTTGAAGTAGCAGAGTTTGAAGATACAACTGAAGGCTGGATAAAAGAACAATCCATTCAAAGTGCAGGTGAATGGGGGGACAAGATCAGACAGAGATCTTGAAGGTGAGATGATATGTTTTTATTTTAATTTGATTTGAAGATTGGAGAGTTTGTGGTTTTTTATATTGTTGCGTAGATAGCAGCATAAGAAGGTGAGAAGATTGCAGCCACCTGGATCAAGGAGTGCTCAATTGGTTCCAGAGGAAAGAACCAGAGAAATGCTAACATACTGAGCTCAGAGGAGAGAATCTTAGTGAGGCATATGTAGCAAGAAGGAGACTTATTACTGCAGGGATTTTTTTGCAGCTCACAAAGGAAATTCCACAGAGGATGTGGGTAGAATTGCTAAGGGATGAAGGAAACTGGTAAGAGTTTCTAGGTGAATGAAGAGGTGGTCAGAACCTAGTATTTCATTGTGAAAGGACAGTTGTGTTCTTAAAGTGCAGATGAGTTGACGCCTAGAAGGAGCAGAGGAAAATGCTCAATGAGGTTTCAGACAGAGGACCAGTACTTGCCAAAAGACCAAGTCCTAAGGAAAGCTTGGTGAGGTAAGGGGCAATAGGGAAGACTTGCTATTGCAGAGGCTTTGCGCAACTCATAGTGAAGTGAGTGAGGAACTCATAGAAATGGAAAGCATGATGACTAGTGACACTCATAGCAGAGGTTCTGAAAGAGATCACAACAGAGGACAAAAGAAGAAAGATGTCAAGGCAAATGGCATGAGAATGAGTGATGAAAAATATGATAGAGAAATGGCTGTGATGGCAGTTCAGCTTGAAGTATTAATGGAGATGTTACAGAGAAATGAAAAGGACTAGAAATATGGTTATGTCATGAGGAAGAAAGTGAAGTGGCAGAGGCTACAAGAGAAGAGAGAACAAGAAGTGAATATGTAGTTAATAAAGGAGCTGAGGGAGCTTGAACAGATTATAGATGTCAAATTGAAGACAGAGAAGCTCGAAAGAGTTGAGCTACAACAAAAGGAAAACGCTGGAGAAGGTGTTGAAGTTTTGGTATGTGAACCAGAACATGGACCATTACTTTTTGAAAGTGATGAAGGGACAGAATAGTTGAATCATATGAATGATTCAAAGCAACCAGAAGACCTGATGTCTGAAGCATCAACCGAGACCGAAAGGTCTTGTATTTTTAAAATTAATGATTTGTGTATGATTGCAGGTACAACACAGGGTGATGAACAAACTTCAGAGTTTGTTAAGAAGGAGCAAAATTTGAAATCTGTTCAGATTAAGACTGAGATAGCAAGATCTCATAAACGAAAGGAGATAGAAAGGTCTCATGGAAATACGCAGCAGAATATTGGAGCTGGTAACAGTAAAGATTGGAATAGTAGATATGAGTTGAGACATGAAGACAGAAGTTTTGAAGCAGAGTATGACAATGAGACTGGAAAAGAAACAGTTCACTACAGTGAACAAGTGCAGAGAGGCATCATTAAAACAGATGGTGTGGAAAAGAGACTTGCTGACAGTCTCAAGAATTCTTTGAGTTTGAATCAGCATACTAATGTGCTGACAGAGGAGTTAAAGGAAAGATTAAAGCAACGTACTGAAAGGTTGCCAGAGGAAGAAGAGGTACAAAGGCCTTATATTTTTTATTTTGATAATTGTCTTATGATTGCAGATTTTGTTGCAGAAACTGGAACATATTTGGCACAGGTGGACAACCAAATGAAAGAAGAAGAGAAAGAACATCTACTAAAAGATGTTAAGGAAGATTTAGCAGAGGAAGAAGGACCATTTGATGATTGGTCAATAGCAAATGAAGAAATGGGAGATTGTGTAAAATTTCCAAATTTTACTCCAAGTAAAATCATTGAGTTATATAGAGAGTTAGACCTTCAAAGAAGAAAGTTGGAAAAGCAAAGGATAAATGTTCAGGATAAATTGTTGATGAAGGATGACAAAGAAATTGTCATAAATGACAGTCAAGAAGAAGTTGACAGGTACAGTAAACAGAAGCAGAAAATGGTCTTGGAAGACAATGTGGCAACAACAGAAAAGGTGCGAAATTCTATAAAAGACAACAGTGAACAAGAGAGTGAGGATAAAAGGGCGTTAGCAAGAATGAGAGTTCAACAATTAAGAGTTGGAGGCAATCAGCAGATAGACTGTTATCACTCAGTATTTTCTCAAGGTTAAAGAAAGAAATCACCGAGGTAACCACAAATCAACTTTTAAGCATAGGCTCTAGCCAACCTATGGCTCAGAGAGGGCTCTTTCTATGTGATTTAGCTTTGTTTGCTGAGATTTCAGGGTAGTTCTAAATGTTCAAGGGGTTTTTGATTTGTATTGAAGATTGGTTGGTGGGTTCCTTAAAGCAGATGGATAGAATGATGTATTTAGACCATTGGGCTATGGAGTCAACAGGAGGGCAGCAGAACTGGATGAACTCATTAAAGGGAATGTTCAAAGGGGAAGATAGCAGAGTAGAGTGCAGGCTCTTGGGCCAGAGGGGTGAAATGGTTTGAATCAGGGTGAGAGAGCAATTAAGAATTCTCAGACCGGGACTTAAACGAGGAACAAAGGGTAATCGGAAACAAAGGGCAATTAAGAATCCTTTGCTATAGATTATAAAGAGACAACCTAAACTAAGGAGCAATTAAGAATTTTTTATTAGATATCATTTTGGGATTCAACTGCGTTAAGTAAGTCATTCACGTATGACCCATTTCCATGAGAGGTAGTCGTAACTGACTAATTTCTCATGATTTTTGAATAGTTCACTTAGCACTCATTGCATCGGGTGATGCTCACAGGGGTGAAGAAGTGGGATTGAAACTAGTGAAATGTGGAGAACGAATAACATAGCATCAATCATCACTTCCGGGGCTTGCACCCGGTAACGAGGACTTCCCAGGAGGTCACCCATCCCAGAACTCCTCTGGCTCAAGCGCGCTTAACTGTGGAGTTTTTCCACAATCAAGCCCACTTAGCTTGCTACCCCATTTGCAAAACCTTAGCAAGTATTGTGCCTCATGAACCATTCAAGTAGAGATCCCTTGACTCTTTTTGAATTTAAGTATGGGGGATTTACGCAGTGCATTATATTAGATATCATTTTGGGATTCAACTGCGTTAAGTAAGTCATTCACGTATGACCCATTTCCATGAGAGGTAGTCGTAACTGACTAATTTCTCATGATTTTTGAATAGTTCACTTAGCACTCATTGCATCGGGTGATGCTCACAGGGGTGAAGAAGTGGGATTGAAACTAGTGAAATGTGGAGAACGAATCACATAGCATCAATCATCACTTCCGGGGCTTGCACCCGGTAACCAGGACTTCCCAGGAGGTCACCCATCCCAGAACTCCTCTGGCTCAAGCGCGCTTAACTGTGGAGTTTTTCCACAATCAAGCCCACTTAGCTTGCTACCCCATTTGCAAAACCTTAGCAAGTATTGTGCCTCATGAACCATTCAAGTAGAGATCCCTTGACTCTTTTTGAATTTAAGTATGGGGGATTTACGCAGTGCATTATATTAGATATCATTTTGGGATTCAACTGCGTTAAGTCATTCACGTATGACCCATTTCCATGAGAGGTAGTCGTAACTGACTAATTTCTCATGATTTTTGAATAGTTCACTTAGCACTCATTGCATCGGGTGATGCTCACAGGGGTGAAGAAGTGGGATTGAAACTAGTGAAATGTGGAGAACGAATCACATAGCATCAATCATCACTTCCGGGGCTTGCACCCGGTAACGAGGACTTCCCAGGAGGTCACCCATCCCAGAACTCCTCTGGCTCAAGCGCGCTTAACTGTGGAGTTTTTCCACAATCAAGCCCACTTAGCTTGCTACCCCATTTGCAAAACCTTAGCAAGTATTGTGCCTCATGAACCATTCAAGTAGAGATCCCTTGACTCTTTTTGAATTTAAGTATGGGGGATTTACGCAGTGTATTATATTAGATATCATTTTGGGATTCAACTGCGTTAAGTAAGTCATTCACGTATGACCCATTTCCATGAGAGGTAGTCGTAACTGACTAATTTCTCATGATTTTTGAATAGTTCACTTAGCACTCATTGCATCGGGTGATGCTCACAGGGGTGAAGAATTTTTTAACTTAGATATCAGTAGAAAACATTTATATGCCTAACTGTTAAAACAGAGTGTAATTAAACAAATTTTGAGATAATACTCCAGTTATATCATTCAGATTCAGATATACATTGTGGGAAAACTTTAAGAAAGATAACAACAACGTGAGAAAATACTTGTCTGCACTTCGCTCAACACATTATTCCTGTGAAATATCGTCTTTATTCATCAATCCAGCTTGCTGGTCCAATCAGTGATACAATAGCTTTACAGTCTTTTGATCAAGAAGTCTATAGAAATGTCTAAGAATCCACACTCAAATACTTCAAATGAAGAAGTATTTATACAAATTCTAAACTGAAATATCTTGAAAAAATATCAAGATTAGTTTTACAAATATCTCAAACTGTTTTACATTAATAGAACTTAAATAAAGGACACTCAAAACTAATGAATCTATTTGGCACTATATTTATGGATTAAGGGTGACAAAGAAGAAAAAGTCGAATTTGATAGCAACTCTTAATTGATGATGAGGCTTCCAAGTCACTAACTGCCTCCTTCCTTTGTGCATTTTGCCCCAGAAATTCTGCAAAATTAGGGTCCAGTGATACCTTTGTATATCTCAATCCGAGATAGATATGTAAAAAGTGAAAGAGGTTATTGTAGATAAGTATGTTATGGAGATAAACCTCTTTTAGTTTCCCAAAATTTAGTTCCCGCTGTTCACAATATTTTCTGCAAAAAGATGTCAAAAACAGGACTTTGAACCATCTGAAAAATAGGCTCTGAAGATATGCATTTATCTCCCTTGTTGTAATACCTGTGTAAAAAGTGAGATAGGTTTTTGTAGATTGGCCTTTTAGGAACACAAACCTTCTCAAGTTTCTCAAAATGCATTTTGGATTGGCCACAATAGTTTCTGCAAAATTATGAATTAAACAGGAAATTTCTAGAAAATGTACCATTTCTGCTCTGTTTTATCTTCACTTTGATTTTTCAATTTGATACACTTTTATTGATACTCTTTCATTTGATACACTTTTACTTTGGTGATCTGTCAATATCCTTTACTATGTTTTTACTTTTACTGTACATTTTAACTTTTTACTGTGTATTTCAACAGTAAATCATTTAGTTTTTTATATGTATCAGCATAAGGTAATGGATATTGATAAACTTTCTGTATGTTTGATCTGTTTGTCTTTTGACTATATGCTCTGTCTGGTTCCTTTGTTTTAACAGTGAATGTCTCTGTGTGAATGATTTCTTTCTCTGTTCTGTGTATAACTGTTTTCTTCTTCTGAATGAAGGTTTTTAAATAGATTTCCTTTCAAGTCTTGGAGTAAACAAGTTTTGTGACTAGTATCAAAACTGTTTATCCAAGGTTTGGTCTTCTTGCAAAATACAACAATCATTAAGAAAACATAGGTTGGCATGAAAGGTAATTGATGGCTTTATTGTACAGGGATGTTTGGGGAAGGAGTCGTGGCAATGTTTTGAAAGTAATCGGAGGTTGAATTGCATTGCAGAGGTTCAGGGTGACGCCAGAAGGGTTGATAGGTTTTACTGTGAAACGGGGCAAAAGGAATGAAAACAAGGGTTTTCAGGGTTTTAACAGGCAACTTTTTAAATTTGGCGCGGGATTAGTTAAGTGAACAGTGACGGTCTTGTCTTATGTGGGGAGGCGGTTTTCCAAGCCATCGCACCGCTTTTGTGGCGAAGGTGGTATTGAGGAGGGGTCACCCGATCTACCTCCGCGCCTGACACGTAGCATTTGGGGTTTGGGAGAAAACCGCTTTATTGGGCAGGTAACGATCGGCCATCGGGCGCGGTCGATATGGCTGTGCGCCGTTTGATTTGGGCGCAGATGATCGGATGGTAGTCGGGTGGCAGACTAGCGCGGAGGAAATGGACGAAGGTTTAGGGGGGGCCCAGGGGCTTTAATTATGGCGGATTGTGATTATTGCGGGGTTAATCATGGGGTTAGGGGATCAGACGGGTTTTAATGAAGGTTTAACTTAACTCCGCGAAGAATTGATGGGTTAAGTGGGTTTCATTGGGGGGAATAGAATAAAACTATAGTTTATAGTTAAACTATGGGTGGGGATAATACATAGGGATTTATTTATATAGGAGAAACAGGGGATTATGGGAGCTATATAATTAAATTAGAAATTAATATGAAATGAAATGAGCGGAGATGAAAATAGTATTAAGTGTAATGTAATATTTGTACATTTCCTTTACATACACTTAACTTAGGATAAAATCTTTTGTGGGTTTTTGAATGAAATGGGATTTAACATGGTATTTCTCACTTTTCATAGGCTAATGGAGTTTAACCTTAGCAAAAAGAGTTTTATTAAGGGAATAAAGGGGGATGACTTTTGTGAAGGGGGTTATAACAGTTGATGTCCATAAGTCATTAAGCTGAGGGTCCGATCCCACCAAAAGTCAGAGAAATGCTCTGAGCCTCTTTGACTTGAAGGATTTAAAGTATTAGAACATATTTGTGGATAGGAAATTAGTAAGTATAAGGGAAAAATTACTGAGGGGGAGTTAATTAAATTAACTTGTAAACCTTTGCTTTTGCCTTTATAATTGATTATACATATTAGCACATATGTCTAAGCATAATGAATGTGTTTTGATCCAATCAACTTTATACTTCAGTAACCTTTCTTCTACTTACCCATTTACTTACCCTAACATTTTTTCTTCATTTTATTTATTTGGGTGCATTTAGGCTAGCATACCCTTTTTCTTTCCTTTTCTTTTATAAAACAAACTATCTACTTCTAACCTTATATCTTCCAAGGGTTCAGATTAAACTGATGAGCTCTTTTTATTTCTCTACCTATTTACTGATCTGCCAAGATTAAGTTGTTTGGTCAGATTTTATTCTCTAACTATAAACATAAAATTCAAAGCATGACATAGTCAAGATTAAGAAGTTTGACTGCCATGGGTTGTGGCATGTGTGACAAGCTGCACACAATCATTATTATGCATCAAGTAAATAGTAGTGGCATTTAGACTTGCACACTTTCATGGTATCTTTTTGTTTTTTGGGGTTCATATATTCTCATTTTTTGACCTTCTCTATTTCTTATTGTTTTTTGACATTTCTTTTAGGACATACCGTCTTTACATTTTTTAATTCTAATATAAAAGACATTTGCAGAAAGCAAAGGTATGTATAATATTACAATACTGACCATAGTCAATTCAAAATTATGAATCCTATTATTATAGGACCCTAACACAGAGGATATACTGGACAAAGAAATTGAGTTGGTAAGAAGGTTAATGATGAAAGTGTCTCAGAAGAAGACAACAACAAGAAAGGAAAGAAGCAACAACAAAAAAGGAAAGAAGCAACAACAAGAGGAAGACAACAGAAGAATGTGAGAGCATAGCAAGTGGAGCATTGCAGCATAAGGTATGGAGACCTGGAGAACAACTGACAAGCAAAGACAGATTACAAAATAAAGTCTGGGATCCAGGAGGACAAAGATTAGAAGCACATGATCTGGAGATCATGATTGTTTTCTACTTTGGAACTCTGATGCAGAAGCATCATGGTTCCGAAAATGTGTATATTTAGTAGAATCTAGGTGGTCTTGTGTTTTCGAAAGAGTGGTTTTCTTAAGTATTTAATTCATGTAATTTTAAATATTTTGAGTGATTTAGGTGAGACATTTAGAATAGGAGTTAATTAAATATTGTTAGAATATTTGTAAATGTTCTCGAATGTGGGAGAACATGAGTGATGATGAGCAATTTGTATGGATTGAGATATTGTAAATCTTAGAAAGTAGTTCATGATTTATGGAGGATCCTTAGAATTAGTTGAAAGTTGAGATCTTCAAGGGATAAAGAAGATATTTTAGGAACTAATTGAGGACTTAGAGGATTTTTAGGATTCAGTTGAGAAGATTGAGGATCTGAACCAAAATTGGTTATAGAATCCTTTGTATAGAATCCTAAAAGGCATAGTCAGGGGTGGGTTAGTTAGTTAGTTAGAGGGAGAGTTAGAAGACAAGAAGGTTGGATTGTGAGCCTACGAGCATTGAAATGAGAAAGGGCCATTGATACAGACCATGTAAAGGTAGATCAGGCCAAAGCTAGATTGTAAACAGGTTTTTATTTGTATTTGTACATTTGTTTAATGAATGAAGAAATTGAATTCATTGTGACTGTGTGTCATTCCTTTTATGTGCTGAGTGATCCATAATTGTGAATTTATGGTTTCTGTGTGATAAACCATGATGAATGAATTCAAGTTGAATTTCTGAAAGTCTTTTTGAGTGACAAAAGACTTACCGTCTGGGTAGAATCCGTGTGATTCCAGTTCGGATTTAATAGATGTATGTACAGGTCAAGTAAAGAACGAATTACAAAATCTAGAAGAGAAATAATACAGAGAGTATTATGTATTCCAGTTCGAAGTGGTGTTAAGGAATACAAAGGAGGATAGTGGTCGAACTATATGAATCCGATTAAAGAAATCAACGCAAAGCTTAGAGGTATAATCTGGTCGACAGTTTGAGTGCCAAAGGAAAGCAGAAATGTGTTATAATTTGCTGGAACAACAGATGGGAAGATATGCGTGTGTGGAGTTGGTATGTTATAAACTGCATGAAGATTTATCATGGAGATCTGGTTCTTGAGGAATTGGAGCAAAGTGAAACAAGCCAAAGTGAAATGCGTAGCTGCGGAGGTTAGGAGTCTACGGGTGTCTTGATCGGGGTTGAAGCGTCGTGTTAAATCCTAGCCATCGATCGCATTTTCAGCCGCTTACGTCATAGTCAACTGCGGGGATTAAGTTGTTTGGTAACTCGTGTGTTAGTGAAGGGCCGCAGACCGTTGGATCAATGTTGTTGTTGACCGTTGGATTAATATCGCATCACATCATTCATGAGTGAATGAACTGTGGCTTAAGAAATTGCGATATGCGATGTGCGATGATCGGGTGACTATCAACTGTCGGATTAATGAGGAGATCAACGGTGGAGAATTAATCCAATAAGATTTGTGAAAAAAAAGGAAAGTCAACGTGGGACCGGGTGCTGTTCAAATACGGATTGCTGTTCAATTGCTGAGCGGACTCGAGGAGTTATGGACGCGGTTTTTAAATCTCTTTGAGGTCCGGTCGTATGCATTCAAGTGGGAACGACGTTAGTTGACGGATTATGTGTTATATTGCTGTTAAGTGATTGGTGGGGTTTTTTTGTTTAAAACCTACCAAAGTAATGCTTCCGATTTGTATAGGTGGGCCATAACCCACAGGTTTACGTAAGGTGATTATGAGAACCAGGGAAATTGCCTTTAGGTGGTTTTTCCTGCGTCATTTACCTTGGAAAAGCCCAGCGAACCAAGAAAATGGCTAAGTGTTGAAGGAAAATCGCAATCGAGACTTGGGACAGTTCATTGCAATCACATATCGGCGTCGACGGGTTTGGGCGCATCGCATATATATCGCATTTTCACATATCGGCGGGTCCCGGGTCTAGGTAGAACAGTTTATCAGCGGATTATTGGCGCTGAAGGCCGATATTATGGTCCTGCAGTCCCACATTATCACATTTTGGTAAGGTTCGAGTCCCGAAATAGCGAAGGGGGGCCGATATTGCGATATGAACCAAAATCGCCGGGGAGGGCCGATATTTAAATACAAAGGAAAAGCATGCAAAACCAAGGCTTGGCCAACCTCTTTCTCTCTCCTCTAGGGGGGCCACGTGGCAACTTCTGATTGGTCCTCAGAGTTGATGTGGCAGATGATGTCAGCAATGACGTGGCAAGTATGGATGATGACGTGGCAAGTACGGATGCTGATGTGGCAATGGACACCTGTCACTTGTTTTTGGCATTTTCAAGGGTCCAATGGGGCCGTTTCCGGGGGCCACGTGGCACCACTCATAGGGTGACACGTGGCAGTGATGACGTCAACAAGTTATTGGCGATCAGCGGTTCCTGGTTTCGGGCTTATCGGCAATTGTGATGCGATAAGGAAGGGCCTCAGATGCAATATTTCATAAGTTGCGATTTACAAAGATTTCGGGTCCGGGAAATCGGCCGATGAGGGACTTATGCGTTATAAAGAAAAAGGCCCCCGCACAACAAGTCAAGGCCTTAAGCGCTTTTAAGATGAGCCCCTGGTCTCCGCTTGTGGCCCTATGAGGAAATTCATAAAAGGGGTTGTAATAAAGGGGGCCTAAGAGTTAATTAAACGCCCGCCTGTTCAACTGTTTTAAATGAATTGAAATCCCGCACCGTGATGCACTGATAGCACTGTACAGAGAGTTTTGAAAGATTGATGGGTCGACAGCTGGGCGTTTAACGAGGAGTATGGGCAGATTTATGTAAAGACGACCTGCAATATGCTTCTATAAGTTGGTGTCGAAGGCATTTTAATGGCAGAATTGACTTAAGTCGGTTGATGTATAAATGAACCGCCTTAAACAGTGGAAAAGAATCTATGACAGCAAGGACGTGGCTTGACAAGTGGTCTCCACTGAAATGAAAAAGGGACACCTCCTCCTTCCTCTCTATCGTCCTTCTCTGTGTATTAATGTCTGATTTCTTCAAGAAAGGGATGGGATCCCGTGGTAATCTTTTTGTGGGCAATAGTGCTTCACCTTGGCCCGAGACAGCTAGCTGATCTAACAGTTGAGACTCGGCCCAGGGATATTTTCTACTATGTCATGATCGTAAAACCTTCCCCTTCTTCCTATAAATAAGTAGATGCAAGACTGGGTCCGGGGGGTTCAGGGGCTTGTTTTGTGCTAGTTACAGATATTCTGACCCGCGAGGGTTGAATTCTGTGATGCCATTTTGGTTCAATTTGGTGTATTCATCGGATTTCAATGATATCATTGCCGAATGTATGGACTGGTTATTGGCTTCTCTAAGATAAATGATATTTTCCTGATTGATTCCAAACATGTTAATGTGCAGTGAGTTTTCCCATTTGTAACCTCTTTCCAATTTTGTATTTCTTCCTTAAAACAATGTTAAGGCAGTTGTTATGTTTCTGGTTGATAAATGGATTTGTCTTCACTGCTAAATAGAAGAGAGTACCTGTGCGAGACCACAAAATTACTTTTGTTATCTTTATGCATGCAGTACCTGTCATCCTTCAGATTTACTCATGTCTATGAGTAGCTTACAGTACCTGTGGTGGCTTAGACTTACCTCAACTGTTGAACAGAGATTGATACCCATTACTATGCAAGCCTGAAGCTTTACATCAACTCCCCTTATTACTGTCATTCCACCTTACTCTCTCACGTTTCTGTTGAAATACAGTGGCTAAGGACTCTATTTATTACCGCCCTCTACACCTGATTTCCTCCTTCTCCTCCCCCTCTATTTCACCACTTCAACTTTAGTTCAAGCTGTCTCATTTCCATGTGTAGGCCACTAGAAGAAGAAACCATTTCTCTTTGAGATTGCTCCATATACCCCCAACATCTGGATTCATGAGTTGGCTTGAATCTCCCTCATTAAAGGCATACTGAACCAAACCCTCTTACCACCATCTTCATTTTGTGACAATTGGAGTGCTGCAAAACCCTCTCATACCATCTTACAAGCACTCCTCTATTTAAGATGTCCTAAGCATTGGTCTGCAATCAACCCATAGGCTGTCTCTAGGGAGATTTCTTTGCCTCTTGCTATACTTGTGCTGCAGGTGCAAGATTTAGCTACAACATCTTTTTGGCGCCGTTGCCGGGGAATAGATTATAATATTTTTCCCTAGGTACGACAAAACATTTCATTTCCTCTGTTAGGTGAGCATAGGAAGTGTGGGTTGAAGATCTCTCACCTTGGCATCTCCACTGTCAAATCTATGGTAAATAACCTTGGCGACTCCACTGTCCATATCTTTGTTCTGATCATCCTGACCTTTTAAGCATCCTCATACTCACTCTGATGCTACAACAGCCCAAAACTCTCCCTACTTTTGAAGCTGAAATCAATCATATAGGGAGGTTTTCAAGATGGCCCTTCCTGCATTCCTGGCCAACCAATTTGCACCACTGGATTTTTCTTCTATTGTTGGTTTTCCCAATCATGTCCCTCCATATCATGAGTGGAACACCTATTTGCCTAAATTCATTGAGAACTCAGAGAAAAGACCTGACCAACACCTCAAAGAATTTCATGAATGCATGGAGGAACGAGGTATTCTTCTTGAATATGTACAAATGAAGTTATTCAAATTGTCTTTAGAAGGAGATGCTAGGGTCTAGTTTAAAACACTACCTCATGGCAACATATCTTCCTTGAAATGTTTCCATACAACATTCTATCAATATTATAAGAGATTTTATCCACAGAATGCTCTTCTTGAAGATTGCTGCACACTTTGTAATGATGAAAACAATCTTGAGGTTGATGAATCTGTTGAAGATGTTAGTGGAGCTCCTCTCCAAGAAGCATCTACTCACATCAAGAAGCATCACCCTATGAGCCAGAAAGAGAAGAAGGAAACACCACTGAGTTGCAAATAAACTCTCAGAGGACTTATTCAGTTGAGTCTGATGTTTCTCCTTCTTATGATGAATATGACTCTGATGGAGAGTCTAGTGAGGCAGAGCTACCATACTCCCAGTTATGGGAAGCTGAACAAGAAGAAGAGGCCCATCAGGAGGTCAGCAAAGAGGCTCCAGTCCATGATGCATATCTTTCACATGAAGAGCAGGATCAAGGACCTCCTCCTATCTATGATTCATATGATTCAGAGGAGGAGGAAATGGTCATGGAGGTGTAGAAGGAGCTGTTTACTAGCAAGTGGGGAGAAAGCTCCCAACAACAAGTGTTTCAAGAAGAACTCAAGGCTAAAAGACCACGCAGAGTTTGCTGTTGCTTGCTGCAGCAAGATGTCTGCCAATCTCAACAGACCCTCCAATCTATGACTCTTACAGTTCAGACAGTGAAGAGTCTGTTGCAGATTTCCAAGAAGATGGCCCCATTGAAAAATGGGCAGTGAAAGATCAACAACCAGTTTTTCTTGAAAAGGCTGAAGCTGAGGAGTTGGATAATGTTTGTGGCTACCCTGGCCAAGAGGATATTGGTCAGCAGACTGTATGTGAAGAAGAGGCTGTTGCAAACATTCATTGTCTATTCCATGACCATGTGGCTGAGTACATGAACCTATTCTTTAGCCAACAACAGAGGTTATTTTCATAGCATGTATTAGGTTCCATATCTGCAGATTTTTCATGTTGCATGCCTGTTTTAATCTTTCTTTTTCAGCAGTATGAAGGCATGAGGTCTGCTACTCTAATGTTGGCCTGGCTCCATTGGAGGGTTGAGCTCACTTTGCTGAATTAAGTACTGTGCATAAGTAGTATTGTACATAAATAAGCTCACCAACTGAGCATTTACTTTTCAGTTGTTAGAATTTTTAGTTTCTGCATTTAGATTGACGAGGAAAGTCCCATGGAGATTTTGCTGATTACAAAGATTCATTTATTACTAACTCCATGCCCAATGGTGAAGGATACTAGTCTGCAGGTTCTCAGCACCTTGCCAGCAAGGCACCGTCCCTAGTAGGAGCCAATGTTGTCACTCACTGCTTTATCAGTCTTCAATTGCCTCAAGAACATAAGATCAGTTTGATGCCAATTTTTGAGCCACAGAAGCTATCAGAGCTTAATTAGTCCATCTCCATTGCGTATTGCTTGGAAATATCTTTCCAACGGTATATGGAAGTCCAAAAATGGATTCCTGGAGCAGAAGTTGAGGCATTTTGAAGTTTACCTTGGAAAAGCCTAGCAATCGGAACTTGGGACAGTTTGTTGCAATCGCATATCGGCGTCAGCGGGTCTAGGCGCATCGCATTTTCACATATCGGCGGGGTCCCGGGTCTAGGTAGAACAATTTATCGACGGATTATCGACGCCAAAGACTGATATTATGGTCTTGCAGTGCAACATTATCGCATTTCGGCGAGGTTTGAGTCTCGAAACAACCAAGGGGGGCCGATATTGCGATATGGACCAAAATCGCCGAGGAGGCCGATTCTTAAATACAAAGGAAAAGCATGCAAAACCAAGGCCTGATCGGCCTCTTTCTCTCTCCTCTAGGGGGGCCACATGGCGACTTCTGATTGGTCCTCAGAGCTGATGTGGTGGATGACGTCAACAATGATGTGGCAAGTACAGACAATGACATGGCAAGTACGAATGATGATGTGGCGGTGGACACATGTCGCTCGTTTTTGGCGTTTTCAGGGGTCCAACGGCGTTGTTTCCAGACGCCACGTGGCACCACTCACAGGGTGACACATGGCAGTGATGATGTCAATAGGTTATCGACGATTGACGGTTCTTGGTTTTGGGCTTATCGGCGATAAGGAAGGGCCCCAGATGCGATATTTCATAAGCTGCGATTTACAAAGATTTCGGGTCTAAGAAATTAGACGATGAGGGACTTATGCATTATAAAGAAAAAGGCCCCCACATAGCAAGTCAAGGCCTTAAGCGCTTTTAAGATGAGCCCTTGGTCTCCGCCTGTGGTCCTATGAGGAAATTCATAAAAGGGGTTGTAATAAAGGGGGCCTAAGAGTTAATTAAACGCCCATCTGTTCGACTGTTTTAAATGAATTGAAATACCATGCCATGATGCACTGATAGCACTGTATAGAGAGTTTTGAAAGATCGATGGGTCGGTAACTAGGCGTTTAATGAGGAGTATGGGTAGATTTGTGTAAAGATGGCTTGCATACGCTTCTATAAGTTGGCGCCGAAGGAATTTTAATGGTAGAATTGACTTAAGTCGGTTGTTGTATAAATGAACCACCTCAAACAGCCGAAAAGAATCTATGACAGCAGGGATGTGGCTTGACAAGAGGCACCCACTGAAATGACAAAGGGACACCTCCTCCTAATTCTCTATATCTTCTTTCCCTCTGTATTAATGTCTAATTTCTTCAAGAAAGGGATGGGATCCCGTTGTAATCTTTTTGGGGGCAACAGTGCTTCACCTTGGCTGAGACAGCTAGTTGATCTGACAACTGAGACTCAGCCCAAGGATATTTTTTACCGTGTCATGATTGTAAAACCTTCCCCTTCTTCCTATAAATAGGCAGATGCAAGACTGCGTTTGAGGGGTTCGGGGGTTTGTTCTGGGCTGGTTCCGGATATTCTGACCTGTGAGGGCTGAATTCTGTGATGCCATTTTGGTTCAATTTGTTGTATTCATGGGATTTCACTGATATCATTGCCGAATGTATGGACTAGTTATTGGCTTCTCTGAGATAAATGATATTTTCCTGATTGATCCCCAACATGTTAATGTGCAGTAAGTTTTCCCTTTTGTAACCTCTTTCCAATTTTGTATTTCTTCCTTAAAACAATGTTGAGGCAACTGTTATGTTTCTGGCTGATAAATGGATTTTTCTTCACTGCTAAATAGAAGAGAGTACCTATGCGAGACCACAAAATTACTTCTGTTATCTTTATGCATGCAGTACCTGTCATCCTTTAGATTTACTCATGTCTGTGAGTAGCTTATAGTACCTGTGGTGGCTCAAACTTACCTCAATTGTTGAACAGAGATTGATACCCATTACTATGCAAGCCTGAAGCTTTACATCAACTCATCCTATCGCTGTCATTCCACCTTCTTAATCTCTCATGTTTCTGTTGAAATACAGTGGTTGAGGACTTTGTTTATTACAACCCTCTGCACTTGATTTCCTCGTTCTCCTCCCTCTCTCCTTCACCACTTCAACTTTAGTTCAAGCTAGCTCATTTCCATGTGTAGGCCACTAGAAGAAGAAACCATTTCTCTTTGAGATTGCTCCATATACCCCCAACATCTGGATTCATGAGTTGGCTTGAATCTCCCGAACCAAACCCTCTTAACACCATCTTTATTTCGTGACAATTGGAGTGTTGCAAACCCCGCTCATACCATCTTACAAGCACTCCTCTAACCCTAGTGAAATTGCTCAAGAAGGATGGACATCACACTTGGATTATTGAAACCCTTCAAACCATAGCTTTAGCGTTATTCTCTTCCTCAAAAAAATTCGATATCCTTGGAGGCTTGAAGATCCACTCGCAAAAACGAATGAAAGAATTCCCAAAACCCCAAAAATATACAAAAAAAATTTAGAACCCCAAAAACCCCAAATTCTACAAAATAAAACAAGAGTTAGAATAATTTACAAATATTTACAATATTTACAAAATAAAATTATTAGCTCTCATTAGCAAGTGAATTCTTTGTAGCACAAGATCAAATAGATGTTTTGAGAAAATTTCGAATAAATTTTATGAATGAATGATTTCGAAAGATAGACCAACCAAATCCCTCCTGCAAAATAATTCGTCACAATGAAATCTTAGAGCCCAAACAAGGTTGGCTCTTCCCCACAATCTATGAACTTGGAGCCCAAGGGCTAGTGTACTTGTAAATCTCTACTAAATCTCAAGATAAATAGTTAGATCATATAGTGAATCAGATCACCTAAGATAACTCGTACCAATAGAATGTTCTTATCACCGACAAATGAAATAACAGATAAATATGCATCACAGTGTATAGGATAAATACATAACTAGCACATACCACAGATCAACAGATAGAAGAATACCATGAATTGAATCCCAAAGTCTTTCTATTATGAGAAAAATGTTTCCTACAGAGCAACAACTCAATACATCCGTTACAAAATCACCTCATCCAAAGATGGGAAAAAGAAGCTCAATAGCTTCTTTTATATAGAGAAAACCCCTCAAAGTGGAAAATAATGGCTAGTTGGCTCGATCCTCATCAAAATAATCTTGATCGTCGAAAATAACTTGATCATCTTTTAATCTCCACTATCGAATTTTTATTTTCGAGGAAAAGTTCAAATTTATCTTAAAAACCATTTTTTATTAATCCAAAAATTAATATTTTGGATCAATTTCCTCAAAAAATTGACTTTGACTTAACCACCAAGGTCGAAGGACTCAAATTTTCTTAAAATATCTATTTTTCCCTTGGCGGACTTCCAAAGTTTGACTTCTTTTTGACCCACAATTTTTTGATTATTTTCCACGTGGAAAGAAATTAATTTCTCTATAATTATTTTTTGACTCAAAACTATTTAATTTTCTAACTTAGGTTTTTTATTTAATTTTTCTAGAAAAATTAATTAATTGACTTTAGAGGGGATTTATTTATTTTCCCACCCTCAAATATTTTAGCTATGGTTTCTGATTGCGAGGGACCATGCACTAAAATATTTTTACATCAAAACATTACAATTAATTCAACCCTTAGAAGAGAAAATACACATTAAGACCAGACCCTCGAGACATTACCCAATTCTGCGACACAATATGATCTAGTATGAAACCAAGTGTGAATAATCTAGCCACGGTGTTCTGATTACGAGGGACCATGCACTGAAACTATTTTTAAACACACTTTTACATCGGATTCAATAAAACACTAGGACTCATCTAAGACTTTGTCAACAAATTCCACCCTAGCTTTGGGGTTTACGTTGGAAGAAAAACTCTATTGGTTATGCGTGTTTACAAACACACATAATTAAGGGAGATTAAAAATCTTCCTAGACTGAAATTCTTTGCCAGAATCAGAGGCTTACCTAGGTGTTGTTACATAATTATATGGTCATGCTAGCATAATTTATAATAAACTTTGTAGAAATTGGGTTTACAATGATGAATGATGGCAACTGATGACTTTGATCTTCAAAATATTTTCTCCGCTTCTTTGTACTCTGCATTCTCGGATCGTTGACAAAGTGTGGTCAACAGGTCTTGCTACTGCTCAAACTAGCAGGGGGCTTAAAAGAGACTTCTAAAGGGACAACTGCTAGGTCAAGGGCAGCAATGGAGACTTAGCCCACTGTCACCTCAGCTAAGACTCCCTACTCTTTATGGATTTTCATTGATGGGAAGAGACCCGGTATATGGAAATCACTTGTGAAGGACGAATCAACAAATGGATGTGAAGTGACCTTAATGATCCTTTTCCTAGAAGGGGATAAAGAATGGAGCTTACTTTCTCTTTAAGCAAGGTACAAAGATTCTAGGAGAAGGATGTGGGGATTTGAGTGTTAGGTTTAGGGAATATGACTTGTGAAAGATTTTCCCAATCCCTAAAATCCCTATTGAAATTGGTGTCCCAGATGGTTCTTGAAGAATTGTCTTTCCAAAGGAGTGGGACCACACGGGACCAAGTGGACCCAACCTAGGTTAAGAGGCAAGAATTTAACAACCAATGATGTTCTTAACCCAAATAAGGAGGGGAAAAGGATCAAAGCAAATTTTTTCACTTAAAGGTGTCAAATTGATCCTATGAGGCACTAGCCTTGGGGATACCAGGGAAAAGTTTGATCTTGGAGCTAGGGCTTGGGTTATCTCACAGCTCCACCATCGGAATAGTTTCAAAATTGGAGAAGGCCTTGAGAACACACCAGCGCAGGGGAGGCTAGGGAAAATGATGCCCTAGATGACCCAACTTGGTTAGACCTAGAAGAGAAAGGGAAAGGTTGAGAAAAATGTTCTTTGAGTGATCATCTATTGGCAAATCAGTGCCTAATCCCCTGGGGAGAATGGAGTCGAGGAGAATGATGAGAAAGGAATTTGTATTTCGGTAAAGGAGGCCTCAAGGACTACTTCACTTGGCCTTTAGGGCAAGAAGAAGAGACGTCAAAGATTTTATACTTCGCTTGGAAAAATAGATGCTTTATCAAGATAAATTCAACGGTAGAATTATCCCTAGGAGATTTCATTCACATACATGGCCCAAACATCAAGAGATGCTATATAGACACAATAATTCCACAATTATGCAATATAACAATTAGCCCTAGTATAGTGAAAATCCCATTCAATGCATATGACAAAAGTAAAACAAGAATAACATTAAAGGTGTGTACTTACAAGTAATAGAACATATCCAACCATCAACAATTTGACAATAAAGAAGCACCAAGATAAAATACTCCAATTCAAACATCAAAATTCATCCATGCTCCAATTCTTCATCCCATAAAAAGTGCGAAATTCTCTAAAGAGAAGAATGATTGAATCCAAAGTGATGATGAGAAAATGAACTCATCTCACTTGTATTTATACACTAATTAGGAGTTCGAATTAGTCTCTTAGGCCTACATAAGCCCCAAAAATAAAACAATGTGCTAATAACCTAACTTTTGGTGACAAGCCCACCAAACTAGCTCATAAATGAAATAATAAGTCTCTCAAGAAGTCAAATGATAAACAATACATGTCATAGGGCCTTCCAAGAGGCTTGATGAGGTCCATAGGTGTCATAGTGAAGAATAGGACCCTCAAAAGTGATGGACAAGGGGGTGGCCCCTTGTTCTCCAAACAACCACCCCCTTGTTCTCCAAACAATAAACCTGTGGTGCTCCCAGTCAATGTTGATAATATCGCTGAAATATCGGCGATATTCAGTGATATTTGGAAATATCACGATATTTTCGGGGAGCCAAAATATTGTCGATAAAATATCGTGATATTTTCGCTCCCCGAAAATATCACGATATTTCCAAGATATCGCCGATATCTCGCGAAAATATAGTGCAACGATATGAAATATTGTCGGGCCGGCTGGGCTGCGGCTAGAAAAGGAAATTATCGATTTTTTTTGCTCATTTTTGTTTTCTGAGTGTTGGAGAATAGGAGAGCATTGTGGTTCTTGTCAAGGAGGAATTGAGGATTGAAGAGCCATTATCACCACCAACAACAAATTTTTTGTTGATCAAAGATTGAAGAACAGTGAGACAATCTTCATTTCTTCCATTAACAAGTATGTTCTAAAAAACCCCTATGTTAATGATTTTTTTGATAGATTTAGGGTTATTCTTGCTTGCCTCTTTGCCTACCAACAATTTTTTTTTTCCATTTGCTATGATTTTCATGCTCATGAGCCAATGCAAGGGTTTTCTCCATATTTGGACAACAAACTCGATTTCTTTTTTGAACTTTCAAATGCACCCTCTTATTGTCATTTTTCATTGAATTCACATTGCAAATAATGTAGCAAAAAAGTTATTTTGTAAAATGAGGTGTTTATTACTTATTATTTTTTGTGTATGGGCAGAGTAACTTTAATCATTAATTCCAATTTTTTGTTTTTTTGGTGCCCTAGGTTTGAATTAGCTCACTACAAATATGCCAAAAGCCTTGGACCCATCTTGGGAGTATGGGGAGCCTAATGGTGGAACAAATCTGGCATATTTATCATGCAAATTGTGTGGGATCATGATGACAGGAGGGGTTACACGATTGAAATACCATCTAGCTATACTCCCTGGACATGATGTTGGGCTTTGCACAGTTTCTAGTCCAGAGCTTATACAAAAAGCTCTTGAAGCAATTGATGAAAAAAACAGAAAGAAGGAAGAGGCCGAAAGAAACAAGGTTGAACATGTAGGTAGATCTTTCGGGATATCTTCTTCTGATTTTGAGGTTGAGGGTAGTGGGAGGGGCTCCACAACATCACCTGCTACTGCTAGTGCGAGGTCATCATTTTTTGTTCCATGAACAGGACATGGAACACAACCTTCCATAAAATCAATTGTTAAAAAAAAGGAGAAGTAAGAAGTAGAGTTATGGGGAGGTGTCTTTTCTGGAGTGAATTACCTCTCAGCATCACCAAAACCAATCCATTTTGGTAGCCAATGTGTGATGCTATTGCTATTGTGGGCCCAGGGTACAAAAGTGCTACATATGAGGAGTTGCGGGGGCCAATTCTTCAAGCAGAAAGGCAAGACAACAACTCTAGATTGGTGGAGTTGAAACAAACATGGGAAGTTTCTGGATACATAGTGATGTCTGATAGTTGGATAGATAGGAAGGGTAGGACCCTTCTAAATTTCTTGGTACATTGTCCTAAAGGTACGATGTTTATTAAAGTAGTGGATGCATCAACACATATCAAAATGCAACAACGATATGCACAACATGTAGGTTCATTTGGGAGATTTGGTGCATGCAAATGTGTGCAAGTCATCTTTCTTAGTTGATTCAGTGATCGAATGATGTAGATTGTTATTGACTGTATTGTTATTTTGCGGTATTTAGATGTATTAAAGTAACTTAAGTTTGATTTTAGAACAAGTAGAGAAATAAACAGCAGAATACACGATTAATTTGTCTAACGACTGTATTGAATTTAATGGCAGATGGATTTAGCAGATCACAGAGAAGAATTGAAGGCATCAGCCGAGCAGAGCGTTTGCAACAGATTCAGTTGTCCCGAGTGACAGAGCTGATCCTTGCAGAAGGCGACAAAGGAAGGAGTGACGCAGAGGAACTGCGTCATCAGTTTGGGCTAGAGAAAGGCCAGCGTAGAGGCTGAGGGAGGTAGAATTAGGCTCACGCAAAGCCACACAGAGCCCAGAAGCGCTGACGCAGTTGGATGAGGGAGTTGATTTGCCGGTGTCGGGATTGCGCAGAGCCAAGTGGCTCAATCCTTCAGTTGCTGGGGCATAGGAGGTTGTGGGTAGTTTGCAAAGCGAAGCTAATGGGGTACTGTGGTCAGAATAGTACCTAACAGGGCAAGACCAAGGTAGAGGGAGTTGTTGCTGAGGCGGATTTCTAACCAAGGAATCCGGATCAGTGTTGTAGTTGCACAGACG
Organism: Pinus tabuliformis; assembly: GCA_031772625.1. Lineage (NCBI taxonomy): Eukaryota > Viridiplantae > Streptophyta > Pinopsida > Pinales > Pinaceae > Pinus > Pinus tabuliformis. Next base: position 152,060,302 of record CM062812.1, read on the forward strand.
ATCGGAGTGGGGCAACTTGATGTTGGTAGAAGGATTTCCAGAAGGGAAATTGAGACTTAGAGGGAGTCGAACCGAAAATTCCAGACGGGAAGTTGAGAGACTCAGTAGGAGTCGAACAGAGGACTTCTAGGAGGGAAGTCGAGAGACTCAAAGGAGTCGAAAGAAGAGTAGTGAGATGGCCGTGAATGGGTTGAGAGATCAGGATAGGTTGGACGAAGTGTCAAACTTTGTGGTTTGGAAGGCCAGGATCTTGTCTATTCTAGATAAACATCATATCAAGGGCTTTGTCTCGAGAGTGATTCCCAGTTGACCCGGTAGCTAATGAAAGGTATGAGGAGGCAATGGCTAAGGCTAAGTGCATCATCCTTGATGGGGTCAAGGATCCTGTGGTACCACATATTGCCGAGAAGGAAATGACAAAGGAGATGTGGGATGCCTTGAAGACATTGTACCAACATACTTCTGTGCAGAGGAAGATGCTCCTGGAGAATCAACTAAGGGCATACCAGATGCAGAAGGGAGAGCAGATAGATGTCTTCCTCAGTCGGTTGAAGGAGATCCGTGACCAGCTAACTTCCATAGGGGCCACGCCGGATGAGGAATTAATGGTGAGGACCGCACTTAACGCAATTTCCGAGGATTGGGAGGTATTTGTCCAGAGCATACTGGGCAGGACGAGTCTTCTGGATTGGGAAGAACTGTGGGCGGCTCTTCGTCAAGAAGAGATCAGATAGCTGACCAAGGTGGGGAGTAGTGACAAAGGGGTCAGGATCAAGAAGGAGGAAGAAGAGGATGCGGCTCTAACATCTGCGGGAAAGCAGGAGAAGAGGAAGAAGAAGGACCTCTCCAAGGTCAAGTGCTTCCATTGTGGGGATCTAGGTCGTTTTGTGAACCAGTGTCCGAGGAAGAAGAGTAAGGGAGAGGCTTTTGACTCGAAGGCAGCACCAGCGAAGGCAGAGAAAGAAGTCGAGGAGGATGACGATTGTTCCATGAGTGCTCATGTGTCACTTGAGAAGAAGTGGGGAGACATTGAGCTGTAGTCAGGAGGACTACAGGTGATGAGGGGTAGGATCCTTGAGGTACCCAGCCTCTTGGATTATACCTTGCTATGGGAGCCCCGAAGAGGAGTAGCAGGACTGGCAGATGTCGGTAGAGACAGATGCAGATAGAGCGGCATAGAGAGCTACATTGCAGGAGTCCTGGGACAGCGCGAGGCTAGCAGGCTGCAATAGTGCGAGAGGCACGAGAGTGTTGCACCAATGTAGGATGTCACAGAGGGGTGTACAATGGTGCGAGATGCAGGGAGTTGTTGCAGCAGCGCAGAAGTCAGTAGAGGGAGCACTTGTGAGCGGCAGAGGGAGATTCAACATCGGGAGTGTTTCTAGCCTGACAGGGGTGTCAGAAGTTGGGTGGATCAATGACGTACTTCTCAGTAACTGAGTTGCAGTGCAGTAGCACGATGCAACATGATGGAGGGGGATGTAGTGCAGATGCAATGCTGGGAGGATGGACCAGCAGCAACACGGATGCAGAGGAAGCTGCCATATGGATGCAACAGTGACAGTGGTAGGGCCATGGGCAGTAGTACAGGATACAACATTGCAAAGGATGTTGGGTAGGGAGGCCTAGCATCAGCACAGGGACCAATGCCGGATAATCAGGATGATGCTCAGTGTGGAGTATTACTAGAGCACAGTCCTCGCTAAGAGGGAGTGTTGATTTGGGGTAGCATCGTATGTGCTCTAGCTATGAAAATTGGTGGAGAGGCTAAAGCACATGAGATCTCCAAGACCCATAAATAGTTTGGACGGATTCTAACCGGTTTGGGAGATATTAATATAATTAATATTTTCAATGGAGTTCCTAAGTCCAAACTTAGGAAAAATAAAATATTAATGGGTATTAATATAAAACTGGGTTAGAAGGTTCCAAAAGTCATGGATCAAGCCAAATCTAATCTTAGCCGTTGATTAGAGATTTAATCTCGGGCGTTGAAGGACCAACGAGAAAAGAATAAGAGGCTTGAGGGTCAGTTGGAGAATACACTAGAGTGATCAATCATTCATTTTGCTAGAGCAGGGTTGCTAAGCAAAGTTGAATCAGTGATCAGCAACGAGGGGCAGTGAGTACGCGGCAGAGAGGCAGAGACAATACTGGGAGACCAGCACAAAAGCAAAGAGAGCGAGAGTAGCAGTCAATCCAGGCTATGGAGAGCCCAACAGAGGCAGCGCAGAGCCCAGAGAAACTGCATCATCCATGTAGAGGGCAGAGGGAGTAACGCAGAGGCTCCTAGAGGCTGCATAATGCCTCAGAGGGCTGACACAGAGGGTCCTGGGGCTAACGCAGAGGCCAGAAATGCCAGCGTTGAGCTTCAATTGTGCCGGAGAGGGTTTCGTGGGATAGGTTTTCTAAATATCTGTTTCCGAATATAGAGGTATTGCTGTCGTGTATTTTTCTCTGTCGGGTGAGCCAGATTAGGCAACCTGTTGTACTCAGATAGACTACATAATAATATAACCTTCAGAATAGTTGCACTGGTTTTCTCGCATTGGGTTTTTCCAGGGACATTTGTCCAAAAATAACAGTGTCACTTGTGTGCTTGTTTTCTTTCAGTTGATGATCTGTAGAGGTTGTGACTGTATTGTGTTTATTTCGGTATTTAATGTATTAAATAACTTGTTCGATTTTTAAACAAGTAGAAGAAATAAACCAGCTGATTACAGATTAATTTTCTAATGGATAGACTTAGAAAATTCAACAGAGAGGCACCGCACATTGTTTTGGACTCCGTGTGCAACACATTGTATTGATTTGTTGCTTGGGGATATGGGGAAACTCTCCTTCATCAAGGAGGTGATTGATATGGCTAGGAGCGTCCCCAAGTTTATTTATAACCATGCTTTTGTTCTTTAGCCTCATGAGGAGGTACACTAGAAACAAGGAGTTGCGACGTCCTGCAATTGCATGTTTTGCCACCAACTTTACTCTTCAGTCTTTGCTTCGATGCCAGTTCGAGTTGAAGCAAGTGTTTGTTTCTGATGAGTGGCGTGATTGTAGATACAAAAGGAGACAGGATGGGAGAACCATTGCAAAAATGGTGTGCTCTGACACGTTTTGGAAGGGAGTAAAAGAAGCATGCTCAGTTAGTGAACCTATACTAAAGGTTCTGAGATTGGTAGATGGGGAGAAGCCTGCAATGGCTTATTTGTATGAGGCCATGGATAGGGCCAAGGAGGCCATTCATTATTATTATGCAGACAAGGGCTCTGTTGGGCTTGATAGGCATATGATGTTATGGGATGTGATTGATAGTTAGTGGACAGGGATGCTTCATCGACCCATTCATGTAGCAACACTCTTCCTCAACCTCGCATTTTCATACAAATGTGCCTTTGATTTTGATGGCGAGGTGATGGAAGGGCTCCATTCCTGTATTTAGAGGATGGTACTTGATCTTGAGCTTTGTAGTAAAATCAATCGCGAGATACAGTTTTATCGAGATTGTGTTGGCCTATTTGGCTTTGATGATGCTATTAGGGAAAGGACCCTCTTCATGCCACGTAAGTGACAAGTCATCACTCATTAGAAATTAGAATTTTCAATTTAGAATTTCCTTATAATTCTAGATTTTAAAATTCAATTATGTAACTTTTATTTGAAAGTTTAATTATGTTTTAAGTTTTTGACCATTTTATTTCTTTATTTTGTTGTAGATATTTGGTGGCGAAGCTATGGTGCAAGGGCACCAAATTTGCAGAAATTGGCCATAAGAATCCTAAGTCAAACATGTAGCTCTTGAGGGTGTGAACACAATTGGAGTGTATTTGAGAAAATACACTAAAAAAAACACATGTATAACTTTAAGCTTCAGCCTTCAGTTGAGCAATTACATTTATTGTAATTTAAAATTTTTAATTTATGACCCTCAAGTGTCAGGAGTCAAGAGTCAAGACTCATTAGTTTTGTTGACACTCTTACAGGTTGGAGTTCGCACGCCTCAATGATTTAGTGTATGTGCATTACAATATCCGACTTCGAGTGAAGCAAATAGAAGCACCAATGGATCCAGATGCCATGCCCTTAGACAATATTGATGTATTGTCTTAGTGGAGGGTGGAGTCTGAGGTGCCCATCTTGGAGGATTCACCTTCATGGTTAAAGCCATATGATCCATTAGAACAGGGTCAGCAAGAGGAGGAGGACTCGGAGGAGGAGCAACACAAGGAGGAGGAGGATACTGTGGGAGCATCAGCATCAACACCATCTGTTATAGATATAGGAGAGCACAACTCCATACCTAGCACTCATTATTTGACATTAGGTGCAGCAGCAGGGCCAGGGTCTTCTATTGCTAGGGGCTGGCCTAGCAAACAACCCACCATGTTTTCCTGTAAAAGGGGGAAAGGGCATTGATTTCAGATAGATAGCTGCTAGTTTTATTTGTTTTGATACATACAACTCATGATGATGAGATACTTTTATATATGTGATGTTATTTTGTATTGGTTCTCCACATTTGAGTCCTTGATTGGACAATTATCAGGGGTCAACATCATATATATCAGTGCTGTCTTAATATTTATATGCCACCGTGTTTATTTCATGTTGTTATTGCTTTATATGTTTAAAAATATGAAAAAAAATGAATATATTATGCATTTTTTATGCCTGTTAATATTTTGCCAATATTTTTGTTGATATTGTCGATAAGATGTTTTCTGGACCCTCACTGATATTTTGCTGATACCGATATTATCAACACTGCTCCCAGTGGGTGTGGGGGCACAATAATAACCTCATGGGTCACCAAATGAGTCGAAGATGCCTGTAGACCATCTGTATGGGCTCAAATGATGGTGTAGGTGATGACACATCATCCTACAAGACCTAGGTTAGTTGCCAAGTGCAGGGTACATCTATGGGGTTGGATGGGCAAAGGCGAACCAGGTGCATCTTCCTCATCCAATAGGTTGGTCTCGAGCCAATATTTGAACATCTCTAGGGATCCATGGATTGTTGTCTACTTTTGTGGAGGTCCATGGCTCTCAACACACATCCTACATGTGCCAATGTAGCCCTCTGGAGCGTTAGGACCACGTATAGGGAGACCAAACCCAAGATGGAGACCACTTGCAATCCTACATAAGATCCAATGCGTCCCTTAGCCTTCCAGTACAACAAGTCATCAAAGAAATCGAGTAAAAGAGCTTACAAACCATGGACCACAAATGGGGACTTCATAATGGCCCACCCTTCTATAATGGGCTTTGGCATGTGCTAATGTCTCCAAACTCCAAATGGGGTTAATCAAGTATCCCATTAGGTGGTTTCTACTTTTAAAGGGGATAATATGTCCAAGGTACATCCTTTAAAAGGTGGTGGCATGTGATAAAGAGGTGAATGGATTAGGGAGTGAGAAGGGGAAGCGTTGTGCCACATGCTTGTGTACAACGGTAGCTAGTAAGAGGAAAGCCTGCACTTGGGTATAGAATGTATAGGAGGGAGCAATCGTGGTACATGAGGTGCCCCAACCTTGATTTTTCCACCCTTCTTTATATGCCTTTTTCCTTTTTATGATTTTTTTTTAATTAACTGCTCAGGGCTCAAGGGATAAAAGCATGATTTGTGAGATATAGTAGTGGATACCCCCTTTTAAGGTAGGACAATTCATTGCCCACTAGGGGTTGGGACAATCATGGGTTCTTATATGATGAAGGGGGCTCATAGAGCCTGTAGGAACCAGGATGATGGCCATGATGATGGGGTAGAGCTCATGTATTGGCTCTTGCCCACGTGCTAAATGTGTTTGTCCCGACCATCTTTTGCATTTTGTGGTACGCTTTCCTATTTAATGTGGTCAATTGTGCTTTTACTTTTCTTTTTCGTTGCATCAACCTCTGAGGCATCATTTTAGGCTTGACCCAAGGTGTGGGAAAGGGGAAGGGAAGAGCTAGCCCCATCTGGACCCAGTGGAGGAATGTGGACCCAGGTGGGAGAAATGATTATTAGGGTAATAATGAGTGGAAAAGGGGTAATATATGCAGATGAAGGAGTGAGACCATGCAACCAAAATCAGGGTTTCCCGTGAAATACCATCCCTAAAGCCAAATGGTCAATAAAAGAGATCACACGCGACTAGAATCCCATGTTAATTTCCAAAAAGGGGGTCTAGGGGACAAGAGCACAGATCTAGCCCATTTTTGCACCGAATCCCCCCATTAATCCATGCCTAGAAGTGTCCATGATAAGCAACTACAATACTCAATTACCAAATGACAAGGCATACCTTTAGGTTTGGGAGGCCCACCTTCAAACATATGATCATGACAGATGGGTGAAGGACCACATGGCTGGCTCAGGCAGCAGAGAAGTGGCACAATGAGCTAGTTGGTGGCTGCAAGGGACTGCTGGCTTCTAGTTGAGGACCATCTTGGAGGAAATTTTTCTCCTAGGGATGTCACCTACAAAATGGTGGGTAACAAGTCTCACTAGACCAGGGCCAAAAAACTTACCTCCTTGGTAAAATGAGAGAACAGTCTTACGGTGAGGATTGGTCAATTATCCAGATCACCACTTAATCCGCGTTAAAACATCCAAAACATTAAGTAAAAGCATATGATTGCAATATGGTTAAAGTACTTACCAAATGATGACCCACCTTCCTTCAAGGGGAAGGCCAGATGGTGTGAGGTGTCTAACCGATGCAAATGGCTGAGGATCATGGCACAAGATCATGTATTGAGCAATGTATGGTTGTTGGCTGGTCGACTATCCAAAGTAGGAGAATTTTGTTTTCGTATGGAGTTACCCACATTTTGATGGGTAACATCTAACCCCAACTCGAGCACATGTGTTCACTGTGTTACCCACCACCTGTGAGTAGTATATATAGGATAATTTTTTTTCTCCTAGATGACCAACAACCCCTTGCAGTCACCAGATAGCTCGATGTGCCATTATCTCCGCCACTTGAGCCAACGATGTGGTCTCCTCGCCCACTTGTTATGATCATGTGTTTGAATGTGGGCTTCTCGACCCCGAAGGTATGACTTTTCATTGGTATAGTTGAGTAATTTTTCTTACTTGTCATGGGCACTTTGGGCATGGATTGGTGGGGGGATTCGACAGAAAGAGTGGGCTAGGTCTGTACCCTTGTCTTTAGTGCTCAATTCTGTGGTTAGCCTTGTATCCTAGTCCCGTGGGATCTCCTTTACTAGCCCATAGCTTCAGGGTTGGCACTACTTAGGAAATCCCGACTTTGGTTGTGTGGTCCTGCTCCCCGACACCACATACATTCACCCCTTCCACTCATTTTAGCCCCATTCATCTCTTTTCCCATGCGGGTCCACATGTACCACTGGGTCCACATAGGGTTAGCCTCCCCTCCCCTTCTCCACACCTTGGGTTGAGCCAGGAACGATGACCCAGAGGTTGATGCAGCTAAAAGAAAAACGAAAAGCATAATTTGGCCACTCTCAATAGGAAATGTACCACAAAATGCAAATGAACGTTGGGACATACAAATTTAGCACCTGAGCAAAAGCCAAACATGAGCTCTCCCCCTTATCCATGGCCATCACCTTGGTTCCTATGGGCCCTAGATGAGCCCCCTCCATCATTAAGGAACCCATGATTGTCCCAACCCTTGGTGGGCGATGAACTGCCATACCTTAAGGGGGTATCCACTGCGATATATTACACATCATGCTCTCATCTCATGGAGCCCCGAGCAATTATGAAGAAAAATCAGTCAAACGCGAAAGGCATATGAAAAAGGGTGGAAAAACAAAGGTCAAGGTAACTCATGTACCGCGATTTGCTCCCTCCTACACTCATATACCCAGGTGTGTAGGTTTTAACCCCATACAGAAATTACCTGCATACGAATTCTAAAACACATAAAATAAACAATGCAAGAGCATAACACATAAAACACATATACATAGAGATTTTCCCCTGGATCCCAAAACCGGGACTACCAGCTTGATTTTTCATTATATTCCTTTCAATGTTACAATACATATTTATATATGCTGAAGCATCCAATACCATGGACTGAAAACCATCGCGTCCAAAACCATGGACCAAAACCCATCGTGTCCAAAAAACATGTGCGAAAATCATGCACAAAACCATAGGTGGGTCTGCCCAACCTAACATAGGGTCCAAAACCAAAATTTTCCAGGGCGCTGCCCCGGACCTCATAAAGTGGGGTTACAGGTACCCCTCAAACCCCCTATGACCTCCCCCCCTCTAAGCCCCGATTAACTACATGGGCTAGTCACGGAAAGAATATAACACAACCCAACAAGGTGTGGGTTTCCATTATTATAGCTACCCTTGTACCATGACATGTGGTTTGGATGTTTCCCTTGATCCCCACTTCGTTCCATTACTATATCATTTTCCACCTACAACTTGGAGAATGTATCATGGACATGTCACCTATGTTACTTGGGAGCAGGAGCGGAAGCGGGGAGCGGGAGCGGGAGTGACCCTTTTAGAAGCTCCCGGTTTGGGAGCGAATCCCGGAGAGATTTTTAAAAAAAATATATATTTTTTATATTTTTTAATTTTTGATACATATATGTCAACAAAAACATGTAGAATGATGAATTAGACATAAAAAAACATAGATTGATCATTGATCATTGAACCGTATCACATCAATGATCAATCATCTAGAAATTATAATCTTCATCGACCATGTCCACAAGTTAGTAAAATACATATTACAATTGACATATTGAGTCTCGTGAATCATGATTCATCAAATTCAATCTTAAAGTTTCAACTTCAAGCTTTCAAAATTGAAAATTCAATATATAACATTTATCATCATTGATCACCAAAGTTGTACTTGCAAGCTAAGTTTAACCATTACAAGAAGTAATATCTTAGATATTTCTAAGTCCTAACTTCTAACTGTTAACATGAAATGAAATGTTATAACATGAAACATGAACAATGAAATGAAATGAAACAACTTTAGCCTTTCACGAAGCATCATTTTCATAATTCACAATCATTACCAATGAGTTATAAGGCAAGCCAACTTCAAACTTCAAATTTTCATTGTCACAGTCATATATTGTTTACAAAAAATATCATTATGATATGAAAGAGTCAAGAGTCAAGGACTCAAAACTCAACAGTTATGAAAACTAAAGTCTAATAGAAACTAGAAAATACAAGTAAACTGTAAATCTACATGTGGCCCTTGCCACGAGAGTCTCCAGGAGTATAAGCAGGTCGTGGTGGTCTTCTAGGAGTCTCCCGCACAGACCGACGACCAGAACTAGAAGGCACATGCCCTCCACGTGAGGCTGTAGATGGAGGTGGCGACAGCAAAGGAACAAGACTCGGACCTCGAGCATTGCTACTGGATGGTGGAGGTGGAGGTGGCATGGCTGCTGTCGCTGCTTCATCTTCATCCCTTATAAGTTCCTCTTCCAGTTCTTCAAGATGTACAATGCCATCCTCCAAATTATCATCCTCTGGGTGATTGTCCCAAATTTTATATGTGGGATCCTCATAAGCCCGATCACAGTAATGGCTCAACAACCTCAAGTTGTAGTGCACATAAACCAAGCTTTCTGCTTGGTTTTCATTGAGTCTGTTTCTTTTCACATTATGTATGTAGCTGTAGGTGCTCCAACACCTCTCTGCAGAAGAAGTATTTACAACCTGCGAAAAAACTTTTTTTGCCAATTTTGGCAAAAGTCCATGGCCGCCATATGTTTCCCACCATGTGAGAGAATCAAATCTATCTCTGTTGTCCATTGCATGGAATTTACCATACAAACCAGTGCCACTGAAGTATTTGCCTATTTCAAGGTGCATCGCTGCGCATTCCTCCCTGTCAGGTATCAACTTTTCTAATGCTTGCAAATATCCACTAGTTACCTCTGGATCTAAATGGGGTTTGGTCCTAATCCCACCCCCTGGTGCAGGTTGGCCCAACCAAGATGTAGAGTAGTATTTTGGCGTAAGGATATACTCCAAGCAATGTAGTGGAAGATTAAGTTTATTCCACCGTTTACACACACAATCATGAATCAGGTTGTACAAGTTGGGATCTCTGTTATGAACAATATCTTTTATTTGCCCCAACATGGTATCCATTTGCTCATACACCTCGCCAATCACTGGTTTGTCTGTATTTGCAAACCGAATCGTGTGATAAATGGGCTTGGTGAAATCCAATACTTGCCTCACACTTGTCCAAAACTGACCATCAAGAGCGGCCTCCTCCACTAGTTCAAAACCTTCCCTGTCAGCTGCATTTGTAGCCCTTTCCTTTAATACCTGCCAATGTGGACTTGATACCATGCTAGCCATTGACTTTCTTACCTTCAAGAGGCGCCTGAAGGTGAGGCAATAGCTACCAAATCTGGTCTTCACAATGTTCAACAACTCCAATCTCGAGTGATTGCGGAAAAGGCCATGGGTATTGCTATGATTTGTAATAAATTTTATCATTTGTTTGCCTTTTTTGTACAAATCACCAATCCATTGGTATTGTGCATTTTTGTTCTTGACAACATCATGCATCAGAAGGTTCAATGTGTGAACCAAACATCCAGACAAAAATATGTTGGGGTATTTATCCTCAATAATTGCTCTCGCTGCCTTACAATTAGCAGCATTATCAGTGATGACTTGGATGACATTGTATGGCCCAATACGGTCAATTGTTTCAAGTAATGCTTCTGCAATGTTGATTGCGGTCCTGAACTTGTCTGAGTAATCATGTGCAGTTAGAAAGATGGCACCACTAATAGAGACAGCAAGAACATTTATCAATGGCTTGCCTTTTACATTTGTCCATCCATCAGATACAATGGACACCCCATGGTCAGTCCAAGCACTTGTCATTCTATTCAAAGAATGTGATATTTTTGCTTTTTCATGATCAAGTACAACGGTTCTTGCCTTGTCATACCGAGGGCTCTTGTATCCGTTAGGCGCATCATTTATGGCAGAAACCATTTCGTGCCAATAAGGTGAGCGAAGAACATTGAATGGTATCCCACATGCATAGAGAAACCTGTAAATGTTTGAATCCACATCATTTCTACACCCCTCATCAAGGAAATCTGATATGGTTCTACGCCTTAAAGATGATGACCCTGTGCCTCCATATCCACTGCCTTGGGAGGATGCTGAAGGAGTTCTTTGTGCTTGTAGTTGTGAGCTTGGTTCAAAGAAACCCCTTGATTTTTTTGATTTGTATTGGGCTTCCTCCTCTTCCCTTATGTATTTGGCTCTATCCGCTGCTGACACCGCTGGACAAGTTTTGATTCCTATTTGTTTGTCTCCATCCCATGGCCTTTTCCTGCAGAGGTGTTTTCTGGCACGGGTGTATGAACCTGTGTAATCATTGTTGCAATGGGGGAAATGAAATTTAGTGGTTCCACCCCCTCTCCCTGTTTCAGCCCTGTTAACATATTTCCACAATGGGGTTTGGTCTTGTTTAGTTTTTTGAGAGTCATGTTCACCCTCCTCCAGCTCCTCACCGGGGTTTTCATCAATTCAACTTTCTCCAGCTTCTTCATCCCCCTTTTCATTTTGGCCCCTCCGTTTCCTACTCTCCAGCACCATAATAACCATAAAAGGGACTAAGAAGAGGAAAATGCCAAGAAATATAGCCAGGTCCATGGTGTTTGATATTTAGGCTTTTGAATCTGCAAATTAATTTAATTTATTTAGATTAATTAATTTAATTTAGATTCATGATTTTTAAACTAAATAAAATTAATAAAATTAATAAACTAAATAAACTAGATTAAACTAACTAAACTAACTAAATTACTAAATTACTTACCTCTTTGCAGGCTTGCTCCTTTCTCCTCGACGCTTGCTCCTCGCTCCTTTGCTCTTGCTCTCCAGCTCTAACTCAACTCATTCAAGTGATAATGAAATATTTTTAGCCCCATTAGGCTTTTAAAACAAATTTTTATTTTTATTTTTATTTATTTATTTATTTATATTTTATTTAAATTTGATTTTTTTCGGGTCCGTGGTTTTTTTTTTGTTTTCTTCTCCGCCGGATCACTCCCGGCGCTGAACGATTCGCTCCCGGATTGAAAATTTTTAATTCGGGAGTGGTCGGGAGCGATCGCTCCCGGGCTGTAATTTTCGCTTCGGGAGCGACGAGGGCGACGCTCCCAATAGCGATTCCTAAATTGGCAGGGAGCGAAATTTTTTTATTCGGGAGCGCGCTCCCGACCCGCTCCCGCCCGGAGCGCGGATTGGGAGCGGGTTCGAGGGGGGGGGCGCTCCCCCGCAACATAGCATGTCACCCACTTTAGAGGTTGAAACCACCTAATAGGGTCCTTGATTAACCCCCTTATTGAGCTTGGAGACATTTGTACATGCCAAAGCTTGATATGGAAGGGAATGCCACCATGAAGTGCACCATTGGTTCCATGACTTGTAAGCTCTTTTACTTGATTGGGTCATATGAATTTGACCAAGGGAGATGGATACATTCACCTGAGAGGCCAGAAGGACTTCATTGGGTCATAAAGGACTTTGCAGAGGTGAATGGCCTAAGGAAATTACAGGATTGGATAGATCTTCTCCTGAGAATCCAAAAGGACTTGGTTGGGTCATAGAGGACTTTGACCCGAGGAGATAGATGTAATTCACTTGAGAAGCCATAAAGGACTTTGGCTGGGCTAGTTGGCCAAGGGTGAATGCTCCAAGGGCAGATTCTCTCCTAAGAAGCTAAAAGGACTTGATTGCGTCATAAAGGACTTTGACCAAGAGGAGATTGATACATTTACCTAAGGAGCCATAAAGGACTTTGGCCAGAGGTAAAAGGCCCTGGATACTCACATTGCCTACTCCAGGATGGAGTGATCTATAGATGTGCATGTGAGGAGTTACATTGCCCACTCCAAGATGGAGTTATCTATAGACATGCATCAACATGACAAACTCTTCTTTTGGAGGAGAAATTTCAGCTAAGGGGAAATTTGTTGTAGCCAAGGAGAATACCTCCCTCGCTAAAAGGGAGTGTTGATTTTTTGTAGCTTTGGGAGGTATTCCTGCATGCCAAGAGATCTTCTAAGTCAGCTTAGGAAAATTGTGAAAATAAAATAAAATAAATTTTATTTTAAGCATCATGTAGGCTCAAGAAATCAAGTCAGCCCCACCATGAAAGGGTGTGTCCCTTGGTCAAATTCAAACTCATTTGACTTATATAAATACATGATGTGCTACTCCACTTTGACCAATTCAGATTCATCATATAATCTCTCTTCTATTCCAGCGACACATACGAAGTCAAAGAAGAAGATTTGGAGGTATAACCGAGCTAGTCTCTTGACTATTTGATCGAGTTTTGATGGAGTTTACAAAGCTATCATTTGACCAAATTTCACTGAGCAATAGGAGGCTGCACGTGCAGACTTTGACCACAGATTTTTGACTAGAATTGACCGTAGTACGGTGTCAACAACAAGTCCTAGTTGACCGCAAGGGCTAAGTTGACTAGATTTGATTTCTTGGCTGGTTTGGCTAGCATTGACTAGCTTGAATTTGACCAAGTTTGTCTAGTATTTGGACTTTGATTTTGGCACAAATTTCTAGACAATTTTTGTAATTGTAAACTTGGCTTAAGAATAATTTCTCCTAGAAGAAAAGTTGGTGGATTTTCTCCCAAGTTTGGGTTTCCTGGTGTAAATTTCTTGTCTCTATTGTGCATGGTTGTCTCTTTATGTTCTTACTATTTTCACTGCATTAGTGTTGAAATATTCTGTGTATAATTGCTCTATAATATCAGTGGCATAAGATAAATTGTATGAAGATTATTAGGTAGTAATTATTAGATTAGAAGATTGGTTTCTACTATGCACCTTGTAGAAAATTCAACACTTTATAAAGGAGTAAGGAGTTTAACCTTAGATTGGATAAGCACTACTACAAGCTAGGGCATATCGATATACAATGATAACTCAATAACTCGGCCTCAATAACTCTTCCTCCATGTCTATAGAAAAATGTTGGGAGAATTCCTCCTCCATATCTTGGAAACTAGAAGAACACTAATGAAAGAAAACCCCATAAAATATTCACTGCTTCAATCGCTGTTGAAACCCTTACTGGTACCAAATTCGAATGATCATTATGATCTCCAAAGCTTCCCATCTATTTCCTTTATAATCTTTCGTTGAGAAATCAACGAGCAAGATCTAGATTTGAAATGATCTGATTGATGGCTAAAATCACTTAGAAACTTTACTAGAAGTCTTTACAGGAAAATCGATGATGCCTCAATTATTACTAATTAATTAATCCGTTTCACTATGTTAAAACTTAGGAAAATAATAAAAATTGATTAATTAATTTAATTAAGACATTTACATTCAAATGAATAACTTGGGCTTTGAGATATTTTCTGCTCATGTTCCTAGCCTCACTGACACCACCTGAGGCTAGAACACCTGTCCAAGCTACATCAACCAACAAAAGTGCCCATCACTCTGCTTTGGAGGGGCAACGTTGCATCTGTAAGGTCATAACTACTCTCGACAAGGTGCAAAACCTTTGGGAAATGTTGTGCAGTGGAATAATGTAATGTGCCCTCAAAGGCCTCTGCTGCTATATGAAGAACCACCTAGAAAAGCCATCTCAAGATCAAGTGAAAGCCACCAATCATTAGGGACAATGACCATAGATGCATCATAGTGGACCATGCTTAGTTGTTAGGGGCATAATAACACTTCAAATTGAGATCATCTTCAAATATCTAACTAGACCAAGTCCCATAAAAGTGTTTCCTACTTGTGTTAGGGATGGCTAGTTGGTCAACCTTATTAGGTGTTTCTAGCCCCTAAGGTAAGGTGACATATCCTAGGTCAACCCTTCAATCCATAGGTTCTTGTAATAATAGTTGCAATGGAGGGGAAGGACTTCAGGGCAAGGTGTTATGGCTATGGGACCAACTAATGGAGGTCCATCATGCTAAGTGTATAGATGTAAGGAGGGAGCAATTATGGAAGCATGAGTTATCCCTTTCCTTGGGTTGCTTTTTCCATCCCTCCAATGCGCCTTTTACTTCTTTTTGATAATTCTTTGAATGGGAGCATAGCTTAGAAGCCCAAAATTGTTTTTAATGATTTAGCATTTGTTTACCCCTTAATGATGAGTCATTTTCTTGCTCATGAGGGTTGGGACATCAAGAGTTCCTTTGTTATGTGATGGAGCATCAAGTTCTCAAGGAATTGGGTGATGGCTGATATGGAGGGTAGAGCTCATGCTAGGATTTTGCCCATGTGCTAATTATTTTCCCGAACATCTTTTGCATTTTAACTTTTCTTTTTCTTTCGTTATGGCCATTTTATGCTTTTAACTTTCTTTTAGCTGCATTTACCTCAAAGACAAAGTTTCCAACCCAAACTCAAGGATGAGGATAAGAGGTTGCCAATCCCAATGAACCAACGACCACAAGCCCAAGGAATGGAGATGAAATCATGGGAATGATGGAAGGTGGTAAGTATGGAATATCATGGACACACTGCTTCAATCCAAGTCTCCTAAGTAATGCCCCTCCTATAACCCGAATGCCTCAAAAGTAATCCCATTAGACTAGGGACAAAAAAGACTAACCTCCTTGGTAAAGTGAGAGAATAGATTTACAGTCAAGATCATTCAGTGATCCATATCACCCCTTAATCCATGTTAGAAAGCCCAAAACATTAAGTAAAAGAACATGATTGCAAGATGGTTAAAGTACATATCGAATGATGACAAACCTTCCTTCAAGAGGAATGTTGTATGGTGAAAGATGTTTGACCGGTGGAAATGATGGAGGATCATGGCACAATGTCATGTACTGAGCAATGTAGTGTTAGTTTTTGTAGTATCGGATGGTGTTTTATTTTGGAGCTTTGTAGAGAGGCTAAAACACAGGAGTTCTCCAAAACCTAGAAATCGTTTATGGAAATTCCACCTAGAGATGGCTCAATTAAATTAAAAAAATCCCAAGTCTAACTTAGGAAAAATGGTTAATTAATAGTAATTAATTGAGAAAGGTGAAAATTCTCTAGAGACTTACATGGATTGACTTGGAGATGATCTTAGCCATCAATTAAGTTTCAATCTTGGCCGTTGGAGTCCCAACTGGAGATTATAAGAAGAGGTCGATGGGTAGATGGAGAATACACCAGTGGAGATACTTAGTTGCCTAGGCAGTTCAATTTTTTAGTGCAGGTGATTCAACAGAAGAGATCGAGCCAGTGGGTGAGTAGCACGTGGTAGAGGGGCAGCATAGCAATATTCTGTAGGAGATTTGAGTGTCGGAGAGTAAAAAAGAGGAGGCTGAAATTGATCTCCAAGAGGCTGCGCATGGGCGACGCAGAGCCTCAATTGAGCAATTCGATTTTGCTGAGGAAAAGCGTGTTTTTAGTTCCAGTGGCCAGCAAAATTTTCCAGTGTCGGAGAGACAGCTTCCCAGTGAGCAGTAGGCATGACAACTTGATTGGCAGTAGTTCCATGCTGAGTGTGATAGGGTCTGCGCAAGGGTGACATAGGGCTTGCATAGAGCAGGTTGGGCGGCTTGCTTTTCAGAGGCAATAAAGTGTCGGGATTGTTCGGAGAGAGGGTAAAGTCCCTCAGTATATTTTTATCAGTATTTCTCTTGGGTAGATTCACTAGTTTGGCGACATTTTATTGTACTCAGAAATTTTGCTATTGCATAATAATAAAACCCTCATTTACTGCACTGGTTTTCCCGCATTGGGTTTTTCCGGGGACATTTGTCCAAAAATAATAGTGTCATAAGTTTTGTGTGTGCTAGCATTTCTCAGTTTCCAGCATTTTAATTTCTGCAGTGTTTATTTTATTTGTAAAGAAATTGCAGTGTGATTAATTCGATATTAATCAAAAACTTAATAAACTGATAATCAATTAGGAAAATTAATTCCAGTTGCTGCATTTCAAGGAATTTTCACATGTAGAGCTGCTGGCTGGTTGGCTGTCCAAAGGAGACATATTTTCTCCCATGAGGTTACCCACATTTTGGTGTGTAATAGTTACTAGGAAAATCCAACAACATCATGAAACATCTACCTCCTAACACCATCATTACACCCTTGGTGGGGCTAGAACTATCATGCATGAACGAGATGTAGCGCATCCAAGATGTACAAGTATACCAAAACCACTCCAAATGAGATAGCATTTTCCATAACCATCAAATATGGAACCATGTGAGAAGACAACCAAACCAGCCAGCATAATCATCTGACCGAGGACAAGTCAGATTCCCCCAACCTCCATCAAATGATCCAATTCTATGAAGAGAAGGAGCTCCATGAAGATGTATCCTCCCATGCCAGTCCAATTTTCCATGATACCAGCTGCATATCTACATGATTATGATGAAAATCACATTGTGGAACCTCATACAATATGAGGATTAAAACACATTAAAGCAGATCTAAACGAAGAGATGATTGCATTCAAGGGAGCAGTAGCCACACTGGTAGCCACCTTGTCATCTTGAATGATTAGTATTGCCAGCCCAACAGTAACCATATTAAAAAGACCACATCAGGGCTGTACACCTTCACCTAGACAGATGTTTAAATATTCAAATTTTCAATCATTCATTTGCACTCGGCATTAATCATCAAATGTGCAAAGTGATATCTACAGAGTTCTCGAATCCCACTCATATCTCCCAAATTTATTGTCTATGATGTTTTGGTGCATTCTGCAGCTATCAACAGCATAGTTGTGCTTTTGGCATTAATTGTTTTAAGAAGCTTGATCTTCTGATCTTGGTTTTTTGTTTATACAGAATTCTGGAGTGGAAATTGCTATGCACTCGTTATTGTTCAGTTTGCTACGAGAGTAGACAAAATCCAACCATTCCAACAGCTTCAATAATTTACTAACCTGACGTGCATTAGAAAATTGTCACAATATATCTCAGTTGCATATCCCTTTCTACTTTACTGATGTTTAATACTTTATGATGTTTTCCTCCAGGCATCTTCTCCACCTGCAGGTTGCTATGCAGTTTTATCATCCGGAGAAACTTCACGTCCTGTAACTGGAAGAACAGTTCAAGGTGTGCCAGGTCCAAATGTACCTAGCAATATTAGACATTATGTGCAGCCAGCGCCTGCTTGTTTGCCACAGTCTCTCTCAAGCTATAGTGGGGATGGCAATGTTGCTGATTATCATGACTGTGGTGTATCCACTATGTTTCTGAAGGTAGAGCCTCCATGGGGATCTACAAACACCGATTCTGCATTTTTGAATGCTAGGGGTAATGCAATGATCAGATACAAGGAGAAAAAGAAGGCCCGCATGTATGTCATCTTTTATATGCCTTTTTAAACTTCTACTGATGAAATTTCTCTGGATCGTTTTAATTCATAAATTTGAGGTTTTGCATTGTTCCCTATCTACAGGGTTAGAAGTTGTAACATTCCACGAAAATATAGTAATTAACTATCTGGTATGTTTCCTTGAAGAACAGGTATGAAAAAAAGATACGCTATGCTTCTCGTAAGGCTAGGGCAGATGTACGAAAGCGCGTAAAAGGTCGTTTTGTGAAGGCAGGAGAAGCATATGATTACGATCCCTTAGCTACAACTGGGTTTTATTAAACTTTCAGCAATTTCTAGTGCCGTCTGTATTTAATTTTCCTGACTGTTTCAGTCTCAACTCTCAATTAGTTTCCAACTTGGCAGCATAAAAAAGTGCCATTTGGATTCTAAGATATCTACATGTTTTGATAAACCTGAGCAACATTTATGTAAATGGATTATTGTATTGTCAAATAGCCTCTAGCATGGTTGGGTAAACCAGCTCCAGTTCATGTATCTTGGTCACTCGAATTTTCACTGATCACTTATTTTGTTTTTGCACCCAGTTCAAAGTGGCTTTTGTTATTTTACTTTGGTAATGGACCAGATCATCATGGCTTAAGAGTGAAAGCTTTACTGTTGTATTTTGTTCATGTCTACAGTGTGATGATGGAGAGTGAGTAGTCATTTCTATGTATGTCAAGTCACTTGGTTTGTACGCTGTTCAAAAAATGACTTGGGAACTGAGATTGTACTAGATGATGAAGAGTTGGGATTTTGAAACGATGAACAGCATGTCTGTGGGAAAGAACAGTTGTTACTGCAAAACTATTCTAATATGCCTTTCCTTTTAACATTTTGGGAAGACATTATAATATATTTGTACAAAAAAAATCACAAAAAGCAGAGTTAGGAGCTTGACAAAGCTTTGCTTACCTTCCCTACCTAAGCAAGGAGGGCCAGCCTTTGACTGAGTCTCTAGGTCAGCATCTGAAATAATTTGGAAGAAGATAATGCTTTGTTTTGCTAAGCTATCCATCATCCTTCTACATAACAAAAAAATTTCTTCAATACCACCAAATACAACCCTAGGAAGGATACAAATATGAGCCAGAGAACAAAGAAAAAATTTCAATCCAGTTTCTTGTAGAACCTCTGGGCTTTTTAGATACAGGCGTTCTCCAATTAACAGCCTCCAAAGATGTCCTGGAAGATGTTCAATGTTATTCCATATTTTCCTTGCAATTTTTCACTCACTAAATATCATCCTACTAGATATTTTGATTTCAAATGATTTTTTATTGGACACTCAAACAATGTGATGTCTCAAGCAACATTTGAAAATGAATTTTATGGAGTTTGTTTTCATGTTTCTGTTCAACGACTGCTCCATTTGTTGGAAATTGGAATAATAATCAGTAGTCCTGAAATTGGCTTAGCATTATAACCGTAGTTAACTACGTCAGTGTCTGAAGATATTGTATAACTGTTCCTGAATGTTAATCTTTTTATGTCATATGCAGTATAATTCAGTTTTATAATTTGCAAACTCGTGAAAATCAAATCAAGAAGAAACCTGGTAGTTTACTTTCTCTCCCATAAGGTTTGAATGCGTTTTAAATTTTTGAAAACTGCTTTCCTTCATCAATTGGATTATGCCTTGCTGACTCTTGTACATGCAGAGACTTCTTCTGCTGACTCTTGTACATACGGAGATTTCTTCTTTCAAACGGTGATCAAATATCGAGCAGCTTCTGCTCAAAAGAAAGTTGCACCTTTTTGAACCTTGTTCATGACGTTTTATAGAGGACATCTTTTAAAAATCTGCCTTGTTTGATGGAATAACATATTAGCATTTGGTTTAGTGTACTTGCAATGCAACCACTTGATCTTCTGGCAATTGACTAAAGTAAAGTACATTTCTTGTTTTTGTATATCATCCAGGTGGTTCCAGAATCACTCCTTGATCAAAAAGGGCTTAGGAAGACTTAAAAAATCAAAGTTATTGGATTGCAGTGAAACCAGGGTCAGATCAAAGAGCTCATCGCAAGCTTTCCAATGGCACAAACGACACCTCAATCCGAGTTCGTATGTGAAAATTATGGCCAGTCAAAGTTTTGGTCGACTTGGCCCATTCGCTAAAGTTAGTAGAGTGCCAACTAAATTTGGAGCCCGACTGAATCTGGCGGAGAGGCTAAATTTGGCACGAATTAACGAGGCAACAATTTGACACTTAATGGTGATGGTTTCTAGTGCCGGAATTGACAAAATTGCCGCCTACTTAAAAAAACCGTTGACCACAAAAATTAGGTTGGAATTTTGTGACCAATTTATTATAAAAAAAAAAAAAATTAAGAACCCCCGCCACCTCCAACAATATAATATAAAATGTTATATTAAAATGGCCCAGGTGGGTCGGCCATTCAATGACCTTACCATATAATGGGGGGTCGGCCGAGTTCGAACCCGCTTGACTAGGTGGGCTGGCCCGCTAACAGGCGATCCCAAATTTAAAACAACTACCACTTCCAAATAATACAAAACACCACCCAACAAACTGCCAAATGCCATATGGGGGGGTCGGTATGGTTGGAAACCCGATCGTCTAGTCAACAATTTTTTTAAATTAGTCCGCCAACCAAGGAACCCGCTGGGCGTGTTGGGAAATTCACCCATTTTTTATATTTAAACTCAAAATTTGTCATTCGCCCAACGAAGGACAAAGGAGGACGAGTGTGGAACCCAATGTAGAGGTGGAACCCTGAAAGGGCACGAAAACTGAGGAGCAAAACCCTAACGCATGGGAATATGCAAAGAATCTAAAAGATTCCTTTAGGGCCAATTTTTCAATGTCAAAGTTATCTTGAGTTTATACTCAAATTACTCAGTGTTTCACAAGGAGTTTGATGGTGTAATCAGATTCTTCATCTGAACAACAAAATTTCAGTCAACCTACAAAACCGAATCTTTATGGAATCCTAGAGATTCCTTAGAGGCCGGAAATTGATAGTTTCAGAGCCAGTCCAATTTCATACTCATTTTTCAGTTTTTCGTTAGGAATGTGATGATGTGATTAAATTCTTCATCTGAGCAGCTGAATTTCAGTCAACTCGTGAGAAGAAATCTTTGGAGAATATTTGAGATTCCCGGGGGACCATATTTTGACCAAAGCAGAAAGGAGTGGAGTTTACAGTGATTTTTCATGTAGTCCATTTCTTCAGCAAAGCTATGAATTTTCAAGCCATCCCTGGAAGTGGAGGTATAAGGTGTATTTTGTACATGAATGTAATTTGATTTCGCTATAGATTAATGAAAGAGGCCTCCCCATGTTGAGCAGGGTTCGAAGACGTAACCCACACTGGGTGAATTTCGTTATCAATTTGTTTGTGTCTTTTCTTCTCATGGTTGTCGTTTATTTCTGCTTGTTTTATGTGTGCATTTTATGGTTACATGCTCTTTTGAATGCAATTCTATATGCATCTTTGAAGCGAAGATATTCGGATCAAGTTTGGTATCAAAATGAGTCTTCTGTTGATGTGAATTGCAAGTGTATGATAACCAGGGAAAAACTCCAAAGAGGAGAAGGAAAACTTGAATCCTTTGACCCAGAAGCGGGGCGTGCAACACAAAGAAGGAAAATGTCAGATGAAGATGCTCGATTGGAGGAAGAGTGAAATTATCGCAAGACCTTCTATGCCATGGTAGAAAAAGTGGACAAATTATTTTCCAAGTATGAGAAGACAATGGAGAAACTAGAGAAGAAAGAAGGACCAGATGATCATGCCTCGATGAATCATGAAGGAGGAGGAGAAGAGCCTCTTGAACCTCCCTCCATCTTTCAACGAAAGTTCTTTTTCTTCCTCTTCTCGTCATTGTAGAGGTAGAAAAACTCATAAAAGGCTCTTTTTCAAGTTGGATGTCAAGTTTTATTTGCCTGTGTTTAGTGGAGAATCTAATGCATAAACGCTAGATAACTGGATCAGACAAGTTGAAGTATGTTGGTGCGTACAACGAATCAAAGAGGATGAAGCCAAGATCTAGCTAGCATCCCTTCAATTGAGTGGCACTGCTCTCGTCTGGTGGAAAGGCAAGCTGCAGAAATGTGGTAAGAGTAGTCGTAAACTTATTTCATCTTGGTTTGAGTTCATTTCTACTTTAAGAGGACAATTTTACCGATTGAGTTACAGACAAAAGGCCATGATGGAATGGTAACATTTGAAACAAAGTAAAGTTCAAAATGTTAAGAATTTTATAGAGGAATTTAGAAAATAAGTATTAGCATTAAATGTTCCACTAGACTCTCTTAAAACGTTGATGAAATGTATTGGCTTTTTGCATAGTTATTTGTGTCATTCATTGTTATTATTTGAACCTAAAACTCTTGATGAAACAAGTGTGAAGGCTATACATCTTGAACGCAGGGGGAAGTATGAGCAAGATGATCGCCCAAAGAGGACAACAACAACTAAGAGAAATGAAGCAAATCCCTCTTGTACTCATTGTGAGAAAGAAGGGCATGATGAGGAACATTGTTGGAAATTACATCCGGAATTGAGGCCAAAGAGGAATGGTAGGAAGGAGAAGCAGAAGACAATTGCAACTATGCAACAAGACCAAGAATCTAAATCAGAGGATGATGAGAAGATCACAACTACAAGATTTGTCGGTGTTGGACCAATTGACCTGGGATCAGACTCGAGCGATGAAATGAAGATTGTAGCGCTTTGGATTGTAGAAGATGGACCTATCGACTTGGGTTTCGATTCAGACGATGAGACAAATATTTCAGCAGATGTTGTGCCAAAAATGAGGAGACACCAAATACTGCATGGCTCCAAGAACTCGAAGAGATCAATCAAAACATTCAGGCATAGAATGTAGAATTAAGAGACTCCTACAAAAACCAGAGGAGGAGAAACAAAGGTTGCAACATCAGTTACAAGCCAAGGAGGCCTTGGAAAAGTTGCAGCGTAACAAGCCCGAGGTAAAAAATGATTCTTCAATTTCATGTTCTTTTTATGATGATGATTTTGCTGCTTTTGAGAAACATACTACAGGAATTGGATCGAAATTGTTGAAGAATATGGGGTATCAAGGGAAGGGCCTTGACATTAATGGCTAGGGAATTGTGAATTCCATCAAAGTGGAAGAATTTCCTCATTAAGCAGGACTTGGGTATGTCAAAAAAGAGGTTGGAGAATGCTCCAAGAAAACCAGTGACCAACCAACGATGGATGATGGGAGCACCTCATCACATTCCAATGATAGTAAGGATTCCACGGGCACTCATCAAAGGCGCACCAAGAATAAGCATTGCAAGACGGTCCAAAAAGTTTGGAGGATAAAGAATCATTGTATTCATCGCAACAAGAATGGAAATCAAAGAACCACATGTCAAAAACTTCATGACTAGAAAACACCTATGAAAGAACCAAATGGTGAAGATGTTCAACAAGCGAATCAGCCGCAGGGAGATGACCCATTCACTTTGTTGAGTGAAATGGTTTTATTAGATATAGTAGTTTGTCGTGGCCATATTATTGTAAATCATATGTTGCAAAATGATTGTAAAAGTGATGATGTATTTTCCATCATTTATGAAAACAACATGATGATATTTTGGCCTCCTTTTGTTGATTTAAGAAATTTATTGCAAAGAGATAAATTATTATTGAGATTTACAGAGAGGAATAATAAAATAACGAACAACAATACACATAAATATCATACACATAATATTTATCCAGGAAAAACCCAAATTCGGGGAAAACCCAACCCAATGAGATCTTATTAGCATTGGCCAAAACCCTGGCCAATCTGGCCAAGTGAACCTTCACTGCTCACCTCCAGGCCTACATTACAACGAAATATTTCCAACGTTTTATAGGCTCCACTACATGCAATAGCACATACCATAATACCATGGGTACACTATACCATGTGCCCAAAACCACTACTATTTAACCAGGCACCTTGACTCAAACCTCGAGTCAATTTTACCTAACAATTCCCCCCTTAAACTTGACTTGGGGTTCCTTGACTAAATCCATCCAAAACTTGCTAGGAACAACTTCTGTCACTTAGGACAGTTGTTTCTGTTGCTGTTGCTCTGCTCGGCTGATGCCCTCAGTTATCCTGTGATCTGTAACCACTCTCTGATACCATGTTGGAATTTCTAAGTCTAACTGTTAGAAATCCTTCTTGTACTTTTTGATTTATTTATTTCTACTTGTTCTGTTCGTTAACAAGTTATTTACCATGTAAATACTGAAAATAAATACAAGTATAGTCTCAACACATACCGATCATCAACTAAAGGAAAAACAAGCACACAAGTGACACCGTTATTTTTGGACTAATGTCCTTGGAAAAACACAATGCGGGAAAACCAGTGTAGCTATCTAAGGGTTTTATTATTAAGCAATTTCAGAATACAATCTGGGTGCTAGAAATGGCTCACCCAACAGAGAATGCCCTCGGCAGTAGTACCTCTCAGTGGGAGAATGATATCAGCCCCAATCTGCCTCTCGAAATCTCCCAGTGTCAACTTCTAGGGTTTGCATCAACATCTCTGGCCCAACGTCAGCCTCTGGAGCCTCTGCATCACCCACGCTGGTCCTCCTCAGGCTCTGCGCAGCGCCTGGCTGCCTCTGTGTCGCCTCTCGCTACTTCTGTGTGGCCTCTAGTTGGCTTTGCGTCAACCCTCTCCCGACCTCTGCGTCGATGCTCCCGGTACTATCTCTGCCTCTCTGCTACTGCATTCACTGTCCCTTAGCTGCAACTCTGATCACTCCTTCGATTTCTTTAGCAAGCCCTAGCCCAGAAAATCGAATTCTTGATCAACTTAGTGTATTCTCCAAGTGATCCTCAAGCCTCCTCTTATATTTTTCTTGTTGACATTTCAACGGCCGAGATTAAGTCCCTAATCAACGACTAAGATTAAATCTGGCTTGATCCATGACTTTTGGACCATTCTAACTCAGTTTTATATTAATTCACATTAATATTTTATTTTCTCTAAGTTTAGACTTAGGGACTCCATTAAAAATATTAATTATTTTAATATCTCTCAAACTGGTTAGATTTTTCCCAAACCATTTCCGGGTATTGGAGATCTCATGTGCTTTAGCCTCTCCACCAATTTTCGTGGCTAGAGCACATTCGATGCTACCCCAAATCAACACTCCCTCTTATCAAGGACCGTGCTTTAGTAATACTCCTCACTGAGTATCACCTTGACCATCCGGCATCGGTCTCTCTACTGATGCTAAGCTTGCTGCCCAACATCCTCTGCATTGCTGCATCATGCACTGCTACCCATGGCCCTGCCATTGCCACTGCTGCTTCTGTACGACAGCTCCCTCTACATTTCTGTTGCTGCCCATGGCCCTGCCACTGCCATCGCTGCATCTGCACTGCAACCCCTCTCATCATGCTGCATCGTGTTTCCCATAGCACTGCCACTGTTGACTGTTGCACTGCAACTCAGTTACTAAGAAGTAAGTAACTGATCTCCCAACTCTGACATCTCCATCGGGCTAGAAACACTTCGGATGTTGAAGCTCCCTCTGTCACTGACAAGTTCTCCATCTTTGACCTCTGTGTTGCTGCAACAACTTTGTGCATCTCGCACTGCTGCCTCACATTGTTCTAGGACTCCTGCACTGTAGCTCTCTCTGTCTCTCCATCTGCATCCGTCTCTACCGACATCCACCACTCCTGCTACTCCTCTTTGGGGCTCCCATAGCAAGGTATAATCAAAGAGGTTGGGTACGTCGAGGATCCTGCCCCTCATCCCCTGTAGTTCGTCTGACTACAGCTCGATGTCTCCTCACTTCCTCTCAAGTGGCATATGAGGACTCATGGCACAGTCATCATCTATCTCCACTTCTTTCTCCGCCCTTGTTGGCTCAGCCTTGGTCTCAGAAGCCTCTCCCTTGCTCTTCTTCCTCGGACACTAGCTCACATAGTGACCCAGTTCCCCATAGTGGAAGCATTTGACCTTGGAGAGGTCCTTCTTCTTCCATTTACCCTGCTTTCTCTTAGATGCTAGGGTAGCATCCTCCTCTTCCTCCTCCTTGATTCTGACCCCCTTGCCGTTGCTTCCCGCCTTTGTTAGCCTTCTGATCTCTTCTTGACGAAGAGCCGCCCACACTTCCTCCCAATTTGGAAGGGTCAACCTACCTAGTATGATCTGGACAAATACCTCCCAATCCTCTGAGATTGTGTTCAATGCGGTCCTCACCATCATCTCCTCGGCGTGGGCTCTATGGAAGTCAACTGATCCTGAATCGCCTTTAATCGACCAAGGAAGGTGTTTATCTGTTCTCCTTTCTGCATTTGGTATGACCGTAGCTGATTTTTCAGTAGCATCTTCCTCTGCACGGAAGTATGCTGATACAATTTCGCCAGGGCCTCCCACATCACATTTTCCGTGTCCTTTTCGACAATATGTGGTACTACATGGTCCTTGACCCCGTCAAGGATTATGCTCTTGGCCCTTGCCATTGCCTCCTAGTACTTTTCGTTCTCATCCGGGTCAATTGGGACCACTATTGTGTTCAAGGCGAAGTGCTTGAGACGATTCATGTCTAGAATGGACAAGATCATGGCCTTCCAGACTACGAAGTTTGAGGCTTTGTCCAGTCTGTCTTGATCTCTTACCCCATTTACTGCCATTTCGCTGCTCCACTTTCGACTCTTCTGAGTTTCTCTACTTCCCTCCTGGAAGTTCTCGGTGTGACTCCCTCTGAGCCTCGATTTCCCTCCTAGAAACCCCTCTGCCAATGTCTAGATTCCCCCACTCCGATCGTTAGTGCAGCTGCACCACTGATCCGTATTTCTTGGCTAGAAATCCTCAACAACAACTCCCTCCTCCTTGGTCTTTCCTTGTTAGGTATTGTTCTGACCACAATACCCCACCAGCTTCACTCTGCAACTTACCCACAACCTCCTATGCCCCAACAAATTGAAGGTTAGAGCCTCTAGGCTCTACGCAATCCCGACACCAGCAAAATCCGCACCTCTTGGCCACGAGCGTCAATCCTTCCTCACTGAGAAAGATGACCGGGCACTGCATAGGTCAGGTCTGCTCCTCTCTGCCATTGCATTGATCCTCTTCCCAGCTCAAACTGATGATGCAGAGACTGCGTTACCCCTTCCTTGCTGCTTTTCCGCTAGGAACAACTTCTGTCACTCGGGACTAATTGTTTCTGCTGTTGTTGCTCTGCTTGATTGATGCCCTCAATTATCCTGTGATCTGTAACCACACTTTGATACCATGTTGGAATTTCGAAGTCTAACTGTTAGAAATCCTTCTTGTACTCTCTGATTTATTTTTTTCTACTTGTTCTGTTAATTAACAAGTTATTTACCATGTAAATACTGAAAACAAATACAAGTACAATCTCAACATGTAGGAATTTACAGGGTAAGTTCCTCAGACAGAACAGCAAAGGACACCGCTCACAAACAGATCACAAATCAATGCCCCAGTATTCTTGATGTGGTTAAAACCCTCAAAGAGAGAAACAATCCATGCACTGAGCCAACGCGACCACTTTAGGAAATTTATTAATAAAAGAATGAAAATTTACATAAGCTTCTCTCATGAACGGTTACCTTATAAATGACCCGCCATGCTCTTTAAATAGAGATCATGGACCAATCGGGTGTTAAGCTGTGGATCAAGTGTCGGTAATATCGAGGAGAGAATGAACCGTCAGATCACTACATATCGTGAATGTCGGATTGTAAGTTACAAACGTACATAGTAAAGAAACACACTTTATCTGACTCTACACTAGACCAAGTTATATTTAACTATTTCTTATGTGTCGGAATATCCTAACATCCCCCCTTAAGAACAACTTGGGATAGGATTGAAGGATGTACAAATGTGACACAATAGGAGAAGGAAAGAGGCACTAGAGCTTATCCCCCCTTAGTGACAACTTCTTGAACTCCAACCATAAATCGAAGTTTAGTAAATTTCGCCTCTATGAGAGCCTTTGTAAAGATGTTTGCAACTTGATCATCTGTTGAACGATATTGCACTTCAAGAACATGGTCATGAATGAGCTTTCTGATGAAGTGCATGTGCAGTTCAATGTGTTTGCTGCGCTGATGTTGGACTGGATCTTTGCATAGTTGAATGGCACTTTGATTATCACACCGAAGTGTAGTCGGATGTTGTTGCTGAAAGCCAAACTCTAACAGGATCTGACGAAGCCACAGGGCTTCCTTACTAGCTTCTATAGCACCACGATACTCTGCTTCTGCTAAAGAAAGAGAAATGGAACTTTGTTTCATGCAAGCCCATGTAATAGGTCCTGAACCAAGAGTGAACACATAACTTGTAGTAGACTTCCGATCATCAGGGTCACCAGCGCAATCAAAATCAATGAAACCAACCAATAGAGGAGATGCTTCTGCACTGTAATGAATCCCAAATTGAACTGTACCTCAAACATAACGAAGTATTCTTTTAGCTACTTTCCAATGAATTTCATTTGGGTTTTGCATAAACTGAGCAATAAGGCCAACAACAAAGGAAAGGTCAGGACGAGTATGGGTCAGATACAAAAGTTTTCCTAGAAGTTGACGATATAAGGTAGCATCAACTTTAGGGGAAATACAAGTGACTGAAAGTTTAGCTCTAGACTAAAAGGGAGAAGGGGTTGGCTTACAGTCTTCCATGTGAAAATGGTGTAGAAGATCACAGGCATACTTGGACTAGGAAAGGGAAATACCTTCCTTGGATTGCAAGACTTGAAGACCAAGAAAATAATGCAAATGTCCTAAATTTGTCATTTCAAACTTCTTTTTAAGGTTGGGCTTCACATGGTTTATAAGGTTGTGATCACTACTAGTAAGGATAAGATTATCAACATAAAGAACAAGAATGATAAGAGACTTGCCCACATTTTTGGTGTAGACAGTTTTGTCAGAATGACACCTAGAAAACCCAGTTTCTAAAAGAAAGCTATCCATTTTGGCATACCAAGCCCGAGGGGCTTGCTTGAGACCATAAATGGATTTCTTAAGCCAACATACAACACTGGAGTATGTTTGTATAGAGCCAGTAGGTTGTTCCATATAGATTTCTTCATGCCAGTCCCCATGCAAGAAGGCAGATTTAACATCCATCTGATGGACTTCCCATTTGAAAGAGGTAGCAAGGGAAAGAACAAGGCGGATAGAGTTCATTTTGGCAACAGGGGAGAAGGTTTCAGTATAGTCAATGCCTTCAACTTGTGAAAAATCCTTAGCAACAAGACGAGCTTTATGTTTATCAACTTTTCCATCTGGTCCATACTTGGTTTTGTAAACCCATTTGCATCTAACAAGTTTTCGTCCCTTTGGAAGAGGAACAAGATCCCATGTATCATTTGCCAATAATGAACGATATTCTTCATTCATAGCTGCGTCCCAATCTGGATGGCATGAAGCTTCTGCAGAGGTGTCAGGATCATAATTCGTTGAAGCTTGATCCAGTAAAGAAGAGGCTCTATCGAACTGAGAACGTGTACGTTGTTGATCTGTAGGATCACTGGCAAGAGCACCTGCTGCATCCCGAGCAGCACAGACCCATTTTGGAAGCTGAAGAGCTGAAGGAGGATCCTGAGAAGGTGGGGGTGGATTGTCATCCTCATTGTCATCATCTGAAGAAGAAATATTTTTCAGAAGTAGAAGGGATAGAGAGAGGTGGCACATCCGCCGAACTAGGCTCGTAGGCCGATATATTTTCAACAAACTTTACATCTCTTCTAATGATAACATTTTTGGACTTAAGTGGAATAAGTCTATATCCTTTGACATCTTCAGAATATCCAACAAAAATACATTTTTCACTCTTAGGTTATAAAGCTTTATGTTTCTCATTTGGAATATGGCCCCATGCTTCACTTCCAAAAACACGAAAGTGACTTACATTTGGTTTAATTGAGCTCTATGCTTCTTCTGGAGTGATATTCTTTAAAACCTTAGTAGGAGTGCTATTTACTATGTAATTTGCACAGTTAATTATTTATGCCCAAAAATTAAGATTAAGTCCTTTAGATTGAAACATACAATTAGCCATTTCCTTTAAGGTGCGATTCTTCCTTTCAGCTACACCATTTTGTTGTGGAGTATATGGAACAGTATGTTGCATTTGAATTCCATTCTCAGTGCAAAAGTTGATGAATTTGTTGTTAACATATTCTCCACCATTGTCAGATCTTAGCTTAAGAATTTGATGTCCATATTGTTTTTCAACAAAGGCCTTAAAGGCCAAGAACATGTTAAATACTTCACTCTTGAGTTTTAAGAAGTATACCCAAGTGCGTCTGGAGAAATCATCAATGAAAGTTAAGAAATACTTGTAGCCAGAGAATGAAACAACTAGAAGTGGACCACATAAATCACTATGCTGTAAAGGGGTTGAGGCGTGCTAAGAGGCACGTTTTTCAAAACTACCTCGATGATGTTTTCCGAGTACACATCTGGAACACTCACCATCTCTGCAAGATACCATTGGAAGACTTGTCACCATATTTTCTTTACATAGATTCTGAAGGGAGCGATAGTTTAAGTGAGCAAATCGCTCATGCCAAAGTTTGCTCACTTCATCATTATGAGCAACAAACACTGAGGAAAGATTTGATGACCCAAAGTTGTTAAACTTATATAACCTTATAGAATCATCAACAATGTCAGTAGCTAAAATCTGTCTAGGATCTCTTAAGTCCTTAATTACAACATCGTGAGGTGAAAATTCAATGATTTTACCTTCACTTGAATGAGTTATGTGATATACAGATAGAAGGTTGCAGGATAAGTTTGAAACACATAATACATCATTAAATTGACCATTGTCTAGATGAACAGTACCAGTCCCTACAACACTAAGAAATCTATCATCACCAACATATATATTTTTGGTGTTACAATCATTTAAAGAAGAAAACATGGCTTTGTTTTTGGCCATGTGATAAGAAGCTCCAGAATCAATGAGCCACTCATGAGAATGAGAAGAAGAAGATACATTTAGTGCATAACCCGACCGAGATGCTTGACAACCACATGCAGAAAGTGTTATTCTTGAAGATGAGGTTGAAGTAGAAGAGTGCTCCAAATGAATGTTATGCTTCTTCATTGCTGCTTCCAAGGATTCCATTTTTTTAAAGCATTTGGATTCTAAGTGGCCATCTCGATTACAAAAGTGGCAATGTCTATTAGTCTTCTTTCCTTGTTTTTATTTGCCTTATCATTTTGTTGAAATGATTTTTCATTTTGAGGCTGAAATTGCTTAGGACCCTTGTTTGGTTTAGGACCATTCCTTTTAGGACACTGCTTCTTAGGATTCTTTGAATTTGGTTGTCGCTGGGCGGCTAAGGCTTTCTTAGAAGAGTTTCCAAAATTAAGAAGACTAAGATGTAAGAGTTTTTCTTGTAGTCTTGTCCTTGAGAAATGAAGGCTTCTCTTGTAGAATGGAAAGTGGAAACAAACACATAGTAGGTTGGTCCCAACTTAGTAAGAATGGAATAGATAAGACTACCATCTTCTTTCTTAACCTTAACACCTTCCAAGAGAAGTCTAAGGGTCGTGAAATTAGACAAAAAATCTTCAATGGAAGAAAAATTATTGGGGCCCAATGTAAGCAACTCATTTTCGAGTTGATGGGCTCTAATTTCATTTTTAATTCTAAAAACTTTAGTGAGCTGTTTCATTGCTTCATTAGGAGTATCAAGTTATGTGATATGGAATCTAAGCTCTAGAGAAATAGACATCCTTATCAACCCACGTGCTTGATCTTGCCTATTTTCCCATTTAGCTGCCTTATCTTCATCTTGAGGTTTGGTTTCTTAGTGATCTGAAAATGGGGCACTTAGGCTTCTTGTTTAACTTACAAGAACCTCTCCCACTTCCAAAGCTTTAAATATTCCCAAGTCCCTATGATTAACCAATGCGGAATTGATAATATGCTTGAAATAAAGGCGTATGCTTATATTTATTGTTGATTGTTTATGTGCTTTAAAATTTGCTATGTATGCCGATATGTAAATACATACAATAAATACTAATGCAGCGAATAACACACACACATAAGACAACAATTTAATTAGGAGTTCACCCAAAACTCTTGGGCTACATCTCCGTGAGCTCTAGTCAACTCAACTAGGCTCTCTAGGATTATGGCAAGGTCCTTTTTACAAGCTCTTGGCTCAACTCCACTGTTTTACATAGAAATGATGGATTTAGACACCATTTTATCCCTGGCTCTTGAAGCTCTCGGCTTTCTGGCTCTCGGTTCTCGCTCTGGCTCTGGCTCTTGGCCTTGGCTCTGGCTCTTCGGCTCTGGCTTTGGCTTTGGCTCTTCAGCTCTGGCTTCTTGGCCCTCTGCAACCTTCAGCTCTCTGGCTTTTCACTTGAACTTCAAGTGACCCCAAAGGCTCCCTCAGTTGCTCTGCGCAGTAGCTCTTCGGCTCTCTCTGCCCTCTCGGCTCTGCAACTGCTTTTAGCATTCAACTTGCTCTCAATTGAGCTCTCTGCCTCCTTTGACGTGAGCTTCCGACTTTTCTAAGATCTCCCCGAGCATCCCTCTACCCGCGCTTCTGTGTCCCTTTAACTATGTTCTCTGTGCTTTTTGTAACACATCGGTTACAGTCCGCCTCCATCATTGAATACCGACTGTTTCATCACAAGAAGCAGTTTGAAATGGAAAGGAACCGGCGGCCTGGGCAACCCGGTTATTTTTCCCTTCCTCTCCTTCGCTTGGCTCTATGGCCTTTGAGGAACCTCGGCTCTGCGGCTTCCATCCGTTCCTTTGTCCCCAATCATGAGGAATCATTCCCTTTCGCCTCTGTGGCTCTCTAAGCTTCATAACGCACAGGTGTGATGGCGGTTTCCAATGGAAAGGGACCGACGCACGAGAAAACTGGTCGTTTTGCCTTCCTGTGCAGAAATGGACACATAATGCAATACATAGAGAAACGCGTGAAAAACACATCTTTGGCTGTTTAGCCGGACTTCAAATGTTATGAAATCACGTCCATAATCTTATCGGGTCCGCGCCTTATCGGCGTATTGCAAGTCGCAATGCCCATGTTTCACGGTTTCCCCTTTGTATTTTAAAATACATTAAAACACTGCAAATTCCCACAAAACGGCCTTATGGTGGATTTGAAATATTATTCATTTATATTTCGGAACTCCACCGGGTCTGGTGAATTGCATCGCGCATATATATATGTGTCTATCGCCGCTCCTCTATGTAGCTCCGATTGCGATCTGCTGATATCGGCGATCGCGATATTGCATCACCTGGGGTCCTGCCTTTGCCTTGTGGCATTGCCGATTGTGATATGCCGATTTCAGTGATTGCACTATCGCATCGGCCCAGGACCTTTGCCTTGGGAATACACCGCCTGCGTCCGATCCGACCATCGGAGGTCGCTGATCGGGGGTGCCTTCTGCCCGACTTTAAGTCCTTCTCTTGGCCTCCTGCGATGAGATTTTCCCTTATAAGGGTCTTTTGCCCATTTTTAAAGGATTTTTGCCTCTTTCCCAAAGAACAAAGGGGAACTTCTTTTTGTAATAACTTCTCCATCTGAAGTCTATTTTTGCCCATTCAAGTTGCGTTGGATTCAGAATGAAGGGATCTCTAAAATGAGATTATTTCTGAGAGCAGTGTGCGACTTTAATTTTCCTCTGATTTACAAAGGATTTGTGCCATTTGGCACCTTTTACCTCTTATGTGAAGTCTTTTAGACTTAGAGGTTTATCTAGGATCCATTTTTGGATCACTTGGCCTGAGGCTATTCTGTAAAGACCTTTACTTCTAAGTAAATCCACAATGTAGGACCAGCATTGGAAGTAGTTGGCGTTGTCAAGAATAACTTGGCATTGACTTTCCATTTTAACAGAAACTGAAGCTGTAGATGTTGAAACTAAGTGTTCCAATGGAAAGATCTCAAAAAATTAGGCTGATTAAAAAAAAACGGCTTCCGGATGAAGAAGTTATGGTTTTTTGAAGAAAAGTTATTGAAGATGCCGACGAAATGCGTGAATGTGCAGAAATGAATGATAATGTTACATTTAAAAAAAATCCCTCCTCTTTCCAAACATAAATCTAATTAGCTCACTTAAAAAAAAAAATTATGTGACTCATTTATAAATAAGTGAAAGTCACTTTTACAATGGTACTTTATGAGCTACCCACTAAATTGTAACTTAAATAAAAGATAAAGAGACTTTAGATTTATAAGTGACTCACTTTTTATAATGGGTGAGAACACTTTTATATAAAGTAATTTTAAAACATAAGCTACATGTGTTTTTTGAAAAAGTAACTCAACAAAAAGAAAGACTTGAACCCAAAACCTTTATTTTCATAAAGTAACTTTGGACCAATGCGTTAGTTTAAAAGGTTAGTAATTTTTGGAAAAGATGAAGGTTTTTTTTTTGTCACTGAAGCTTTGGGGTGCGTGCTTACTTGAGAAAGCTCTTTTTTTCCTACAAAACAAAAAACCTAACACGGACATAACAAAAAAACAAACCTTACGGCTTAAAGTTAGCTTTAGTTGGAGACTAAATATTTTCCTCAATGTTTCTGATTTTTTGAGATCACTGTAAGGCGCAGCGAAAAAGAGCATACACATGAGAAAAATCTTTCTTTTCTGTTTCTGATTTTCCCAGATTGCACATAGTCGTAGGGCAAAGAGCATACACAGAAATGAAAGGTATAGATCTGGTAATAAGAAACAAAGAGTTAAATAAACCGAAATAAACATAGAGAAAATAACTAAAAACTGCAAATAAACACTGTATACCTCTAGATCTTAAAAATGATGTAGCTAGGGCTACCAGAAACTTTTTCACATCAAACAAAAGGGGTTCCTCACTGGAACAGATGCTCCTAACCAATAGAGTAGTCCCCTCGGCCCGAAAGCAGTCAGAAACAGTAGATCTAGGAAACAACAGTCGGATGCAGTTCTACTGGCTTCAGATTTGGATCACGAGTGGATGCGGCCCTCAAATAGCTCTGATACCATGTAGGAATTTACAGGATAAGTTCCTCAGACCGAACACCAAAGGACACCACTCATAAATAGATCATAGAACAATACTCCAATGTTCTTGACATGGTTAAAACCCTCAAAGAGGGAAACAGGCCAGGGCCTGAGCCAACACGACCACTTTAGGCAATTTATTAATAAAAGAATGAAAATTTACATAAGCTTCTCTCATGGACGGTTACCCTACAAATGATCCTCCATGCTCTTTAAATAGAGATCATGGACCAATCGGGTGTTAAGCCACATATCAAGTGTCGGTAATACCGAGGAGAGAATGAACCGTCAGATCACTACATATCGTGACCATTAGATTGTAAGTTACAAAAGTACATAGTAAAGAAACACACTTTACTTAACTCTACACTAGACCAAGTTATACTTAACTATTTCCTATTTGTCGGAATATTCTAACAATTGCATCACCCCTTCCTTGCTGCTTTTCCATTAGGAACAACTTCTGTCACTCCGGACAACTGTTTCTGCTGCTACTCTGCTCGGTTGATGCCATCAATTATCTTGTGATCTGTAACCACGCTCTGATACCATGTTGGAATTTCTAAGTCTAACTGTTAGAAATCCTTCATGTACTTTCTAATTTATTTCTTTCTACTTGTTCTGTTAATTAACAAGTTATTTACCATGTAAATACTGAAAATAAATACAAGTACAATCTCAACACATACAAATCATCAACTGAAGGAAAAACAATCACACAAGTAACACTGTTATTTTCGGACTAATGTCCCTGGAAAACCTAATGTGGGAAAATCGGTGCAGCTATCTAAGGGTTTTATTATTAAGTAGTTTCAGAATATAATCTGGATGCCAGAAATGGCTTGCCTAATAGAAAATGCCCTCGACAATAGTACCTTTCAGTCGGAGACAAATATCAGCCCCAATCTGCCCCACGAAATCTACCAACGTCAACCTATAGGGTATGCGTCAAGCTCTTTGGCCCAGCGCCTGCCCAACGTCAGCCTCTCTGGGCTCTGCGTTAGCCTCTGGAGCCTCTGTGTCACCCACGTTGGCCCTCCTCAGGCTCTGCGCAACTTCTAGCTACCTCTACATGGCCTCTGGCTGCTTCTACGTGGCCTCTAGCTCGCTCTGCGTCAACCCTCTCTCGGCTTCTGCATTGAAACTCCTGGTACTATATCTACCTCTCTGCTACTGCATTCACCGCCCCTTATCTGCAACTTTGATCACTCCTTCGATTTCCTTAGCTAGCCCTACCCCAGAAAATCAAATTCTTGATCAACTCGGTGCCATGTTTTATAAGATTTGGCGCCTTCTAGTTTGTCGGAATGAGAAAACAAATTAATCAACTTAGACATTGTAGTGTTAAGACTTCACACCACGAATCAAGATCCAAAAAACTCAAGATGCGCAACACAACAACAACACACGACGCAAAAAAACGAACTATCGGGGCTTGGCCTTGACCCTCGAATAGTCGTCAAAACAAGAGAAAATTGACTGAGCTTTGCACTTGGCTCTAGTCAATTTCTCAAATTTTACAAGGCAACTTTCAAAATTTGATTTTTACAATGGTGCTTTTGCACAATCTAGTAAAAAAAAATTACCCCCCCTCAAAGTAAAAATTACTTTGAGTTACAAAACGAGCTTGCATCCATTTTATTCCATCAATCTCTATGCTTACTGTTATACACCCCGCAAATTCACCAGCGTCTTCAACACTTCCATCCACAATATCAAATCTTATATGAGATATGATTAGCTGCAAAAAATCTTCGAACTTCTGAAGGTCCGAATTACCGTGCTATGCTATTTCACTGTCCAATTTACTCAATACGCCATCAATACAACAGGATTTTCATATGAACCGGTTAAAATTAAATGCCAGAACTTCATACTTACCAAAGCTGCCTTCAACGAATTGCCAGACTTATGTCTCTGCGTTCTCCAGCATTCACTGTTCCATGATTTGCATTAAATTTTCAACACAGACTTGGATTTTTGACCGTTGATCCCAAACTGCAATTCGATTTAGAACTTCCATTGAATCGGCTTCTGCAAACGCTGTTCCTCAATTAAACAAGATCGCTGCTGCAA
Source organism: Pinus tabuliformis (assembly GCA_031772625.1). Classification (NCBI taxonomy): domain Eukaryota; kingdom Viridiplantae; phylum Streptophyta; class Pinopsida; order Pinales; family Pinaceae; genus Pinus; species Pinus tabuliformis. Next base: position 152,097,761 of record CM062812.1, read on the forward strand.
ACACAGTCTTTCACAAATCGATGTCAATTTTCCAAACAAATCAATTTTTATGTGGTAGCATGGATCGAATACAATCGGATCCGCTCTTCCTCCATTGTGAAACAAAATCGGAACTCCATTAATAAGTATTGAAACTTTACACAGGATAACATATTCAACCTTCTAGCTCGACCTTTCTGGAATTGGGTTTATTAAAATTGACATGAAATCTACCTTCATCTTATTCTATACAACGAATCTTGCCATAAATTTGCATCGATAGCAAATGCAATTCAAAATTTAAAACTTCACTTACCCAGAAATCGATTGTACATTCAATCACTGAAAAAATTAAAGAATTTGCATATTGTATTGAAAGCATTGCATGTAACCGCTTTGCTTCAGCTGTGGCATGGAACTGCGTCCAAGACTCGTTCAGAAAATCAACAAGACCGTCAACTATTGACACCGAGCCCTCGACGTTTGCAGATACCTCGGGGTATTGTGCCTGTGCCTTCGCATGGACGGAAGATCTATGGTTTAATCTGGTCCATGGCCTTTCTGTCATGGAAAAAGATCTGATCCATTTCGCCTGAGAAATTCCTGGGTAGAAACTTCTCGAATGTCTTGGTTGAGTTATCAGATTGTTTGAACAGTAACCAGTCCGATGATGAGATGGTACGAGCGCTTTCAATATTACATTCAATAAAAAATACTATCCAACTTTGCATCAAATTTTAGCATGGGCGTATGTTCCAGCAGCCAAGAATTAACCAAATCAATTTGCAGATTAGCAATAATAATTTTTTTTTTTGTTTGTTGAACACAAAACTGGCCAATTTCATACCAGTGATTTGTTGATCAATTCAAGGGAGTCTTCCACAAACTTGTAGAGCTAGAATCTCCTCTTCACATCCACTGCAGCATTACTGGAGCTCTGATACCACAATAATGGCAGAAGTGTCCTCAGACACGTAATTTTATTAATCAGAAAAAAAATAATTACATAATTGATTTTGCAAGAGTTTACACCCGAACAACACAAATACTCTTGCAATGAGCTATATATAAGCTCCATGTCCTAACTACCTCTAATTATGGATCACTTATTAAATAACAAGTGTCCATTTACAATAAATGCTATTCAAACCAACTAGCTAACTAATCTCCTAAAATAGAGCCTAAGATACGACACATTTGGAGAGTCATATCTAGTTACAACAATATGCTAATTCTAAAAGTCTCCATTAAATAATTAAACATTCTAGAATAATAATTATTAATGTAATATCTTAAATTAATAATTATTTTATTCTAATTTTATAACCTATGATAAAATTGTATTTTTGGATCATCTAACATCGATGTGTTCTTCAAGTGACCCTCAAGCCTTCTCTTATACTTTTCTCGTTGAAAATTCAACGGCCGAGATTAAGTCCATAATCAACGACTAAGATTAACTCTGGCTTCATCCTTGACTTTTGGACCATTCTAACACAGTTTTATATTAATTCACATTAATATTTTATTTTTCCTAAGTTTAGACTTAGGCACTCCATTAAAAATATTAATTATTTTAATATCTCCCAAATGGGGTAGATTTTGCTCAAATCATTTATGGATATTGGAGATTTCATGTGCTTTAGCCTCTCCACCAATTTTCGTGGCTAGAGCACATTCGATGTTACCCCAAATAAAAAAGATGGGGTATTGGTTTCTATTAAGATGTACACTTGACCAAAGAGTGTGTGTTATAAACTCTTGGCAAGTATGAAGATGCTTGTGTCATGATTGGTCATGTAATTGAACATGTATTTTGCAAATATTGTACTACAGGTTTGCAGAGAATGCAATATTAGGTTCATCACTTGGGGCTCTGAAGAACAAAGGTGAAGGAGAAGAAAGTGTGCGCTGTCGGGACATTTGTTATGCAGACAAGACAATACAACAGATTGTAGATTATGTTCATGCTTTTGGAGGACCAAAATCTCCTTAGTGGAGAGGAATGACCTTGGGGGGGACCAAATTTTGACCAAAGCAGAAAGGGGTTGGGATTTATAGTGACTTTTCACCATTTTTCGCCAAGAACTCAACGATGTAGTCCATTTCTTCAACATAAGTGTGCATTTTTAGGCCATCTCCAAAAGTGGAGGTATAAGGTGTTTTTTGTACCTGCATGTAATTTGATTTCGTTGAAGATTAATAAAATATGTTTTTCCACATTGAGTTGGGCCTGGAGACGTAACCCACACTGGGTGAAATCTGTTATCAACTTGTTTTTATCTTTTCTTCTCATGGTTGTCATTTATTTCCGCTTCTTTTATGTGTATGCATCTTATGGTTACATTACATTTTAAATGCAATTATGTCTGCATCTTTGAAGCAAAATATCTAAATCAGTATACCTATGGTTTAGGGAAAAGGTGAATTCAACCAACCATTTGGTAATAATTTTCTTTTGTACAACATGTTGGTATGAACAAGTTTAGGTACCGCTAAGTCGAGTCGCAACTCACAAAGCATGAAACAGATGTTAAAGCATACTTCAGTGTTTGCAAGTAATATATATGTGAAGCAACCAAGACAGATTTGTATAATTGCGATATCATTTGAAATCAATGCTAGCATGAATATGGGCTATCTCCGAGTAAACATGGAGTTAAGTTCTAATATTCAGCCAATATTATGCTCTCTTTAAAAGTCTAGATTTTCAACTTTATGTTCTTTTATGTGATAATATTAATTTTATGGGGCAAATAAGAGGGGACAAAGATGCCCCTATTGTTGGGGCTTCAGATGTATGCACCTTATCCCTTATTTAGGGGGTGGTTCTAGTTGGAAAATGGGTAATAAAGGGAGTAGAAGCAAATGCTCCTTGGTAGGTTTTAGTGTTAGGTCCCTATAATACTAGTGTATTCCCTCATTGTTATTGTCAGTGTAGTCCTTTATTGTTATTGTTGCACCCATGTTGCCCCCATATTGTTATTATTGTGCCCCACAGAAGCCCACTATTGTTATGGTTGTGCCCTTACATTATTATTGTTATGTCAATTTAGAGTATATTATGACCCCTTAGACTCCTATATATAGAAATGAGGTTTTGTAATTTGAATCATCCAATAGTTGTTCATTTAGGTAATGTAAATAAGGTTTCCCCCTTGAAGAGGATAATTTTTAAGTCGTTGATTTATCTATTTGTGAGCTAGTTGCATAACATTTGGTATCAGAGCTTTGGATTCTAGGGTTTCGTTGCTTCAAATAGGTCATTGTGGTATTTTCGCTATAACGTTTTTTCTACGAAGCTTTAGAAGCTAAAATTAAAATCACGTGGAACTGAAATCTTGGTGAACCTCGTGTACAAATTTTAGATCTTGTCTTGCTATATTTTCAGAGATATGATCTGAGGAAGTTAGGGTTTGTGCAGACTCCAGAATTCCATCTCAAACATGTGACCTTGGGAAAATCGTCATGACTTTCTCTCGGAGCATCAGATTTAAATTTCGTAAAAAGTGACAAAAGATGACAGATTGTAGTTTCTTGGGTATCATTTTCAGAACCGAAGGTCAAAACAGTGACATGTGAAACTACGTACAAGTTCGCTATATTGAACCAGTCTATAATCAGGTTATCGTGGGAGATTGGACATAACTCTTTCTTGAAGAATCTAATCTCGATAAGATTTGTGGGGTTGGAAATAGAGCTCAGAGGGCTACCACAGGACGAAATTTCAGAACTTGGAGATTCGAAATTACAGAGTTACAATCATTTCAAGATCAAGCTCTTAAAAGAAAGAGAAATATGTATTTTTTTTTTTAAATTGCATAACTTTTGTTTGAAAAATTAGTTTGAAGTGATTCAAAGGGCATAGTGAAGCATAAATATCATTGTTTAATTTCGTAATGTTTCGAAGCAAGAAAATGGAAACACCTAGTAAGAAACCAAAAAGCTCTACTATGACGGATGGAGAAGAATAAGAAGAAGAAATGAAACATGATATATCAAAATTACGAGACCAAGTGCAACACATTTCGCTCTCACAAAGAGTAACCAAAAATGAAATGGAAGCTAAGATTGATGGTTTGAAGAATAGCTTAAAGTCAGACATGGAAGGTTTGAAGAATGACATGAAAGGTAATATGCATGGCATGAAAGCTAATATGAAAGGAAACATAGAAGATTTGAAAAACTGTTTAAAAGCAGACATGGAAGGTTTGACAAAGTTGCTACAAGAAATGCTTTCTAATGGTGAAAATGTATTATATGAAACTCATGATGAGAACAAAAGAAATGTTAGTCATGAATTCGTAGACTCTAACATTGGATTGAAAACCCACCATATTCTAAAGATCGATATGAGAAGTTTGATGGCAAGGGTCCGGTAATATGGATACTATGAATGGAACAGTCTTTTGGTCTTTATAATGTGCGACACACAAAAAGTATGCATTACAACTTTATATTTAGAACCCAATTAGTTTGTATGGTATCAATGAATTTGTTCCCATAAACCACTTGTCACTTGGTCATTTTTTACGAAGGAAATTATAACACGTTATGAGGATACACAGAACAATACCTTATTTAGCCAATTGATAAATCTCAAACAAAAGGGTTCAATGGCAGAGCACATTGAGGACTTCAAAAAATTGAATATAAGGGTAAATGATATTCCAGAGGAGCATAATATTAATGTGTTCATAGGGACTTTAAAGGATAACATCCAACATGAGGTTCGCCTTTGGGAACCTGATTCATTGGAGAAGGCATTCAGGTTGGCAAGAAAATTTGAAAGCAAAATTATGGAAACAAGGAAGTTTGTCACTCACAACTATAAATATGGAAGTGTTGCTACCCCTAGCTTTCCACAACCTACAAGGTTGACACCACAACAATTGGAAGAAAAAAGAGCAAAAGGGCTTTGTTACAGTTGTGATAGAAAATACACTAAAAGTCATAAGTGTGGTGAAAATAAATTATTTTACATAGATTGTGAAGAGGAGGAAGAAAATTAACAAGAAACGTCAAAAGAAGAGGATACACACAAGGAACCAACCCAAGAGAGAAGAAATGAATCCGACCATATCTTGTAATGCATTGGCAGGAATTACCATTCAAACTCTCAAGATAGAAGGACATATCAAGAAGAAAACAGTAATAATGTTGATTGATTCAGGTAGTACCCATAATTTTATTCATTGTAAGATAGCCAAGGTATTGAATTGCTTCTTATATCCAACACCAGAGTGTCAAGTGATGGTTGCAAATGGAGGTGTTAAATTTTCAGATTGTTCAATGTTGTATTAGTTACTTTAACCCAATTTATCTTTTCATTAACAATGCATCCAATTTGATAGCAGTGTAATAAATCATAAACGTAACTGAAGAAAGAACAATATATGCAGTGATAAAAAAGATAATAGCACAACCATAAGAGACAGTAGATTGGTCCAAGACCAGGGAAAAACCCCACTAGGGGGAAACCATTTCAAATTTTATTCTTTAGTAGACCATCATGAAAAGTTTACAACATAGAGTACAATGAGCCCAATACATATAATTTGCAGCAGAAAAAAATAGATCAAATCTACAAATCTATAAGTACAACAAAGAAACTCAGATTTAACGGATCACTGAAGATAACTAAAGCCGAGATGCCGAAAACTTAGATCTGAACTGGGTTGCCCTCATAAACACTGTCTACGAGCAACTTAAACATCAGGGTTGCTCTCATGAAGGTTGTATGTGTGCGAATGTAACTGAACAGTCGCTCTCAGGAAGTCATTGTGCGTGTGACCTCAACCTTGGATTGTAAAAAGCCACAGTCGCACCCTTAAGGAGCTGTGCGAGCGATCAAAAGGGCTAAAGTCGCTCTCTGGATGAGCCGTGCCAACGACCACATTGTCAAAGTCGCTCCTAGGGCTTCCTGGTGCGAGCGACTTGGGACTGGACCCTTAAGAACTCAGAGTCACTCCCTCTTAACTATGTTTGATTGACCAAAGAGCCAAAGTCACTCTCTTGACCACTTTGTGCCTATGTCTGTGGACGAAAAATGTTCGATCTGTGACAACGATCGAGATCCAAATTACCCAAACCCGTAACGAACCTTACGTATGTACTTTCGGACCCAATACAAACTTCTGTCGAAGAACCTGTGCGAGCCAAAAAAAAATATAAGAAAAAAACATGTCTTGATTGAGTGTGTCCAAATGAGCTTGAAGCCTCTTCCTTTTATAGTCGTCTTGAGGATTTATTTGGGGTTAAGATTGACCTAAGCAGTTACTCATGTGGTTAGAGCCAACCCATTCCATAATGAATGAATTAATAAAAATAATTTAAAACTTAGCTTCCGCTTGACCGAATCAAGTGATCTTTAGGTCGTTTTTGGTCCTTAACATAGTTACCGATCAAATGAGAAAGTGAACTGGTACCCGTTTTTTTGAGGTAACAAAAAATCACCCAATTTTGAAAAGTGGTGATGCCAAAATACACTTTTTTTAACATATTTTTGGCACTTTAAATTTTCTTATGTATCAAGTACGAACTTTTTTTTTCGATGTTAGTGATTTTCATTTTGATTTTGAAAAGTGTTGATGTAGTATCAACACATTTTTTAAAATCTTAGTGATTTTCATGTTGATTTTAAAAAGTGTTGATGCAACATCAACACAATTTTTTAGAGAACTTATTTTTGACACTTTAATTTTTTTTTATGTATCGTGTGAATATTTTTTTCTTTTGTCAGTGATTTTCATCTTGATTTTGAAAAGTGCTAATGAGCATCAACCCTTTTGGTTTAGAGGGCTTAGTTTTTACACTTTAAATTTTCTAATGAATTAAGTGTGGATATATTTTTTTAAATGTTGGTGATTTTCGTGTTAGTAATAAAACATAAAAAATAATAATAATAAAAACATGACAAAAAAAATCAAATACAAAATGTATATATAAAAAAAAACAAAAAACCTATAAAAATGTAAAAAAAAAAAAAAAACATAAAACATAAAAATAAAACATAAAGCATGATAAAAATAAAAATAATAAAGACATGTTAGTAAAAAAAAAAAAACATGTGAGCAATAAAACATAAAAATAAATATATAAAAAACATAACAAAAAAAATCAAATACAAAAAAATTATATAAAAAAGGAAAGAAAAAAACAAAAAAGCTATAAAAATGTAAAAAAGCAAAATAAAACAAAAAAGCTAAAATTAATTCGACAAAAAAAAAAAAAATTTTGAAAAAAAAAAATGATTTTTTTTTTTTTTTTGCAAAAAAAATATATAATTTAAAGAAAAACAAATTGATCCACACAAAATAATAATAATAATAATAATTATTATAATTTTAGGTTAAAAAAAGTAATAAAAAAAAACCTCATTACCAAAAAAAAAAAAAAAAACTTAAAATAATTACAAAAAAAAATTAAAACTATAAAAAGAAATAATTGAAATAAAAAATAAAAAATATTTAAATTAAATAATTTAAATAAACAAAATTAAAAATTAAAAATTAAATAAAATAAAAATTTAAGAATTTTTTTTAATTAAAATTATAAAAATAAAAAAATAACCTTTAATATATATAAAAAAAAGACATTAAAAAAAATTCAAAACAATTAAAATAAAAAATGAAAATAAAAACAATAAAAACAAAACACAATTTAAAAAATCAAAACAATTTAAAAAAAAATAAAATTAAAAAAGAACAATTTAAAAAACAAACAATTAAAAATAATCCATTAAAAAAAACAATTTAAAAAAAAAAAAAAAAAAGAACACCAAAAAAATCTGGCCCGCTGCTCTCCCTCACCATCCTCCCAACCCTTCCCCTCTCGCCCGTTCCGTCTCATCCCTTTCCTCCCCATCGTCGGCCCTTCCCTCTCTCCTCTCCTCCCTCACTTCCCCCACTCGGTCCCCACTGCACCCCTCACCCTCACCGCCCTCCCTCCTCTCTCCTCCACCTCCCTCCGCCATCCCACCCAACCTGACCTCCACCTCACCCCGCTCCTTCCTCTCCCTTCCCCTCCTCCTCCCTCCACTCCCCTCTCCCCTCCGCCAGTCGAGGGCAGGGGGGTGAGGGCGGAAAAAGGGGTAGGTGCCAGGTGGGGGAGGGGAGCGGAGAGAGGGGAAAGGGGAAGGAAGAGGGAGGAGCTTGTATTTTGTAATTGCTTTTTTTTTTTAATTGAAGTTTTTCTTTTCTTCTTCTTTTTTTTTATTATTTTTAAATTTAATTTTTTTTTTTTTTTTTTTTTTAAATTTAAAAAATATATATATATATATATATATATAATTTTAAAATATTTTAAATTTTAAAATATAATTTAATTTTTTTTTTTATATATATATATATTTTGGATAATTATTTAACATTTTTTAAATGATATTTTTATTTTTTATTTTTAACTTAAACAATTGTCTCTTTTTTTTTTTTTAATTTATATATATATATATATATATATATATATATATATATATATTTTAATTTTGTTTATTTTTTATCTTTATTTATTTACTGTTTTATTTATTTCTTTAAATTTTTCGTTTTTACAATTTAATTTTGTTTTTTGTTTTTTTTTTTCACATTTTTATGGTATTTTTTTTTGTTTTTTGATTTTTTTTTTATATATTTTATGAAATTTAATTTATTTTTTGTCATGAATCGTCCGCTTGTCACCCCTAGCCAGTTGGGCCTCGGGGTCGCTGGGGAATTCTTTTTTAAGTTTTTAAATTTTTTTTAATGTTGTATTTCATTTTTGTAATTTTTATTTTAAATTTTAAATTTTTTATTTAGTTTTTATTTTATTTTACTCTTCTTTTTTTAATTTTATACGTATAGTTATTTTTTTTACATTATATATATATATATATATATATATATATATATATTTATCTCATTACTATATATTTTTTATATTTGAATTTTTTATCATGTTTTTTTTTTTTTGAATTTTTGTTTTCTTATATATATATATATATATATATATATGTAGGGTATGTGTCGATGCTTGTCTAGCAACCCGATCCCATTATGTGCAATTTGATAGTTGATTTTAAATTTTTCGTTATAATGAATCAAGTCTGCCCCACAATGTGTTAATTTCATGGTTGGTCTTTAAGTTTTCATTACAATGGGTTGAGCTCACCTACACTGTGTGTCAATTTGATAGTTGATTTTTAAATTTTTTCGCAATGTATCAAGTTGTCTTAGGCTAAGATTTCAAAATCGCTATACATTTAACATTTAAAAAAAATTACTCTTGGTATAATAACTTTTTCATTCAGGTGTTCATTTTTAAAGTTTTTTTAGTCATAATTTTTTTCCATAATGTCATGCTTAAAATATTTTGAAAATTTAAGATTGTTTTGTAGTCATAATCTTTGGTTTTAATTCCATTGTTGAAAAATTGTCAAGATTTTTAATGTTTTTTTAAGTCGTGATATTTTAAATTTAATGTCATGCTTAAAAATCGTTGAAATTTTAAGGGTTTTCAAAGACGTGATATTTTATTGTTAATGTCATGCTTGAAAATCATTGGAAATTTAAAGTTTTTCAGAGTCATGATATTTTGTTTTTAACGTCATTACTAAAGAGTGTTGAAAATGTACCCTGGGCAAAAAAAAGAAGAAGAAGAAGTTATTCTGGCATCAACACTTTTCGATTTCAAGTTGTTTTTTGCACCAAACAAAATGGCTTTTATTGTTACTTACTGTTATTTTTAAAAAATATTGAAAATCTACTTTAAAAAAAAAACTTTATTCCGGCATCAACACTTTTTGATTTCAAGGTGTTTTTTTGGGATTTTTGGGCTCGAGTACCCGTTTTGAGGTAATAGTTCCCGTTTGATCAGTAACTATGTTCCTCTCGAAAAGAGGAATTTAATGCACATATTATCTTGATCATCTGAGTTGTCCAATGTGGAATTTGACCCTAGTTGCAAAAATTAACACTCCCTCTCAACTAGGAAGAATTCCACCTTTCAATATCTGTCAGCTGATCAACCTGTCAAGACTGTCTCTGCTCAACACTATATGCTGAAACTTTCTCGGATCTAGAAGAAGAATTGAGGAGCAATAGCTTCCACCCTTATCTAGCAATAGAATAACTCATCATATAGGGGAGTAAACCCTCAACCCTGGAATCTCATTGGGGAGCTTTACCCTCAACCTGACATTTCAACGGGGAGATTTACCCTCAACCCATAATCCTATTGCCTACCAATCTTCCCAGAAATGACTCTTAGAAGTCATGTGGTAGAACACCTACATCATAATCATCTTGGGTTGTACACCCCAAGTGCACCCTCAACTTGTTGGCCAAATGAAGAGTAAAATTTCCAACAAGCCCTTCTTGTGGGTATGATGCCAACTGGCGTATACTCTGCAAAGACTAGACATTGGAGTAAAACCCTCAACCCTATTGGTAACAAGTAGGGGAGTGCCCTATTGTCCAGAGTTCCCTAAACCCCAGGAGCCCTTTTCCCTCAATTCCTCACCCTAGGAGATCTAACAGGGGGGAAGAGTTGGCTCAGTGTTCTCGATCAGTGTTTCCCCTTATCCGGAGGGGCCATATCCATCAGTCCAAGTTGCTCTCTGAAGACCAATAATTTTTTTTAGGTAATTCCTTGGTGAGAATGTCAGCAATCTGTTCATCTGTCGATATATGATGGAGCTTGATAGCTCCTCTCTGTATCATGTCTCGAATGAAGTGATATCGAATCTCAATATGCTTGGAGTTGTCATGAAACACGATATTTTCTGCCAAACGGGTCCCACTTTTGTTGTCACAATATATCACTATAGTATCTAGGACCTGTTCAAGTAGCTCTCTAAAGAGCTTTCTCAACCAGACTGCTTCACAGCTAGCCATGCTTGCAGCAATGTATTCTGCTTCAACTGTGCTCAATGATACAGAATTTTGTTTCCTGCTCATCCAGGATATCATGGAAGATCCAAGGCTAAAGCAGCATCCAGATGTACTCTTTCAGTGAATAACGTTTCCAACCCAATCAACATTAGTGTATCCATGAAGTTGAACATTTCCTGCAAAATATCTCAGGCCAAGTGTAATCAACCCATGCAAATATCTCAATATGTGTTTAGCAGCTATCCAATGTGAGTGGTGGGGTTCATTCATGAATTGACTCAAAGTGTTTACTACATAGCATATATTTGGATGAGTGTTCACAAGGAACATTACAACCCTAATAAATTGTTTGTATTGAGACATATTTTCTAAGTTTTGTCCTGCAACATCTCCACATAATTTCTTAAAGCTCATTTCCATTGGAGTGACCATAGATTTACATTCAGTCATTCCAAATCTTTCCAGCAAATTTACAACATATTTTCCTTGCGAAAGGAAAACCTCACTAGACATTTTCCACACTTCAAGACCCAAAAAGTAGTGCATGAGACCAAGGTCTTTCATTTTAAATTCAGAGGCTAACTTCCTCTTACATTCAATCATCAGATGCTCACTACTTGTCAAAAATAGATCATCAACATATAAAACCAAAATCAATGGCATACCTTGGACTACCTTGAAATAGAGGTTGGGATCGACATTACTTCTTGTGAATCCCATCTTCACTAAGTCACTGTCAATACATGCATACCAAGCTCGGGGAGATTGCTTCAAACCATACAATACCTTCTTCAACCTGCAAACATGTGTTCTTCGATTTTTCACTTCAAATCCTTGAGGTTGTTCAACATATACTTCTTCTTGTAACATGCCATGGAGGAAAGATGTCTTTACATCCATCTGATGAAGAGTCCATCCCTGACTTGCAACAAGGGAAACTATAGAATGGATGGTTATATATTGAGCTATAGGAGAAAATATGTCATCATAATCTTCTCCCTCTTTTTGAGAGAAGCCACGAGCCACGAACCTTGCTTTATATTTCTCAATGCTGCCATCACTCCCATGCTTGATTTTAAACAACCATTTTGAAGTCACAACAGACTTGTTGAAATGTGGCAACAAGAATATTTCAATTTAATTTGTCCTTGAATTAAATTGTGAATTAAAATTGAATTTAGTCTTAACAATTACTTGGAAATCATTAATTAAGTTATTTTGACTTAATTAGTTGGAGAAATTCAAGTTAGAAGTCTTTCTGAAATCATGCAAGAGTTAAGCCTTAAATTAAGGAGATAAGCCTTAAATTAAGGAAATAAGATTGAGTTATATTTGAGTTGTAATTAGTTAACTCAGTTTACTAAGTTAAGTCCAGTTAAATTAGTTCCAAACTATTTGAGGAACTAATAGAGAGTTAACAGTTAGTTGATGTATGCATGCGCTCAACTAGTGTACTTCAGTTAACTGAAGATTCCATCATCAGAAACTCATGCATGTCTATTATGAGAAAGACCCAGTTGAGATTAAAGACAAGGACAATGTACTATCAGTTGCATGTGTTTCCTTATAAAGAAAACTCATGCATGTAGTCAAGGCATCATTCCTTGAGGATTGAGCAGTTCTGACAGTGTGTGAGGTCAGAGTGTTCCACTTGGTTGAAGGAGAATCATTCCAGAGGAACAACGCAAGGAAATAGGATCTTGGAGGGCAGAGAGGAAGGCTGGAGAGCAGCCAAGATTGCCTGTGAGCATCTATGAGGATTGTACTGAGAGCTGGCCAGCTATGAGAGATAAGGCTTTGTATAATTCCTATGTATTTCCACCTTGTATGATAATACAAATAGTGAGGTTTTTAGTCGAGGCTTTCTCCAAAGCATTTTCATGTGTATTGTGCGATTGATTCTTCTTATTCTAGTTATATTGTTCAGCTTGATCTTTAAGCTTCCGCAAATTGATAGTAGAAGTAGGTTATAGTATTATGTTTTGATTTATATTGCATTATCGGGTTAACCTACATATCAGATTTTCTACATGGTATCAAAGCCAAGTTTATCGGAGCTGTGAACAGTATACTGAGAAGAGAATTCGAAGTTTGAATTTCGGGGTTGCCGGTGCAAATCGAATTCATATCATACTTCAAGGTTGGCCAATGGAGTCCTATGGCTTGAGACTCGAGTATGCCTTGGAAGGTAGCTCGAATTACATAGCATGGAAAGATAGAAGGGAGGTTGTATTAGAAGACAATGGCTTGAAGGAATTCATTGATCAAGAAATCCTAAAGCCAGCTTCAACTAATGCAAAAGAGTTGGCTAAGTGGAAGAAGTGTGTGGCGAAGGCGAGACAGATCATCCTTGAGGGAGTTCAAGACCATATTGTTTCGAGTATCCATGGGAAGGATACTCCATTTTCAATGTGGAAGACATTGAAGGACCTCTACCAGAACTATAGCGACCAGAGGAAATTGGCGCTCAAGGATAAGCTTCGAAGAATCAAGATGGAGAAGGGCGATACTATTTCCACATATCTGAACAAGCTCACCACTTGTAGAGATGAGCTTGGTAGTGTGGGAATAACTACTGTCGATGAAGATATGGTGAGCCTCGCTCTCCTTGGCCTTCCAAAGAGTTGGAATAGCTACCAAGACTTTATGAATGGAGGGTAGAAACTGCCGAATTGGGAACGACTGTGGTTGGATCTCATGCAGGAGGAGATTAGGAGGAGCACACAAGATGGTTCTTCATCCAAGGATGATGAAGAAGAAAATCTGGCCATAGCAAGTAAGGCAAGGAAAGGGAAGGGGAAGGCTTCCCATTCCAAATCGAATTCTTCTCATGGAGGGAAGAAGGGTGACAAGTCTAAAGTGAGATGCTTTAATTGCCACGAGATGGGACATTATGTGACTAAATGCCCATCGAAGAAGTCCAAGAAGGGATCCTCGGGAGGATTGGAAGGTGAGGCATTAGCCTCTCAGTTCGAAATGGACTTTACCCTCATCGCATGCATGGTGTCATCGATGATGGTTTGTGTCTAGTATCTTGACAGTGGAGCCTCATTCCACATGACCGGTGATAAAAAGTTATTCAATGCCTTGGAGGAGAAAGACCTCAAGATGCGCATAGAGATGGGTGACGACGGAAGGTATAGTGTTTCAGAAGTGGGCACGGTTGCTTTTCAGAAGGAGAATGGAGCTCCTCTCACCTTGACAAATGTGATGTATGTGCCTGGACTAACGAAGGAATTGGTATCGGTCGCGATGTTGGAGGACAAAGGCTATGATGTTGTCTTCAGTAAAGGAAAGGCGTTCCTAAGACACATAGCCATGGGTCAGACCAAGAGGATAGGGATTCGGGTGAAGAATCTCTATAAACTAGAGGTAGATGATTGTGCATCATTGAGTACAAAAGCGGAATTGGTGCAAAGCCAAGACATTGGCGAGTTGTGGCACAGGCGGTTGGGCCATTTGCATCATGGGGCTTTGAAGATAATGCAACAAATATCTACAGGACTTCCCAAAGGTAAACTTGAGCAAGTTGAAACATGCAAAGGTTGTACCTTGGGAAAGTACATCAAGTCTTCCTTTCATGATCAAGACAGTTGAGCAGAGGCTATCTTGGAGCGAGTTCATACTGATGTGTGTGGACCATTCTCAACGGAGTCCACAACGAAGCAAAGGTATTATGTGATTTTCATTGATGACTATTCTCATAAATGCTGGATTTACCTTCACAAAGTTTTGTGAGTTCAAAGCTTTGGTCGAGAAAGAGCCAAGGAAGTAGATCAAGGCCTTGAGAAGTGACTACGGTGGAGAATATGTCTCTCAAGAGTTTAAGGACTTATGTGCAGCAGAGGGAATTAAACGAGAGTTGATGGAACCTCATAACCCACAAAAAAATGGGGTGGCCGAGAGGAAGAACATAACTATTGTAGGGGCAACACGGGCAATGTTGCATGACCAAGGCCTACCATTTCACTTGTGGGCTGAGGCATGCAACACAACAGTCTATTTGCAGAATAGAAGCCCGCATCGCATACTTGGGATGAAGACACCAGAGGAATATTTCTCCGGTAAGAGACCAGATGTGGGTCACTTCAAGATCTTTGGCTCATCGGTATATTGCCATGTGACAAAGGATGCACGGAAGAATCTTGAGCCGACAGCAGAGTTGGGGATACTTGTGGGGTACACTGATACACCTCACAACTATCGGGTGTACTTGCCTACCAGTTGGAGGACAGTGGTTCACAGAGATCTCAAGTTTGATGAGCAGAAGGCCATGCGAGTTTCCCTTGAGAGGGAGCTCCAACTACAGGTTGTGGAGGAACTGTTGGTTCCTAAGGAGGAGGAGCCTCATACTGATGTGGAGCAGCCGCATGCAGAGGTTTTATGAGTGGAGACATCCACTCAAGCAGAGTCTTCCAGAGATGGACGAAAGCGCACAAGAGAAGCTGACAGATTGTTGGAGGATGCAAGAGAGAATGTGGGAGCACCATCTTTTCAGTGCAGACAGAGGAGGTCATCTAAGAGGTACACTGGATACATGGCCTTTGCTAGGGAATGTGTTGAGACCAAGCCATCTTCCTTTGAGGAAGTAGTGCAGCAGCCGATTTGGATTGATGCTATGGTGGAGGAGTATGACTCCATAGTTCATAACAGTGTTTGGGACGTGGTTCCGAGACTGGAGAACAAGTCATTTGTGAGTTCCCATTAGCTTTACAAGGTAAAGCAAGCTGCTGATGATGGGAGGATCATGTTGTTGCAGTATATTTCGACAGAGGAGCAAGATGCTGACATTTTGACAAAGGCATTTTCAAAGTGTAAATTCGAGTTCCATAGAGACATGATCGAGGTGGCAGATAATCCCTTTCTTGTTGAGAGGGAGTGTTGAAATGTGGCAACAAGAATATTCCAATTTAATTTATCCTTGAATTAAATTATGAATTAAAATCGAATTTAGTCTTAACAACTACTTGGAATTAATTAATTAAGTTATTTGACTTAATTAGTTGGATAAATTCAAGTTAGAAGTCTTTCTGAAGTCATGCAAGAGTTATCCCTTAAATTAAAGAGATAAGCCTTAAATTAAGGAGATAAGATTGAGTTATATTTGAGTTGTAATTAGTTAACTCAGTTTACTGAGTTAAGTCCAGTTAAATTAGTTTCAAACTATTTGAGGAACTAATAGAGAGTTAATAGTAAGTTGATGCATGCATGCACTCAACTAGTGTACTCCAGTTAACTGAAGATTCCCTCATCAGAAACCCATGCATGTCTATTCTGAGAAAGACACAGTTGATATTAAAGACAAGGACAATGTACTATCAGTTTCACGTGTTTTCTTATAAAGAAAACTCATGCATGCAGTCAAGGCATCATTCCTTGAGGATTAGGTAGTTCTGACAGTGTGTGCAATCAAAATGTTCCACTTGGTTGAAGGAGAATCATCCCAGAGGAACAACGCAAGGAAGTAGGAGCTTGGAGGGCAGAGAGGAAGGCTAGAGAGCAACCAAGATTTCCTGTGAGCATCTGTGAGGATTGTACTGAGAGCTGGCTAGCTGTGAGAGCTAAGGCTTTGTATAATTCCTATGTATTTCCACCTTGTATGACAATACAGATAGTGGGGTTTTTAGCTAAGGCTTTCCCCAAAGTATTTTCATGTGTATTGTGCGATTGATTCTTCTTCTTCTCGTTATATTGTTCAGATCTATCTTTAAGCTTCCGCAAATTGATAGTATAAGTAGGTTATAGTATTCTGCTTTGATTTATATTGCATTATCGGGTTAAACTACATATCAGATTTTCTACATGGTATCAGAACTGGATTTGTAGAAAGTTCTACAAGACTCCCCTTTTGGTCTAGGTATAATATCCCAAACATCATTTTTCAAATTGATTCATATTCTTCAACTATAGAATCCTTCAAAACTTATTCTTTTACTGCTTCTTCGAATGAGGACGGTTCAACATGAATCATAGTACTCATTGCAACAACATATCCCTAATACCTTCATGTTTGTTTCCTTTCTTTGAATGATCTGCGAATGGGGACATTTCTTTCAGTACCTTGTAAAGTATCACGAAGCCAAAGTGGTCTCTTCTTGGAGGGAGGATCACTTGGAGGAGGATCTAATGGATCCATAGGCTTTATGGGATCATCAACCATATTGGACTTAGGTGCAGATGGACCATCCGGAATATCCCAGTCATCATTCTCTTCCTTGGGAGGAGGAGGTGGAGGAAGATCTCTTGCTTTACAAAGAGATGCATCTTCATCAAATGTTACGTCCTTACTAATTTCAACCTTCCTTTGACCAGGAATATAAATTCTATGTGCTTTAGAATTTTCACAATATCCTACAAACGTACCTTTTCTACCAGTAGCTTCCAGTTTGTTCCTTTTGTCTTTCGGTACACAAAAATATACTGGGCATCCAAATACATGAAGATGGTTGATATCAGGCTTAGTGTCTGTGAATATTTCTTCAGGAGTCTTGTTTTCTAATGCTTGATGAGGCACCCTGTTCTAAACATATACAACAGTAGATGTTTCTTCAGCCTAAGGGAACTTTGGTACCTTTTGATAATGTAGCATAGCACAAACAACTTCTAATATAGACCTGTTCTTTCTTTCGGCTAGACCATTATGTTCAAGAGTATATGGCATAATTGTTTCCTTCTTGATTCCGTCTTTCTTGCAAAATGCTATGAATTATTTTGACATGTATTCTCCTCCATTATCGGACTTGAAGACTTTGATTCTCTTTCCTGATTGATTTTCGATTAAGGCTTTGAATTCCTTGAATGTTTCAAAGGATTTATCCTTGTGCTTAAGATAATATTTCCATGTATTTCTTGAGAAGTCATCAATAAAAGTGATGTAGTAGAGATGACCACCAACATAATGTATAGGCATCAGACCGCATATATCATAATGAATGAGATGAAGGATTTCATGAGTCTTGTTCTTACTTGAGGGAAATGGTCCCCTTGTTTTCTTTCCACTTGCGCAACCTGAGCAAACTCCATCATGATGAGTTTGAACATCAGGTATACCTGAGACCAATTTATTCAATTTTGGAAGTGCATAATAGTGAAGATGAGCCAGTTTGCGGTGCCATAATTCTCTCAAGTAATTTGTATTATGAGCTAATGTAAGGAGAGGTCTTCTAGTGACCCTATAAAGTCCTTCAAATCTCGATCCTAGTGTGAAGGCATCCTTCATAGGTGAATCAACAGGCCAAGTTACAAATTTACCTTTGATGAATGCAACCCTCATCCCTTTGTCTTCCAATGAAGATACAAATACTAGATTCTTCATTAATCCTAGTACATACATGACATCATGCAACAAAACTGATTCCCTGGAATTTAGCTGAAATTTGATGGACCCAAAACCTTTCACGGGATGAGTAGAGTTGTCTAGAAGAATGATCATTAACTTAGTCTCCCTCTCTACCAGATCAGGGAGGACTTCTTTATAACCAGAGAAATGATGAGTGGCCCCACTATCAACCAACCAATTGTCCCACAAATCCGGTGGAGAAGAACTAGTAAGAGCAGAAATGAGAATGTATTCAGATTTATTTACTGCATTACTTTCATACCTAGAAGCCTTCGATTTATTTTGAGGAGGATGACATCTTAACTTTGAATCAGACAGTCTTCTTTATGAAGGAGAGGGCTTTAAGATTTGTCTTCTCTTGGGCTTCACTTTCACCTTAGCTCTGGTACCATGTCAAATTTTCAGATTGTTCAATGTTTTATCAGTTACTTTAGCCCAATTTATCTTTTCATTAACAATGCATCCAATTTGTTAGCAATATAATCAATCATAAACGTAATTGAAGAAAGAAAAATATATGCAGTGATAGAGAAGACAACAACACAACCATAAGAGACAACAGATTGGTCCAAGATGAGGGAAAATCCCCACTAGGGGAATCCCTTTCAAATCTTCTTCTTTAGTAGATCGTCATGAAAAGTTTACAACAGAGATTACAATTATCCCAATACATATAATTTGTAGCAGAAAATAATAGATTAGATCTATAGATCTGTAAGAACAACAGAGAAACTTAGATCTAATGGATCATTGAAGATAACTGAAGCCGAGATGTCGAAAACTTAGATTTGAGTTGGGTCGCCCTCATAAACACTGTTTGCAGGCATCTTAAACTTCAGGGTCAATCTCATGAAGGTTGTATGTGTGCGACTGTAACTGCACAATCACTCTCAGGAGGTCACTGTGTGTGCGACCTTAGCCACGGATTGTAAAAACCCATAGTCGCACCCTAAAGGAGTTATGCAAGCGAACAAAAGGGCCAAAGTCACTTTCTGGATGAGTTGTTCCACCGACCGCACTGTCAGAGTCGGCGACCTAGGGCTTCCTGGTGCGAGCGACTAGGGACTGAAGCCTTCAGAACTCAGAGTTGCTCCCTCTGAACTGTGTCCAAGTGACCAAAAATCCAAAGTCGCTCTCTTGACCACTTTGTGCTTGCGACCGTGGATAAAAAACTTCCGATCTATGACAACGAACGAGCTCTGAATTACCAAAACCCAGAGCGAACCTTATGCATGTAATTTCAGACCTAATACGAACTTTTATCGATGAACCTGTGCGAGCCAAAACAAAATAGAAGAACAAAACATGTCTTAATTGAGTGTGTCCAAATGAGCTTTAGGTCTCTTCCTTTTATAATTTTTCTTGAGGGTTTACTTGGGGTTAAGATTGACCCAAGAAGTTACTCATGTGGTTAGAGCCGACCCATTCCATAATGAATAAATTAATAAAATAATTTAAAACTTAACTTCCGCTTGACTGAATCAAGTGATCTTTAGGTCATTTTTGGTCCTCTCAAAAGGAGGAATTTACTGCACATATTATCTTGATCATCTAAGTTGTCCAATATATAATTTGAACCTATTTGCAAAAATTAACAGGAGGAACCATAAATTGCTCTGGAAAGTGCCATAATATCAAGCTATCCATGGGAGAATATGTACTAAATATTCCAATGCTTTCCATTCCAATGGGTGGTGTTGATGTTGTACTAGGAGTCCAATGGGTACAATCTTTGGGTACGATAACTTTTAATTTTCAAGAACTTTTCTTGAATTTTTTTTGGAAATGAAAGGAAGTTGAATTAAGGGGTATTGCAGGGAAACCATGAAAGATAATCAGCTCTAATGGCATGATAAAGCTTAATATAAAGAAAGAAAAATGAGGTGTAATTGCAAAATTATGTTCACTAGAGGTTCCCACATCGAAAGCATCTATTTCTCCAGATCTCCAAAAAGTCATGGACAATCATTCGAAGGTATTTGAGACTCCCAAAGGCCTCCCACATATTCGTGATCATGATCATGCTATTCATTTGATTCTAGGAAGTGTTCCTCCAAACATCATGCCTTACAGATATCCCTATGCCCAAAAGAGTGAAATTGAACGCATGGTTGCAGAAATGTTAGAGGCTGGTATAATTCAACCTAGTCAAAGTTCTTTCTGTGCTCCAGTAGTATTGGTGCACAAGATGGATAGATCATGGTGCATGTGTCCAAATTATAGGGAGATCAACAAGATCACTATTAAAGATAAATTTCCCATTCTTGTCATTGATGAATTATTGGATGAATTACATGGAACAAATTACTTCACCAAGTTGGATCTTAGTTCAAGATATCATCAAATCAAAATGAAGACTGAAGACATTCTGAAAACAACATTTAGAACTCATGAGGGTCATTATGAATTTTTGGTCATGCATTTTGGCCTTACCAATGCACCATCTACATTCAAGGTTTGTTGAATTCCATTTTCAAACCCTTAGAATTTTTTATATATTATTTTTTGATGATATACCAATCTGCAGCAAGGCTTTGAAGGATCATGTTCTAGATGTTGAGATGGTGCTCAAACTATTGGAGGAGAAATACTTATATGCAAAAACCTCCAAATGTTTCTTTGGAGTATAGGAGGTGGAATATCTGGGTCATATTGTATCTCATGATGGTGTTAAGGTAGACCCTAGCAAAATTAAATACATTAAGGAATGGAAAATCCCCACATCCATAAAGAATCTGCGAGGATTTCTTAGGTTGACAGGGTATTATCGTAAGTTTATTAAGGATTATGGGAGAATAGCAGCACCTCTAACAACGTTATTGAAGAAAGATGCATTTTCTTGGACTCCAGAAGCAACTAAGGCCTTTGAACATCTTAAAGAGGCAATGTTCCAAGCACCGGTCTTAGCTACGCCAGACTTCACAAAAGCCTTTATTGTGGAGTGTGATGCGTTAAGAAATGGAATTGGTGTTGTTTTAATGCAAGAAGGAAGACCCATTGCTTTTGAAAGTCATCCAATCAAAAGAATGTATTTACACAAAGCTACTTATGAGAAATAAATGTTGGCAATACTACATGTACTTAAGAAATGGCGACCTTACCCAATGGGAAGACACTTCAAGGTAAAAACGAATCATGATAGTCTTAAATAATTTTAAGAACAAATATTATCTTCAGAAGAGTAGAAAAAATGGGTCACAAAGATGTTGGGTTATGACTTTGAAATCATCTACAAAAAAGGGAAACAAAATGTTGTTGTAGATGCACTCTCAAGAAAGGATGAGGATGTGGAAGCATTTCTTTGTGCCATTTCTATTATCCAACCAAATTGGATAACTGAAGCAAGGGATGAATGGAAGAATGACGAAGAAGTGTGGGCACTCATTCAAAAGTTACAACAAGATCCCAATACATCTGATACATTTAGCTAGAAAAATGATTCATTATGGTACAAAGATTGCTTATACCTTTGTAAGAATTCCCAACTCAAACAAAAGATTCTTCTAGAATTGCAGACCTCTCCATTAGGAGGGCACTCAGGATTTTTAAGAACTTACCATAGGGTTAAGAAAGATTTTTTTTGGGATGGCCTTAAATCTGATATTCAAAACTTTGTGGTGGAATGTTTGATTTTCCAACAGAATAAATTTGAGATAATTAAGACCCCAGGTCTGTTACAACCTTTATCCATTCCAAGTCAACATTGGGAGGAGGTTTCAATGGATTTTATCATAGGTTTACCCAAGTCTAAAGGAAAGAGTGCCATCATGGTGGTAGTTGATAGACTTAACAAGTATGCACACGTTTGTGCATTATCTCATCCATTTAAAGCCAATACATTTGATATTACATTTATGGAAACAATTCAAAAGCTACAAGGAAACCCAAATATTATTGTAAGCGACAAAGATCCCATTTTCAATGGAAATTTTTGGA
This sequence comes from Pinus tabuliformis, assembly GCA_031772625.1. Taxonomy (NCBI): domain Eukaryota; kingdom Viridiplantae; phylum Streptophyta; class Pinopsida; order Pinales; family Pinaceae; genus Pinus; species Pinus tabuliformis. Next base: position 152,119,880 of record CM062812.1, read on the forward strand.
CGGAATAATTTTCTTGTCTGGGTACTCAGTTAGCTCATAGCTCATATTATCATCCTCAATCTGATGGGAAAATTGAGATAGTGAACAAATGTGTGCAACAATATCTTCGTTGCTTGTATCTGATAAACATACACAGTGGGTCAAGTGGTTACCTATGGCTTAATGATGGTATAACACTTCCTTCCATACTGCAGCAAAGATGACCCCATTGATGGAACTTTATGGATATCATCCACTATCCATCACATAATCTTTAAGATAAAATTCTAAGGTTCAAGTAGTGGAAGATCACATCAAACACCAACAAGAAGTTCTCCAACTCTTAAAGGATAACCTCACTTTGGCGCAGAATAGAATGAAACAACAAGAAGATCAACATCGCAATGAAAGAAGATTTGATGTAGATGACTGCGTATTTATACGCCTACAACCATACAAATAAATGCCCCTCAACCAAGCTAAGAAAGATAATAAATTATCACCAAAGTATCATGGTTTGTACAAGGTGTTGCAAAAGATTAGTACTATGGCTTACAAATTGGAGCTTCCTACATCTTCCTGAGTGCACCCAGTTTTCCATGTTTCATGATTAAAGAAGGTTATAGGTGACAAACTCCCAGTTCAAACAATAGTGCCAGAACTTGACGAGGAAGTAAAAATCATATTGGAACTTGAAGAAGTCACAGAAACAAGAACTCAACAGCTACGAAACCGATCAATTTCAAAGTATTTCATCAAGTGGAAGAACTTACCCGTTGAAGATTCCACATGGGAGGATGAAAATTTTATACAAAAGCATCCAAAACTACTCAAGCGTTTGCTGGAAATACTAAGAGGGGGGGGGTGAATCAATATTCCTTAGCAATTAGCACTTTTAAATATTTTCATAGCATTAGTTAATCTTCAATTATTATTAGTGTTTATGCAGTAATAACACTAAATAAAAGAACACAGTAGGCACAAGAATTTTAGGTGGAAAACCCCCTCCAGGTCAAAAACCACCGAACGCTTTTCTGATATATTCATTAATATTCAACCCCAACTAAAATGAAAGCAACAAATTCCTAGAATTCTAGAAAACAATTATTCTCCAGCTCCCACTGGAAGGACGCCCAAACGCCCTGGTTTCTTCAATAATCCACTGAATGGATTCCCCAACACTCTAGCGAGCCACAACTCGCCCTAGCACCACCCTACCACCATGAAGTGTTCATAGGCCCCAACCTGTGGGTGACTTCATACACCTGCCTAGAACCTCCCTGCCACCCTATAATCACTGAAATAAGACAAGACTGTGGATTCCCAAACCAGGGACAAGAATCCATGATACAATAAGACGTACAATGATTTTTGTGTACTTGACAAAATACCCAATCACTCTATGACCTGCAACCCAACCATGACATCATGTCAACAGTGACTCCTATACCTCCCAACACTACCTCTTCGACTCTAGGCAGAATGACTCTTTCACAAAAGACTCTTCTACAATCTTTACAATGATGACTCTTTTACAAATGACTCTTTTAAAATGATGAATCTTTTATAAATGAATCTTTTACAACTTTACAATGATGAATCTCGTCCTTAATAATACTTCATGATATCTGGATGGTTGTCATGTCTTCAAGGATGTCCCGCAGCAATGCTTCCTTTTATTTCAAACTTCTTCTCTTGAATTCTTTCTTGATGTTGTACTTGAATATTCTTCTACCTACATGCAAAATTTTCTCAGTGAAACCAATCCCAAAACAAAACAAAATACCCTTCAACTTAACTCTGCCTCCAAAACACATGTAAGTGTATAATAATGAATAAATATAAATTATAATTATAATGCGTACCTGAAGTGTGCTTGTAAATTTTTTTGTTGACTTGTTGCAACAATAGACAAAGGCTCCCACTCTTGATATAGGCCTGGACTCTATGCAAGACTATATCCAAAATTGACCGAAAGATATATACAATAAAAATTGATGATAGACCCTAGACTTTGATGGAATAAGTTCTAAGTACAACAACAAAGACCATTCTATCAACTATGACAAGACAAGTAACATGAACTTACATCATATTGATTTAGCAGACTTGTTGTAGCATCAAGAATATGTAGCTTCAAATGTGTAGTATCAAGAATAAGACATCTGAAATGTGGTATCAAAACTAACTGTGACATATAGAGACATAGAGATATAATCGAGACCCTGTATATACTTACATTGTCCTGCAAAAACATATGTTAGAGATGATACTCAAAATTCAAATGTAAACACTAAGCATACATACCTTGTTGTAGGAGACTTACCCTTGACTGTTGATGTGTGGTCCTTATTGCAATGATCCTTGAATGCATGCTTTTTCTTGCCTTCTAGGAGCTCGATATTGAATCTGTTGTATCTATGTAATTTCGGCTCTCCAGAGTCTGAAATTGTGTTCCGTAGCAACTGTCTGAGACCTCTTTCCAACACCATAGGTCCGATCAAGATTGGATTCTTCAAGAAAGCCTTATTCCCAATCTCCCATGATGACCTAAATATAGACTAGTTCAGTAGAGAAATCTTTTACGAAGTTCCACGTGTCACTGCTGCAACCTTCTGCCCTAAAAATGATATGCAAAAAACTAAATTCCATCATCTTTCTGTCACTGTTTATGAAATTTGAATCCAATGCTCAACGAGAAAGTTATGATGATTTTCCCAACATCACCTATTTGACATGGAATTCGGGAGCCTACAAAAATCGTAACTTCCTTAGATAATATCTCCGAAAATATAGTGAACCAAGAACTAATATATGGTCACAAGGTTCATCAAGCTTTCGGCTCAGATGGATTTTAATTTCAGCTTCTGAAACGTCACAGAAAAAATAGTATAGCGAAACGATGACCTATTTGAAGCCACAAAATCCCTACTAAAAGGAGGACTAAAGGAGGATATGAGGGTCACTATTTATATGAATGTCTTGACTTGAGAGAGTCATCAACACGTGAAAGTTGGAGGGATTTTAGGAGAAAAAAAAGAATTATTAATTATTTACTATTCAATGACCACAACCAATTATGAGTGCCATACCACCATCCCATAGGGTTTTAGCTCACTAAATGGGGTTACTAACTTCAAACACGAATATCTCTAAAACCGTGAAGAATTACGTGGTGTGCCATATATCAACGGAAACATCTTGACAAGTAGAATCCATCTATAATATATTTGACTAAGAATAGATTAAGTTGTCAAGTCAAAATTACCATGCAAGATCAGGGTAGTCCCTAATGCTGCTTGGGTTGACATCAATGACAACCACTGATCAACTATCTCCCTCCTTGGCATTGATGGCAACACAAGTACTCCCCCTGCGTTCATGACACCTCTTCCTACTGCCTTCTCACCCCCTTTGTCATCAATGGAAAAGGGTAATTCCCCCTGACAAACTGTCATCCTACGGACCTGTACACACCTCCACTCCCCCTTTCTACTTAGTTAGATAAGAGAAAGATTCTAATGAGAACTTGGGAGAATCCCAAGATTTTGGCAAAGATACTCAAATGCTTCACGAGGTAGTGGTTTGGTAAATATGTCAGCAATTTTCTCCTTTGTGCCAACATATTTAATCTTGATATTCTTTTTGACACCCTGCTCTCTAACGAAACGATATTTGATCGAAATGTGCTTTGTTTTGGAATGCATCACAAGATTTTTGGAGATACTAATGGCACTGATGTTATCGCAGAAGATGGGAATAGGCTCATCAAACTTAACTTGAAAATTTTTCAAAGTTTTCTTCATCCAGAGAACTTGAGTACAACAAGATGCTTCCGCGATGTATTCTGCTTCCGCTGTGGAGAACAAGATTGAAGACTTCTTTTTACTTAACCATGAAACAAGGAACCCACCCAAGTAGAATGCTGCTCCACTGGTACTCTTACGATCATCAACACTTCCTGCCCAATCTGCATCTGTATAAGCTTGGATGACCAAATCATTTCCTTTGCAATACTAGAGAGCATATTCTGCTATGCCCTTAAGATATCGAAGAATTATTTTGATGACAATGATATGAGATTCTTTTGGTGCTTCTTGGAATCATGCTATTTTTCCAACTTCCTGCATCACATATGATCGGGAGGCTGTCAGATATAGGAGACTACCAATCGTGGATCTAAACAATCTTTGGTCCACATCCGTTGATGAGTCTTCTAAGCTTAACTTGCAACCTGTTACCATGGGGGTAAGAACTGGCTTGCAATCTTCCATCTGAAATTTCTTGAGCATTTCTTTGATGTACTTGATTTGATAAATGAATATTCCTTTATCCTACTGAGATATCTCGATAATCATGAGATTGTCTTGATCCACTTTCACATAGATATTTCTTGTGAGTGCTTCCTTTCTTGAATCTATAATACTTCAACTATTCTTCTCCACCTAAACATGTAATAGAACTACCATCTTGTTCAAAATACCTGTCTATCAATCGTAGACTTGTTTCATACTATTGCATAGTCTCCTCATCTTCAAATTTCTAGGAGTTTTTAAGATGAATTGTTTAGAATAGTGTGTCATTTAATAGACTGTTTTGACTCGAGTCATTAACCAAAGCAACTATTGATTGCTCACAATCTGTTATGAATTGTGAAAGCATAACTGTTGGGACCTTATTTCCTTCTTGATTTTCTTGCTCATCTTGTACTTGTTCATCCTATACCTATTTTTCTTTCAAAACCTTCTTATTCTCATCGTCAAGCTTTTCATTCATGGTTGATTCCATGTTGTACCTGCAGTTACGATTTGTGTGTCCATAGTTATGACATTTGTAACATTCGATGTTATTCATAGAAGATTCCATTTGGTGTCTATCTCGTGATCCTGCAAATTTGCTTCTAGGGTTTTGTTGATAATAGTTGTACATGTTTGGAACTTCACAATACCTAGCCATATGTCCAAAATTGTTACATTTGTAACATTCGACATCATCTCTCAAATGATCAAATTTGTTGATATTACGCTGAGTTCTGGAATATCCATTTCTGAAGGATCTCCTAGAATTATATTCATTCCAAGCATACATGTGACATTCTACAACGCTATGTCCAAACCTTCCACATGACTAATAGTGACCATAAAATATAGGTTGATACCAAGGAGGAAATCTTCTTCGAGGAACTATCTTGCAAGGTTCTTCCTGCGAGTCTCGATCTCTTGATCTAGCTGGGGTATCTACCCTTTTTTCATATCCAACTTCTTTAGTTGTCATAGAAGGACTTGGCTCTTTTTCAGATTTTTCTTTGTAACCAAGACCAGTCTTGTCAGTGTATGGTCTTGGTTGCTGATGAGTTCGTCCAAAACCTTTGAACTGTTGGCGTAGTCTTGAAGAGTTTTTCCACTTTTTACTTCCTTTCGCAGAGAAACTATTTCAGCTTCCAATGCTTCTCTCCTTGTTGCTTTCCTTTACTTCTTTCCTGAGAGATATTCTTCAATTCGTTTGTATTCTTCAACCTTGATTTTAAGATTGAGGACCTATTCCCTTTTTGTCTTCAATTCATCTTCAAGAGTGTTAACATGCTTCCTTTCAGCCTTGAGCTCTTTGATAACCCTGATTACTTCGTTTTGAAATACAAATTCAGTCATTTCTTCTTCTTCGTCTCCTTCTTCGTCAGGGACCTCTTCTTTATTGTGTTTGGCCATAAATAATACTCTTCCGTTGAATTTTTCTTCATTATCACTATCTTCTTCGGATGGGGAACTATCTTCTTTGGAGAAGAAACTTTTCTTAAACCATTTCTTCTTTCCTATCTCGTTGAACTTCTTAGGACTTTTCTTCCCTTTCGTAACACCCTCATTTTTGTGAGGACATTTCGCTGCGAAATGCCCAACCTCACCACAATAAGAGCATATTAATGGAAGTTTACCTTTAAATTTTCCCGTACATGTTCTCATTTTCCGCGTGAAGTAGGCAAATTATTTATCTAAAAATTCTTCTTTATCTTCTTCCTTTTCCTCATCCTTACAATTGCAAGTTTTTGCTTTCAGAGTTTTCTTGTCGTTACTATTCTTCTTGGATGCGGAAAATGGTGTTTCTAAGTGAGATATGCCATCCTCTTCTTCAATCCTCATTTCATATGCCATAATAATTCCATGCAATTCATCTATGTTGAGATTGGTCAGATTCAATCTATCTTCCAAGACAAATACCTTAGGGTTAAATCTTGCTCACAAGGTTATGAGGATCTTTCAGACAACAATTTTCATTTTAATGGGTTCTCCCAAAAATTCCAATGTATTTGTTGTTTCATTAACATGTTGAAAGTATGCAGAAATATCTTCATCTTCCCTCATTTTAAGTTGCTCAATTTTTTCCTTGAAAATTTGAAGCTTTGCTTCTTTCACCTTTGAGTCACCTGCATATATATTTTCAAGCTTTCCCCATACGTATTTAGCAGTTTTGCCACTTAATACCTTACGATAAACAGATTTGGTAAGCCCACTGATAATAAGATCTTTATCATTTGCATCATATACCATATTTTTCTTACCTTGTTCATCCTGGGTCGGTGTGAAGCCTTTGTCAACAATTTCCCATACTTCATATCCTTGCACCAACAAATGAACCTGCTTTCTTCCACTCCAAAGTGCATAGTTATTTCCATTGAACAAAGGAACTATAGTCTTAGTATACTCCATGATCTCCTTACAATTGTTAGACTACTTTTGAAGGAACCAAGCTCTGATACCAATTGTTGGAAATACTAAGAGGGGGGTGAATCAATATTTCCAACAATTAGCAGTTTTAAACATTTTCAGAGCATTTGTTAATCTTCAATTATTATTAGAGTTTATGCAGAAGTAACAGTAAATAAAAGAACACAGTAGGAACAATAATTTTAGGTGGAAAACCACCTCCGGGTCAAAAACCGCCGAACTTTTTTCTAATAAATTCTTTAATATTCAGCCCTAACTGAAATGAAAGCAACAACTTCCTAGAATTCTAGAAAAACATTCTTCTCCAGCTCCCACTAGAAGGATGCCTCAATGCCCTGGTTCCTTCAATAATCAACTGAATGGATGTCCCAACACCCTAGTGAGCTACAACTCGCCCTAGAACCACCCTACCACCCTGAAGCGTTCACATGCCCCAACCTATGGGCGACTTCATAAACCTGCCTAGCATCTCCCTGCCACCCTATAATGAATGAAATAAGACAAGACCGTGGATTCCCAAACTAGGGACAACAATCCACGATACAATATGATGTATAATTATTTTCGTGTACTTGACCAAATACCCAATCACTCTATGACCTGCAGCCCAACCATGACATCATCCCAACAATGACTGTTACCGGGAAAAGTGTCTATTTCGAACTGCTCTATCCCACTAAGGTGTGACAGCTGCCTTAGAAACAAACAGAGAAAAACTACTTTTGTATTTCCTTTATGAACTATAGATAGAGAGGAATAGAAAGAACCAACCTGTGTCTTGCGCTAATCCTTTGATCCAATCCCTCTCTTCTTTGACAGCTTCCAACTACCTGCTCCCTTACTTGCCCGGCTTCACCAAGTACCTGTAAGATCACAGAAGAAGAACACTATACAAAGACATGGATCTATATTCATAAACAACTTAGGATCAGATTTAAGTTAACCATACAAATGTAACAAGCATCAATTATACAAAAGCGTGGAGGAAAAACTCAAATAGTCTCTGTAGTGTTCTAGCTAGGGTACTAGACTAGACTATATTTATTATCGACCAGGATGCGTAAGCTTAGAGGCATGCGTCTAAAGTATATAGACATAAAGGATTGTTGACTAAGTGGTTATGATGTAGGTCACAGTACTTCTTTACGGAAGATTGGGGTATGTTACCTATCATGCAAACACTCAGGTCACTCTGCTAACATACCTGATTACAATACTATCACTAAATGCTTTTACCAAATTAAATACTGAACCTAAACACTGTGTATCACTGCAAACCAAGTTTTCGATCTCCTTACAGAGACATCACACATAAAACCCTTGTTCTGCAAACACCCAGCATTCACTAATATTTATACAAGATAAAAATATACAAAGATCATAAATGGATTTTGAAATGAAAACAAGGTTCATGACATTGCTTTTAAAAGACACACAGGGATCGAATCCCTTACAGGACGCACTTCAAGATCTCAGCGATGACTGTTCAAGCATTACCATAAACGCAAATCGTATACATTCAATTGAAATCAAGAGCTATTGAAATCGGAAACCAATCGTAACTACTGTGCAAACCATATAATACCCTAAGTGCAAATAAAATGAAAAGGACAGTATACCGGTTTAACGCAGGGCCCGTCCGCGTTCCAGAGGTATACTGGACTATATTCAACCGACGATCAAATCAATGCACAAGACACGAGTCGTAACTGTAACTGGATTCTAAGTATTAAGTTCAAAAACTCTGTTTCAGAATGATACAACGATTAACCATCGTTCCTTACATTGAACTATATTTACATATGTCCATTACAACCATGTTATTTCGAAAATGAATGTACATTCGGAATATGGCTGTTGCCGCTTTTACTACATCGATATTTTCAAAATGTTTCTATCCTAACTGATTTCAAAAAGAACAAAAGCTAAATCAAATTAGAATGCGCTGCTGTTGCTGCCTTTGTCGCCAGTGTGCCATGATTTGACCTGTGTTGACCGCGCATGTAGGAGGGTCGATTCTGCTGTGGGATAGGTATTCGTCCATGCTTGGACATTCTACTTTTCATCCATGCCTTTCGCTCTAGCCCAGCTGTTGTGCCACATGTCAAACAATGAGCTGATTACAGGATGTTGGAACTTCCTGTAACCATTTCACCAAAAACTTCTAATTCTTTAACATAAACTTCCTAAATCAATTTCAATGCATTTTAATAACTATAGGACTATTAACTAATCAATTTTCAAGGATTCTAAGAGATATATGATGAAAAGGAATGGGAAAATGATATGTTTTAGGAGGAAAAAGGGGGTCATGGGATGATACCAACATCTCTCCCCGACTTAAGGAATTAGCATGTCCTCACGCTATCCCCAAAGTGCTTACCTTGAACCCTGTCCCTGCCTGGATCTCTGCTGCCTTGAGCAATGTGTCCACATTCTTTTTCACCTGGTTATCTTTCTGACCCTTGAGCTCCTGTTTTAACCTTTTGTATTTTTCTTTGAGGGTCTTCTTCTGATTGTACCACTTAGTGGCCCAGTTAGAAATCTCCGTTTGCTCAGCCTCCAGTTCACTGATTCTCTCCCTTAACTTTTCATTCTTCTTCTGAGTTTCTTTACTCTGCGCCCGGAGCATTTCATTTTCTCTCTTGATAACTTTTTCTAGCATATTAGCCTCCATGAGCTCTTCCTTTAATTCTTCAATTTGTTTCTCCAATTTCTTCTGTCTCTTAATGGGAGGTGGCAAACATTTTTCCTGCTTGTTATTGCTTTCTACCTCTATATCAACTTCTGGTCCTGGTAGTGAGTGGTCACCACTCTCAACATCCATTTGTGCAGGTGCATTGGATACAAGCTGGTCTTCTTGTAACTGGGCTTTTGGTGTCCTCCTTGTTCTTCGTGAGTAAGTGGTGAAAATTTTATCTTGTTCGGCCCTCTTAGCATCTTCCTTTCTCATGTTCCTGGTCCATATGCTGCCCACAGGTAGAGGTGCCTTGCTGGCTTTGGATACTGGGATTTATTCATCAATGTCCTTCATGAACCCTGAGTCCTCTTGCACTTCTTCTTTATCTTCCTCATCTCTAATTTGATTAGCAGCTAGGAATTCTTTCCACGGTTTCCCTCTTCTCTGCAATTCATGCTCAATAAGAATTTTAATTAAGCCAAAGTGATATAGGCTCTTGTCTTCATTCCCCTTCTGCTTCTGGATAGTCTTGGACATCTTGGTTAAGCTTTGTAATAGAAAATATGGTAGACTGATAACACATTGTTTCTTCAAGTGGAGCAGTAGTTTAATATGGTATAGATAGACAATACTGTAACGACCTTCGCAGGTTATGAATTTTTGAAGGATGTAGACCATCTCATCCCAGGGATGCATCAACCAACTTCTGGGAACACCTTTCTTCCAGTTAACTGATGAGACTCTGGATCTAGACATAAACTGTGTCCACGATTTCTCTTTAAATTGCTTGGTTTTAAAGTACTTCTCCCCTTCTGGACTAATCCCTATTGACTGAGCTATAGTATCCTCTGAAACCCTGAATGAGAAGTTACCTATCAGGGCTTTTTCTCCATTGAAGGTGAAAGCAAATTGCTTGGTAACCTCTTCATTACTTCCATGAAATTTCTCTAAGAATGGTAACCACTGTATCTCTCTGAGAATTTCAATGCAATCTTCATGATATTGTGAACTGTCGAACACACTCGGCTCGACCCTATTAGTCATAGTGGCAGAGGGTCATGCTCTAACCCTTCTCTGTTTATGTTTCTACAATTTCAACAAAGAAATTTCAAATTTGTTACCTGGTGTATCGCTTCCCTTAATCTTCAATATGATGCTCGGTCGGTCGATTGTCTCATGACTGTGGTGGGAGTCGAAACAGAGTGGTTATATTTCCCTTTCTCGGCGCTCACTGCTTCCAATCCTCACTGTGTAAGTCGAACCCAAATGATAATACTTCTTTCGGCGCTCACTGCTTCTGATTCTACTTTGAAAGTCACGGGAAATCAAATGCCAACGTAAGATAACCCGAAAATGATGGTGGGATAACCAGCTGTACTTACTCACAGCGTATTCATTTTTTTAGAACAGAGGAGTGCTGTACGCTTGCATAGATGTCACCACAAGAGCGCTGGGAGCGTATATATATAATGCTGGGTATGATTTCGGGGAGTCCCTTGAATCACTTGGGTACGTTGGGTGGTGGAGTCATGATTTGGCCATGTGGAATACAATAGCCAGGCCGCTTTACATTTGTTTCTTTCCCTTTTTATTTAAAAACACAATCCACCACGTGTCCTGTTTCGGTTGGTATTCGGTCAGATGGAGGATGTTGGTATGACTGTAGGATGTATGACAAGGTTGATGTGTTGGTAATGGGTTTAGAAGTATGAATAGGTTGAAGTATGAGAAATGATGAGAATCGGTGGAATAAGGGATGATAGGAAATGTAGGTGTCCTTGAAATCGATCATAACAGTTCACAGTCATCAAATTTACATTAAAAATCAATCTAAGAAATTAAATGTTTAAGAATAAGAAACATATTACTCTTTTGTTGGTTGTTGTTGTATTGACATGCTGAGTAGGACTAGTCCCTTTTGACTGTTCTTTTGCTTGTTGTAACAGGTCCTCTAAGAAAGATTGAATGCACAGGTCCCTTTAGAAAGATTTGAAGATATAACAGGTCCCTTTAGAAAGATTTGAAGATGTAACAGGTCCCTTGAGAAATATTTGAAGATGTAACAGGTCCCTTGAGAAAGATTTGAAGATGTTCATGCAGCTCCTTATATGTATACAGGTTCATTGAACTTGGGCATTTGATGGAGTCTTGGTGCCCAAATCCTTGTAGAAACTTGATAAAACTTTGTTGAAGTAGCCCTTGGTGTCAATCTCTTTAACAGGTCCCTTCTGGGTGTCTTAAACAGGTCCCCTTACTGCTGGTGTTGGTAGCATAGATGTCTGGACAGAACAGGTCCCCCTGCATAATGTTTATAACCAGGTCCCTCTGAGATAAAACAATGACAAAACAACTTATTTATTGAAGTTTGGAATGCTGGAACAAGCTGCTTTGGAAATTTACAGTGAAGATATAGGATAAGAAATCTTTAAGAATTTACAATGGAGAGATAAAAGAACAAAATGCTGATGCCTCTCTCCCCGACTAAAATTTTGACTTGTCCTCAAGTCATGATTCAGCTGATAAATCAAACAGTGAACAAAAGAAAGAGAATTCTTACCCACCAACGAATTGGTTTTCAAGTAGGAATTCGGGGTTAGAGTGTGCCAGAGGCTGGTTTTCACATCTAACCCATTATTTTTTTTTTAATATTTTTTATATATTTTTTTAGTTTTATATAATTTTTTTTTTTATTATTATTATTATTTATTATTTCTTTTTGACTCTGAAATTGAAATAAAAGAAACTAAGGCAGTGGTACTGCAGCTGAGGGCTGCAGTATCTCAACCTCTCTTTGCTGAGATAGTGTATGGAGAAAATCTTGCTTGCTGATGGGCTTCGTGTATAGTTTTAGGCGATGACCATTGACAGTAAAGGAATGACCCTCTCCATCAATAGTTTTGAGCTTGACTGAACCATTGTCATAAGCCTGAACAATTTGGTATGGGCCCATCCAATGGGTGGTGAACTTGGCTTTATGATCTCTGAATTTAGAGTCAAAAAGTAAAGCCCAGTCACCTTCCTTGAACTGCTTCTTCTTAATATGTGCATCATGCCACTGCTTCCTTTGTTTTTGCATGAGGATTGTGGTTTCCTCTGCTTACTGCCTCATCTCATCCAGCTGGTTCAACTGCTGAATTCTTTCTTTTTGTGCTTGGTCCAAATCAATTTGTAAATCTGCAGCCAGTTTAAAAGTATGTATTTGGAACTCAATAGGAAGCATTACCTCTTTGCCGTACACCAACTGATATGGTGTAAATCCTGTAGTATCTTTCCAGGTAATCCTGTAAGCCCAGAGTGCATCTTTGAGCTTCTCTTCCCAATTTTTCCTGTTCATTGCAACAGTTTTAGTAATGATGCCTTCCAAGGTTTTGTTTGTTGATTCCACCTGCCCATTGGCCTGTGGATGGTAAGGGGTAATTTTCCTATGCTTGATTTGGTATTTGTCTGTGATGTCCTTCACTAGCTTTGAGGTGAATTGAGTACCTTGATCAGTCACAATTTCCCTTGGTACTCCATACCTCACAAAAATCTCTTCAGAAAGGAAATTTACTACTGTGTGTTCGGTTGCTCTAACCAGTGCTTTTGCTTCAACCCACTTTGTGACGTAATCAGTACATACTAAGATGTACTTCTTACCATTGGAGGTTGGGTTAATGGGTCCTATAAAGTCTAGAGCCCATTTTTCAAATGGCTCTAAGTGAACTTGGGGCTGAAGGGGCATCTCATCGGTAACTGTGGGCCTGCCCATTCTTTGGCAGCTGTCACAACTCTTTACATACTTCTTGGCATCCTTGAAAATGGATGGCCAGTAGTATCCAAGAGTAAGAACTTTGAATGCTGTCCGCTTCGCTGCAAAATGCCCACCACAAGGTTCATCATGGCAAGATTTTAAAATATCAATTACCTCATCATTTCTTACACATATTCTAATAATCATATCATAACCAGTGTAAAATAAATCGCCATTAAGCCATGAATATCTAGCACTTTGTTTGACTAGTCTCTTCCTTTCCTTTGCAGTAAAGTGTGGAGGTGTCCTTCCTGTAGACAAATAATTGGCCAAATCAGCATACCAAGGAGTTACTATGGAAATTGCAAATAAGTTTTCATCTGGAAAAGAATCTTCAACTGGAACAACCTCACCTGGATTTTGCAGTCTAGAGAGAAAATCTGCCACCTGGTTCTCTTTGCCTGGTCTATCTAACACTGTGATGTTAAATTCCTGTAACAATAGTAACCATCTGGTAACTCTGCCACTAGTTATTGGTTTATTCATTAAATGTCTAATGGCCGAATGATCAGTATGTACAAATACCTCATAACCAGTTATGTAATGTCGGAATTTATTCACAGCATAAATGATGGCAAGTGTTTCCTTTTTTGTAACTGTATAGTTTAACTCTGCAGGTGTTAGATTTTTACTAATGAAATAAATGGCATAAGTACAAGATTCCTCTTTTTGGCCTAATGATGCACCTACTGCAGTGTCAGATGCATCTGTAAAGATATGAAATGGTAGGCTCCAATTAGGCCCTCTCAAGACTGGTGCGGTTGATAACTTCTTTTTGAGTTGTTCGAATGCTTGTTGGCAGTTCTCATTCCAGTTGAAAAGTACATCTTTGGTTAGAAGTTTAAACAAAGGTAAAGCTATCTTACTAAAATTTTCAATAAATCTCCGGTAATAGCTTGCATACCCAAGGAAACTTCTTACCTCTCTTTGATTCTGTGGAATTGGCAAATCAGCAATGATCTGGATCTTTGCTGGGTCAACCTGGATGCCTTGAAAAGAAATATAGTGGCCCAACACTATCCCTTCGTTTAACATCATAAAGCACTTTTCATTGCTGAGGGACAGGTTAGCTTCAATACATCTTTTCAAAACTCTCTCAAGATTTTCTAATGCATGTTCAAATGAATTGCCATATACTGAAAAATCATCCATGTAAACTTCAACACAATCATGAATTAAATCAGCGAAAATAGCTAACACAGCTCGCTGAAATGTAGCTGGAGCGTTGCAAAGTCCAAATGGCAAAACATTGTAAGCATAGGTGCCCCAAGGACAGGTGAATGTGGTTTTGTCCTGGTCTTCTGAGGCGATCCTGATCTGGTTGTAGCCACTGAAACCATCAAGAAAAGAAAATGATGATTTGCCAGCTAGGGTGTCTAACACTTGGTCAATAAATGGCAGTGGGAAATAATCTTTGAGCGTTGCTTTGTTTAGCTGTCTGTAATCAACACAAATGTGCCACTTACCATTTTTCTTGGGCACTATAACCAATGGGGATACCCACTGACTGTCAGAAATAGGATATATAAAATTAAGTCTCAAAAGTTTTTGCAATTCCTCTCTGACAATATCTTGGAGCATGGGGTTCATTCTTCTCTGTGGTTGCCTCACTGGTTTAATGGTGCTATCTGTATAAATATGGTGAGTGCATGTGTCAGGGTGAATCCCATGCATATCGGTGTAGTCCCAAGCAAAGGCTTTTTGGTAATTTCTCAAGAGTTTAATCAATTTCTCTTGCTGAGATGAGTCTAGGTGATTGCCTATGTTCAGAGTTTTCCCTGGACTAATCTCTATGATCTGACTCTGTGTATTGGTGATGGATTGAACTGGAAAAATGTCGTGAAATGTAGTTTGCAAAGATTGGATGGTGCATGTTTCCTGAAAGTTTTGGGCCAAAAGTACATCTGCAGCATGGTATTGTTCACTTCTCAAATTTTCAGACATATCAGGTTGAGAAAGGAATAATTCTACCAAATCATTATTGTCTTGTTCCTGGAAATCATAGATTTGGTCAATGCTAAAAACAGATTGTACTTCTTCTTTATCATTAAATTTATCATCAAGCCACAAATTGTGTGTTACTGCTGGTGATTGTGCCGATGGATAAAGGGTGAGTTGTTTTCTTTCGGTCCCTCTTGAAATGATCATGTTGCCCGATCGACATCCTATGAATGCATCAGCAGTCGCTAACCATGGCCTACCAAGGATGATAGGGTGTCCTCCTAAATTGGATTTGGGTTGAAGGACTAAGAAATCCACTGGATACTCCCAAGAGTCCAGTGAGACAATGATGTCTTCCAAAATCCCTTCAGGAATGACTTTGGACCTATCAGCTAGTTCTAGAACAATCGTTGTATGTTGCAAATTTATGAGCTGGAGTGTTCTCATGGTTTCAAGCGTCATGACATTGATTGCGGCTCCAAGATCTATCAAAGTGTTTGGAATTCGTATGTTTTTAATGATGGTGGTCACTTTGGGGATGCCAGGATCAACATACTTCTCCATGGAGATGGTATTGGTCATAAGGCCTGCTAAATTTCCTAAAACATGAATGGTTTGAGGATCAATCCTTTTTCTAGCAGGCTTCTTGAGGCACATGTCTTTGATGGCTTTGGTATAGATAGGAATGTCTTTTATAGCTTGCAGCAGTGGAATTTTTATGTAGACATTCTTGAGTTCATCTAAGACATCAAACTGTGGTATAGACAGTGGTGGTTTTATTTGGACCAATCGGTCTGGAAAAGGTGGATGCAGTGGTTGCATCTGTTTATCTTTGGTATCATTGTTTGGTTTTGTTTGATTTGTCATTTCATTTTCCTTTTCTGAGTTTTCTTCTTGCTTATCTGTTATTGGAGAATCTTTGTGGAGCACCCTACCAGACCTCAAATTAATGTTTTGCAAAGGCAGTGTGGAATATGAGGTTCCTTCTTCTACATTATAGGCTGGCCTCTCTGCTCTATTATTAGGATTTGGGACAGTTTGAGCAGGAATTTGAGTGGGTCTGGGAGGTTGTGTGTTATAGACATTTTTGTGCCTTACAGCCTCGAGCATGAAATGTCCATAATCTAAGGGATCCAAAGTCCCTAAACATGTTGTTCCTACCCCTAGAGGAACAAGGCCAACTAACCACAACAATTCACAGAAGTTCTCCACCTGAAAACACTCAAAAACAAGCCAATTCTGGATCATGTCAACTGCTCAACTGAGCATTTGCGCTGAATGTCAACTACTCCATTGTCTACCTGCGTTGAATGTCAACTCCAACAAAGGCTACCTGCGCTGAGCGAGTTTGGACAAGTGGCAGAGTCATTCCTCAAGGTTTCAATGCCCAGGAAGCTTCCAAAATGACACTTGGTTCAGGGAATTCGACTGGTGATGAGTAAGAGGTTCCAAATCTCCAAGTGGAAGCAAGAACCTCCAAGTGGACTCAAGAACTAAGAGAGGGAGAGGACACTAGTCAGATCTCAAGCTGACTCATCCTCTCTCCAAACATCTATATATGGATCTCTCCTCCATGGGATCTAAAGGCTGGAATTTTGTGATTGCAAAGAATTGCTGTTGGTTTGTGGCTGGAAAGATTGGGTGCTTAATGCTTTGAAGGGAGCTGAAGAAGGAATTCCATTCTGCTGGGAAGGAGATGCTGGATTGGAGCCCTATGGGTTGTATCTCTTCCTGAACCATGTTACTTATTAATAAAGCTATCTTGATTCTTTCCTATATGTTGGTGTATTTTGTATGATTGCATTAGTGTATTTGATTTACTTCTAATCCTGAATAATTTATGAATATGTATATTTGCCTTTGCATTGTGTTCTTCTCTTGTCGCAAGTAGTTGTTCTCTTGTCACAGATAGCTGTTCTCTTGTGACCTCGTGGGATTCAAGTAGCTGTTCTCTTGAGCAAGCAAGGAGACGAGTAGCTGTGGACACACAAAGAGAAGAGGATCTAGATCGAGGGACAACCGGAAGACAACGGTAAGTCTGCCGATCTCCCCTCTTTCACATTTCATAAAGGAAGAAATCATAATAGCTGTATTCGTTTGTTGCTAAGGCGCTGTCACACCTTAGGTGGATAGGATCGTCCTGCATAGGCATTTTTCCCCACAAAAAATTGGCGACTCCGCTGGGGAAGAACTTGTTTATTCATTTCATTTGTGTTTCCGTCATTTGTTTACTTCATAGACTTGATAGCAACTATTGAACTGCATCTTTCCCGGATGCAAAGTAGAAAGTTGCTACTTTGACCCAGTTGTTGGACTTGTCTATGATCTAAACTAGATCCACAAATGATTTTATGATCCTTGTGATAGTCTTTAGTACCCTCTCAAAGCATCCCTCTGTTTATACCTTGCTTTTGTTTCTGATTTGGCCTGAAACAGTTGATTTTTGAGCATTTTGTGACCCAGAAACCAAGGGAAACGAGAGTTTTCTCTTTCAGCGCAGACACTGTGAAGGCAGTCTGCATTTCAACGCAGGTCCCGAAGGGGCTACCTGCGCTGAATGTCAAACTGACAGTGTTAGACCTGCGCTGAACCAGTGTGGCCTTGTGCAGCTGGGGTTCTTTGTCCTCTGTTGCCCTGTTTTGATCTCTGTTTTTGCAGCCTTTAACCAGCATAGGTACCAGTCTGATAAACCTTTCTCTTTGCTTAGATTCCGCCTCATTTTTGTACAAAAAGATTGTGAATGTTTTTATGTGTTTGTGGCGTCATTTACAGTCTTCCTTTGCATGAGTAAAGTAGTCATCCTGTAGCCTTTGATTCAGATTTGATTGTAATCTTAGAAGAGAGTTCATTGGCTGTTTGCAGATTGATTATAGATTTACTTTTGCTTATTGGTTTGAATTTGTCTCTTTCAAAGTGTCAAAACAAGTCTTTATTTCGAAAATCGCAAAGTGATTGTAATCTCTTCTACCCTTGTTGATTTCGAAGAAAGTGAATTTGTTTGTATTGATCATTGTAAAAGCAAATTCAAAGTTGTGCAAAAAGCTTTCTTTGTAGGCATTTATACTAAGAAAGTGGAAAACAAACACTTGCATTGTGCATTTTGCATTTGATAGTTTGCATGTTGGATTTAGGGAAAGTGCATTAGAGTGTGTTGATTGCTCTTTGAGAAAAGATAGTGTTATTCTTTTCCCTTAGTAGCTAGGATTTTCAAAGTTGAAAGATAATAAAGCTTGCTTATCATCTTAGACTGCATTTAGGAATTTGTATCATACATCTCGTGGTGAATCTTGAAAGGCAAACTTTAAAAAAGATCAACCTAAAATAAACTGAATGAACCTAACAACACTTTGTAACATAACGCACAACATAGAGGTCTAGGCTAGAGACGTGTTCCGGCATTGTTAAGCCTAGTGACTGTCGATCTCGGAGAAGGTGGGTGATTCCTCCTGAGGGACGATAGCGCTAGTACGGATTTGTGCTCCCACGTACCGTCGCGTATATATTGGGAGACCCCTATAGTCATATATCTTTTATCCTTAGGAAGCCGTGTCGGCCGCCCTACTGATCGCAATGCAGTGAACACAGCATTCACGAAGATCGACCACCCGTACCGTAAAAAGTATTCTGTGGTTTTGCGAAAAGTTTGGCACACCCTCTGCCTAGATCTCCAGAGCAGTTTCTTTTGGCCTTTTTCAGACTCTATAACAGAAAAAGTCCATCCGAGCATTTGTCACTTCGGGCTCGTTAAAACATCGAAGGAGACTAGAGTCATCTTTAGCTTTTTCTCGACTCTTTAAAACTGAAAAAGCAAGTTGTGTCTAAAGCGTCGTTAACAATTTATTTTAAATGGAACAATCACCCTTTAATCCTGCGTTGATCTTTAGGTTGAAAAGATGGAGCACACCAACCAAGGAGTTCCCTTGGGTGGAAATCCTAGTCCCTTCTCCTCTTGGGGAGATGTTGGTGCGCCCCACATGGCCACATTGTGGCTTCCAGGACTAACAATTGGCCTACCAGTTTGGCTCTTTTCAACCAATGTTGTTGATCCAGGTGGATGTTGGTGGCCACCCACCAACCCATTTGGACCCTCACAACTGTCTCTTTCAGTCTTTTCAGTTTCCTAAATTGTAGCACATTTTACTATTTTTAGCAGTTTTTCAGGTCCTGAACTTCCGGAGCCGTTTTGAGGCCCTAAACGACGTTTTTTTGGGATTCTGGGGCAACATGGGTCCATGGACCCATGTTGCCTCCCAAAGTGGTAGTACTCGGATAGATCTTTCTAACGAGCTATCGTACGCGTCAAACGGAGATCGTATGCCAAAGTTACGACCCCGGGAAATTGATGTACCAATTTACCCAAACGGGGCCCACAATTTGGCGTTTCATCTTCTAGGGTTAGGTTTCGGGATGTGAAGGGTTTTTCATTGTTTCTCAACAATAAATAGGCCTTCGAGCCTCATTGTAACACAGTTCGAAACAGTTCAGAGGCATGTAGCCAACACATCTCTTCTCAGAGATAAGCTACCATCGCCCTAGCTGGGTTATTTCTATTTGTAAGCATATTTCAGTATTTTCCATTAATGAAATGAAGCATTATTTCCGCTGCATCTCTGTGTTTATCGTTATTGCATCTCTGTATTTATGGTTATCTCTGTAATCTATTGCGTTCCTGCTTAAATCCGGATCAGTGGTATCAGAGCGGTCTGCTTTTTCTCTGTTTTTCTTTGCATGTCCCCAACAAGGTCGGGATATAAGGAGTTAGGGCTTGAACTGGTTGAACCTTTGCAAGACCAGCCTCGCAAATCCCGACGGCCTCCCATGGCGGACGAGAAGAAAGACGAGGGGGCAGGAGATCCTATCAGAATCTTGCTCGAAGAAGCGCTCGAGCGGCAAAGGAACGCGATGATGGATAGCTTTGCGCAGATCCTTCAGCGGCTACCCAGAGCCGACGCATCGGCTTCCAAAAGCGACTCTGGAAATGCCACACCCTTCAAGGTACAAGTTAATTTTGAAATCCCCATCTTCGAGGGTCAAATAGACGCAGATGCCGTAGATAAATGGTTAAATCTGCTAGATGGGTATTTTTCTGTTCACGAATTTTCAAGTCGGGAAAAGATTGTTTTTGCTCTTCTCAAAGCAGCTCCCCACGTCAAGGACTGGTGGGAAACCTATTGTGAGCAGAAGAATGAAAGTACAGGCTCACTATTTTCAGCCACACCCACTTGGAATGACTTCCGGGATGCCATCAAGGAGCAGTACTACCCTGTCGGAAGCTATGAGGACAAATACATCAAATGGACCACACTGCGGCAGGGACGAGACCAAGATGTGCCAGAGTTCACAAACATTTTTCATACCCTTCGCACACAGTTGGGTATCAAAGATTCAGAGCTGCATCTGGTACTCAAATACCGTGGCTGCCTGCACAAATACATCCAGGAAGAGATGGTGTTCTTGAACATCTCCTCACTCGGCACAGCATACCGATACGCTGTCAAAATCGAGCAAAAGTTCAAACAGAAGAAGCGAGACTTTGGATCTGCAAATCCGAAGCCCAAAGGACAAAGCCAAGGCGGGGTGACCCAAGACAACCCGTCGAAGCCGCAAGAAACGAACAACACCATGAAGCCGAAGAAGGACACAGGGAAGTGGTGTGAGTTCCACAAGAGTCCCACTCATAACACAAGTGAGTGTCGGACCAAGCAGTCGCTGGTGGCTGAGTTGAAGGCTTCCGAATCAGATGCATGTTCTGACCCTGAGCCAGAACCCGACAAGGGGAATGGAAAAGGGAAGCAGATCATCGATGCGGATCCCAGCGCCACAGTTGCCACCGCCAAGATCCAGAAAGATGAGCCCGAAAATCCAGAAGAGGGGGAGCGTCTTTTCCACTCACAGATGTGGGTGAAGGGTTCGCCGCTACAATTCATTGTCGACAGTGGCAGCCAAAAGAACCTCATTTCAGCAGAGGTTGTGAAGCGGTTGGGCCTACCGACTACACCGCACCCGCAGCCGTACAGTATCGGGTGGCTTCATGAAGGACGAGATCTCAAAGTTCGCCAACAGTGCCGCCTTCCCTACAGCATCAAGCCCTTCATAGACGAGGTATTGTGTGATGTTACACCTCTGGATGTTTGTGATGTATTATTAGGCCAGCCATACTTGTGGAGGCGACATGCTGTGTATGAGTCCAGGCCTCGTGCTGTCATTATTTCTTTGAATAATTCATTATACAGGATACCGGAGGTAGCCCCACCTACCGCCACATCTTTGATTACTACCAAGAAAGGCAGCAAGCTCATATCACAGACCAGGAAATTCATTTGTCTGGTTCACTCCCAAAGTAAGGGGAAGATCGTTGCTACATCCATGACCCCTGCAAAGGGTTCCTCCACGCAGCAGCAGCAGCAAAGGGATACGGTCATGACAACACACAGGAACAACTTCTCCTCACCCACAGGGGTACCACATAAGTTTCAGGTGGGCAACAAAGTTTGGTTACATCTGCAGAAAGAACGCCTTACCAGAACCCATCAGAAGCTCAGACCACTCCGACATGGTCCTTACAGCAGTACCAAGGCTATGGGGAACAATGCTTTGGAGCACATCATTCCTCCATTCCTTCGCTTGCACCAAATGTTCAACGTGGACCATCGTCGACCATGCTTCCCACCATCACTGGACACATCAGAGATTGCAGGACAAGTTCAGCAGATGGAGGAACTCAACGCAATGGGGACCATTGCTTCCTAAGGGGGGAGGAATGATCCAGGTGGATGTTGGTGGCCACCCACCAACCCATTTGGACCCTCACAACTGTCTCTTTCAGTCTTTTCAGTTTCCTAAATTGTAGCACATTTTACTATTTTTAGCAGTTTTTCGGGTCCTGAACTTCCGGAGCCGTTTTGAGGCCCTAAACGACGTTTTTTTGGGATTCTAGGGCAACATGGGTCCATGGACCCATGTTGCCTCCCAAAGTGGTAGTACTCGGATAGATCTTTCTAACGAGCTATCGTACGCGTCAAACGGAGATCGTATGCCAAAGTTACGACCCCGGGAAATTGATGTACCAATTTACCCAAACGGGGCCCACAATTTGGCGTTTCATCTTCTAGGGTTAGGTTTCGGGATGTGAAGGGTTTTTCATTGTTTCTCAACAATAAATAGGCCTTCGAGCCTCATTGTAACACAGTTCGAAACAGTTCAGAGGCATGTAGCCAACACATCTCTTCTCAGAGATAAGCTACCATCGCCCTAGCTGGGTTATTTCTATTTGTAAGCATATTTCAGTATTTTCCATTAATGAAATGAAGCATTATTTCCGCTGCATCTTTGTGTTTATGGTTATTGCATCTCTGTATTTATGGTTATCTCTGTAATCTATTGCGTTCCTGCTTAAATCCGGATCAGTCGTTCAGAATACCACCATTCCTGAACAGTCGAGTCAACAGTTAGATCAGACAAGAGTTGCCTCCCAGCCTTCAACTTCATCTTACTCCCCTCCTTCCTCTTCGCTTGACGGAACTGGTCGAATTAAAAAACAGGTTCCTAAGGAGAAGAAGGAGAAGAAGAAGAAAGAGAAGAAGAAGAAGGAGCCTAAGGCGACTGGGGGCAAACAAGTGTCATCTAACAAAAATCCACACACCGCACTCGTAAGGCCTAAATCGCCATGCGTCATATGCCAGGGAGACCACTTCCATAGAGATTGTCCCTGTATCCCCCGGATACTAAGGGACTGGTCCCCCCGTTTGCACAATTCGGTAGCATCGACCTCTGATAACCATGTCGACTGCTCACCATCAACTAGTGGGAGTGAAGCTCCAGGACAGAGCGGGAGAGCTAAATTTCCCTGCAGACTGTGTGAAGGCGATCACGCCATCCACCGTTGTCCCTTCTTAGACGAGGCAAAAAGAGTTCTGGAAGATCGCCCGATTTTACGAGCGCATCTCCCTCCTGGATATCAAAGACTCCTGCCAAGTCCCTCACTAGTTGAGAACCCGGCTGACCCGCCAAAGTGGTCAGCCGAAGCACCTGTCATTGAAGATGAACCGTCTGGATCCATGCCTGACGAAAGTCAAAAGGTTGATACGGCAGTTGACCCGATTTTGCCTTCAGAGGCTCCATCTTCGAATGACACCATCACAGAGGAGAATCAAGACGACACCGTCCAGATTCTCTTCATCAGCACTGACTCTGGTGATCAAGGGGGCAATGCCACCATTCCTTTATCGCAGGAAGGAAGTTCATCAGAGCGCTATCCGGCCGTATATTCGGTCCCACCACCAAGCAACCTGGTTGTGTCCTTTGATTGGAACCAACTAGGCAGACCCCGGTTGCCAGCCAGTATACCATTCAGAATTATTTGTCAAATATACAGAATGGTAATGGCTGGCACTATCATTGATGAGGGGGCATCTGTGAGTATCCTTTCCTCTATTGCTTGGAGAGCGCTTGGTTCGCCAGAACTCTTACCTGAGATGAGAAATCTATGAGGTTTTGATAAAGGAACCAGTCGACCTTTAGGGATCCTCCCCAATGTGCCTGTAACATTGAAAGGGAAGACCGTTCAAATGAACGTGATGGTCGTTCAAGGACCCTTGGATTATAACCTACTCCTTGGACGAGACTATATATATTGCATGGGAGCTGTAGTCTCCTCACTCTTTAGAGTAATGTGTTTTCCGCATGAAGGAAGAATGGTCAAGCTCGTAGACCAACTTTCGTTTCCCGGATCATGCATCGCAAATAGTCATGTACCATCCCTAAATGGTCTATTCATGCAAGAAGTGTCTCAACCCACGGTCCGTCCTCCTGATGAGCGCGAGTAATCCAGGAGGATATGACTGGAACCCAGGGGGCATGCATCCTGGCCTGCTTCGGCAGGGAAACTTTGGGTATAGGGTTGGCTTCCGCGGGAGAATATGACTAGTCCGTACCCCGTCCGTGGATGGGAGAGGGGTTGTTCTAGAATAAGATTCTTTTATCAAAGTTACGTGTTTGACACTAGTCATTCACCCTTGTCAATTTCGGTAGACATTGCCGAGGAAGTGTTTTGTTTGAAAGAATAACGAGACAATCTTTGGGTAACCTGAAAGAGGTAGGCCTCTCCCGGTAAAACAAATGTTTTATCTGCAAATTGAAGGGTAACCTTGAAATCATACTTTATACCTGAGGGCATGCAAACCTTTCGGAGTGCAAGCAAGGGGCAACTATTTATTTTTAAAATTTTTAGGACCTCTAACCCTTTAAACTCGTAGGATTAGTTGTTTCCAAACTTGCATAAAGAAAGGAGAGTGAGCATAGCTTTGGTAAGGCGCAAGCTCTATAAAAAATGGGATCTTTCATGAGACACTCTTATCATATGACTGGGTAATCGAGCAGTTTTAGCATAAAGTTCATGCTCGTTAAAAAATAAACGCAAGATCCGAGCAGTTTTAGCACATAGTTCATGCTCGTTAAAAAATAAACATAAGATTGAGCAGTGTTTTGGCGCATTCAAGCTCTTTAAAAAATGAACCCAGTACCGGTAAAATAACCATTGTGAATGTAATTTATCAGCCGTTAAAGCCTTGGTCGTGTTTGCACCTGCCACCTCCACTTTTCATTTGGCCGATCGTTCACCTCCATATGATTGTTTACCCATTTTGAGGAACAGCTGCGAAGAGTGATTTCACCTAGCCATCCTTGTGACACTGCCATGATTGGAAAATTCCAACCTGTATCTGGAATCTGCTGCTAACCTTCATCACTCGTTCCTCAAAAGACGAGTCTTCTTTAAGCTCTTTTCAACTACCTCGCAAAATATGAAAAGATTGCCGAGTTTTGGCCTTCCAGCTCGTTAAAGGACAGGAAGAGCTATCCCTCCTCTAGATTTTAATCTTTTTGGACCTGAGGGATTATTGCACAAAAAGATCGAGCGCTTGTTTTATTGGGCTCGTTAAAAATTATCGAAAACTCATCCCTTCTGTATTGTTTTATACTTTTTCGGACTTAAGGGATTAGATGACGAAAAAGGAATTTTGGAGTTAACTTTATGTACCTTTTCAGACTCTCTAAAAATGAAAAGGACCGAGTTATCCTTGTCGTTAGACTCGTTAAAATTATTAAATAGCGACAAACTTGTCTTTAGACGAGAACGAGTTTCACTATCGCTAAGCTCGTTAAAACATAGCGATGGGCTTGCCTGAAGGGCAGGTTATAGAACAAGCATATGTTATCCTCCTCAAGATTGACAAAAATAAAGAGGTACTGGTCAGCAATGACTGGGGAAAAATCAAGAAAACTTTGATGGTAGTAGGTCGCTCTTGAACATGACACTTTTCCTCCGTACCACAGTCGGGTTGGGTTGTTTCATTCACCGGTCACATCACCATGGTCTCGCCATACCATCCATATTTGGGGTAATGCTACCAATCCATCGCATCAGTGTCGCCATAAGTTCAAGAGAAGTTGTTCAGAAAGAGTCAACCAGGTCCCATCCACTGCCATACATTATCCTTCATCCATTCATGACCGCCACCCTGAATCATATGTCACAGATCGTTTTCACCTCCATTAAAATCATTAGCTCCATTCCGTGTCACTGATGTGGGATTCATCAAGGCCCTCCTTTGACGGATCGCTTCTTGTCGACATCAGCTCATTATCCAAGAAGTTGATCTAGGAACAACCCCTTCAGTACTTTGAAGCTTGCATGCCTCAATGGCAAGTTTCTCACTTCCGGCGACAGGTATACATCAATGACCTTCGACCAGAAGATTTTGCGTGGTGTTCGATGCCAAGTCCTTTATTCACACCACGTGAATTGTACTGCAGTACCTTGAGGGTCATTATCATTATCGGTGATTCCTCTCGCGCTTGTTAACGGTTTACATCATTGACCGGTAATCAAGCGATGTCTTTCCATGTTCGACTTCAGCGCAATTCTCACATGGATCGACTTGTACTTAGAGTGAAGATCGAACGAGTTTGAAGACCCTGGATCTAGTTTCATCCATCCGGGCTGCGATATATATTCAGGAAAGATAAAGACATTTGACATGTACATCATTGCAGCAGATGATCATCCTACTCAAAGGATGATAATTTTGCCAAAATTATCAGTCTACCATCAGACGATCGTCTGTGCTATGTACAAAAATGAACTTATAAAGCTGAGCATGGGAATTCCCGCCTCAGCTAGATCATGAAAGCAGTATGAATCATAATGTATTGTATTGTATTTTATTACAGGTCTCCTCCCAGCAGATGGATGAACTTCGGACCCTCCTGGATAAAGCATTTCACCCGATAAACGACCTCATACTTTAGGGGGCAACTGTTATAGACATTTTTGTGCCTTACAGCCTCGAGCATGAAATGTCCATAATCTAAGGGATCCAAAGTCCCTAAACATGTTGTTCCTACCCCTAGAGGAACAAGGCCAACTAACCACAGCAATTCACAGAAGTTCTCCACCTGAAAACACTAAAAAACAAGCCAATTCTGGATCATGTCAACTGCTCAACTGAGCATCTGCGCTGAATGTCAACTGCTCCACTGTCTACCTGCGTTGAATGTCAACTCCAACAAAGGGTACCTGCGCTGAGCGAGTTTGGACAAGTGGCAGAGTCATTCCTCAAGGTGTCAATGCCCAGGAAGCTTCCAAAATGACACTTGGATCAGGGAATTCGGCTGGTGATGAGTAAGAGGTTCCAAATCTCCAAGTGGAAGCAAGAACCTCCAAGTGGACTCAAGAACTAAGAGAGGGAGAGGACACTAGTCAGATCTCAAGTTGACTCATCCTCTCTCCAAACATCTATATATGGATCTCTCCTCCATGGGATCTAAAGGCTGGAATTTTGTGATTGCAAAGAATTGCTGTTGGTTTGTGGCTGGAAACATTGGGTGCTTAATGCTTTGAAGGGAGCTGAAGAAGGAATTCCATTCTGCTGGGAAGGAGATGCTGGATTGGAGCCCTATGGGTTGTATCTCTTCCTGAACCCTGTTACTTATTAATAAAGCTATCTTGATTCTTTCCTATATGCTGGTGTATTTTGTATGATTGCATTAGTGTATTTGATTTACTTCTAATCCTGAATCATTTATGAATATGTATATTTGCCTTTGCATTGTGTTCTTCTCTTGTCGCAAGTAGCTGTTCTCTTGTCACAGGTAGCTGTTCTCTTGTGACCTCGTGGGATTCAAGTAGCTATTCTCTTGAGCAAGCAAGGAGACGAGTAGCTGTGGACACACAAAGAGAAGAGGATCTAGATCGAGGGACAACCGGAAGACAACGGTAAGTCTGCCGATCTCCCCTCTTTCACATTTCATAAAGGAAGAAATCATAATAGCTGTATTCGTTTGTTGCTAAGGAGCTGTCACACCTTAGGTGGATAGGATCGTCCTGCATAGGCATTTTTCCCCACAACATTGTGAGTTAGCTGGAAATTGCAGTTGTGGTGCATTTATTGGTGGAGGAGCAGGCAATGCTTGTTGAGGAGGTTGGGGCTGATAGACAACTTGCTGAGGATACTGCTGATATGGTTGAGAATGTGATGGATACGGCTGTTGGTATTGTTGATATGGTTGTGAGTAAGGTGGGTATGATTGAGGATATGTATGATAAGATTGGGAGTACTGTTGAGACGGTCTCCATTGGTGTTGTGGTTGGTTTTGGTGCTGCCATGGCATGGGTACATTCCATGAGTTTTGTGCATACATTTGATCATTCATAGGAAATTGCAAATTTTGATTTGGAAACATACCTTGGGGTGATGGCCTTGGCTGCCATGGTCGCTTTGTGCCCATGTAATACACGTTTTCCATCTCTATATTGGCTGCCATATTACAGTCCTGCAAAACTTTAACTTTAGGACAGTTAAACATATCATGATGTTCAGTACAGAAAGCACAAACTTGGATGTTCTCTATAGGGCAATCTTTTAATGCATGTTTCTTTCGGCATTTTGGGCAGAAGATAGCCATGACATGATCTTCATCTTCTTGTTTCTTCTTGGCTTTTAAAGTGTCAATTTGGTTCCCTAGAGTGCTTAACAGATCTGTTTTAAACTCTTCTAAAAGATTCCCTATTTTGGCCCTTGTGACACTTGCAGAGGCAGATTTTGTGACCCTTGATGACAGGCTTCTCTTTCCCATTTTAGCTTTACTCGAATACTTTTCGCACAACTCAACGATTTCTTCAAAGGGTAAGGCAGAAATTTCACCTTTGCCCATCAAGTTGAGATCATCCATGTATTCCTCTCGGATACCTTTCAAGAATATTGTGCGGACCAGATCAGGAGGCATAGTTCGGTGTTTAGATTTTTGTAAGTTGTAGACAAACTGTTCTAAATATTCCTCTAAGGTTTCATCCTCTTGCTGGCTCATTCTAAAGATATCATCTTTAGAGTCTTTGGATCTGCAATAAGGCTGATATTTCCTTAGAAATATTCTCCTCATGCCATCCCAATCAACTATAGCATGCTCACCAAGCCCCATGAACCATTTTAAGGCTGATGCCTTTAATGTGGCTGGGAACAATTTGAGCCTATGGGCATCATCTGTATAGCCATAAGTTCGACATACAATGTCAAACTCGAACAAGAATGAGTCTGGATCCTCCGAAGCCATACCATAGAAATTTGGTAGCACAGATGGGGGTATGTTTTTCATTTTGATCTCCTCATCCTCCTGTGGTTCATGTATAGGGAACTTAAAAGTTGACTCCTCTTCATCTCCTTGGCGTGGTACTGATCCAGATCCTTCCTCAACCATTCTAATTGATCTCTCTGTGTCAGTGTCACTTGGTGGAAAAAGGAGAAAGGAAGATTGTTCGGTAACTGTACTACTTTCTCCTTGTGTAGAAGGTCTAGGAAAGTGCTTCTTCTGCGATTTATGTGTGAATAAAGTTTCCCTCTCAATAAGAGTAAGTTTCTGTCCTGAATAAAATTTTTCTTCCAATGTTTGGATAACTTCCTCGACTGGTGTTGTGTTCCCTAGAGAGTCTGCTCCTGATGATGATGGGTTAGTTTTTAGATGGTGGGGGGTTTTTACAAATCTACCTTGACTGTCTCTAAATCTATGCATAAATGAACATGATTTCTAACTGTGTTTTTTTTTTTTTTTGTTTATTTTTGTGTGTTGAAATTTTTCTTTTTGTCTGAATCCTTTAAGTATGCCTCCCCGGCAACGGCGCCAAAATGTAGTGTTCTAGCTAGGGTACTAGACTAGACTATATTTATTATCGACCAGGATGCGTAAGCTTAGAGGCATGCGTCTAAAGTATATAGACATAAAGGATTGTTGACTAAGTGGTTATGATGTAGGTCACAGTACTTCTTTACGGAAGATTGGGGTATGTTACCTATCATGCAAACACTCAGGTCACTCTGCTACCATACCTGATTACAATACTATCACTAAATGCTTTTACCAAATTAAATACTGAACCTAAACATTGTGTATCGCTGCAAACCAAGTTTTCGATCTCCTTACAGAGACATCACACATAAAACCCTTGTTCTGCAAACACCCAACATTCACTAATATTTATACAAGATAAAAATATACAGAGATCATAAATGGATTTTGAAATGAAAACAAGGTTCATGACATTGCTTTTAAAAGACACACAGGGATCGAATCCCTTACAGGACGCGCTTCAAGATCTCAGCGATGACTGTTCAAGCATGACCATAAACGCAAACCGTATACATTCAATTGAAATCAAGAGCTATTGAAATCGGAAACCAATCGTAACTACTGTGCAAACCATATGATACCCTAAGTGCAAATAAAATGAAAAGGACAGTGTACCGGTTTAACGCAGGGCCCGTCCGCGTTCCAGAGGTATACTGGACTATATTCAACCGACGATCAAATCAATGCACAAGACACGAGTCGTAACTGTAACTGGATTCTTAGTATTAAGTTCAAAAACTCTGTTTCAGAATGATACAACGATTAACCATCGTTCCTTACATTGAACTGTATTTACATATGTCCATTACAACCATGTTATTTCGAAAATGAATGTACATTCGGAATATGGTTGTTGCCGCTTTTACTACATCGATATTTTCAAAATGTTTCTATCCTAACTGATTTCAAAAAGAACAAAAGCTAAATCAAATTAGAATGCGCTGTTGTTGTTGCCTTTGTCGCCAGTGTGCCATGCTTTGACCTGTGTTGACCGCGCATGTAGGAGGGTCGATTCTGCTGTGGGATAGGTATTCGTCCATGCTTGGACATTCTACTTTTCATCCATGCCTTTCGCTCTAGCACAGCTGTTGTGCCACATGTCGAACAATGAGCTAATTACAGGATGTTGGAACTTCCTGTAACCATTTCACCAAAAACTTCTAATTCTTTAACATAAACTTCCTAAATCAATTTCAATGCATTTTAATAACTATAGGACTATTAACTAATCAATTTTCAAGGATTCTAAGAGATATATGATGAAAAGGAATGGGAAAATGATATGTTTTAGGAGGAAAAAGGGGGTCATGGGATGATACCAACAGTTTCTATTGATAAACAAGAAAAGATCCAGGAGGAGTTACAACCGATGGTTCCTGACCCAACATCAACCTCCCAGCAAATAAGCCCCTCTTCACCTCCAACAAAGCATAGATCACCCAATACTCTGATGTTTGTCTCAAAACCAACAGCAATTCCTTACAATGTGCAAAATTCCAGCCTCTGGATCTCTGGGATGAGGGATCCATATATAGATATGTGTAAGGAGGATGAGTCAGCTTGTGATTTGATTAGTATCTTCTCTCTGTCAGTTCTTGCTTCCACTTGGAGACTGAAGGCCTCTTACTCATCCTTGGTCGAATTCAGTGAGGCAAGTGTCATAGGAGAAGATTCTGGAAGCTTCCATTGTCTCTCCACCTCGCGGAATGACACTGCCATTTGTCATTTCTCGCCCAACGCACCCTCACAGTGTATTTAGGTGCATTGCAACGCACCTAGCCAGTGTATTTAGGTGCAATGCAACGCACCTAGCTAGTGGAGCAGCTGAAATGATCCTGTTTTGACTTATTCTGAGCAGTTTCAGGTGGAGAACTTCTGGGAGAAGCTGTAATCTGTTGACCTTGTTCCTTTAGGGGTTAGAACAACACTTTTAGGGACTTAGGAGCCCTTGGTTTATGGACATTTCATGCTTGGAGTTGTAAGGCACAAAAATGTCTATAACAGTTGCCCCCTAAAGCATGAGGCCGTTAACCTTTTGGTGTCGGGTGAAATGATTTATTATGAGGATCCGAAGTTATTTCAATGCTGGGAGGAGACCTGTAATAAGATACAATACAATACATTATCTTCATACTGTTTTCATGATCTAGCTGAGGCGGGCATTCCCATGCTCAGTTTTATAAATTCATTTTTATGTACATAGGACAGACAATCGTCTGAGTGTAGACTGATGATTCTGATAGAGCCATCATCCTTTTGGTAGGATGATTATCTGTGCTGCAATGCTGTACATTTAATGTCTTTATTTCCCTGAATATATATCGCAGCCCGGATGGGTGAAACTAGATCCGGGGTCTTCAATCTCGTCCGATCTTCACTCAAAGTACAGGTTGATCCATGTGAGAAATGTTTCGAAGTCGAACATGGAAAGACATCGCTTGATTACCAGTCAATGATGTAAACTGTTAACAAGCGCGAGAGGAATCACCGATAATGATAATGATCCTCAAGGTACTGCAGTACAATTCACGTGGTGTGAATAAAGGACTTGGCGTCGAACACCACGCAAAATCTTTCGGTCGAAGGTCATTGACGTAAACCTGTCGCCGGAAGTGAGAAACTTTCCATTGAGGCATGCAAGCTTCAAAGTACTGAATGGGGTGTTCCTAGACCAAGTTCTTGGATAATGAGCTGATGTCGACAAGAAGTGATCCGTCACAGGAGGGCCTTAATGAATCCCACATCAATGACATGGAACGGAGAAAATGATTTTGATGGAGGTGAAAACGATCTGATGATATACGGTTCAGGGTGGCGGTCATGAAAGAATGGAGTATAATGTATGGTAGTGGGTGAGACACAGGTGGCTTCTCTGAATGACTTCTCTTGAACATGTCGGCGACACTGATGTGATGGATTGGTAGCATTAACCCCAAATGTGGATGGTATGGTGTGACCATGGCGATGTGACCGGTGAATGAAACAACCCAACCCGACTCAAACACGGAGTGGAAGTGTCATGTTCAAGAGCGACTTGCTACCAATAAAGATTCTTTGAGTTTTCTTCCCAATTTTTCCCTAGTCATTGCCGACTAGTACCTCTTTATTTTTGTCAAGCTTGAGGAGGATAACATATGCTTGTTCTATAATTTTCCCTTCGGGCAAACCCATCGCTATGTTTTAACGAGCCTAGCGATAGTGAAACTCGTTCTCGTCTAAAGACAAGTTTGTCGCTATTAATCTTTTTAACGAGTTTAACGACAAAGATAACTTGGTCCTTTTCAATTTTAGAGAGTCTGAAAAGGTACGTAAAGGTAACTCCAAAAATCCTTTTTCGTCATCTAATCCCTTAAGTCCGAAAAAGTATAAAACAATATAGAAGGGATGAATTTTCGATAGTTTTAACGAGCCGAACAAAACAAGCGCTCGATATTTTTGTGCAATAGTCCCTCAGGTCCAAAAAGATTAAAATCTAGATGAGGGATAGCACTTCCTATCCCTTTAACGAGCTGGAAGGCCAAGGACTCGGCAATCTTTTCATATTTTACAAGTCAATTGAAAAGAGCTTAAAGAAGACTCGTCTTTTGAGGAACGAGTGATAAAACGGGTAGCAGCTGATTCCGGGTAAGGTTTGGAATTTTCCAATCACGGTAGTGTCACAAGGATGGCTAGTGAAATCACTCTTCGCAGCTGTTCCTAAAAATGGGTAAACAATCAAGTGGAGGTGAATGATCGGCCAATGAAAAAGTGGAGGTGACGGTGCAAACACGACCAAGGCTTTAATGGCTGAAGTACTACATTCACAGTGGTTATTTACGGGGGAATAGTTCATTTTTTAATGAGCTTAAACGCGGGTGGAAACATTTGCTCATGTCTTATGTTTATTTTTTAACGAGCTTGAACTATGTGCTAAAACTGCTCATTTAATCCAGTCGTATGATAAGAATGTCTCATATAAAACGGAAACTTTTAGAGTTTTGACCCACATCCTTTCTTTATGCAAGTTAGGAAACGACTAATCCAAAAAACAGATAAATAATCGCTCTTTGCTTGCACTCCAAAAGGTTTGCATGCCCCCAGGTATAAAACAGAGTTTCAAGGTCACCCTCTATTCGAGCTGAAAAAACATTTGTTTTATCAGGAAGGGTATACCTCTTACAGGTTACCCAAAGATTGTTCTATTCACAGCACAAACAAAAGACTTCTTCGGCAATGTCTACCGAGATAAACAAAGGTGAGTGGATGGTATGGTGTGACCGTCCCTGACATAACTTTGACAAGAGGATCTTGTTCCAGAATAACCCCCTCTTCCAATCACGGACGGGAGTACAGACTAGTCATATTCTCTCGCGGAAACCTACCCTATACCCAGAGTTTTCCTGCCGAAGCAGACCAGGGTGCATGCCCCCTGGGTTTCAGTCATATCCCTCTGAATTACTCGCGCTCATCGGGAGGACGGACTGGAGATTGAGACATTTCTTGCGTGAAAAGACCATTCAGGGATGGTATATGACTATTTGCTCTGTATGATCCGGGAAATGAAAGCTGGTCCACGAGCTTGACCACTCTTCCTTCATGCGGAAAACACATTACTCTAAAGAGTGAGGAGACAATGGCTCCCATGCAATAAATATAGTCTCATCCAAGGAGTAGATTGTAATCCAGGGGTCCTTGAACTACCATCACATTCATGCGAACGGCTTTCCCTCTCAATGTTATGGGCACATCGGGAAGGATCCCTAACAGTCGACTGGTTCCTTTATCCAAGCCTGTCAGATTTCTCATCTCAGGCAAAAGCGATGGCGAACCAAGCGCTTTCCAAGCAGTTGAGGAAAGGATACTCACAGAAGCCCCTTCATCTATGATGGTACCAGCCATAACCATTCTATATATTTGAACAATAATTCGGAATGGTACACTAGCTGGTAAACGGGGTCTGCCTAGTTGATTCCAGTTGAAGGAGACAACTAGGTTGCTTGGAGGTGGGACCAAATAGACGGCCGGGTACGACTCTGACGAACTTCCTTCCTGCGGTAAAGGAACGGGTAAATTGCCCCCATGTTCGTTGGAGTCTGTGCTTATGAAAAGAATTTGGACAGTGTCATCCTTGTTCTCTTCAGTGATTGTATCATCTGAAGATGGAACTTCTGAAGGAAAAACCGGGTCAACTGCCGCCTCGAACTTTTGACTTTTGTCTAGTGTGGATTTAGATGGTTCATCTTCAATGACAGATGCTTCGGCCGACCACCTGAGCGGGTCAGCCGGATTTTCGACTAGTGACGGACTCGGCAAGAGTTTTTTATATCCAGGAGGAAGTCGTAACGGTGAAACCGGACGATCATCCAAAACTCTTTTAGCTTCGTCTATGAAGGGACAATGGTGAACGACATGATCGCCTTCACACATTTTACAAGGAAATCTATATTTTCCTTTTTGTCTTGGGGCTTCACTTTCACTAGTCGACGGTGTGTTTTCAACATGATCATGAGAGGTTGACGACACCGTGTTGTGCAAACGAGGAGACCAGTCCCTTAAGATCCGAGGGATGCAAGGACAATCTTTGTGAAAATGGTCTCCTTTGCAAATGACACATGGCGATTTAGGCCTGGTCGGTGCAGTGTGTGGATTTTCGTTAGATGACACTCGTTTTCCCCCATTCGCCTTTGGCTCCTTCTTCTTCTTCTCTTTCTTCTTCTTTTCCTTCTTCTCCTCAGGAACTTGACTTTTGGCTTTACCAGCCCCATCAAGCGAAGAGGAAGGAGGATAGGCAGAATTAGAGGAAGTAGAAGGTTGGTGGGCAACCCTGGACTCGTCTAATTGCTGATTCGATTGTTCAGGAATAGTGGTGTTCTGAACGATAGAGGTTGAGAAGAGCCATACAGGCAAACCAATTGTCAGCCCTGGAAGCGACAATGTGGCCATATGGGGCGCACCAACATCTCCCCAAGAGGAGAAGGGACTAGGATTTCCTCCAAGGGGAATTCCTTGTTTGGTAGACTCCATTTTCTCAACCCAAGATCAACGTAGGAAAGGGTAATGAATATTCCGTTTAAAATAAATTTTTATACGCTTTGACACAACTTGTTTTTTCAGTTTTTAAGAGTCGAGAAAAAACAAAAGATAACTCTAGTCTCCTTCGATATTTAATGAGCCTGAAGTGACAAGTGCTCAGATGGACCTTTTCCGTTAAGGAGTCTGAAAAGGAATGAAAGGGACTGCTCTGGAGGTCTAGGTAGAGGGAGTACCAAACCAATCGAAAAACTGCAGAATCCTTTTTACGGTACGGCAGTCAATCTTCCCGAATGCTGTGTTCAGTGCATTGCGATCGATAGGGCAGTAGACACGGATTCCTATGGATAAAGGATTTAAGCCTATAGGGGTCTCCCAAAATATACTCGACGGTACATGGGAGCACAAGTCCGTACTGGCACTTATCGTCTCAAAGTGGAGGAATCACCCAACCATCAGTGAGGACAACAGTTACCAGGCTTTACGACGTCGGAATACGTCTCTAGCCTATACCTCTAAATGTTGTGCGTTAAGTTCCAAAGCGTTGTTAGATTCATTGAATTTATTTTAAGTTGATCTTGCTTATGAAGTTTTCCTT
Organism: Pinus tabuliformis; assembly: GCA_031772625.1. Classification (NCBI taxonomy): domain Eukaryota; kingdom Viridiplantae; phylum Streptophyta; class Pinopsida; order Pinales; family Pinaceae; genus Pinus; species Pinus tabuliformis. The sequence goes on from CM062812.1 coordinate 152,155,774, forward strand.
TTGGGTTCACCACGAGATGTAGATGTAATTCCTAAAATGCAATCTAAAGATGATAAACAAACTTTTATCTCTTTTGTGCAATGAAAATCCTAGCTACTAGAGGAAAAGAAAGACACAATCTTTTCACAAAGAGCAAAGAGCACACTATAAATGCACTTTCCTAAATCAAGCCAAACAAACTGCCTATATGCAAATGCACATGCATGTATTTGTTTTCGACTTTCTTAGTATTGATTCTAAAAAGAAAGTTGATGTACAAATTTGAATTTGCTTTCAAGCGACAAACACAAACAAGCTTCTTTTCGAAATCAAAAGATAGAGATGATTACGACACCTTGCGATTTTGAAATGAACACTTGTACTTGACACTAGAAAATCACAAATTCAGACCAAAGGCAATAGTAAAAGTATAATCGACCATCAACAGCAATCAAACTTTCTCCTATGATCGAAATCGACACTTGCGACAGATCTAAATCAAAGGACGACAGTACGACTATTCTACTTTTGCAATGGAAAACTGTAAACGACTCAACAAACACACAAAAACATCTACAGTTCTTTTGTACAAAGGAGGCGGAATAACAACAAGGAAAAGGGGTTTTAAACAGACATATACTGATCACAGGCAGCAAAATTCAGAGACAGAACTGGAAAGAATGAAGCACAAGAACCACAGCTGCACAGGGCTAGTCTGATCAGCGCACCTGTAACACAGAGAAACTGCAATGCAGCGCAGGTTGCCCTTTCGGGAAGTGCGCTGAAATTCAGGATCTCTTAACAGTACCTGCGCTGGGCCAGAAACGAGAATCTGTCCGGGTTCTGGGTCATAGTTTGCAGTTCAGTCTTTGGTTTTTGGCCGAGTAAAAGCAATCAGTAATGCACAATCAGGGGTAGATCTAAGGAGGGTCTAAGAGCTATCACAAGGGCAATCAGATAGTTTGTGAATCAGCTATTCAAATCATAAACAGATCCAGTGAATGGATTGAAGCAGCAGATGTCTACTTTGCATTTGTTATGGCAAATGCAGTTCGAATTCTACTTATAAGTTTATGAAACAAACAACAAAGAGATACACAAACAAACTAATTAGACATTCCCCGATGGAGTCGCCATTTTGTTACCGGGAAAAGTGTCTATTTAGAATTGCTCTATCCCACTAAGGTGTGACAGCTGCCTTAGAAACAAACAGAGAAAAACTACTTTTGTATTTCCTTTATGAACTATAGATAGAGAGGAATAGAAAGAACCAACCTGTGTCTTGCGCTAATCCTTTGATCCAATCCCTCTCTTCTTTGACAGCTTCCAGCTACCTACTCCCTTACTTGCCCGGCTTCACCAAGTACCTGTAATATCACAGAAGAAGAACACTATACAAAGACATGGATCTATATTCATAAACAACTTAGGATCAGATTTAAGTTAACCATACAAATGTAACAAGCATCAATGATACAAAAGTATGGAGGAAAAACTCAAATAGTTTCTACTGATAAACAAGGAAAGATCCAGGAGGAGTTACAACCGATGGTTCCTGACCCAGCATCAACCTCCTAGAAAAGAAGCCCCTATATAGATATGTGTAAGGAGGATGAGTCAGCTTGTGATTTGATTAGTGTCTTCTCTTTGTCAGTTCTTGCTTCCACTTGGAGACTGAAGGCCTCTTACTCATCCTTGGTCGAATTCAGTGAGGCAAGTGTCATAGGAGAAGATTCTGGAAGCTTCCATTGTCTCTCCACCTCGCGGAATGACACTGCCATTTGTCATTTCTCGCCCAACGCACCCTCACAGTGTATTTAGGTGCATTGCAACGCACCTAGCTAGTGTATTTAGGTGCAATGCAACGCACCTAGCCAGTGGAGCAGCTGAAATGATCCTGTTTTGACTTATTATGAGCAGTTTCAGGTGGAGAACTTCTAGGAGAAGCTGTAATCTGTTGACCTTGTTCCTTTAGGGGTTAGAACAACACTTTTAGGGACTTAGGAGCCCTTGTTTTATGGACATTTCATGCTTGGAGTTGTAAGGCACAAAAATGTCTATAACAATGACTCCTATACCTCCCAACACTACCTCTTTGACTCTAGGAAAAATGGCTCTTTCACAAATGACTCTTTTGAAAACCTTCACAATTACTCTTTTACAAATGACTCTTTTACAATATTTACAATGATGAGTCTTTTACAAATAACTCTTTTACACTGATGACTCTTTTACAACTTTACAATGATGACTCTTAGCCTTAACAATACTTCACAATATTTGGATGGCTGTCATGTCTTAAAGGATGGCCCGCTGCAATGCTTCCTTTGATTTGATACTTCTTCTCTTGAATTCTTGCTTGATGTTTTACTTGAATCTTCTTCTACCGGCATGCAAAATTTTCCTGATGAAACCAATGCCAAAACAAAACAAAATACCCTTCAACTTACCTCTGTCTGCAAAACACATGTGATTTTATATTAATAAATAAATACAAGTTAAAATTACAATGCGTATCTGAAGTGTGCTTGTCACTTTTGTTGTTGACTTGTTGTAGCAGTAGACAAAGACTTCCACTCTTGATATAGGCCTGGACTCTATGCAAGACTATATCCAAAACTAACCTAAAGATATATGCAAGAAAAACAGATGACAGACCCTAGACTTGTGATGGACCAAGTTCTAAGGACAACAACATAGACCATTCTATCAAGTATGACAAGACAAGTAACATGAGATTACAACATCAATAGATTTAGCTGACTTGGTGTAGCATCAAATGTGTAGTATCAAGAATAGGACATCTGAAATCTGGTATCAATACTAATTGTGACATATAGAAACATAGAGATATAACCGAGACCCTATATATACTCACGTTGTTATGAAAAAACATATGTCAAAGATGATACTAAAAATTAAAATGTAAACACTAATCATACATACCTTGTTGTAGGACACTTACCCTTGACTATTGAGGTGTGGTCCTTACTGCAGTGATCCTTGAATGCATGTTTTTTCTTGACTTCTAGGTGCTCGATATTGAATTTGTTGTATCTATGTAATTTCAAATCTCCAGTGTCTAAACTTCAGCCTTGTGGTAGCCCTATGATTCCTCTTTCCCACCTGACAGGTCTGATCAATATTGAATTCTTCAAGAAAAAGTAATGCCCAACCTCCCATGATGGCCTGCTTATAGACTGCTTCAGTAGAGAAAATGTATATGAAGTGCCATGTGTCACTGTTGCAACCTTCTGCCCTGAAATTGATACCCAAACAACTACAGTCCATACTCTTTCTGTCACTATTTACTAAATTTGAATCCAATGCTCAGAGAAAAAGTTATGACGATTTTCCCAACATCACCCATTTGACATGGAATTCAGGAGCCTGTAAAAACCCTAACTTCCTCATATCATCAATGTTTCTTCTCAAATGGGTTTTAATTTAATCTTCTGAAGCTTTTCTGATAAAACATTATAGCGAAACTTCCACGATGACCTGTTTGAAGCCACAAAATCCCTACTAGAGGAGGATATGAGGGTCACTATTTATATGAATGTCTTGAGTTGAGAGGGTCCTCAACAAGTGAACGTTGGAGATATTTGAGGAACAAAGAAAACATTATTAATCATTTACTATTCAATGACCACAACCAATTATGAGTGCCATGCCACAACCCCATAGGGTTTTATCCCACTAACTTCAAACATGAATATCTCTCAAATCGTGAAGAATCACGCCGCGTGCCATATATCAAAGGAAACATATCGACGAGTAGAATCCATATAGAAAATCCTTGACTCTGAATAGAGTAATTTGTCAAGTCAAATTTCCCATGCAAGATCGGGGTAGCCCCTGGCACTACCTGGGTTGACATCAATGACAACCACTGATCAACAATCCCCCCCTTTGGCATTGATGGCAACAAAAGTACTCCCCCTATGATCATGAAACCTATTCCTACTGGATTCTCTCCCCGTTTATTGTCAATGTGAAAGTGTAACTCCCCCTGACAAACTTTCATCCTACGGACCTGTACAGACCTCTGCTCCCCCTTTCTACTTAATTAGATAAGAGAAAGATTCTAATGAGAAATTGGGAGAATCCTAAGCTTTTGGCATAGATACTCAAATTCTTCACGAGGTAATGGTTTGGTAAATATGTCAACAATTTGTGCTAACATATTTAAGCTTGATATTCCTTTCGTCGACTTTCTCTCAAACAAAATGATATTTGATCGGAATGTGCTTTGTTTTGGAATGCATGACAGGATTTTTGGAGATCCTAATGGCACCGGTGTTATCGCAGAAGATTGGCATAGGCTCACCAAACGTAACTTGAAGATTTTGCAAGGTTTGCTTCATCCAGAGAACTTGAGTACAACAAGTTGTTGCCACGATGTATTTTTCTTCCATTGTGGATAACGAGATTGAAGGTTGTTTTTTACTTAACCATGAGACAAGGAAACCACCTAGGTAGAACACTACTCCACTAGTACTCTTACAATCATCAACACTTCCTGCCCAATCTGCTTCTATATAATCTTGGATGACCAGATCATTTCCTTTTCGATGCAAGAGACCATATTCTATTGTTCCCTTAAGATATCAAATAATTCTTTTGACGACAATGATATGAGATTCTTTTGGTGCTGCTTGGAATCATGCTACTTGTCCAACTGCCTGCATCACATCAGACCGAGAGGCTATCACATATAGGAGACTACCAATCATGGATCTATACAATCTTTGGTCCACATCCTTTTATGAGTCTTCTAAGCTTAACTTGCAACCTGTTACCATGGGGGTAAGAACTGGCTTGCAATATTCCATCTAGAATTTCTTGAGAATTTCCTTGATGTACTTGATTTGATATATGAATATTCCTTTATCTTGCTGAGATATATCGATAATCATTAGATTGTTTTGATCCACTTTCACATAGAGATTGCTTGTCAACAATTCCTTTCTTGAATCTATAATACTTCAACTGTTCTTCTCCCCCTGAACATGTACTGAAACTGCCATCTTGTTCAAACAACGTGTCTATCAATCGTAGTCTTGTGTCATATACTGTTGCATATACTCCTCTTCTTTGAATTTCTAAGAGTCGATAAGCTGAAATGTTCAGAATAGTGTGTCATTTAATAGACTGTCTTGACTCAAGTCATTAACCGAAGCAACTGTTGATTCCTCACAATCCGTTACGAATCGTGAAAGCATAATTGTTGGGACCTTATTTCCTTCTTTCTTTTCTTACTCATGTTGTACCTGTTCATCCTTTACCTATTTTACTTTCCAAACCTTCTTATTCTCGTTGTCAAGATTTTCATTCATGATCGAATCCATCTTGTACCTACAACTACTAGCTATGTGTTGATATTTATGGCATTTGTAACATTCGATGTTATTCATAAAATATTATGTTTGGTGTCTATCTCGTGATCCTGCAAATTTGCTTCTAGGGTTTTGCTGATAATAGTTTTACTTGTCTAGAACTTCACAATCACTATCCAAATGTCCAAAATTGTTACATTTGTAACTTTCAACATCATCTCTCAAATGATCAAATTTGTTGATATATGCTGAGTTCTGGAATCTCCATTTCTAAAGGATCTCCTAGGAATTATATTCATTCCAAACATACATGCGACATTATACAACTCTATGTCCAAACCTTCCACATGAATAACAATGACCATAAAATATAGGTTGATACCTGGGAGGAAATCATCTTCGAGGAACTATCTTCCAAGGTTTTTCCTGCGAGTCTTGATCTCTTGATCTAGTTGGGGGATCTACCCTTTTTGCATATCCATCTTCTTTAGCTGTCATAGAATGACTTGACTCCTTTTCAGATTTTTCTTTGTAACCAAGACTAGTCTTGTCACTGTTTGATCACTAGTTGCTGATGAGTTTGTCCAAAGCCTTTGAAATATTGGCATAGTCCTGAAGAGTTTTTCCACTTTTTACTTCCTTTCGCAGAGAAACTATTTCAGATTCCAATGCTTCTCTCTCCTTGTTGCTTTCCTTTAATTCTTTCCTGAGAGATTCTTCAATTCATTTGTATTCTTCAACCTTTATTTTAAGATTGAGAATATGTTCCCTTTATGTCTTCAATTCATCTTCAAGAGTGTTAACATGCTTCTTTTCGGCCTTGAGCTCTTTGATAACCCTGATTACTTCTTTTGACTTCAGTATTTTCTTCTTCTTCGTGTCATTCTTTGTCAGGTGCCTCTTGTTTATTGTGTTTGGCCAAAAATAATACTCTTTCGTTGAATTTTTCTTCATTACCACTGTCTTCTTCGGATGAGGAACTATCTTATTTGGAGAAGAGACTTTTCTTAAACCATTTCTTCTTGCCTTGCTTGTTGAACTTCTTAGGACTTTTCTTCCCTTTCGTAACACCCTCATTTTTGTGAGGGCATTTGGCTGCGAAATGCCCAACCTCACCACAATCAAAACATATTAATGTAAGTTTACCTTTGAATTTTCCCATACTTGTTTTCATTTTCCACGTGAAGTAGGAGAATTATTTATCTGAGAATTTTTCTTCATATTTTTCCTTGTCCTCATCCTTACAATTGCAAGTTTTTTCTTTCGGAGTTTTCTTGTCCTTACTATTCTTCTTGGATGCGGAAAATGTTGTTTCTAAGTGAGATGTGTCATCCTCTTCTTCAATCCTCATTTCATATGTCGTAATAATTCCATGCAATTCATCTATCCTAAGATTGGTTAGATTCGATCTATCTTCCAAGATAGATACCTTAGGGTTAAATCTTGCTTGCAAGGTTCTGAGGATCTTTCAGACAACAATTTTTGTTTCAACAGGTTCTCCCAAACCTTCCAATGTATTTTTTGTTTCATCAACATGTTAAAAGTATGCAAAAATATCTTCATTTTCCCTCATTTTGAGTTGCTCAAATTTTTCCTTGAAAATTTGAAGCTTTGCTTCTTTCACCTTTGAGTCACTTGCATATATATTTTCAAGCTTGCCCCATACCTCTTTAGCAGTTTTGCAACTCAATACCTTAAGATAAACAGATTCGATAAGCCCACTGATAATAAGATCTTTAGCCTTTGCATCATATATCATATTTTTCTTACCTTGTTCATCTTGGGTTGGTGTGAAGCCTTTATCAATGATTTCCCATACTTCGTATCCTTGCGCCAACAAATGAACCTGCATTCTTCCACTCCAAAGTGCATAGTTATTTCCATTGAACAAAGGAACTCTATTCATAGTATACTCAATGATCTCCTTCCAGTTGTTAGACTGCTATTGAAGGAACCAAGCTCTGATACCAATTGTTGGAAATACTGGGAGGGGAGGTGAATCAGTATTTCCAACAATTAACACTTCTAAATATTTTCAGAGCATTAGTTAATCTTCAATAATTATTAGTGTTTATGTCGTAATAACAGTAAATAAAAGAACAGAGTAGGAACAATAATTTTAGGTGGAAAACCCTCTCCGGGTCAAAAACCACCGAACTCTTTTCTAATAAATTCTTTAAGCTTTAGCCCCAATCGAAATGAAAGTAACAATTTCCTAGAATTCTAGAAAAGCATTCTTCTCCAGCTCCCACTAGAAGGATTCCCCAATGCCATAGTTTCGTCAATAATCAACTGAATGGATGCCCCAACGCCCTCGCAAGCCACAACTTGCCCTAGCACCACCCTACCACCCTGAAGTGCTCACAGGCCCCAACCTATGGGCGACTTCATACACCTACCTAGCACCTCCCTACCACCCTATAATGACTGAAATAAGATAAGACCGTGGATTCCCAAACCAGGGACGACAATCCACGATACAATAAGATGTACAATTATTTTTGTGTACTTGACCAAATACATAATCACTCTATGACCTGCAACCCAACCTTGACATCATCCCAACAATGACTCCTATACCTCCCAACACTGCCTCTTCGACTCTAGGCAGAATGACTCTTTTACAATCTTTACACTGATGACTCTTTTACAACTTTACATTGATGACTCTTTTATAAATGACTCTTTTACAACTTTACAATGATGACTCTTGGCCTTAACAATATTTCACAATATCTGAATGGTTGCATGTCTTCAAGGATGTCCCGTTGCAATGATTCCTTTGATTTTATACTTCTGCTCTTGAATTCTTGCTTGATGTTGTATTTGAATCTTCTTCTACCTGCATGCAAAATTTCCCTGGCGAAACCAAACCCAAAACAAAAAAAAATACCCTTCAACTTACCTCTGCTTGCAAAACACATGTATGTGTATAATAATGAATAAATACAAATTAAAATTACAATGCATACCTGAAGTGTGCTTGTAACTTTTGTTGTTGACTTGTTGCAACAGTAGACAAAGACTCCCACTCTTGATATAGGCATGGATTCTATGCAAGACTATATCCAAAATTGATCTAAATATATATACAATAAAAACTGATGATAGACCCTGGACTTGTGATGGACAAAGTTCTAAGTACAACAACAGAGACCATTCTATCAACTATGACAAGACAAGTAACATGAACGTACAACATCATATAGATTTAGCAGACTTGGTGTAGCATCAAATGTGTAGTGTCAAGAATAGGACAATAATAGATTTGAGACTTCTGCAATCTGCATTTTGTGTGGTTATGTCTTCCGGATCCATCACATTTTACTATTTTTTGTATCGACGTTTCGAACCATCCTCCATGGTTCATCATCAGGATTGAACCACAGAGGATGGTTCGAAACGTTGATACAAAAAACAGTAAAATGCGATGGATCCGGAAGACATAACCACACAAGAATAGGACATCCGAAATGTGGTATCAAAACTAATTGTGACATATAGAGACATAGAGATATAACCTAGACCATGTATATACTTATGTTGTCTTGCGAAAACATATGTCAGAGATGATACTCAAAATTCAAATGTAAACAATAATAATACATACCTTAATATAGGAGACTTACTCTTTACTATTGATGTGTGGTCCTTACTGCAGTGATCCTTGAATGCATGCTTTTTCTTGCCTTCTAGGAGCTCGATATTGAATTTGTTGTATCTATGTAATTTCGGATCTCTAGGGTCTGAAATTGAGTACTGTGGTATCCTTCAGAGACCTATTTCCAACCCCATGGGTTTGATCAAGATTGGATTCTTCAAGAAATATTTATGCCCAATCGCCCACGATGACTTGATTATAATCTTGTTCAATAGAGAAAACTTGTACGAAGCTCCATGTGTCACTGTAGTGACCTTCTGCCCTGAAAATGATATACAACAAACTAAAGTCTGATCTCTTTTTGTCACTATTTACGAAATTTGAATTCAATACTCATAGAGAATGTTATGATGTTTTTCCCAACGTCACCTGTTTGACATGGAATTCGGGAGCTTGCAAAAACCCTAACTTCCTCAGATCATATCACTGACAATATAACGAACCAAGATCTGAAATTTGGTCATGAGAGTTATCATGATTTTGGCTCAAATGAGTTTTAATTTCAACTTCTGAAGCTTCGCAGAAACAAATTTGTAGTGAAAACTCCACGATGAACTATTTGAAGCCACAAAATCCCTACCAAAGTAGGATGAGGGTCACTATTTATATGAATGTCTTGAGTTGAGAGGGTCCTCAACAAGTGAACGTTGGAGGGATTTTAGGAGCAAAAACAACATTATTAATTATTTACTATTCAATGACCACAACCAATTATGAATGTCATTCCACAACCTCACAGGGTTTTAGCCCACTAACTAGGGTTACTAACTTCCAACACGAATATCTCTCAAACCGTGAAGAATTACGTGGGGTTCCATATATCAACAGAAACATCTCGATGAGTAGAATCCATATACAAGATCCATGACTCATAATAGAGTAAATTGTCAAGTCAAAATGCCTATGCAAGATCGGGGTAGCCCCCGGTCCTTCTTGTGTTAAGATCAATGACAACCACTAATCAACAATCTCCCCCTTTGGCATTGATGGCAACACAAGTACTCCCCCTTTGATCATGACACCTCTTCCTATTGCCTTCTCACCCCCTTTGTCATCAATGGAAAAGGGTAACTCCCCCTGAAAAACTGTCATCCTGTGGACCTGTACACACCTCCACTCCCCCTTTCTACTTAGTTAGATAAGAGAAAGATTCTAATGAGAACTTGGGAGAATCCCAAGATTTTGGCGAAGATACTGAAATGCTTCACGAGGTAATGGTTTGGAAAAGATGTCAACAATTTGTTCCTTTTAGGCCAACATATTTAAGCTTGATATTCTTTTCGACGACCTGCTCTCTAACAAAATGATATTTGATCAGAATGTGCTTCGTTTTGGAATGCATCAAAATATTTTTGGAGATACCAATGGAAATGGTGTTATCACAGAAGATGGGAATAGTCTCATCAAACTTAAATTGAAGATTTTTCAAGGTTTGATTCATCCAGATAACTTGAGTACAACAAGTTTCTGCCGCAATGTATTATGCTTCCACTGTGGATAATGAGATTGAATACTTCTTTTTACTTAACCATGAGACAAGGAAACCACCTAGGTAGAACGTTTCTCCACTGGTAATCTTACGATCATCAACGCTTCCTACCCAATCTGCATCGGTATAAGCTTGGATGACCAGATCATGTCCTTTGGGATACCAGAGACCATATTACATTGTGCCCTTAAGATATCGAAGAATTATTTTGACGACAATGATATGAGATTATTTTGGTGTTGCTTGGAATCGTGCTACTTGTCCAACTGCCTGCATCACATCTCGCCGAGAGGTTGTCACATACAGGAGACTACCAATCATGGATCTATACAATCTTTGGTACACAACCTTTGATGAGTCTTCTAATCTTAACTTGCAACCTGTTACCATGGAGGTAAGGACTGACTTGCAATCTTCCATTTGGAATTTCTTGAGCATTTCCTTGATGTACTTGATTTGATATATATGAATATTCCTTTATCCTGTTGAGATATCTTGATAATCGTTAGATTGTCTTAATCCACTTTCACATTGAGATTTTTTGTCAACGCTTCCTTTCTTGAATCTGTATTACTTCAACTATTCTTCTCCCTGTGAACATGTAATGAAACTGCCATCTTGTTCAAAATACTTATCTGTCAATCGTAGACTTGTGTCATATACTGTTGCATGGACTCATCTTCAAATTTCAAGGAGTCGATAAGCTGAATTGTTCATAATAGTGTGTCATTTAACGGACCGTCTTGACTCGAGTCATTAACTGAAGTAAATGCTGATTCCTCACAATCCGTTATGAATTGTGAAAGCATAACTGTTGGGACCTTATTTCCTTCTTTCTTTTCTTGCTCATCTTATACTTGTTCATCATGTACCTATTTTCCTTTCCAAACCTTCTAATTCTCGTCCTCAAGATTTTCATTCATGATTGATTCCATATTGTACCTACAGTTACGAGCTATGTGTCCATAGTTATGACATGTGTAACATTCGATTTTATTCATAGAAGATTTCGTTTAGTGTCTATCTTGTGATCCTGCAAATTTGTTTATAGGTTTTTGCCGATAATATTTATACCTACCTGGAACTTCACAATCCCTAGCCATATGTAAAAAAATGTTACATTTGTGACATTCGACATCATCTCTAAAATGATTAAATATGTTGATATTATGCTGAGTTTTGGAATATCCATTTCTAAAGGATCTCTTGGAATTATATTCATTTCAAACATACATGCGACATTTTACAACTCTATGTCCAAACCTTCCACATGAATAACAATGATCATAAAAGATAGGTTGATACTTGGGAGGAAATATTCTTCGAGGAACTGTCTTCCAAGGTTCTTCCTATGAGTCTTGATCTCTTGATCTAGCTGGGGGATCTACCCTTTTTGCATATCCATTTTCTTTAGTTGTCATAAAAGGACTTGACTCCTTTTCGGATTTCTCTTTGTAAGTAAGACAAATCTTGTCACTGTATGATCGTTGGTCGCTGATGAGTTTGTCTAAAGACTTTGAAATGTTGGCGTAGTATTGAAGAGTTTTTCCACTTTTTACTTCCTTTCGCAGAAAAACTATTTCAGCTTCCAATTCTTCTCTCTCCTTGTTGTTTTCCTTCACTTCTTTTCCTGAGAGATTCTTCAATTCGTTTATATCCTTCAAACTTGATTTTACGATTGAAGACCTGTTCCCTTTTTGTATTCAATTCGTCTTCAAGAGTGTTAACATGCATTTTTTTCAGCCTTGAGCTCTTTGACAACCCTGATTACTTCGTTTTGAAATTCGACTTCAGTCATTTCTTCTTCTTTGTCTCCTTCTTCTTGAGGTAACTCTTGTTTATTGTGTTTGGCCATAAATAATACTCTTTCGTTGAATTTTTCTTCGTTATCACTCTCTTCTTCAGATGAGGAACTATCTTCTTTGGAGAAGAAACTTTTCTTAAACCATTTCATCTTGCCTTGCTCAATGAACTTCTTAGGACTTTTCTTCTCTTTCGTAACACCCCCATTTTTTTGAGGACATTTAGCTACGAAATGCCCAACCTCACCACAATCAAAACATATCAATGGAAGTTTACCTTTGAATTTTCCCATACCTGTTCTCATTTTCCACGTGAAGTAGGCAAATTCTTTATCTGAGAATTCTTCTTCATATTCTTCTTTTTCCTCATCCTTACAATTGCAAGTTTTTTCTTTCGGAGTCTGCTTGTCCTTACTATTCTTCTTGGATGCGAAAAATGTTTTTTCTAAGTGATATGTGACATCCTCTTCTTGAATTCTCATTCATATGCCGTAAGAATTCCATGTAATTCATCTATGTTGAGATTGGTCAGATTCGATCTATCTTCCAAGACAAATACCTTAGGGTTAAATCTTGTTGGCAAGGTTATGAGGATCTTTTAGAAAACAATTTTCATTTCAACATGTTCTCCCAAAACTTCCAATGTACTTTTTGTTTCATCAACATGCTAAAAGTATGCAACAATATCTTCATATTCCCTCATTTTGAGTTCCTCAAATTTTGCCCTGAAAATTTGAAGCTTTGCTTCTTTCACCTTTGAGTCACGTGAATATATATTTTAAAGCTTTCCCCGTACCTCTTAGCATTTTTGAAACTCAATACCTTAAGATAAAAAGATTTTATAAGCCCCTTGATAATAAGATCTTTATCCTTTGCATCATATACCATATTTTTCTTACCTTGTTTATCCTGGGTCGGTGTTAAGCCTTTGTCAATGATTTCCCATACTTCGTATCCTTGCGCCAACAAATGAACCTGCATTCTTCCACTCCAAAGTGCATAGTTATTTCCATTGAACAAAGGAACTCTATTCTTAGTATACTCCATGATCTCCTTCAAGTTGTTAGACTGCTATTGAAGGAACCAAGCTCTGATACCAATTATTGGAAATATTGAGGGGGGGGTAAATCAGTATTTCCAACGATTACAACTTATAAAGATTTTGAGAGCATTAGTCAATCTTCAATTATTATTAGTGTTTATGCATTAATAAAAACAAATAAAAGTACACAGTAGGCACACGAATTTTAGGTGGAAAACTCCCTTTGGGTCAAAAACCACAAAACACTTTTCTAATAAATTCTTTAATCTTCAGCCCCAACTGAAATGAAAGCAAAAACTTCCTAGAATTCTAGAAAATCATTTTTTTGCAGCTCCCACTGGAAGGATGCCCCAATGTTGGTTTCTTCAAAAATCAACTGAATGGATGCCCCAACACCCTAGCGATCCACAACTCACCGCAGAACCACCCTACCACACTGACATGTTCATAGTACCCAACCTGTGGGTGACTTCACACACTTGCCTAGCACCTCCCTGCCATCCTATAATCACTGAAATAAGACAAGATTGTGGATTCCCAAACGAGGGACAAAAATCCACAATATAATAAGATGTACAATTATTTTCATGTACTTGAACAAATACCCAATCACTCTATGACTTGCAACCCAACCATGACATCATCCCAACAATGACTTCTATACCTCCCAAAACTGCCTCTTCGACCCTAGGAAAAATGAATCTTTCACAAATAACTCTTTTACAATCTTTACAATGATGACTCTTTTACAACTTTACAATGATGACTCTTTTACAATGATGACTCTTTTATAAATGAATCTTTTACAACTTTACAACGATGACTCTTGGCCTTAACAATACTTCACGATATATGGATGGTTGTCATGCCTTCAAGGATGTCTCGTTGTAATGCTTCCTTTGATTTGATACTTCTGCTCTTGAATTCTTTCTTGATATTGTACTTGAATCTTCTTCTACCTGCATGCAACATTTTCTTAGCAAAACCAATCCCGAAACAAAAAGAAATACCCTTCAACTTACCTTTGCCTCGTAAACACATGTAAGTGTATAATAATGAATAAATACAAATTAAAATTAAAATGTGTACCTGAAGTGTGCTTGTCAATTTTTTTTTTTGACTTGTTGTAGCAATAGACAATGACTTCCACTCCTGATATAGGCCTGGACTCTATGCAAGACTATATCTAAAACTGACCTAAAGATATATACAATAAAAACTGATGACAAACCCTAGGCTTGTGATGGAACAAGTTCTAAGTACAACAATAGGGACGATTCGATCAACTATGACAAGACAATTAACATGAACTTACAACATCATATGGTTTTAGTTGACTTGGTGTAGCATCAAGAATATGTAGCATCAAATATGTAGTATCAAGAAGAGGACATTTGAAATGTGGTATCAAAACAAACTGTGACATACAGAGATATAGAGATATGACTGAGACACTTTATATGCTTATGTTGTCCTGAAAAAACATATGTCAGAGATGATACTAAAAATTCAAATGTAAACAGTAATCATACATACCTTGTTGTAGGAAACTTACCCTCGACTGTTGATGTGTGGTCCTTACTACAGTAATTGTTGAATGCATGCTTTTTCTTAACTTTTAGGAGCTCGATATTGAATCTGTTGTATCTATGTAATTTCGGATCTCGAAGGTCTGAAACTCTGTCCCATGGTAGCCCTTTGAATCCTCTTTCCAACCCAATAGGTCTAATAAATATTGGATTCTTCAAGAAAGAGTTATGCCTAATCTCCCACAATGCCTTGATTATAGACTAGTTTAGTAAAGAAAACTTGTACGAAGTGCCACGTGTCACTATTGCGACCTTCGGCCCTGAACATGATACCCAACAAAATATAGTTCGTCCTCTTTTTGTCACTAGTTACGAAATTTGAATCCAATGCTCAGAGAGAAATATTTGACGATTTTCCTAATGTCACCTGTTTGACATGGAATTCAGGAGCCTCCAAAAACCCTAACTTCCTCAGATCATATCTTTGACAATATAGCAAACCAAGATTTGAAATTTGGTCACAAGGTTCATTAAGATTTGGACTCAAATGGGTTTTCATTTCAGCGTCTGTAGATTTGTAGAAAAAACGTTATAGAGAAAATTCCACGGTGACCTGTTTGAAGCCACAAAATCCCTACTGGAGGAGGGTATGAGGGTCACTACTTAGATGAATCTCTTGATTTGAGAGGGTCCTCAACAAGTGAACATTGGAGGGATTTTAGGAGAAAAAAATAATTATTGATTATTGATTATTCAATGACGACAACCAATTATGAGTTCCATGCCACAACCCCATAGGGCTTTAGCCCACTAACTAGGGTTACTAACTTCAAACACAAATATCTCTCAAATCCTAAAGAATTACGTGGCGTGCCATATATCAATGGAAACATCTAGATGAGTAGAATCCATATATAAATCTTTGACTCAGAATAGAGTAAGTTGTCAATTCAAAATTCCCATGCAAGATCGAGGTAGCCCCTGGTGCTGCTTAGGTTGACATCAATGATAATCAGTGATCAACAACGTTGAGAACAACACTTTTTTGAAAGAGAGGGTAATGTTAGGTCCCTATAATACTAGCGTATTACCTCATTTTTATTATCAGTGTAGCCCCTTATTGTTATTGTTGTGCCCATGTTGTCCCCATATTGTTATTATTGTGCACCATAGAAGCCCACTATTGTTATGGTTGTGCCCTTACATTATTATTATTTTTTTCTCCGTAAGGCTAATTCTATTAAAAAACCAAAAAAATATATATTTACAACGAGGCCTTGCCTCAACTGATGTCACTGGAGTTCATCATAAAAGTCTAAATTGCCCCATATTTGGGGAAACTAGTTTGACATGGCAAAAGACCAAACAGATAACCCGAGATCATAACCAAAGGAAGACCATACATAAGACTAGTACCCATGTTTAAGGCAAAAACCAGAGTGCCCTTACATTATTATTGTTATGTCAACTTTGATTATATTGTGACCCGCTAGACTCCTATATATAAAAAGGAGGTTTTTTCATTTGAATCATCCAATAATTGTTCATTTACGTAATGTAAAGGAGGTTCCCCCCTCTAAGATGATAATTTTTAAGTCGTTGATCTATCTATTTGTGAGTTGGTTGCATAACATTTAGTGTGTCATTGAATCTGGAAGGACTTGTATTTGAGGGATTATAGGGTTATTTTTACAGTTGTGACATTATTGATAATGTAAATGCATTTACAATCCAAAGTTCAATTCTATTTGAGAGGGTGTGGACAACTTGGTATATAGTCTTTGGATTTCTCTATTAGTAGTATGAGGGACTCTATGATGCTTGAGATTTGGCATTTTGACCAATCTGAATCTTTCAGTGTTCAGTGTATTGATTCAACACTCAACAAATAATGCAAGTAAAAGGTTGGATAGGAAAGTATTGGTTTTTGGGAAGGATTGGTGGAAATAGATTTAATAATGCTACATGTAGATGACTCTTAATTGTGCTCAAAGCTATTTGGTGTTGGAAATATTGTTTTGGAGGGTTTATATTATATGATTCTAGAAAGTTGTTTATATAGAAAACACATGCATGAGGATGCCCTTGTATGCAAGGATTGACGATGGAGAAGTAGGAAACCAATTTATATCTATGAGATGAAGAATCTTTATGAGTTGGTTGGTTACACACTCCTCCAATATAGGTACTCGCTTAAATAAAAGATGAGGAATTGGCCCTTAGTAGAGTGTTCACTGAGGAGGCATTAGTGCATTTGAAAGGCTCATGCCTCCATTAAACATAAAATTTTGGAGATGCTACCACTTCATCAAGGTTTAGTTGTCAAAAGTAGGTTGCAAAAAGTTGGCATTATTAAATTAGTATGGGCATATTTTGGTAAAGATTAGATAGCTCAACATGTTCTTTTGGAAATGTTGGAATATCATGATGTTTTGGGCATGGATTGATGTTGAATTCCATTCCCCTTTTATAACTCTACTCTTATGGAAGGGGCCCCTCCTCGGGGATCCTTGGATTATTAAAGACAATTGCAAATTTCTTTGGCATTCAATTTGTTGATTCTAATTGGCTTTGTGAAAACATTGTTGTAAAGTTGCATTTGATGAGTTTTTTAGCCACCTTAATCTAGGGGATTTGAGGAGCTTTAAGCAAGAGTTGATTCTACTCCTGAGACTTGATCTTAGTGCATTTTTTCATGATGTTAAGTCCTTCCTTGTGTAAGATTTGGTTCATACATCGACAAATTTGTATAGTGGCTTTCCTTAACAAATTTATTGGCTATATTATAACCACCTTGAATTTTGATGTACTTGTTTGTTCTATAAAGTAATATATGAAGCATTTCAATAATGATAATAATAATAATAAATTTGGTTAGCTACAAGAGAAAGTGACATAGGAGTAGAGCGTCTTCATGAACCATGAACAATTCGAGATCTCTTTATATGTGAAGGCAAAGAAGGAACTGTTACACACCAGTTCGTGGGTGATATCCCTAGGAGAATTTTTTTTCTCCAAGGTGGTCCTCAACCGACAACCAACAACCCCATTGTAGCCACCAACTAGCTCATTGTGCCATTTCTTCACCACCTAAGCCATCCATGTGGTCCCTCACCCATTTGTCTTGATCGTATGTTTTTAGGTGGGCCTCTTAAACCTAAAGATATGTCTTGTCATTTGGTAATTGAGTATTGATTTTACTTATAATGAACACTTCTGGGCATGAACTAATGGGGGAATTTGACAGAAATAATGGGATAGTTTTGTGCTTATGTCCCCTAGACCTCTTTTGGATGTTACTCTTGGGTCTTAGTCCCGTAGTACCTCCTTCACTGACCATTTGGTTTTAGGGTGGTACTACATGGGAAACCCCGATTTTGGTTGCGTGTTCTCGCTCCCTCATCCACGTATATCACTCCCCTTCCATTTATTATAACCCCATTCATCATCTTTCCCACTTGGGTCCACATTTCCTTATTGGGTCCACACATGGTTAGTCTCCCCTTTCCCTTGCCCCCACCTTGGGCTAGGCTTGGAATGATGTCTCGGAGGTTGAAGCAGCTGAAAAGAAAAAAATAAAAGCATAAATGGCCACATTCAATAGGAAAATGTACCAAAATATGAAAAATATGGTCGAGACAAATATATTTAGCATGTGGGAAAAAACCAATAGATGAGCTCTACCCAATATCCATGGTCATAACCTTGGTTCCATAGGCCCTAGATGAGCCTCCTTTATCATTCAGGAACCCACGATTGTCCCAACCCTTGGTGGGTAATGAACTGCCCTACCTTAAATGGGGTATTCACTAATATATCTTACACATCATGCCCTTATCCTTTGAGCCCTGAGTAGTTAATAAAAGAAAAATCATTAAAGGAAAAAGGCATATAAATAAGGGTGGAAAAATCAAGGTCGGGGCACCTCGTGTACCACGATTTCTCCCTCTTATACAATATATACCCAAGTGTGGGCTTCCCTTTTTCTAGCTACCCTTCTGCCTCGATATGTGGCCCAAGATTGCCCCTCTTCATTCCCTATTCCATTCACCCCTTTTTCAGAAGCCACCACCATTTGAAGGGTTTACTTTGGACATATTATCCCCTCTAGAGGTAGAAACCACCTAATAAGGTGCTTGGTTAACCCCATTTTGAGCTTGGAGACATTAGCACATGCCAACGCCCACTATGGAAGGGCATAGAATTATGAAGTGTCCATTTCTTGTCCATGGTTTGTAAGCTCTTTTATACGATTACTTTAATGACTTGTTGTGTTGGAAGGCTAGGGGACGCATTGGATCTTATGCAGGATTGAAGATGGTTTCCATTCTGAGTTTGGTCTCCCTATGCGGGGTCCTAACTCTCCAGAGGGTTACATTGGCACATGTAGGGTGGTGTAGAGAGCCATGGACCTCCATAATAGTAGACAACACTATATGGATCCCTAGAGATGGTAGGAGATTGCTCAAGATTCACCCATTAGTCGAGGAGGATGCATTTGGTTCATCATGCCTAGTCGACCCCATAGTTGTACCATGCACTTGGCAGATGACCCAATCATCTGTGCCCTTAGAGATGGTCTACATGCATCTTTGATCTACTTGGAGATCTATGAGGTTATTTGGGTGCCCCCACGCCCACTAGGAGCACCACAGGTATATTGTTTGGAGAACAAGGGGCCAACCCCTTATCCATCACTTTTTAGTGTCCTATTCATTAGTATGTCACTTATGGACTTCATCAGACCTCTTGGAGGGCCCAACGACATGTATTATTCATCATTTGATCTCTTGAGAGGCTTATTATTTTGTTTTTGAGTTAGTTTGGTGGGCTTGTCACCAAAAGTTAGTTATTTTGCACTTTATTTCATTTTAGGGCATAATGCAGGCTTAATTAGGTAATTGGAACTCCTAAGAAGGGTATAAATAGGAGTGAGGTGAATTCATTTTGAATCATCACTTAGATTGGATCATATCTACTTGTGATATTTTCACTATCTTTTGAGGATGGGATTTTTGGGATGAATGGATGAATTTCGATGTTTGGTTAATCTTCTTTGTCTTTGAGCTTCTTGATTGGTATATCATGGTGATTGGATATATTATTCTTACATATAAGTACTATGTTAATGTTATTTTTATTTTTATGTTATTGCATTCATGATATTGGGATTTTCGCTATTTTAGGGTTAATTTGTTGCTTTTCTTAGAATGAAATTGTGGAAATTGAATCTCTAAATAGTGATATATCATGTATGTGCCATGTTTGAATGAATGAATGTTCCTAGAGACATTGTTTCTTGATAAGTCACGAAATATTGTTGAACGAAGTATAAAGCCCTTGAAGCTCTTTCCATGAAGCCCTAATGCCCAACAAAGTTGCTTTTTGGGCCTCCTTGACAAGTGGAAATATATCCAAACTCTTGATCTTCCATGACTCCATCTCTCCCAAAGAATTATTCACTGGTCCTCCATAGGTGATCACCTTAAAGCATATTTTTTTCACCTTTTCCTCCTTCTCTCTGGTTTTAGCCACGCCGAGTCCCTAGGGAATCATTTTCCCCAAAAAATACCCATAGAAAAATTTTGATCTCTTGGCGTCTCTTGCGTTGGTGTGTCCTCAAGTTCTCCTCGAAATTTTAATAAATTACGACGGTGGTATTGTGAGATATCCTAAGCCCTAGCCCTGAGATCAAACTTTGCCCTTGGTTTCCCTAAGGCTAGCACCTCATAGGATCATTTAGAATATTTAAGTGGAAATTATTTCTTTGATCCTTTTCCCCTCTTTGTTTAGGTTAAAATCATCATTGATTGCTAAACTCCCTCCTCTTAACCTAAGATGGGTCCACTTGGTCCCGTGCGATCCCATTTCTCATCAAAATAAATTCTTCAAAGATCACTTAGGAATCCAAGTTTTCCAAGGATTTTAGGGATTGGGTAGCTCCTTCACAAGTCACAGTCCTTTAACCTAGATCTTAAATCATCCCCTCCTCCTTGAAAGCCTTGTACCTTTCTTAGGAATCAAGCAAACCCCACTCTTGACTCCATTCTAGGAAAGGATCATTGAGGTCACTTCATATCCATTGTTGTTATCCTTCACAAGTGACTCTCCTCCCATAGGTGAAAATCCGTAAAGATTAGGGAGCCTTAGCTGAGGTGACAGTGGGTTA
Organism: Pinus tabuliformis; assembly: GCA_031772625.1. Classification (NCBI taxonomy): domain Eukaryota; kingdom Viridiplantae; phylum Streptophyta; class Pinopsida; order Pinales; family Pinaceae; genus Pinus; species Pinus tabuliformis. The sequence continues at coordinate 152,176,784 of CM062812.1, forward strand.
TGTCTCCATCATTTCCCTTGATCTAACAATAGAGCTTTTAGGATTCCCTCTTAGGTGCCTTGCTAGTTTGAGTGATACAGGAACTACAGTAAATGTTGATGTCATTTTATATGCATGTTCACATTGAAACTAAAGACCAAATTCTTGTGGATATGGGTCCAACTAAAATCCCAAATCAGGCATTCAATAAGGTACCCATGCCATTGGTAAAAATTCAAGCCATGGAATTATATTCAAACTCGTAGTGATGTACAAGCGCCATATGGGGATCAAGCTCAAGATAAACCCCATGAATATGGGTTAGATTAACATCAAATTTGCTTACCTAGATTTGAAAGTTAGTTCCTGTCATATGTTTGCAGATATTATTCATATTTAGTTCAACATACATCATTCACTATTCAAGATTGATAGTGCATAAGTAGTTTAGCCATATGGATACCTAGTTGGAGAGATTTGTTCCAAAACTAATTTATTCAAGAGTTGTAACATATGTGTTTTTGGGGATGTTTGGAGAACAATATTCCATGGGCACAACTTGGAAATGCTATTTTAGCATTGTTTTAATCTTATTTTTAACAGTTTTCCCCAAGTTAATTTATTGGAAGATGTATAGCGGCGCATGGTAATTAATGAGTCTTTTGTATGGATTTGATTTTTCTACTTTTAGAATATCTTGTTATTAAAAAAATTATCTTTTTCATAAGTCGATGATAGTTTTGGTGATTGAATATTGATTTCTTCAAATGGGTACTTCCATAATTTCAATATTTACAATCTTTAAAAGTTTATAGGTTTAAAAATTTCATCTTTCTTGAAATGTAAATTGGATTTGGATACCCATTATAGATATTTACATTGAGTTCCATTTTAGTGAAGTATAAACATGTTTTTGGCCTTGATCAACGTTGGTCAAATTTGGTCAACTTTGGTCAAATCTAAGCTCTAAAAGTATAAAGTTTCAATGTTAAAATATAATCATATTTTTGAAGACCCAATATTGAGTAAAGTGTAGGGATGAAATTTTGTGGCTATAAAAACTTGTTGAATTTGGATTATTTTTAGAAATGTGATTTTTTAGGATTATCACTAGTTTTGAAAACCTTATATGGCATATGGAATGTGGGTTAGATTTCACCACATTATGAGAAGGTTGATGTTTGGCCAAATTTCAGGGGTTTTAAGGAGGTTTTATTTTCAAGGGTGGGGGGTGTGGTTAGTTGGCGTGTACATTGTATTTTGGTCTTACATCCTTGGGTCATGATTCACACCACACATTAGAGCATTTCGTGGGGAGTGTAGCACATGGATTAAGGAGACTTTCATTAAGGAAGAAAATGTATGCATCAACAAAAGGCTGCTTCTTTTGTGGACATTTCCCTTTGCAAATGATGTTTTCATCCAATTAAGCAAGTGCATGCTAAAAGGAGATGTTTTGTAGAAACACTAGTGTTTATTGTTCTCGTGATGTACATGCTTTGAGAAGATATTTTGTGCTTTGGAAGAGGGTTACTTTTGTGAACTTTCCTATTTTTTCTTTGGACATCATGTTCAAGAAATAAATTCCATTGAAGAGAAAACTTGACTTTATCAAAATTTGAACCAGGATAATACCTTCCCCTTTAGGAGCCCATATGCCCTCTTTGGAGGAGATTTTCTTTGGCATGTGATGGTTCTATTCCCTGTGAAAATATATGATATTTTGTAAACCTCTATGTCTATTCTATAAAGGGAAAAGGGGTTGTGAGGAGATAGGTTAGATCTTATTGTTGTTAATTGTTTTATTGAGTTATTAGTGTGAGAGATCATATTTTCAATGAGAAACAATGGAGTCATATGCCTTGTTCATGTGAATTCATCCTTAAGAATTGATGGGAGAAGGTGCTTTGGAAGTTTTTTGACACCCCTTCAAGAGATTTTAAATGAAACTAATATCCCCAAACTTTATAGTACTTTACATCTTTGAAATAAAGGTAAAATGTATTTGGTAGTATATCTCAATTGTTAAATGTATATCTTGCTTGTCTTCAACCTTTTGGATTGATTAACAGTGAAATTTACTCCCTCTTATTTGATTTACTAGCTCCATAATCCATAGAATTCAAGGAATTTTGATCATAGTTAATAATTTCAGTCATAAACTACTTGTGAATTCGTTTTTGGATCCATCACATGAGAGTTTGGATTTTCGATGTTTCAAACCTTCTTATGAGGTTCATCATTAGGATGAGAATGTGAGAAAAAATATGATCATGCCAAGTAGTAATAAATAGGAAATGGAAGGGGGATTAGGTGGGAAAAAACCAATATAGAAAGAATCGTAAAATATGGAAATATAACATATAAATAATGATTGTTTATATTAATAATAATATTAATTTATATTAATAATAATATTAATTAATATAAACTAAGGATAATTAATATTGATATTAATAATTAAGATATGTGTAATATTTCATAATGGATTTTTTATATATTATTAATAATAATATTAATTAATGAAGTCAAGATGAACTCCATGGTGATATGGGTTCTTAACCAACAAGGTCACTGTGTTTGTTATGGACCAACTTCACAAGTATTATAAAAATAATAAGAATAATAAACTCCATGCCTTGATGATGAAAGAAGTCAATTAATCATGATCCACTTCGACAGGGGAACCTTATTTACAATGAATCCAATAATTATATGCTTATATAAATGATTTTTTTTTAAATATGAGATAACATGACCACAATGTAGCATACCACTAAGCCAACCTAATATTGACTTATAACTAATCATGAATGCTACTTAGGGACTTAACATAAGGGATTTAGGGGTCTGAACCTATCCCCCTCCTTAAAAAATCTTTGGCTTGAAAACCTATAAGTAAGGGTGTTTCTTGATGAACTATTCATTTTCCCATGTAGCTTATTATAGAGGTGTATTCTTCCACTTGATTAGGTACTCCATAATGGTTATATTCTGAAGAGATAGAGAATTTCAATTATAACTTTTGGTTCAAGTATCAACTTTCCTCTATTTGGTGGGAGGGTTTGATGGAGAGAAGGGTTTCACATGTTTCATTTTCTTTTCATGTTGTCACAAGGTCAATGGTGCTTGCACCATGGATGCCATAATGGATACATGGTTATCAAGTGCTCAAAGTCACATTTCATTTGTTATCGAGGAATTCAAGGGATATTTCTCTCACAAGCTACGTTGTGTGATTAACCTTCATGGTCATTTATGGGAGGTTTATCTGTTGGCATCTCCTTCCTATGTCGGTAGCTACTCTTTACCATTTTACTACTCTGAATGTTTCCTTGGGTTACAATATATGTGCATGATGGTTGTGTCCAAATGAATGGGTGCTTATTCCAGTGGGTCTTCTACCGACCCATGTACCCTTTTCCTTCATCCCGTTTGTATGCACGATTTTGAGCACTTCAGGGGTGGGGGTGGCTCTCCCTCTTTGACCCCCTTCGATGGTTTTTCATCACAAAGCACCTTACATTTTGCTTCGAACTAAGACTTCACTTCCATAAATAGAGAAAATTATTAATTCTCATTTTCAAATCTTTATTAAGAGTTCTTGCGAGAAGTGCTCGACTTTCTGGGTAAGAGAATCTCTTACTATCTCCTCTCAAACTTCTTATTAATGAAAAAAGGGGTATGCTTGCACCCTTCCAAAGTCTACAATTTCAAGGAATGGTTCTTGCAAGAACCCTTTCAGCGTAAATATTATAATATTGTACAAAATTCAAATATCGCATTGGAAGGGAAGTCCTCAGCCCAAGCATATCAGAATCAATATATTCTAGGCCCCTATATTGTAGAAGGAATGGAGAAAACTACAACTATGGAAGTAAATCTCCTCGAGGTATCTTCCCTTTTCATTTTCAGTTCTGAAAATTATTTGTAATATAAAATAGAGTTGAACTAATATCTCGTTTAGTAATAATTACAAGAGACAAATCAAATTTGTATTATCTACATTTTCTGTTCAAAGAAATATATGTATTTCAACTTTTGTCTCAATGTTTAGCCTTCACATTGATTAGCATAGCCTTTGCACTTCACATCACTTTCAAACTTTTATATTCAACATTCAACATTTATGTACACTTTCCATTCAACATAAATTATCACCAATGTGTTTAGTGACATCAATAACATTCATTGACTTTAATCAATCATCTTAACTTGACATCAATGCCAATATTTTCAACATTCTCCCCCTTTGGCATTGATGGAAACACTACTATTCTTCCTCCTGGGAAAAAATAATATCTCTTCTTCTGCCTCCATCTGTCTCATGCCTCCCCTTTTGACATCAATGACTCGGAGTGGCTGTGATGAATTAGTCTCTGAGTTCCATGCCCTCAAAGATCCGAATAATGTTGCATATGAATGTGTTGAAGCATATGTATGTGAATATGAATACACCTAGGAATACCAAGCATGTGAATATGAATACACCTTAGAATATTAATGAGTAAGGAATGCTGCCAGGACGGTCAATGAAACCCAAGAATGTTGCATATATAATAACGTTGCATATAATAATGAAGGAAATTAACATTGCATATGCAAAAGTTGTAATGCACTTTCAATGTAATGCTCCTTCAATGTAAATTCATTCACATGTTGTGTAATTCTTTATGTTGAGCACTATGGAATTTAGATAATTGGACCATCAAATTGTTGACACACTGTTTGAATGAACACTGCTACAAATGAAAAATTAGGGTTGCTCTAGATTTCTACTTGAAAATGAATGTTATTCCAATTTTTCTTCAACATATATTAACAGTAGAAAGAATGAATTGGATAGAAACATTGCAAATCATTGTAAAATCATTGTAAGAATTTTGTTGGGAGAACACTTTGTAAGGCATTGCATTGATGGCTTTATAAGGTTTTTGAAAACATGGTTGAATATAAGAGGTATAATAATAATAATAATAATAATATGTCTGCATATTAATTCAGTGATTGCAATGAAAGCTGGAATATAATAATGCATTGTAATAATAAAAGTGCAATATTATCACTACATATGTCGACAATAACATGTTGACCCTGTTGTCACACTGCGTTCTTCATTTTCACAGTGCGTTTTCACACTGCATTCACTACTTCGCACTGCATTCCCTCAGCATTAATGTTGCAACAATAATAATACTTCAACGCATTAATACCTTTCTAGAACAAAACAATATCACTTAAACATATATCACCGCACGACTTGGACGCGGCAACACACTCCTTTATATCAACCGACCCTACAAGATTTCCTTTGGCCAGATTAAAATTGAGTTTAACAATACCAGAATCGAAGATCTCATTCGGTTAACAATACAATACCCTCGCTAAACTTAATTAATAATTCAATGTTTAACACATACTTCAAAGTGATACCATCCTTGATAGTTCAATGCATTAAATTTCAAAGTGATAGTTCAATACATTAACTCATTAATATTTCAAAGTGATACCATTAATATTTCAACATTGTTGTGTAATGCCAAGTTATACCATTAATATTTCACCGCTATTGTGTAATGCCAAGTGATACCATTAATATTTCAACGTTGTTGTGTAATGCCAAGTGACACTCAAACCTGCGTTTAATTCAAACCTATGTTTTATTTGTGTTTTATTTCAGATCTGCACTTTAATTCAACCATTTGATTGGAATCGATTATTCACACAATCATCTTCATTAACTACGATGGAGCCCACTATCCTATAACTACCAATCAGAATCGTATTTTCTCCACTTTATCAATGCCACCAGATACACGTTTATATATCAAAATGAATGCATATGATACACTCAAATAGTTATTGGTGCCACAAGCCTTGGTTTAAGTGGTCCTCCATTATTCTTATCGCCTCCTTGTTTTGTATTATGTCCAGCCTCAAGTGAGCTTGTAATTATTTAATTCCAACTTTGTTGGAAGTTAAAAAATAGTCATTCGTCATGAATCAGCTGGCGTCCAAGAATTTGTGAGTTCAGTGGTCATTCCCCTTTAAAAGCTCATCTTCCTGGGCAACCCAACAACCATTCAACACAAAACCTATAACCGCCGCGCTTTCCGTAGCCCCGTTCGATACACTTTCTTTCATGCCCATACTAAAAGAACTGCCTTTTCTCTGAACCACCTACGGTTACTTTATCGGAAACAAAGCCTAAGTTGGTGTCTCAGCAAATGAAAGAAGGGATATATATATATATATATCACAACATAAGCTTTGGTCTGTCCCCAATGCATATTAAAAAGGAAATACAAACTCATATAATTCCATAGGGGCAAAGGCACTAGTTTTTCTTCGAGAAGTTTGGGCTTCTTAGACAATGACAAGAATACAATTTCCTTTACACGTCTTTATGGAGATCCGAGGCTCTTGAATTGAATGTTTGATGGCTATGGCCTCGTATGTGCTTATGGATTGTGAGGCAATCTAGCAATGGGTGTGTATGGGATGATGCGTTGGGCGTTGAGAACAATGGGCCAATGCTCCAGATTATCAGATTATCACACCTGGATGATCAAACTACCATGCGTTGACGAATGATCCCTGCCACGTCTTAGGGCATAAAACCCTAAAACACCACCAACGCTGCTCCAATTTTATTTTCTCTCATGCCAATGACCGTTGCACATTAAATTCTTATTCGTCATCACTGTGAATGCCTGCGGATGTACCTAAGTGTTGCATAATTTGTAACGCCCTTCAACCAGCTATTCATTAGTTGCAATTGCCAACAGATGAATCGACCCTGTCCATGCTTCTACTAATGACAGCTGCACATTAGATTCTTATTTCTTAGCACCGCTAACGCCTGCAGATGTACCTTAGTGCCGCGCACAATTTGTAATGCTCTTCAACCAACTATTAATTCGTTGCAATTGCCAATGGATGAATCAACCCTGTCCATGCTGCTGCATTTAATCCTGGAGTAAAACCGCTCTTGTTCAACCCATATCTTTCCTGCTCCTGCTCCTCATGCATTACATTCCATTGTCCTCAGTTTGTTTTATTTATTACCATTTGACCTTGTTTGATTTCACCACCGAGTATACAAGTATGCATTGACTCTTTCAACAATTTCAGGGTGATAGATATTTGAAATTGAAATCTATGTCAACAATATTGTTTTTCGGGAACCAATTAGTGATGGAATTTCTCAGGATTATCGAATTTCTCCAAGTTCTTTTGTGAAAAATGTATCCAATGCAGCTAGAGAGTAATGCATTTGGTTCTTTATTTCCATTGGCAAGCACTTAGAATTTTCCTTTCAATATCTGTATTTTTTTAAATGAGTTTATTAACTATGGCTTCCATTAACTTGTTCATTTGCTTCAAGGGTCTACAAAGTATTGTGCCAATAAAAAATGTCTTTTTAGAGGTTTTGAAAATAGCCTTTGCTTGTATTTGATCTTATTCTCTTTTCTGAAAAAAATTAGTCATTCTGATTATATACTGATGTCAAGAACCCGCTGATATTGTTGATTTCACTGGACATAGAGATGAGATCTTGATGCGTTGATGAGATCTTGATGCATTGTCCCTATGAGCATGTGGATTTCAATAGATTGTACTTTTTTCAATTAAGTTGTTGAAGTACCTCAGAAATTTCATCTTTTGTTGATAAATTCATTTTACTTCTTCAAGCATTCATAGTTGTTCACAATAATAGTGCTGAAGGATTTAAAAAAATCCTAGTGATGCAATGAAAATGGTACAATATTTGATTACTTGCTAAGATAAAAGTCTTCACATGGAGATTGCCAATAATAAGGTTGTGATGTAGATCTCATGATGATACATGATGAATGCATCTATAAACCAAACATAAACATATATAGAGTCTTCTCCTCGGCTTGATGGAAATACCCCCCTTTTTTCTTGCATATATATAGGATTCGTTCCTCTGCTTTGATTTCAATCTCTTTGCTTTTGATTCCATGCTTATCGTCGAATGGCTCTCAAATTTTCATACATCAGATGTTTAATGTGGATCATCATAATGTACATTGATGCATTCATAAAATGAAGAATATTGAGAAAAAATGATGATGCAATTATACAATTAGCTTCCAACATGATTTGAATAGATATGCAATTGTCTTAGCAGTACTAGTACTGTGTATACTTGCAAAAAATTATTTACATGTTTATGTATCAGATATATACATGTGAAAAAAAAAAATCATTGAAGAATGGACTTTTGAATGGTGAACTTGATTGATGTTGTTAGCTCCTAGAGAACGTGACTTGATTTCCCACTTTGATGATGCTTTTGTTCTTGTTGCTTCTTTAACTGCTTCAAATTCTTGATATGATCATAAGCCTCGTGTTCCTCTTCATTACTCCTTCTTGCTCCTATAATCTCCCCCTTAGATCGTGCTCAATTTCATATACTCTACAGTATTTTAGGTTCTCCTTTTGAAGTCAAATTAGTGAAAAGAGTCAGTAGGTACTATCCCTAACTTGTTTATCTGATATTCAAATGGTTCTTTAGCAAGGGGTTTTGCAAATATGTTTGCTATTTGTTCCCTTGTGGGTATGTACTCCAACTTCATTATTTTCTCAACCACTTGTTCTCTAAGAAAGTGGTACTTTATATGGATATGTTTAGTCTTTGAATGGAGCACATGATTTTTTGAAATGCTTATTTCACTTGTATTGTCACACTTGATAGATATAGGTTCATTAAAATTTACTTTTATGTCTTGTTGTGTTTGTTTCATCCACAATGCTTGTGTGCAATAGGCTATCGTTGCTTTGAATTCAACTTCCACAGTAGATAGAGAAATTGTGGTTTATTTTTTTCTTAGCCATACCACCAAATACTCTTTGAGGTAGAATACACCACCACTTGTACTTTTTCTATCATCCACACAACTCACCCAATATGCAGCTGTGTATGTTGTCAATATAAAATCATTACTTTTCAGATGCCATAGACCATAGCTTGTAGTCCCTTTCAAGTACCTAAATATTGTTTTTGTTGCTAACTGTCAAGTCCCTATACTGCTAGTGTAACCCTTTATTGTTATTAGTGCAACCCCCTTATTGTATTATTATGCCCCTATAATATTATTGTTATGTAGGCTCTGATTGTATTGGGACCCCTTAGACTCCTATATATAGAAAGGAGGTCTTGTCGTTTGTATCATCCAAGAATTTTTCATTTCTGTAATGTAAAAGAGGTTTCCCCCTCGAAGAGGCTTATTTTTAATTTGTTGATCTATCTTTTTGTGAGCTGGTTTCATAACATTTGGTATCAGAGCTTTGGATTCTAGGGTTTCGCTGCGCCAAACAGGTCATCATGGCGTTTTCGCTATACCTTTTTCACTACAAAGTTTCAGGAGCTAAAAAAAAAATCGATTTGAGCATAAATTGTTTTGAACTTCATATATGAATTTCAGATCTTGTCTTGCTATAGTTTCAGAGATATGATATGAGGAAGATAGGGTTTTTGCAAGCTCCAGAATTCCATCTCAAACAGTCATCATGGAATTTTCGTTGTAATTTTGTTTCAGATCTTGTTTCACTATATTTTCAGATATATAGTCCAAGACATTAAGGGTTTTTGCAGGCTCTCGAATTACATCCCAAACATGTGACCTTGGGAAAATCGTCATAACTTTATCTCTGAGCATCTGATTGAAATTTCGTAAGAATTTACAAAAATATGATAGACTTTACTGCTCGTTGTATCATTTTCAAGTCCGAAGGTCGAAAAAATGACACGTGGCACTTCGTACAAGTTTGCTCTACTGAAAAAGTATATAATCAAGTCATCTTGGGAGATTGGGCATAACTCTTTCTTGGAGAATCCAATTTCGATCAAAATTGTGGCATTGGGAGGAGGACACAGAGGGCTACTGCAGGTTGAAATTCCAGACATTGGAGATCGGAACTTTCAAAGATACAACAGATTCAAGATTGATATCCTAAAAGCAAGAAAAAGAATGACTCGAATCAAGAAAATAGAAACACCTAGTAATCAAAATTGGATGGATGATTTGAAGAATGTGATCGAAGCTAAGATAAATAGTTTTATCTATGGCATGGAAGCTAATATCATTGGTATGGAAGCATATTGGAAGAAAGATATGGAAGGTTTGAAGAGATACATGGAAGGTTTGAAGGAAGGTGGACAAAGTTGCTACAAGAAAGGCCTCCTAATGGCGAAAAGGTAGTAGAAGAAACTCATGATGAGAACAAAAGTAATGTTAATCATGATTTCATAGAATCTAACGTTGAAGACCCAACATATTCCAAAGATCGATATGAGGAAGTTTGATGGCAAGGATCCCATAACATGGATAATATAGATGGAGAAATATTTTGATCTGCATGATGTGCAACCGTTACAAAAGGTATGTATTGCATCTTTATATTTAGAACCGAATCAATTTTTATGGTATAAAGAGATTTTTTCTTGTAAACCACTTGTCACCTGGTCAATTTTCATAGAGGAAATGATATCACATTATGAGGATACAAAGAACAACACCTTCTTTAGCCAATTGATAAATCTCAAACAAAAGGGTTCAATGGTAGAGCACATTCAAGACTTCCAAAAATCGAATATAAGGGTAAATGATATTCCAGAGAAGTAAAGGATTGATGTATTCATAGGGACTTTAAAGGATAACATTCAACATGAGATTCGTCTTTGGGAACTTGATTCATTGGAGAAGGCATTCAGGTTGGCAAGAAAAATTGAAAGAAAAATTATGGCAACAAGAAATCCTACCACTCACCTAGCCTTCTGCAACCTACAAGGTTGACACCGCAACAATTGGAAGAAAAAGGAGAAAATTACCTTTGTTACAGTTGTGATAGAAAATACACTAAAGGTCATAAGTGTGCTGAGAAGAAATTATTTTACATTGATTGTGAAGAGGAGGAAGAAAAGGATTAAGAAATGTCAAAATAAGAGGATATACACCAGGAACCAACCCCAGAGAAAGAAGAAATCAATCCGATCATATATTGTAATGCATTGGCAAGAATTACCACTCCTGAAACTCTCAAGATAGAAGCACATATCAAAAGAAAAAGGATAACCTCACTTTCACGCAGAATCGAATGAAACAACAGGCAGATCAACATCGCAACGAAAGAAGTTTTGACATAGGCAACTGTGTATTTTTAGGACTACAACCATATAAAAAAATGTCCCTCAAGCAAGCTAAGAAGGATAATAAATTATCACCAAAGTACTATGGTCCTTATAAAGTATTGCAAAAGATTGGTACTATGGCATAAAAATTGGAGCTTCCTGCATCTTCCCAAGTGCCCCTAGTTTTCCATGTTTCATGCTTAAAGAAGGTTATAGGTGACAAGGTCCCAGTTCAAACAATATTGTCGGAACTTGACGAGGAAGGAAAAATCATACATGAACTTGAAGCAGTCATGGAAACAAGAACCTGACAACTACGAAATTGATCAATTTCAAAGTATCTAATCAAGTGGAAGAACTTACCCACTGAAGACTCCACATGGGAGGATGAGAATTTTATACAAAAGCATCCAAAACTACTCAAGCATTGAGGACAACATTTTTTGAAGGAGAGGGGCATGTTAGGTCCCTATACTACTAGTGTAACCCCTTATTGTTATTAGTGCAACCCCCTTATTGTATTATTGTGCCCATATAGTCCCCATGTTGTTATTATTATGCGCCATAGAAGACCATTATTTTTATTGTTGTGCCCCTACAATATTATTGTTATGTAGGCTTTGATTGTATTGGGACCCCTTAGACTCCTATATATAGAAAGGAGGTCTTCTAATTTGTATCATCCAAGAATTGTTCATTTGTGTAATGCAAAGGAGGTTGCCCCCTCAAAGAGGCTTATTTTTAAGTCGTTGATCTATCTTTTCTATCTTTTTATGAGCTGGTTTCATAACACTAACAAATGGCTTTATTTGGGTGTTGATTGATACCTTGCTACTAATCTGATTGCCAACATTATATCTGGTCGAGAAGTTGTTAGGTATAGCATATTTCCTATCATATGTCTATATAGCTTTTGATCCACATTAGGTGATTCATCATCTGCACATAGCTTACATCCCGTAGTCATGGGGGTTGAGACAGGTTTACAATCTTCCATTTGGAATCTTTTGAAGATATCTCTTAGTTGTTTCTCTTGAGAAATGAATATGCCTCCAGAGTTTTTTAGGATTTGGAGCCCTAGGTAAAAGGTAAGTTCTCCAATCATATACATTTTGAACTCGGTCTTCATCTCTTTAGCAAACCATTCTACTAGATGATGTTTATTGCTACCAAACATAATATCATCCATGTACACAACTATAATCAATAACTCATCTCCATTAGCTTTTATGTATATATTATTGTCATCTCCTCCTCTCTTGAACCTTTGTTTTTGAATGTACTTGTCCAGTCTAGAGTACCACGCCCGTGGTGCTTGTTTAAGACCATATAGTGCTTTCTTTAACCTACAGACATGATTAGGCTTATCTATCAATGAGAAACCTTCAGGTTTTTCCATATAGACTTCTTCCTCAAGATCACCATTTAGGAAATCATACTTCACGTCCATTTGATACACCTTGAAATCCATTAGGGGAATTTTGAGGTCTAAAATGGGCCTCCTAAGGAAATTATAAAATAATAGTGGAAATAATAAATAAGATTAGATTACATCATCAAATTTTAGAGGGAAAAAAGCAAAACTATTTTTTCAACTTATCCCCCTATGGGTTTACTCATATTTCAAGCGGAAGTACTCGTTGGATGAAAAATTTAATTCCTCATTCAAGGAGTACCCATGTTGCATACTTTCGATGGACCCTACTACACGAAAAATGAGAAATACATGAAAAATGTGATTGCAATCACGTTGTTTCATGTATTTCTCATTTTTCGTGTAGTAGGGTCCATCGAAAGTATGCAACATGAGTACTCCTTGGATGAGGAATTAAATTTTTCATCCAACGAGTACTCCCGCTTGAAATTTGAGTAAAAACTAAGAGATAAGTTGAAAATACGAGTTGAAAAAATAGTTTTATTATTTTATTATTTTTTAATCTTTGTACTTTTTAATTCCAAAAATGGTGAATCATCCCCCATGGTTGACATCATCATCTTTAATCCTATTAGTTCTTATAAAGTTTATTTTAGTTGTACATTTTTCTTAGGAGGCTCATTTTAGACCTCAAAATTCCCCTAATGCACTGTAGCATGCAAAGGCCAAAAACATCATGATCTAAAAATCACTCTTGAGTGACCTCAATTAATTAATTAATGAATGAAGGTATTACAGACTCATGTGTTGGTGTGTGCCTATGTTATTTTAGGCAACGGATCGATCAGATTGCAAAATACACAGACACTGGAAAATGGAAAACAGTAAGAGAAACACAGTAAGCAAATACAAGAACACAACAAATTAATAAAGAGTTCACCCTATTCTCCAGGGCTACGTCTCTGGTCGAGCTTTCAGTGGTGGCCTTCTTTTATTGTGTCTTTAAAGCAGAGATTTACAATGATGAGCTCAACTTGAGTCTCCTGAAATATTGGATGCTTAGTAGGGTGGTTCTTGGATTCCCCAAGCCACTAGAGTGCACAGACTCTTTTCCTTACCAAGTCTCGACCTCTCTGGTCTTTAATGGGAGGAGCCCAATATGGTACTCAATTCCTGACAAATCCTCATAGGGATTTCCTGAACCTCTCAAGCTTTCTGTCAGCTCGATGCTGCCCTATGCTGCAGGTCAGCTCAGCCCTCTGTCTTTCTGCCTCTTGCTTCACTGTCTCTTTCGTCTTTTTTTCACTGTTTTCTTCTCAGGTTCTTCCTTGTCTTCTCTCCTGTTCTATTCTTTGTCTGTTCATGGGTTAAAGCCAATATGTCCTTGACTGTTCTCTTTCTCTTCCGCCCCTTCGGATCACCTACTGTTGTTCGCTTGGAGTTCCCTGCCTCTGCGTCATCGCCAACATCTCACAAGGAGTGGCCACTTTTCCTCTCACGAACTGCGCTAGCTCTTCCTCGACGGTTCACTTTTTCAGTTACATTGTGAAATGATTCATTCGCCAACTCAGAAGTCAAATCGGACTTCAGACTTTTATGTATTGCGGCTTAATCCCTTGTCAAATCTGGTTCCTCCATCAGGCGCAATCTCCACTATCAGATCTAGAGCCTCCAGATCCTACGTTGTTCACTCATTTCGCGCGGTTGACTTGCTCAACCGTTAGCACGCGATGAGAGGTGGTTTTCTCTCTCATCCGTCGGACACGTGTCGTGTGCTGAATGCAATCTCTTATTTTCAGCCAAATCCGCTTACCGCCCAAGGGTGCCCCCGATATACCGCTGGTTTTGGAGCGCGGGACCCGCCTTTCGCCTTAGTGCTTTCCCCACAATTTTCCCGGCTTCCATGCGACTGAGCGCTTCGGGGCTTTTCCTTCTCGAGGGGTTTTTCCCAGCGATGCACGATTAAATGGCCTCCGTTTCCTGATCCAGGCTTCCTAACTGCCAGTTTTTCCTCTTGCGTGGTCTCCATGGGCTTTGTTCAGCGTGCTTTGACTGAGGTCCTCATCGTTCCTTGTTGGCTGCAAATTGCCACTGTCCAGAGGTCTTCCTGATCGCTTTTTGTTCATAAATTCAAAGTTTTTCCTATTTTAATACGGTCAATGAACTTTGATAATCTTCATGGATCCAATTCGGATCACGGCCTTCCCACTGAAAAAGATTTTGGACCACCAAAAGTTGCTTTTCAAGCATCGACTAAGTGAGGGTACAATTGTCTCACTTGTCCAATCTCAATCCACTTTGCACTACTCAGCTTTGAACCCTTGAGCCCAATTCTGAGGTACTCAAGATCTCCTCTGCGCGTTGTCCTCACCTTCTTGTCCAGAACTGTGTCTTCCTACAATTCATTAAGATATTCAGGTAACAGGTCATTAATAGAAGGCAATTGACTCTACTCTTCGGGATCCTCAATTAGTGAAGGTTCAAATAATCTCAAGAAATCTGCATTTACGACCGAGTAGATGTGCATATAAGCTGATAGATCAAGGCGAAAATCATTCTCACCAATCTTCTCAAGTATCTTGAAAGGTCCATACCTGATAGTATTTAGCTTTTTACCTTCACCTTGAATCCTGTCCTTGCTGATATACAGCCAGACTTGGTCACCAACTTGGAAACTATGCTCCATCTAATGCACCTTGCCTTGTATTTGGCTTGGCTCTTTTCCAGTTGTTCCTGTACTGCCTGGTGGATCTCTTAGATCTGTCCAATGAACCTAGTTGCCCTGTCCACATCGCTGTGTCCCTCAACTGTGGTGTCTTTACCAAAGACAAAATCCAAAGGAGACCTTGGTGTGAAACCAAAACAAGTCTCAAAAGGAGATCTCTGTGTAGAAGAATGTTTTTCTCTGTTGTAAGCATGTTGCACATAACATAAATGTTCATCCCAAAGCTTAGGATGCTTGCTGCAGTATCCCCTGAGCAACTGGATCACTGTCATGTTGACTACTTTTGTTTGGCCATCAGTTTGTGGATGAAAAGTTGTGCTCTTCTTCAGTTTGGTGTCCATCAGTTCCCACAAAATTGATCAAAACTTCCCCACAAATCAGGTTTCTCAATCAGATACAATGGAAGTGGGTAATCCAAAATGAACCCATACATGTTCAAAAAATAGTTTTGCAGTTGTTCAGTTGTAATTTGTTTATTACAAGGTATCAAAATACACATTTTTCTGAACCTATCCACAATAACATATAGATAATCATGACCTTTCCTAGATTTAGGCAGTCCTCCAACAAAATCCACGGAAACACTTTCCCAAGGGTGAGAAGGAACTGGCAATGGAGTGTACAAGGCTAGTTTTCTATTGTTGGGCTTGCTTTTAGCACACATAGTACACCCTCTTACATATCTAGAAACTGTCTCATTCATTTTTGGCCAATAACAAAATCTTTGTAGCTGTGCAACTATTTTACTTACCCCAAAGTGACCTGATATTATAGAAGTGTGTGCTTCTCGAATTATCTTCACTCTTTCAGTTTGTGGAATGCATAACTTCCCACAATGATATAGGAGTTAGTACTTTACATGATAATCCAATTCTTCTACTCATTTGCCTTGACTTAAAGTTTCATATACATCTTTAAAGTCTATATCTTGAGCATACTGTTCAATGTATCTCTCATGTAACACAGAGTTATGCTTAAGTATAGTAGATGCATTTATAATGGGTCTAGATAACATATCTGCAACTTTATTGTGTATGCCCTTTTTATATTTGATGACTAAATGAAACTGTTGTAGAAAACCCATCCATCTATAGTGTCTTGATTGTTGCAACTTAGTTTGGGAGTGCAGATATTGAAGTGGTTGATGATCAGTATGTATTACTGTCTCTTTGCCCATTAAGTAATGTTTCCACTTTTTCACACTCTGTACTAATGCATACAATTCTTTATCATATGTAGGATAGTTAACTACTGCAGAATTAAATGTCTCAGAATGATAACAGATAGGTTTACTGTGCTGTGTCAACACTGCTCCCATGGCATAGTCACTGGCATCTGTTTGGATTTCAAATGATCTTTGAAGATCAGGCAGTGCTAGTACAGGTGCTGTACTAATCTTTTCTTTCAAGGTGTCGAAGGCTTTCTGTTGTTTGCCTCCCCACTAAAACACCTTGTTCAATCCTGTTAAAGCATGTAAGGGAGTTGCAATTAAGGACAAGTTAGAAATGAACTTTCTCCAATATTGTGCTGCCCCTAAGAAGCTTCTTACTTCTGTAGCAGATTTGGGTTTAGGCCAGTTTACAATCACTGCCACCTTAGAGGGATCTATCTTCAATTCACCACCCCATACTATATGACCCAAATAATTCAAAGATGTTTTGCCAAATTCACATTTTGAGAGTTTAACATGAAGTTTTTCTCTTTTCAAAACATCTAGTGTCTGCTTAACATGCTTTAAGTGTTCTTCCCATGTTTTGCTAAATATCAGAATGTCATCCAGATATACGATAACAAAATCATCAAGAAAAGGTCTGAGTACATCATTCATTAATCTCATGAAAGTAGCAGGAGCATTAGTTAAGCCAAAAGGCATAACCAACCACTCATACAATCCCTGCTTTGTTTTGAAAGCAGTCTTCATGCATCTTTCTTTGCAACTCTGACCTGATGGTATTCACTGTGCAAGTCTAGCATGGAAAAATAAACAGCTTCTTTCAATTGATCTAAAAGATCATCTATGCGAGGAAGGGGATAACGATTTTTTATTGTTATCTTATTCAATTCTCGGTAATCAATGCACATTCTCCATGAGCCATCTTTCTTTCTCACCAAGACAATTGGTGACCCACATGGTGATGTGCTAGGTCTGATGAACCCTTTCTCGAGCAACTCCTACACCTGCGTCTTGATTTCAACATCCTCTAAAGCAGACAACCTATACATTCCAATGTTAGGCAATGGAGCATCTTGCTGCAAAATAATATCATGTACTATTTCCTTTTTGGGTGGCAGACCTTTTGGTTCTTGAAACAAGATATCATACTCTGAAACAACCTTTTCTAAATTCGCTTGTTGTTCAGCATTACAGCCCTCAAATACATTGGTTTTATCAGGTTTCTTTTTCTTTACAACCATCAATAAGAATTGTTTACATGAATTTATCATTCGTTTCATCTGCCCTGAGTTTATGAGAGTATAATTATTCTTGAGCTTATGAGCTCTTACAAAGTATTCGATTCCATCTTTAACAAGTAGATACTTGTTCTCGGCTCTATAGAAAATAGCTTTTCTGTCATACAAGTAAGGACTTCCTAAAACAATTCCACATATATCCAAAGGAATTATGTCTAACTCAACCTCATCTACAAATGCTGACCCAAAAGAAAACTTGAGTTTGCACTGTCTAGTCACTTGTAGTTGTGCTTTATCATTCAACCATCCTAATGGGTATGGTTTCTTGTGAGGTGTAGTTACTAATCCCAACTTGTTTACAATTGCTTCAGAAATTAAATTTACTTGTGAGCCACTATCAAACAAAGTATCAATCTTTTGATGTTTGGAAATAACTCGAATATGGAAAAGCTCATGTCTTTTTCTCTCATTTTCTTCATCAATAATAGATTGTGCAGAATTACTAGTAGATGCTTCAGAATTCTTACCTTTTATACCTGTGGTTGCAATAGTTGTTTCATCTCCTGAGTCTAACCCCAAATCTTTCTGAATAGCTGTAGCAGTCTTCTTCTTCTTTCCCTCGAACTTCTTAGGTCTCAGTACTGGATGCAGAATCCAACAATGCTCATGATCATGCCCATCCTTTTTATAGTGAGTGCATGAAGCTTTGATTTTCTCCTTATTCTTGCTTGTAGTGAGTTGGGATGATCCCCCAACTTCTGGACTCCCATTCTTTCCTCTAGCTTCTAGATGAGTAGCTTGTACAGATACTTCATCTATACTAGTGGGATTAAACATGAGGATAGTGTGCCTCATGTAGCTGTGTAGACCACCAATGTACTTCAACAGAGTCTCAGGTGAGTCTAATGAGATTCCTAGAATCAATGATCTCTTTCTAAATTCTTGAGTGTACCCTTGCACACTTTGCCCTTTCAACTGTCGAAGAGTTTTCCAACTCATCATGGCTTGCTACATGTAGGCCAATGGATAGAACTTCTTTTTGATTGCAGAAACAAATTCACTCTAGACAGAGATAGTCTTACCATGTCTTTTCATGTCAGCTTGGGTCCTGCCTTCCCACCAAACCAAGGCAGTGCCTCCAAGGCGTAGGCTTGCCAGCTGAATCTTGCTCTTGTCTGAATCGATATTCTACACTCTGCAATAAACATCAATTTTTCTAATCCAATTGTCCAGATTTTCTGCATTCAACTCTCCATCATATATAGGTAAATCAAATGTAACATCTAGTTTAATCAAAGATGCCTTATTTTTATGTTCAGGGCTATTAGGAGGTGTGAGAAAGCTTTCTTCTTTCCCTTTGCCTTTTTAGTGGTCATGGAAGTGAGATTCATCTTCTCCTTTGTCTTGTTTAGACCTTGATGAATCTTCATCCTTATGTTTTCTATAGTCCCTATACATTTCTTCTACCATGGGTTTTATGGTTAGGAAAGTATCTATGAATTGAGGATCTGGTCCCATAGAACCTTCCTCTGACATTGTCTTCCGAGGATAGACTCTCCCAATTTCAGGATTAGTTTCAACCAACTCTCCTTCTCCTAATTTGAGCTTTGATCTAGTTAGCATTCAACAGCTAAACCAACACAAGCTTGTCTAACCTTGACAGCCTAAAGCTCTGATACCACTTGATCTGAAAATCACTCTTGAGTGACCTCAGTTAATTAATTAATGAATGAAGGTATTACAGACTCATGTGTTGGTGTGTGTCTATGTTATTTTAGGCAACAGATCGATCAGATTGCAAAATACACAGACACTGGAAAATGGAAAACAGTAAGAGAAACACAGTAAGCAAATACAAGAACACAACAAATTAATAAGGAGTTCACCCTATTCTCCAGGGCTACGTCTCCGATCTAGCTTTCAGTGGTGGCCTTTTTTTATTGTGTCTTTAAAGCAGAGATTTACAATGAGGAGCTCAACTTGAGTCTCCTGAAACAAAGGATGCTTAGTAGGGTGGTTCTTGGATTCCCTAAGCCACTATAGTGCACAGACTCTTTTCCTTACCAAGTCTCAACCTCTCTGGTCTTTAATGGGAGGAGCCCAATATGGTACTTAATTCCCAACAGATCCTGATAGGGATTGCCTGAATCTCTCAAGCTTTCTATCTGCTCGATGCTGCCCTATGCTGCAGGTTAGCTCGGCCCTCTGTCTTTCTGCCTCTTGCTTCATTGTCTCTTTCATCTTTCTTTCACTGTTTCCTTCTCGGCTTCTTCCTTGTCTTCTCTCCTGTTCTATTCTCTGTCTGTTCATGCTTAAAGCCAATCTGTCCTTGACTGTTTGCTTCCTCTTCCACCCCTTCGTATTGCCTGCTATTGTTCGCTTGGAGTTCCCTGCCTCTGTGTCATCGCCAACGTCTCACAGGGAGTGGCCACTTGTCCTCTCACAAACTGTGCCAGCTCTTCCTCGACGGTTCGGTTTTTCGGTTACATTGTGAAATGATTCATCTGCCAACTCAACGGTCAAATCGGAATTCAGACTTTTATGTATTGCGGCTTAATCCCCTGTCAAATTCGATTCCTCCATTGGGCGCAATCTCCGCCGTTAGATCTAGAGCCTCCAAAGCCTATGGTGTTCGCTCATTTTGCGTGGTTGACTTGCTCGACCGTTAGCGCGCGATGAGAGGTGGTTTTCTCTCTCATCTGCCGAACACGCATCGTGCGCTGAATGGAATCGCTCGTTTTCAGCCAAATCCGCTTACCGCCCAAGGGTGCCCCCGATATACTGCCAGTTTTGGAGCGCAGGACCCGCCTTTCACCTTAGCGCTTTCCCCACGGTTTTCCCGGCTTCCATGTGACCGAGTGCTTCGGGGCTTTTCCTTCTCGAGGGGTTTTGCCCAGCGATGCGCGATTAAATGGCCTTCGTTTCCCGATCTGGGCTTCCTAACTGCCAGTTTTGCCTCCTGTGCGGCCTCCATGGGCCTCGGTCAGCGCGCTTTGACCGAGGTCCTGGTCATACCTTGCTGGCTGCAAACTGCCACTGTCCAGAGGTCTTCATGATTACTTTTTGTTCATAAATTCGAAGTCTGTCCTATTTTGATACGGTCATGGCACTTTGATAATCTTCATGGATCCAATTCGGATCACATCATGATTGCCTCCAATCTCGCAATTGGTGCAAAGGTCTCTTCATAATCAAGTCCTTCTACTTGTGAGTAACCCTTACACACGAGTCTAGCTTTGTTTCTAACAACTTGACCCTGTTCATTCATCTTATTTTTGAATACCCATTTTGTGCCAATGATATTCTTTTCGATAGGTCTTGGTGTTAGTTCCCAAGTCTCATTCTTCTCAATTTGGTCTAACTCCTCATTCATAGCATCTATCCAAATTTTGTCTTTACTTTCCTCTTCAAAGTTCTTTGGCTCTATCTATGACAACATGGCTATATGAACTTGCTCATATTTTTCTGCTAGTTGCCTCCTCATTTGTACTCCTTCACTTTTATCTCCAATAATTTGATTTTCAGGGTGATTCTTTTGAGTGTGTCTTGAATGTCCTTTTGAATGAGTCTCAATATCTTCTAATTCTTCATCTTGTACTTCATTCTCCTTACTGATATGATGATGATGATTTGGAGGATTGATAAAACCTGTGCTCTTGTTCTTATTGGGTAG
The DNA here is from genome assembly GCA_031772625.1 of Pinus tabuliformis. Taxonomy (NCBI): domain Eukaryota; kingdom Viridiplantae; phylum Streptophyta; class Pinopsida; order Pinales; family Pinaceae; genus Pinus; species Pinus tabuliformis. The sequence continues at coordinate 152,198,109 of CM062812.1, forward strand.
CTCTTCATCAACCTTTACATCTATGCATTCCACAATCTTATGCAATCTTTTATTATAACATTTGTATCCCTTACTTTTTGACGAATATCCAAAAAATATTCCTTCATTAGATCGAGCATCAAACTTTCCTAGATTTTCATCATTATTTTTGATATAACATTTACTTCTGAATACTTTAAAATGTTTGATTGTTGCTGGTTTCCCATGCCACAGTTCATAAGGTGTCTTATCACAATTTGGTCTGAGATGTGCCTTATTGAGAATATGTACTGATATATGCACCACTTCTGCCCAATAAGTTTGAGCAATGTTTCTTTCTTGCATCATGGCTCTAGCTATTTGCCGAACAGGCCTATTTTGTGTCTCTACGACTCCATTCTGTTGTGGTGTGTCTACAATAGTATATTGTTGTTTTATCCCAAATTCATTAAATCGGTCTACAAACTCATCTGATGTAATTTCACCTCCTCTATCTGACCTTATGCACTTTATCTTGCACCCTGTTTGATTTTTTGCCAATTCCTTAAATGTTTTAAATTTCTCAAATGCTTTTGACTTATTTATGAGAAATTCCACCCAAGTCAATCTTGAATATTCATCGATTACCATCATGAAATATTGTTCTCCTCCTGGTGCTTCTATTCTGGAAGGCCCACATAAATCCATATGAACTAGCTGCAAATGCTTACTATTTGATAGTTTATATTTGACTTTGAATGATGTTCTTGTTTGTTTGCCTATTTGACATGAGTTGGAGATAATGTTTTGAGGCTTCTCTATTGTTGGTAGATCTTTGACTGCTTTCTTCTTGCTGATTTTGATGATGTGATCAAAGTTGAGATGCTCCAATCTCCTATGCCATAGCCAAGATTCATCTTGTTTGTTGATGTAGCATTCCTTATACTCTTCTTTCAAGATGTATACATAATTTTCAGTTCAAACTCCTTTAGACAGAACCTTCCCTGTAGATGTTGACCTGATTTCATAGCCTCGAGCTCTAAAAAGAACATCACAACCTTTGTCACACATTTGAATTACAGTCAACAAGTTATGTTTTAGACCGTCTACAAACAATATATCTTGAGCCTTTTCTTTTCCATTGTTCAGACTGACTATACTCTTTCCTCTAATTCTTCCTGCTTCATCATTATTGAATGTGACATTTCTAGTTTTATGTTCATTCAGGGAAACAAACTTACTTTTATCTCTTGTCATATGTCTAGAGCAACCACTATCCACATACCATTTACTATTTTTATCTTGAGCATACATAACTAGGTCACACTTGTCAGGTTTCTTTTCTTCTACCTTATTTCTCCATTGCATGCATCTAATTGTTTTATGCATATTTTGAGATGTTAATCTATTGTCTTTAAGCTGACATTCATATGACTTGTGACCAAAGTTGTGACAATAGAAACATTTTGTGATATTAAGGAGAGGAGAAAATGCATTTTTGTCTAGATTCATATTTGTTTTAACATTTGTGAATCCATTCTTTCTCATCTTAAAATTTCCAAAATCAATTCTCTTAACATAAGCTCTACAATTTATGGCTTTATGTCCAAAATTTTTACAGCAGTAAAAATATCCATAAAACAAATATCTGTACCTAGTAGTGGATGTTGTTTGAGAATCTAACCATCTTGAAATTTGATAATCATGTCTTCTAAAGAAGTGTGGTTTCTGATAGGTTGTTGATTGATTATCCATTTCTTTTGCCTTATGTCCTTTACCAACAATGTTCCTTTGTAGTTGTTCACTTGATGTGGAAGTGTTGCTCAAATTTTTGTTCTCAGATTGATGTGAGTTGTCACCCTCTCTCCTAGTAGCTTTTACAAATGTGATTGTTCTTTTATCCTCTACCTTAGATTTACTTGATTCTCCTTCATAGACTAACCCAGTCTTTATGAGAGAGACCTTTGAGCATTTAATACCACGTTCAATTTTTTAGACCCTTTTATCTGCTAAATATCCATGTTTAGTTCAATTTGAGACTTCTTTAGTTTTTTATTTAGACTTACCACCTCTTCCTCCAATTGTTCACACTCCTTGATTTTCTCTTTTATTTCCTTCATTAAGATATCTTCCACATCCTTTGCTTCTTTAAGTTCAAATTTTAACTTGATAATGTCTTTTGAAATTGATTCTTCCTTTACATATTTCAATAAGATCTCTTTTTTCTTTCTATTCTTTACTTTAAGCCTTTCTATTTCATCTGGGGCACTGATTAACTCCCCCTTAGGGTCTACCTCACCTTCCTCTTCTTCTTCATATTCCTAGAAATCCCTTTCAAGTTCTTCTAAGGCCATCAACATGAATTCACTAGTTCCAACATCACTAGAGGATTCATTGAAACTTTCAGATCCACCGCTAGCTTCTTGAGCATAGAAAATTTTCTTTCAGAATTGTCTTTCTTTCTGCATTTTGTTAGACTTGTTCTTCTCTTTCCTTAAGGTTGATTTTCCTCTTTCTTATAAGGACATTTTGATGCATAATTTCCCACTCTTCCAAAGTTAAAGCACTTAAATGGAAGTTTTCCTTTATACTTACCTATGCCTTTCTTCAATCTTTTGACAAATTTTGCTTCTTCTTCATCAGAACGTGAGCATGAGTGACTCCTTTTCTTCTATGGGCTTGTTTGCCTTGAAAGCTACTTCTCTACTGTTTGCCTTCCCTTTTGGAATTCTCATCTCATATGTTGTCAAGGAGCCACGTAGTTGATCTCTGGTCAAAGTCTCAAAGTTTTTTGTTTCTTCTATAGTTGAAACTTAGGATTGAATTTAGACGGTAATGACCTCAATATTTTCTGAACTATTACACTTTCATTGATTGTTTCTCCTAGACCCAACATGATATTTACAACTTCATCAACTCTTAAAAAGAATTTTGCTATATATTCATATTTTTTCATTTTTAAGGTCTCAAACTGTATTTTATACACTTGTAATTTGGCCATCTTCACCTTTTCATCCCCTTCATGAATATTTTCTAATTTAACCCATATATCTTTATCTAGCCCACAATGCATTACTTTGATAAATTCAAACCCACATAGACCACTCAAAAGTGCATTCATATCTTTTGCATTAGATATAAAATTAAGTTTAGCATCTTTGTCACTAGTTGTTTCCTTTTGTTCTTCATACCCCATCATCACAACAACCCATACCTCTACTCCTAGAGACATTAAATATGTCTTCATTCTCACTTTCCAAAAGGCATATTTTGTACTAGTAAATAGAGGGGCCTTATTTGTTGAACATCTTTCTTGACTAGCCATTTTACTGACTTAGGACCTCCTTCCAGTTATTAAATTGTTACTAAAGGAACCCTGCTCTGATACCAATTGATATTTATGATTGGGAATTACTAAGAGGGGGGGGTTGAATCAGTAATTCAAATTATTATATTTTCTCAAGTTAATTTTCTTCTTATGCAACTAATGGTTTATGTTTGTGCTCAATCATCATTTAATTCCTTTTACAGGTGTCAAAGAGAGAAATTTGCAGATTTACTTATCAAGAATTCAAAACATTCACACAAAATTCAAGAATAAAGACATGAAGACACCAGATATAAGTGGAAACCCCAAAGCGAGAAAACCATGATTTTTAGGTTGAAAGTGATGTGAAGGAAAGTTTCTACTCATTACATCATATTTTTGTAGGCTCCAACCTACAAGAGGATCTTACCTAAAAGGAAGCTCCAACTCCCACAATTTTTTTTCAGGCTACAACCCACATGAGGTTCCTACCTCAAAAGACTACATCCTGTTCTTTTTCAAGATGCAACATAGAAAAGAACAAAAAATTCTCAATCGCAACATCAAGTTACAAATGCTGGTTACCTCATATACAATTCTGCTATCAAGTTTTGTTATGAACTGCTTCTTCTTTTCACTCTTTTTCTCTTCTGCTACTGCTCATCAACTCTCTCATGCAGACTCCTTCCACTCAAAAAGAAGATCATAAATCTTTTTCATTCCTCATTGTATATTTTATAAGAAAGTTCTCTTGGTTGTTTGTATTCTTTGTAGGAATATGATATGAAGCATAGTCTCTTGGACTTCCAAAAAAACTACTCACGAGCTTGTCTTTTCATTTTCAGTTCTGAAAATTATTTGTAATATAAAATAGAGCTGAACTAATAACTCATTCAGTGATAATTATAAGAGACAAATCAGATTTGTATTATCTACATTTTCTATTCAAAGAAATATATGTATTTCAACTTTTGTCTCAATGATTAGCCTTCACATTGATTAGCATAGCTTTTGCACTTCACATCACTTTCAACCTTTTATATTCAACATTCAACATTTATGTACACTTTCCATTCAACATAAATGATCACCAATGTGCTTAGTGACATCAATAACATTCATCAACTTTAATCAATCAACTTAACTTGACATCAATGCCAATATTGCCAACATGATTATGCTCTTAATGAAGGGCCTTGGTTCTCGATTAGAGTCGGGATATTTATCACTCCATGGTTCCCTGAGTTTGATGCCATCACTAAGGTGGTTAATTTCATGCTGATTTGGGTGAGGCTTCCATACCTACCCCTTTCTCTTTGGCATCTTAAATTCCTTGAAGATATAGGAAACACTATGGGTAAATTCAAAAAAATAGATATGTAAAGAACAAAAATATGGTATCTTCACATTCACTAGAATATGTGTGGAGATTGATCAAAGAAAACGTTTTCCAGATCATATAAATTTGAAATACAACAAATTCCACTGATCACAAGTCCTTTATTATGAGAACATGACATTCTGATGCCATGTATGTTTTCAAACATGACACTTATAAAGTTCATGTCCACAGGAAAAGAAGAATACAAGGAAGAAGATGAGGCAGTCTAACAGACCAAAAGAATGGTAGTACTCAGAACATCATTCTTTTGAGGACAAAGAAGAACATATAAAGGAAATTCATCCTAAAAAAGAAGAAATTAATGAAATGGCACATTAGGGAGACAAATCGAATGAGGTTGCTATGGTCTAGCTAGAAACAATCAACATTCAACAGAAAGGATTATATCATGAGGCCTCTTTGACATTGGATTGAATTAGGGGCTCAAAAAGAGCTCATGTATCTAAGAGCTCTGACTCTGACAAAGAAGTCCCACATGCGGGACGAGAATTGGTTTTGGTTCTTAAGGAACTAAACCCCAACAATTGGCAAAAAGTGAAAAAAAGGAAAAAATAAAAAATAAAAGATTGGCACTAGTTGTCAACCTTAATTTTATTTTTTTCTTTACGTTACCTCCTGACTTATACTTTGCGGTTCTTAGTCATTAAAAAACCTTATGGTTTGTCTTTCTATATTTTTTTGTCTTCGTCATGTTGTTGGCTTAGTGAGTCCTGACGTAGGCTCAAAGTTAGTTGCGCCAAACAATCCCTACACTATTCGCCCTTTTGGCATGAATCTGTAGAGCACAGACTAAAGTCTCACCCGAAGCAATATGGGGGGATGCTAGAACCAAGTTTCCTCACCTAGAGATGAGCGTGATGTCATTTTATGCCCTAAATATGCCTTCACGCAGATCCGCCTAGATTGATAAGCCTTTATGTCTTATCGATATAACTCCCTTTAATCAGCCTCTAAACCTCCACGAAGGTTTACGATGGTCTTTTGCGAACCTTGAACAGACTAATCAGCTACTTATGCGCATCAAAGGTTACTTATAACCCAATAATTACTCAGATCAGTGTAAGTGTTCGATAAATTCAACATACAACAAGATAATCTTCGCGTAAATAGTTAATAGTAATTGCATTAATATAATAGTATGAGTCATGTAAAGTTGCGCATCAATACATCATTATTTCGTAAACCCATTATAACATAAGGCGCATTCATATAAACAGAAGTAAAAAGATAAACACAAGTATTTCTGCAACAATATTCTTTATTGATACTCAGTTTTTCTTACAGACTCAAGACTTCCGTGTGCACTCAGCTACAGGGGTCCGAGCACTCAGTTGCGAACTCTACTCTAGGCCTCTGCACACACAGCTGCAGAGCCTTTCTTCCTACTCTTCCTTGCTAACTCTTTAGACTTCTCCCATAGACCAAACTTCATTTCTTCCTTAGACATCCTAAGACACACCTACTTATTGTCACACGGCATGAGTCGTTCTTGTGGACAAGACCGACCTCCCTAGTATCTAATGATATCTAGTGACAAGCAAGCCAATAAAATCCTATCTTTCTCTAAGTATGCAATTTATAAACAAAGGAAAACAAGTGTTTTAGGCCTACCTTGGGTCCAATGAAAGTTTGTGGAAGCCTCGCTCCTTTGATCCAAATGAGCCCCCTTGTAGCAAATCTGTAAACACAAACAAGAACATAAATTAAATAGCATCTAAAAAGCCAATATAATAAAGCATACTTATCATGATGATTAAGGAATTCTTGAAACAAATCACATAAGATAATTTGTTGAGAAAAATGAATCTGATTGTATTAATTCAAATCAAAGAAGAACTTTACAACCTGTGCCTTGATGCTGTACAAGCTCCTCCCAGGGTCCAACAAGAAGTCTCCTCTACTTTGACAAGTTTCACTCTCTTCCCAATGAAGCCAAAAGGTATGTGATCTATCCTCTCAAGCTTAACTAGGAAGTCTCAATTCCACCAGCATTTACCCTAAAAAATGTTCAGCTTCTAACCTCCCTAGCAACCAGCCCAATGCCTTAATTTATAGTGCAATGGAGGGAAGTTACTAGGTCCACCTTCAAAGGGATAAAGCCCTCCTTCAAAGGGATAGCTCCTCTCATCAAGGGATTAGCTCCTTCACTTTTGGGATGCATGAACCACCTAGGAGCGAACCATCCACGTCAAAATTCCTTCTAGAATCATCTAGAATTAACCCAAAGTGAGTTTTTAAGAATAAAATTGCGCCTTTTTGACTTTCATAGGGGTCTGCACCCACTCCTTTAGAGACAGAGCGAGCAGGTCCGTAGGTAACACGAACAAAGGGTGCGGGACCGCAGGCAACAGTGAGAGAAAGTGCGGAACCAGAGGTTTATTGATTTTTAATGTCTTTCTCTCATTTTCAAAGCTTGACATGAAGAGCTGAGGTTTGAGACTTGATTAGGAGGACAGTATGAGTGATGACAGACCCATACTGACTGCAAATAGTCATGGTGACAATATTTTGTGTAACAGATTGCCCCCTAAAGTGCGAAGTCTGTAGTAGATGAGGATTTCATTTATCATCTAGGAAGAGTGAAGTACTTTATCATTTCGAGGATCATCTTGTGGAGAGCTCGGTTGGAACCTGAAAAAACATTTAATGCAAAATATATATATGAGATCATATCATCGCTGAGGTAGGCATTCCCATACTCAGATCAAAACTGACTAGAAAACTAACTACTGCTCTGATATATGAACGATCTTGTAATACATCACAAGTATAGACACATGTAGACACAGTGTGGACACAGCCATCTGTTTATGAATAGTCCACTGTATAATGAATACAAAATTCCTCGCAACCTGGATGGTGGAAACTAGATCCAGGGTCTTCATTTCTACTTCCCGAAACAGTACGATTCTATCCATGCGAATGAATATGTTGAAGTCGAACATGGTAGAAACCACTTGATTACCAGTCAATGATGTAAACTGTTAACAAGTGTGAGAGAAACCACCAGTAATATCAATGGCTCTCAAAGTACTCAGTACAATCCATGAGATGTGAATAGATGTGTTGATGTCGAACATGCCACGGAATCCTTTGATCGAAGGTCAATGATGCAACCTATTGTCAAAGGCGAGAAACCTGCCATTGAGGCATGCAGATCCCAAGGTATTGACGATTTCTAGATCATCTTTCTAGATAATGAGCTGAAGTCGATAGAAAGCGATCCGTCGTAGGCAAGCCCACAATACGAAATCATAGATCAAGTTTGAAGAAATTTAGTTTCAAGGACTGACTCAGGGATGGTCAAGATGGATGACAGATATTTTGCAGATGAATGGCTTATTTGCACTGACCTCTTGAACACATAATGACACAGCAGATGGTTTGGTGACAATTGACCCAAAGTTAATACCCAGAAACCGGCTGAAGACTTTCAATATGGTTTGATCAACTGTTAGGCAAAGGATTTCCCAACCCAGGTGAATAAAAGTGTCGTGTTCAAGAGTGGTTACAAAGTATGACAAACAGGCTCATTTTTCTCTCTTTTCCCCCACCATTTCTGGCAAGTACCTCTTTATTTTTTACAAGCTTGAGGAGGATAACATTTGCTTGATTATAAGCTCATCCTTCGGATGAGTCCAACTTAGTTTAAATTCGAAACCTAAGAAGGAGTGGTCCGTTCCTGTTTGTAATTGAACAGGTCCTTTATTGTTAAATTTTAACGAATCCAGTATAGGAGAAACTCGACGTTTTTCAATTTTAGAGAGTTTGAAAAAACTTAAGAAGACTCCATGGTTGTCCCTTGTCGTAAATTTCTGTCTCCCAAGCTCGAAAAAGTATAAAATAATACTTGAGAGAACCGCTTGATCATTACGACCAAGGAGTACTTTTCGTAATTAGTGCCCCTGATCCGAAAAAGTAAAAAAGCGATCAATGACACATCGTTTTATAACCAATATTGAATTTGAAACGACAAAAATCTGGCAATCTTTTCATGTTTTTACGGTCAGAAAACAGTTGTAAGTGGACCATCTTTTTAGTTATGTTTTAACGAGTTTAAAAAAGAAAAACTCGGCAATCTTTTCATGTTTTAGGAGTCATAAAAGAGCTTAAAGGTGACTTTAATGTTTTTTCCGTCGAAAATGACCGATTTCGCCTGAAAAATCCGTTATCCTAAACAAAAACTCAAACATTAATCATAGTTGTTTAAAATGGATAAAAATGCTGCAAAAGTTACCTCTTTAAAGTGAAACATAAATAAATTAAAAACTCATTTATTCAAAAAACTTTATAAAAAGGGCTTTCGTAAATTCATTTTTACCGTTTGAGTTCTGGGTGAGAAAATAGTGCTTTTGGTCAGAAACTTCCCGTGAAGATTGCGGAAAATCCATCCGTTGGAATCGAACGCCGTCTCCTCCAGGTAATCTACATCATCTTACTCTTTAATTTTATCTGTTTCAAAGTTGTTTTTAGGTTTTAATTTCATTTTTTAAGGGATTCTTAGGATAGAAACCCGCGCGCGGGGGCCCGCAGGCACAACATTGGTAACCTGCAGACCCCGACTTTTTCGTAACGGGAAAAAAGTCAGGGGTCCGCACCTGCCGTGAAGGAAAGGTGCGGACCCACGCACTGTCTCTAACAGAGAGGGTGCGGTCTGTTGTTGGGAAAAGTATCTAATTCAGAATGCCCCTATCCCACTCTAAGGTGTGATAGTGCCTTAGCAACAAACAAGACAAACTACTTGAGTATTCTTCTTTATGAAATGTAAATGAGGAGGAAGGATGTAACTAACCTGTGTCTTTCGCTAGTTTGTTGATCCAATCACTCCTCTCTTCAATGGCTCCCAGCTCCCTGCTCCCTTACCAACCCAGCTTCACCGAATTCCTGCAAGATCACAAGAGAGAGAAACTACACGAAGATATAGATATACATTCATAAAAAGCTCAGGATCAGATTAAGCTAAACATGCAAATATAACAAAACATCATTGATATACAGCATGTAGGAGAAACTCAAATAATTTATTGATAGAATAAGAAAGTCCAAGAGGAGATACAACCAAGTGAGTCCCAATCCAGCATCTACCTCCCAACAAAGGAATCCCTTCCTCTCCTCCAACAAAGCATAAATCACCCAATGTACTAATCTCAATCTCAAACCAACAGCAATTCTCTACAAAGTACAAAATTCCAGCCTCTGGATCTCTGGGATGAGGGATCCATATATAGATGTAAGCAGAGAGGATGAGTCAGCTTATGTTTTGACTTGTGGCTTCTCTCTGTCAGTTCTTCCTTCCACTTGGAGACTGAGAGCCTCTTACTCATCACTTGGTCGAATTCAGTGAGGCAAGTGTCATTGGAGAAGATTCTGGAAGCTTCCATGGTCTTTCCACCTCGTTGAATGACTCTGCCACTTGTCATTTCCCGCTCAACGCACCTGGGTAGTGCATTCAAGTGCGTTGCAACGTACCTAGACAGTGTACTGGGGTGCTTTGCAACGCAGGCAGCTAGTGGAGCACTTGAATTGATCCTAAATTGATTGTTTCTGAGTGGTTTTTGGTGGAGAACTTCTGGGAGAAGCTGTCATTGGTTGACCTTGTTCCTTTAGGAGCTGTAACAACATCTTTAGGGACTTTGGATCCCTTGAATTATGGAAATTTCATGCTCATAGCTGTAAGGCACAAAAATGTCTATAACAGTTGCCCTCTAAAGTATGAGGTCGTTTATCGGGTGAAATGCTTTATTAGGAGGATCCGAAGTTCATTCAATGCTGGGAGGAGACCTGTAATAAGATACAATACAATACATTATTTTCATACTGTTTTCATGATCTAGCTGAGGCGGGCATTCCCATGCTCAGCTTTATAAATTCATTTTTATGTACATAGGACAGACAATCGTCTGATGGTAGACTGATGATTCTGCTGAAATCATCATCCTTTTGGTAGGATGATTATCTGTTCTGCAATGCTGTACATGTCAATGTCTTTATTTTTCCTGAATATATATCGCAGCCCGGATGGATGAAACTAGATCCGGGGTCTTCAATCTTGTCCGATCTTCACTCTAAGTACAAGTCGATCCATGTGAGAAATGTTTTGAAGTCGAACATGGAAAGACATCGCTTGATTACCAGTCAATGATGTAAACTGTTAACAAGCGCGAGAGGAATCACCGATAATGATAATGACCCTCAAGGTATTGCAGTACAATTCACGTGGTGTGAATAAAGGACTTGGCGTCGAACACCACGCAAAATCTTTCGGTCGAAGGTCATTGATGTATACCTGTCGCCGGAAGTGAGAAACTTGCCATTGAGGCATGCAAGCTTCAAAGTACTGAAGGGGGTGTTCCTAGATCAACTTCTTGGATAATGAGCTGGTGTCGACAAGAAGCGATCTGTCAAAGGAGGGCCTTGATGTATCCCACATCAGTGACACGGAACGGAGCAAATGATTTTGATGGAGGTGAAAACGATCTGATGATATATGGTTCAGGGTGGCGGTCATGAAAGGAATGAAGTACAATGTATGGTAGTGGATGGGACACGGTTGACTTCTCTGGATGACTTCTCTTGAACATATCGGTGACACTTATGTGATGGATTGGTAGCATTTACCCCAAAGGTGGATGGTATGGCGAGACCATGGTGATGTGACCGGTGAATGAAACAACCCAAACCGACTCAGGCACGGAGTGGAAGTGTCATGTTCAAGAACGACTTGCTACCAATAAAGGTTCTTTGAGTTTCTTCACAATTTTTCCCCAGTCATTGCTGACCAGTACCTCTTTATTTTTGTCAAGCTTGAGGAGGATAACATATGCTTGTTCTATAATTTGCCCTTCGGGCAAACCCATCGCTATGTTTTAACGAGCCTAGCGATAGTGAAACTCATTCTCGTCTAAAGACAGGTTTGTCGCTATTAATCTTTTTAACGAGTCTAACGACAAAGATAACTCGGTCCTTTTCATTTTTAGAGAGTCTAAAAAGGTACGTAAAGTTAACTCCGAAAGTCCTTTTTCGTCATCTAATCCCTTAAGTCCGAAAAAGTATAAAACAATACAGAAGGGATGAATTTTCGATAGTTTTAACGAGCCGAACAAAACAAGCGCTCGATCTTTTTGTGCAATAATCCCTCAGGTCCAAAAAGATTAAAATCTAGAGGAGGGATAGCCCTTCCGGTCGCTTTAACGAGCTGGAAGGCCAAAACTCGGCAATCTTTTCATATTTTACGAGTCAGATGAAAAGAGCTTAAAGAAGACTCGTCTTTTGAGGAACGAGTGACAAAATGGGTAGCAGCTGATTCCAGGTAAGGGTTGGAATTTTCCAAGCACGACAGAGTCACAAGGATGGCTAGTGAAATCACTCTTCGCAGCTGTTCCTCAAAATGGGTAAACAATCAAATGGAGGTGAATGATCGGCCAATGGAAAAGTGGAGGTGACGGTGCAAACAAGACCAGGGCTTTAATGGCTGATAATGTTACATTCACGACGGTTATTTACCGGAGGATAGTTCATTTTTTAACGAGCTTAAACGCGGGTGGAAACATTTGCTCGGTGCGGGTTTATTTTTTAACAAGCTTGAACCTTGCGGTAACACTGCTCGATTATCCAGTCATATGATAAGAATGTCTCATATAAAACGGCAACATTTAGATTTTTGCCTCACATCCTTTATTTATGCAAGTTAGGAAACGACTAATCCAAAAAAACAGATAAATAATCGCTCTTTGCTTGCACTCCAAAAGGTTTGCATGCCCCCAGGTGTAAAACAGAGTTTCAAGGTTACCTCTACTTCACTTCCGCCAAAACAATTGTTTTACCGAGAGAGGCCTACCTCTTTCAGGTCACCCAAAGATTGTTCTATTAATCTTTCAAACAAAACACTTCTTCGGCGATGTCTACCGAGATAAACAAAGGTGAGCGACGATGCCCGCCGACTCACATGACTTTGACAAAAGAATCTTATTCTAGAACAACCCCTCTTCCAATCACGGACGGGGTACGGACTAGTCATATTCTCCCGCGGAAACCTACCCTATACCCAAAGTTCTCCTGCCGAAGCAGACCAGGACGCATGCCCCCTGGGTTCCAGTCATATCCTTCCGAATTACTCGCACTCATCGGGAGGACAGACCGTGGGTTGAGACATTTCTTGCGTGAAGAGACCATTTAGGGATGGTATATGACTATTTGCGATGCGTGATCCGGGAAATGAAAGCTGGTCCACGAGCTTGACCACTCTTCCTTCGTGCGGAAAACACATTACTCTAAAGAGTGAGGAGACGATGGCTCCCATGCAATATATATAGTCTCGTCCAAGGAGTAGGTTATAATCCAAGGTTCCTTGAACGAACATCACGTTCATTTGAACGGTCTTCCCTTTCAATGTTATGGGCACATTGGGGAGGATCCCTAAAGGTCGACTGGTTCCTTTATCGAAGCCTGTCAGATTTCTCATTTCAGGCAAAAGTGATGGCGAACCAAGCGCTTTCCAAGCAGTAGAGGAAAGGATACTCACAGATGCCCCCTCATCAATGATGGTGCCAACCATGACCATTCTGTATATTTGGACGATAATTCGAAATGGTATGCTTGCAGGGAAACGGGGTCTGCCTAGTTGGTTGTCGAAGGATACAACTAGGTTGCTTGGAGGTGGGACCGAATAGACGGCCGGGTACGGCTCTGACGAACTTCCTTCCTGCGATAAAGGAATGGGTAGGTTGCCCCCGTGTTCGTCGGAGTCTGTGTTGATGAAGAGAATTTGGATGGTGTCATCCTTATTCTCCTCAGTGATTGTGTCATTCGAAGATAAAACCTCTGAAGGCAAGACCGGGTCAACTGCCGCCTCGACCTTTTGACTTTCGTCGGGTATGGATTCAGTTGGTTCATCTTCAATGACTGGCGCTTCAGTTGACCACTTGAGCAGGCCAGCTGGATTTTCAACTAACGAAGGACTCGACAAGAGTTTTTTATATCCAGGAGAGAGTCGTAACGGTGAAACCAGACGATCATCCAAAACTCTTTTAGCCTCGTCTAAGAAGGGACAACGGTAGATGGCGTGATTGCCTTCGCACAGTTTACAGGGAGATCTAGCTCTCCCTTTTTGTCCTGGGACTTCACTTTCACTAGTTGACGGTGGGCATTTAACATGGCTATCAGAGGTTGACGCCACCGAATTGTGCAAACGGGGAGACCAGTCCCTTAGTATCCGAGGGATGCATGGACAATCTCTGTGAAAGTGGTCTCCCTTGCAAATGACACGGCGATTTAGGCCTGGTCAGTGCAGTGTGTGGATTTTCATTAGACAACACTCGTTTTCCCCCAGCCGCTTTTGGCTCCTTCTTCTTCTTCTCTTTCTTCTTCTTTTCCTTCTTCTCCTTAGGAACTTGGCTTTTGGCTTTGCCAGCCCCATCAAGCGAAGAGGAAGGAGGAGAGGAAGAATTAGAGGAGGTAGAAGGTTGGTGGGTAACTCTGGATTGGTCTAACTGCTGATTCGACTGTTCAGGAATAGTGGTGTTTTGAACAACATTGGTTGAGAAGAGCCAGACCGGTAAGCCAATTGTCAGTCCTGGAAGCGACAATGTGGCCATATGGGGCACACCAACATCTCCCCAAGAGGAGAAGGGACTAGGATTTCCACCAAGGGGAATTCCTTCGTTGGTAAGCTCCATTTTCTCAACCTAAAGATCAACGCAGGAAAAAGGGTATGAATATTCCGTTTAAAATAAATTTTAACGACGCTTTGGACACAACTTGCTTTTTCAATTTTAAAGAGTCGAGAAAAAGCAAAAGATGACTCTAGTCTCCTTCGATGTTTTAACGAGCCTGAAGTGACAAATGCTCGGATGGACTTTTTCCATTATAGAGTCTGAAAAAGGCCAAAAGGAACTGCTCTGGAGTTCTAGGTAGAGGGCGTGCCAAACTTTTCGCAAAACCGCAGAATACTTTTTAAGGTACAGGCGGTCAATCTTCCCGAATGCTGTGTTCAGTGCATTGCGATCAGTAGGGCGGCCGACACGGCTTCCTATGGATAAAGGTTTTATGCCTATAGGGGTCTCCCAATATCTACTCGACGGTACATGGGAGCACAATCCGTACTGGCGCTTATCATCTCTCAGGAGGAATCACCCAACCATCAGCGAGATCGAAAGTCACTAGGTTTTACGACGCCGGAACACGTCTCTAGCCTAGACCTCTATGTTGTGCGTTAAGTTACAAAGCGTTGTTAAGTTCATTCAATTTATTTTAGGTTGATCTTTCTTAGAAGTTTGCCTTTTTGGATCACCACGAGATGTAGATACAATTCCTAAATGCAGTCTAAAGATGATAAGCAAGCTTTTATCTCTTTTCAACAATGAAAATCCTAGCTACAAGGGGAAAAGAAAGACACAATCTTTTCTCAAAGAGCATAGAGCACACTGTAAATGCACTTTTTCCTAAATCAAACCATACAAACGATCAATATGAAAATGCACAAATGCATGTATTTGTTTTTCACTTTCTTAATATTGATGCCTAAAAAGAAAGTTGTTGTACAAAATTTGAATTCGATTTCAAGTGAAAACACAAACAAGTTTCTTTTTGCAATCAAAAAGATGATTACGACACTTATGATGTTGAAGTAAACACTTGTTTCGACACTAGAAATTCACAAATTCAAACCAAAAGACAAAAGTAAAAGCTCAATCAACTGTCAACAACAAACAAATTTACTCCTAAGATCAAAACGACACTTATGATAAGTCTAGATCTAAGGGCGACAGTATGACTAGTTTACTTTTGTAATGGGAAACTGCAAATGATGTAACAAATACACAAAAACAAATACAGTTTCTTTTATACAACTGAGGCGGAATTAAGGCAAAGAAAAGGGGTTTTCAGATAGGTACACACACTGATAACAGGCTGCAAAAATCAGAGATAAAACTGAACAAAATGAAGCAAAGAACCACAGCTGCACAGGGCAAAGGCTGATCAGCGCACCTGTTGCACAGAGAAACTGAATTTCAGCGCAGGTAGCCCTCTCGGGACCTGCGTTGAAATGCAGAATCTCTTCACAGAGCCTGCGCTGAAGCAGAAACGAGAATTGTCTCCGGGTTCTGGGTCACGGTTTGCAGTTTGATCTAAGGTTTTTGGCCGGATAAAAGCTATCAATAAGGTACAATTAGAAGGATGATTTAAAGGAGGACTAAGAGCTATCACAAAGGGTTGTTAGAGCATTTGTGGATCAGCTGTTCAGATCATAAACAGGCCCAGTGAATGGACTAGAGTAGCAGATCTCTACTTTGCATTTGTAAATGGCAAATGCAGTTCGATTCAGCACTCCTGAGTTTATGAGAAGAACAACAATAGAAACACAAATAAACTAACTAGATACGTTCCCCAGCGGAGTCGCCAATTTGTTGTTGGGAAAAGTATCTAATTCAGAATGCCCCTATCCCACTCTAAGGTGTGATAGTGCCTTAGCAACAAACAAGACAAACTACTTGAGTATTCTTCTTTATGAAATGTAAATGAGGAGGAAGGATGCAACTAACCTGTGTCTTTCGCTAGTTTGTTGATCCAATCACTCCTCTCTTCAATGGCTCCCAGCTCCCTGCTCCCTTACCAACCCAGCTTCACCGAATTCCTGCAAGATCACAAGAGAGAGAAACTACACGAAGATATAGATATACATTCATAAAAAGCTCAGGATCAGATTAAGCTAAACATGCAAATATAACAAAACATCATTGATATACAGCATGTAGGAGAAACTCAAATAATTTATTGATAGAATAAGAAAGTCCAAGAGGAGATACAACCAAGTGAGTCCCGATCTAGCATCTACCTCCCAGCAAAGGAATCCCTTCCTCTCCTCCAACAAAGCATAAATCACCCAATGTACTAATCTCAATCTCAAACCAACAACAATTCTCTGCAAAGTACAAAATTCCAGCCTCTGGATCTCTGGGATGAGGGATCCATATATAGATGTAAGTAGAGAGGATGAGTCAGCTTATGTTTTGACTTGTGGCTTCTCTCTGTCAGTTCTTGCTTCCACTTGGAGACTAAGAGCCTCTTACTCATCACTTGGTCGAATTCAGTGAGGCAAGTGTCATTGGAGAAGATTCTGGAAGCTTCCATGGTCTTTCCACCTCGTTGAATGACTCTACCACTCCTCATTTCCCGCTCAACACACCTGGGTAGTGCATTCAAGTGCGCTGCAACGCACCTAGATAGTGTACTGGGGTGCTTTGCAACGCAGGCAGCTAGTGGAGCACTTGAATTGATCCTGAATTGACTGTTTCTGAGTGGTTTTTGGTGGAGAACTTCTGGGAGAAGCTATCATTGGTTGACCTTGTTCCTTTAGGAGCCGTAACAACATCTTTAGGGACTTTGGATCCCTTGAATTATGGACATTTCATGCTCATAGCTGTAAGGCACAAAAATGTCTATAACACGGTCCCCGCAGCAAGGGTTTTTAAACCTAAATTTCTCAAAATTCACCCAAAAACTTTGCTTTTAGACATTCTAATTCGCCTTTTTGTTGAATGTAGAGTATACATCATGCTTGATTGGCAAGAACGGGAGCATGAGGATGTAGATCTTGCCGCGATAAATCATCAACCTTCGATTGATGCATTGAAGGCATGCGGCTTATACAAATTCTGGGCCATACCTGGCATGAGGACCCAGGTGGACTTTTTGCAGTGGCTGGTAGACAGGTGGAGCATACAGGACCAATGCTTCTTCATTGCTGGTCACCAGCTCGAAATGGAGCCGGCAGACATATACTTTTTGACTGGTTTGCCTAAGAGAGGTGAACACTTAACTCTATTCGGGACTAGGCCAGGTGGCCAGTCTGTCGATAGCCTCTGGCTAGAGTTCTGTTACAACCAGACTAGAGACAAAGGTATAGATATCAAAACCATATCCCTTCCTGAACTCAAGGTAATTGCGTTTACTGTTACCAGGCTCTGCGGGAGCGCAACACTACATGTAGCCACTGGATCCCAGATGCAGATGGCAGTAGACTGCTTTCGAGGCACCATCTTCAACTGGTGCGATGCTGTGTTGGCTAATATAAAAGTCCAACTAATTAGAGAAAAGAACGGACAACTGAAGACCTTTAGATATGGTGCTTTAGTCGTGAGCTTTGGTCTAGAGAGGGTTCCAATGTTGGTCGCACAGCACCTCACTATTGGAGCTGGACTTCCTCAAGAGCCCAAACTAATGCGATGGGTTGCAGTTATGGCCCGTCATCCTGAGGAGGGGACGGAGGTCGTTCGATTCACCCCTGAGTATTTCCATTGGTTGGAAAACCAGGTTTTTGCTATTCAGGACTTCCCTTACGCTAGGGTAGATTTTCGTGGTGACCCAGACATGGCTCTTCCACCAGGAGAGTAATGGGATGACTCAGGTAAAATCATTTTCAACATTTTCCTAATTTAATTTTTTGTTTGTTTTTATCTCGTCCCAAAATTGATAGTAAAAGTTTCAAATGCAGATGTAGGTCCACGGCAACCAGCCGCTCTTCGGCCCTATGAGAGGAAACAACCAGCTGCAGTGGCACCAGCCCCATAGGACGAATCAGCAGAGACCTTGGCCGAATTGGAGAGCCATCTAGAGCGTTTGACAGGAGACATTCCGGAGACCGGCATAGATGACATTCCTCTTAGGCTATAGCGCTATGTGATTGGGGTCCCAGGACCTTTCAGGAGGTTCCTTTGTAAGGTGGCCCGTACAGTGGTTTCTTATCGAGATCATCACCAGTGATAGGATGATCGCCTATTGTAGACACATATGACATTTTTGTTTTTTGTACTATCATTTTTGCCGATCATAAGGTGTTTTTCAACCTATGATCGAAGACGATGTATATTTTGACACACTCCTATATTATACTATATCACTATTACCGGCTTATCTTGTAAAACATATTATGGAATTTTTTTAAATTTACTTGTATGATTATTGCAAATGTCTAGTTAACATTCAAGAAGCAATTGCATATGCTAATTTATTTAAATATCTTGGAATATGCTGATATTCAATATAATCAAATTCACGTTCCAAGAGACGCACTCTCAAAAATAATCTCAATAACACCGGATTTCTAATGGCATATACTCTATTAAGCTGTAATACAACGAGTTCAGAATCTAACCTCACTATCAAACTCCGAATCCCAAATGAAATAGATTCAGATAATAACTCAATCACTGCACTATACTCGGCAATGTTGTTCATTGTTTGACCGAGGATTACCCCATGCATAGATACCAACTCGTCAGAGGGCGAATAGATAACCCAAGCTGCGGAAAAAATGTTCCGTGTATTACGACAAGCACCATCAGCAAAACCAATGTATGTTTGGAGAGGCGTCGACATCTGCAATATCAAGAGTAAAACCAAGATAAGCAAGAATAATGACGAAAAACACTCTCTAAGCTAAGCACACTTTTAAACTAAAAACACACCAGCTAGAAAGAAAAACTAACCTAACTAAAAAATCTCCACACCCAGATTTTAAGCATAATATCTCTTCAGGTAAAGACCATTTCTGGGTTTACCTAAAGAGATCCCATCAAAGTCTACCAATTCATAGGCCCTTTTTGCTAGCTTTCGCTTAACAACATAAGGACCATGCCACATAGGGACGAATTTCCCAGCTCCTAATTTTTCATTTGCTTGATCATATAATAAGACTAGGTCTCCTTCCGAAAAATTTCGAGGGGTAACATTTCGATCATACTGAGCTTTAATACATTTGGCATGAGTTTCGATCGCTAATGCAGCATCACGTCGATTCTCATCTAGTTGAGCCAAGTATAACAAATGTTTTTCCTCTTCGGAAGTGGCTGGAAGTAATTCGATGGCCATTTGCAATGACGAGATTTCGCATTCAATGGGTAACACAGCTTCCAGACCATAAACTAGTTGGAAAGGAGTGAACCCTGTTGACGTTTTTACTGAGGTTCGATACGCCCAAAGTGCTAAAAATAGCATGTTATGCCAATTCGACCTATGAATCCCAATGATTCGTCAGATCATGATGACTAGAACTTTGTTGATGGCTTCAACTAGACCATTAGCTTGTGGATAATATGGAGTTGAACTGTCGTGACGCAAACCAAGTTGGCCTGTAAGTTCAGTCATCATAATGTTTCGAAAATGACGCCCATGATCAGTGATAATCGCTTATGGAACACCAAACCTAGCAATTATATGATTGAACATGAAAATCGCAGCAGTTTTACCGTCTGCCTCAAATGTAGGCATCGCCTCGGCCCACTTGGTAAAATAATCTACCGCAAGGATGATATACGCATGCCCCCCAGCTGAGTGAGGGTTACATGTAATAAAATCGATACCCCATTTTGCAAACGGACCGATGGCAATTATAGGGTGGAGAGGAGCAGGTGGAGTGCGCATCTTTCGATCAAAAATTTGGTAGTTGTGGCATTTTCGGATTGCGTTAATACAATCTTTAAACAAAGACGGCCAGAAATAGCCAGCGCGCAATATCTTTTGGGCTGTGGCAAACCCAGACATATGACCGCCACATGCTCCAGAGTGACAGACATTCAGAACCCTTTCAACTTCCTCATGAGTTAAACAACGTCGAAAAACAAAGTCCGCCCCACGACGATAAAGAGTATCTCCAATAATTCTAAATTGTTGGGACTGGAATCGTATTTTTCGACGTTCTGACCTTGAAATTTCTGGCCGAAAGGATTGGGTCTGGAGATAAATGATGATATCCCCATACCATGGATCTAAAGTGCTGATTAGAAACAATGATTCATCCACAATGGGCTCCTCCGGCACAGTTTCCTTGTTAGCACGCGGGAAGTCACACATTAACTCCGAAAAAACTAAAGATTTCTTTGACTTAGACTTTTCAAATTCCAAGTCGAACTCCTGCAGGATCACAATCCATTTGGAGTACTTGCCCCCTAGAAATTGTTTGGTCAAAATATAGATCATAGGGTTGTAATCAGAAATTACTGTAGTTTTATGTTGTAAAACTGCCAATGCCAATTTCTCCACATGTGAGTATTTTAGCTCAGTTGGATTTAAAGTGCGACTAAGGTAATATATCACATGTTCAGTACCAAATTCATCTTCCTGAACTAACACCATTCCAATGGTGGAATGGGAGGTGGTGAGATACAAGAAGTAGTCCTGGTTGTAGTTGGGAGGATGCAATAACGATGCATGGGTCAACACGTGTTTTAGTGCATCAAAAGATTTATCAGCTATCTCATCCCAAAAGAATGGAGTATTCTGTTTCAACAACCGGGTAAAACCCTTTGTGATCTCGGCGTAGTTAGGAATGAATCGATGTAAAAAGTTTGCTTTCCCTTGCAAACTTTGGAGTTGGCGAAGACTCGAAGGAGGAGGCAATTTGACAATAGCTTCAACCTTCGAGGGATCGACGCGAATGCCAGCTTTTGAAACAACAAACCCCAGTAACCGACCTGTTTCTATACAGAAAACACACTTGTGTGGATTCAACCTAATTCGATAATGCCTACACCTCATAAATATTGCTCGTAAATGGATGAGATGATCAGCTCGATGTAATGAATGAGCAGGTAAATCATCGAGATAGGGTTGCACAATGTGCTTGATATCATGAAACGCATAAGACATGGCCCTTTGAAAAGTTGCCTCGGCGTTCTTGAGCCCAAAAGGTAATTTGCAATAAGAAAATGTCCCCCATGGACAAATGAAAGCTGTTTTTTGTTGATCAGCAGGTAGAATATTGATTTGATTGTATCTAGAAAAGCCATCCATGAAGGAGAATATTTCAGTGCCGGCACAATCATCAATGATTTGATCGATATAGGGAGTTGGGTAATTGTCCTTTGGACAGGCTCGAGTCGATACATATTCTTATTGTCCCTTGCTTTTTGTTAATAGGAACAATATTCGATACCCAATCCGTTAACAGAATCAGATAAATGAAACCCGCTTTGAGTAATTTTTCAACTTTTGCTTTAATAGCAGCAACTTTTCGTGGGTGGATCCGACGCAAACGTTGTCGGACGGGTTTAGCATCCGGGTAAGTTTTGATTTCATGAACAGTAATTGTTGGGTCAATTCCTGGCATTTCCTCATATGACCAGGCAAACACGTCGCGGAATTCTTGAAATAGGGCCTTATATGTTTGAATTTCATCTTCCGTACAAGAGGCACCTATATGAATGTTTTTAACAATTCCAAGCTTAACTGAAATATCAATAGGAATAGTTCGAGAAATGTTTCCCAAATTCAACTTTGAATCAGGATTTTTCATTGGATTCTGAGGTTCCTTGACATATTCAGTCGTAAAAATAGATGAAAAATCATTTTCAAAACGGTCAATCTCAGGTAAAAATGAAGATCTATGATGAAGATCTTCCCATGGTAAATCATCGACACATAGGATTTCACGAATTTTCTCATCAGTGTGAACAAGTTAGGAAAACGTTGTTGAATCCGAGTTTGATGTTGAAAGTGATTCCTCATGGACCACATTCATTAAGTCAATTTTGGTTGAAGATGGGTCAGAAAACGACTGCATGGCCTGATACGCAATTTCATATGGACTCAAAGGCATAACATCACCAAATGAGTCTATCTCAGATTCGGAAGGTACGATCCAAGGATCATCATAAACAATAGTGTCTGACAAAATCATATGAATGGTTGCAGTAGAAGACGATGCGTTGATAGGAGGAAAAGGAAAAGTTCCCAGTAAACCAGAATCTTTAACTAGTCCTACTCCAACATCCTTATACAGGATAGTTGTTTTGCCGACATGCTGAATACTTTCAGAAGAGGCTGGGTCAGATGAAAAGTAAGTCAGCTGGTCTATAGTTACGATATTTCCATTATGAGGGAACTTTATAAGCCGAAAGACCGATGAAACGACAGCTGTCATAGCGTAAGACCAACTACGACCCAAGAGAAGGTTGTAATCTAGAGGGGCATCAACCACCTCCACATCTAGATTAACAGTTTTGCCTTCAACCCCTATAGGTAAATCCTGTAGAATGCCAAAAGGATGAAACCCACGGCCATCAAAGGCCTTTAGAATCGTCGGGGATTGATTTAGCGTAGGAGAACCAAGCGATCTCCAACACTGTATCGACATAATACACGTTGAGGCTCCCTCATCAATCACAGTCCTATAACAAGGCCTGTTTTTTACTAACACTGGGATTTGGAAAGCCATTTGATGAGGTAAGCGCGGTGTACTATTTTCTAGATCGAAAATTATAAGGTTTGAGTCTTGAACGTCAACAGCTCCTATAGCCGACAATAGTAATTTACGCTGTGCTGGACATGATTGCAGCACTTCCAAAGCTGACATTGTTGAAGGTGAAACAGCCAAATCTTCAACAATGTTATAGTTCTGAGCCGCTCTCGCATGTGGATTGAAAGCTGACTTTCGAAGTATACCCTTGGCAGGCGGTTTGATTACTAAGTCTGGGTTAGGTTTCTCGATCTGTAGTGGATCGGAACCGGGAGCTAAAGTTGATGGGTTCGAATGAGAAGATTCTGCTTCTTTACCATCAACAGGACTTTTACTTCCATAATCATGCGATCGAGTCGCAATCCTAACATGGAACATCATCATTATGGGTTCTTCGGAGGCATTTGGGGAAGAACCTATCATCTTACTGTCTTGACTAGGAAAAGGATCCTTCAAAATGGCAGGCGTTTGGGAACCTTTGACAATTTTCGCAACCTCTTCACGATGAGGGCAGTCTCTTGTAAAATGCTCTTCGTCACAAATGAGACAACGGTAACGAGGTTTTCGTTTCTCATCAGTTGATTCCGCTTTTTCTGGTTTCTCTTTCGAATTTTTATCTGTTTTATTTTTCTTCTTCCATTTCTTCTTACCGCCGGATTTTTATTTGGCTGTAGATGACTCTACAACATGAATATCGGTGGAAATTTCCGCCGAAGAATCTCCTGTCGGGGAATCTGGTAAAGTTATGATAGGAGAAGAATTCTTGGAGGATTTCTTCTTACTTTTGGTATTAACCGTACCAATCATACCATCAGCGGCATGAGACCCTGAAGGAGTTGCAGTTATTTGATTTTGTTTAGGAATATTAGGGATTTTCTCGTGTAACGTACCTGACTGCGTATAAACTAAGTAAAGGTACTGAGCCTGAGCAATTACTTGCTCCTTAGTAACGACTCCAGCCTTAGCTACATCTTCAGTGATCTTCGGTAATAAAGATTTTACAAACCATTCAGCTAAGATTTGATCTGGAATAAAAACTTTCACTAAACGTCGTCGACATCTCCATTCATGAACGTGATTTGAAATGTAAGTGGACGTTGATTGCCTTAATGAAGTTAATAATTCCGTGCCATTGTCATATCTGACTGGCAACTGAAAATGAGTTAAAAACGAAGTAGCTAACTGACTAAAGTTATAAAAAGTGGCTCGTGGTAACTCAATGTACCACTTGGCCGCAAGACCAATTAGAGTGCGCTGGAAAAGCCTTAAACGGATTGAATCATCTGAAATGGAATTAGACGCACACCAGAGGTGATAAGTCATCACATGGTTCGACGGGTCCTCTCCTGATTTGCCTTCAAACTTAGGAATATCACTAGGCAACTTATTCGGCATTGGCGGCCAAAACGAAAGATAGTTAATGGGATCGTTCGTAAGGCGCGACAAGTCAGGCAAGTCCAAAGTTGCAATGAACGGTAACTGACGATTAGGGTCCCGGAAACCCTGGGTCATGAGACCAGCCCCAGGAGGAGGATATCCAAGATAACTAGGAATTGGAATTGCATTTGGGATATTATATCCTCTCGGAAAACTAGGATTAACCGGACCGTACTGGGGTTGTTGAGGTTGTTGATATGTATACCCAGGGTACGGTTGATACTGATAGACTGGCTGTTGCACAGCGGGACCGAATTGGTACTGTCCCTGGTACGGTTGATAAGTAAATTGAGGTTGACTTGTGACAACTGTACTTGGACCAGGTTGTCCTACAGGGATTTGAACCAAAGTCTGAATTGTGGATCCAGACTGAGGTAAAGATGTCTGAGGAGTTGATACAGGAACAGTAGAAACCGGAGCTGTCGATACTCCAGAAGTAGGTGGGGTAGATTGAACAGATGTTGCAGCAGTCGTTTGAGGCGGAGTACGAGGCATACTAGGCCCAGAATGAGAAACTACAGAAGGTGCAGAAGTTTGAATAGTAGATTGGACAGGTTGTTGGGGTGAACCAGAAACCAAGGGTTGTCCAGTTTGAGATGACAACTGTACATTCAGTTGCAAGACCTGTTGAGATTGAGATGGATCCCACACTAAGTTCATTCCGGGGTACAGACCCATAACAGGTTGAGAATATTGAGGACCATAACCGGGTTGAGGGTAGGGTTGATAATTCAAAGGTACATTTTCAGCTCCTTGGACATATGATTGACCGGAAGGTGGTTGGAAACCTTGGGTTGGGTACTGACCTTGAGGTTGATAACCTTGAGGCACGTACTGATACTGGGGTTGACCTTGAGGTACATATTGATACTGGGGTTGACCTTGAGGTACATACTGAGTCTGAGGTTGACCTTGAGGAATGTATTGTCCCGTAGGTATGTACTGTCCTTGAGGTTGCCCCCCAGGCGGAAATTGAGTACCTTGAGGTTGCCCCCCAGGCGATGATTGAGGACTTTGAGGCTTCCCCCCAGGCGGTTTCTGGCCACCTTGAGGTTGAGGATTAGGAATAGTACCTAACATCATGAAAATATCTTCTACACTCAACGGCTTAGTTCCATTATTTCCAGTTAATAACCCTTGTTCAATAGGTTGAGGAGATGCTCCCGAAAAAGTACTAGTAAGTGACTGATACCCAGAGGGAACAGAAGGACCGTCGTATAAAAAGGTTTCTGGAGATTGAGAAAACATGGACGACTGTCTTGACATATTTAACAGAGGATAGTAACCCCTAGGTGTTGGGTGAAAAGGAATGCAAGGTGGTGAAAAACTTAGTCTCGGGTTTTCCAAAAAATTGGTCAATGAAAGATACCAAGTGTTGGTCCTAGGTGGACTGTAAAAGATTGATTCACGCTCCCTAATTTCTATAACAGGTTGATTTTCAAGGATAGGGATACCTTCTTCTTTCGGAGTAGCAAGTTCTTCAATAGCTATAAGTCCAGAAGGAAGATTTTGGGTAATTATTCTTTCTACCCTGGGTGAACCAGGACCACTAGAAGTTGGAGAGGCAAATCCCGATGTTGGCATAGCAGCAAATTCAGTTTCAGGTTCGGATATATTAGGTTCCTCACCTAAATCACTAGTAGATGAAAAACTACCAGTAACTTCGGAAACAGAAACAGATTGAGGATTATAATATGCGACTAGAGCTTGATAATCAGGATGTACCACTAAAGAAGATTCTCCTTCTTCAGGGGACCCAACTCTACTGTCTCTAGGAGTTACAAGGGCTCATAACCCTTCAGGCTGGCTCGGTGAAAACTCAGGAGGTTGGCTCCGAAGTCTACGGGACTTCCTCGGTAATTCAGCCACAATTAAAATATTTTAACTACTTCACACGCAAACAAAGAAAAATCTCAACGAAAACCACCTAAAGCCTCTAAAGAACCAAACAATTTTGAATCACACGCCTAAAGAATCTAGGAGATCAAACCACACACAAACAGTAACTTTTTGTACTGAAAACACTAGTTGGTGATGAAATCCAACATCGTAGAGTTCAATACAGAAATGGCGGTTGGAACAGTTACCCCGACAACCTGCTTAATGAATAGACTGGCACAAGTTTCTTCACTAAACCGTCTCAAGTGAAGAGAACCCCCTAGAAAATCCAAGTGAGTCTAGCCGACATCTGCTCCAGGTACAGTGGGATCTTCCCTCCACCGTCACCTTAGGAAAGAATCCTATAGAATATGGTCACTATGGTTACCAATGGAAACAAATATACCTGGGGGAACAGTCTACAATCCGATACGCACGCAAGGGCAGAGTAACAAGTTCAATCCCCTTGAAGGCTCCTTGACATAATCCAAGGTTTACCAACAAGTGACCCTAGGCTCCTCGACAATGGTTAATTCGAGGTTTACCGTTTTTAATACGTGAATATCTAGCGTCGTTCCCAATGAGGAAGGATTGATTCACACATTGGTTCGGACACGATCTCGTGCTTCTCCTTTAAGAGGAGCTTTCCCAGAGCATAGATGTAACAATTGGATTTTTCTCCTACCGCAAGATACAACTACTTGTTTGTTTTACTTATCTTGGAGAGTTAATTACTCCCTGCTCCAAGATACTAGCCTAAGCTATGTTGGTGTAATAGAGCCCTAGAAATAAAAAGGATTACTAGATAGATTTTACTTTAAGCATTATTTTTATTGGTTTTTCTTTAAGTCAAAAGGTGTGGAGATGAAACTTATGGTGTGAAGACTCGACTCGAAATCACTAAAAAATGCACTTAAGATGATAAGAAATCTTTTCCCTTCAATGAATTTCTAGCTAGGAAAGAGTTGAGAATGCAAATGCTTGTAAAAACAAATCTTTTCCTTAACAAACAAATCAAAAGAAGAGTTTTTTGTCTTTTCCAATGCACTCAAAAACGAGACAACTAGTTATGCTCACAAAAATTTCCCTTTTCTTTCAAACACTCAAATACTACAAAAACAAACTTTTTCCAAAAGAGAATTTTTTTTATTTTTATAAAACACTCAAAACTATGGAAAAAACTAATCTTGAGATCTATAAATTCTAAGAACTATTTGAAGTAAAAGCTTACAAGATTTCTTTTCAAGGATGTTTTACTTAGCTATAAGCAAACTAAGGACTAATTTGTCCAGAATCACAAATCAGTCAAAAAACAACCAATTTTTGTTTTCTTTTCTAAAAATGAAATCCAAAACTTTTAACACAAGTCTTTTCAAAGTTTCGCAAAGAGAAACACAAGATGGATTCCTCAACAAAGGCAGATTTTGCAAATGGTCAGACTCATAAGAAGGCTAGTAAAAACCAAGGTGATCTGAGGCTTCTAAGGCTTCTAAGCTCTGAGCTACTACAAGACCAAAATGAAAATCAAGCCCGGTAACCAAAACTTCTAGGAATTTCACCTAAAACCCTAATACCAATGGAATTAACCTAAGAAAAGTTCCTGACAAGTCACATGCAGGTCTGGGCAGAGGAAATAAACACCTAAACAAAAACTAAGCTGACTGAAAGAGAAAATCTTAAGTTTTTCAAAATTTTAGCAGGGTCCGCAGGCCCGCAGTCCACACAGGTGTGGTACCGCTCTGTGTGTAAAGCAAAAGTGCGGACAGGTCCGCACTGTGTTACAAGCAGAGGGTGCGGTCCTCTCCCAAAAGTATGAAAATAAAAAAATAATCCAAGATCTACTAAATCTACCCAATTCCACACACAACAAGCCAAAAACAGAAACAAAAACACAGTTTCTCAAGTCAAAGTAAAGCAAATCAAAAAATCAAGTCCCCAGTGGAGTCACCATTTTGTCACACGGAATGAGTCGTTCTTGCGGACAAGACCGACCTCCCTAGTATCTAATGATATCTAGTGACAAGCAAGCCAATCAAATCCTATCTTTCTCTAAGTATGCAATTTATAAACAAAGGCAAACAAGTGTTTTATGTTGGGTTGTGTTATATTCTTTCCACGACTAACCTACGTAGTGAATTGGGGGGTTAGAGGGGGGGGCGGAGCCCCCCCTTTGTTGCGCCGATTGCACAACGGGGGGGTCATAGGGGGGGCGGCAGGCCCCCCTGTCCAGGGGGTTTGAGGGGGGCGGGTAGCCCCCCTCTACGGGGTCCGAGGCAGTGCCCCAGGAAATTTTTTTTGGACCCTATATTAGGTTGGGCGAACCTACCTATGGTTTTCGGTCCTTGGTTTTGGACGCGATGGTTTTTTGGTCCATGGTATTGGATGCTTCGACATGTATAAATATGTATTGTAACATTGAAAGGAATATAATGAAAAATCAAGCTGGTAGTCCCGGTTTTGGGATCCAGGGGAAAATCTCTGTGTATATGTGTTTTATGTGTTATTCTCTCGCATTGTTTATTTTTCTGTGATTTAGAATTCGTATGCAGGTAATTTCTGTACGGGGTTAAAACCTACATTTGGTATCAAAGTTGTTTTGGCTTCAAGGGGACGCCTTTGTTGCTGAGGGGTTTCGCTCGGGCCTATGGTAGACCCTGTTCAGTGGGAGATCTGTGAGATCGATTCTGGTGGTGAAAGAAGATGGCGAGCAGTGGAAAGATAGAGATCGAGAAGTTCAATGGTCAGAGTTTTGAGTTGTGGAAACTCAAGATGGAGGATCTGTTGGTGGATAAAGATCAGTGGATTGCGGTAGATCCAGGTACTAAACCAACGGGAGTGACCGATGAAGAATGGAAGAAGTTGGATCGGAAGGCAAAGAGCACAATACGATTGTGTGTCTCAGATTCAGTATTGCTGAATGTATCAGGGGAAGCTACGGCGAAGGCTTTGTGGGACAAGTTAGGGACTTTGTACCAATCTAAGTCTCTGGTGAATAAACTATTCCTGCGGAAAAAGCTGTATAACCTGAGGATGAAAGATGGAGACTCGGTGACAGAGCATCTGAACGCATTTAATACTGTGGTAAGTCAGTTAGTGTCTGTTGATATTAAAATTTCAGATGAAGATAAGTGCATCAGTTTGTTGTGTTCTCTACCAGATTCATGGGATAGTCTGGTTATTGCAATAGGTAGCAATGCAACTGCTTTGCAATTTGATGAAATAGTCTCAGCCTTGCTGACGGAGGAGATGAGACGGAAAAATATGGAGAGCCAGAATGGTGATGCCTTGTTTGTACGCGGATGGTCACAGAATAGAAACAAAAATAAGTCATCGAGTGGGAGATCTAAATCTAGAGGGAGATCTAAATCTCTAGGAAAACTTGTAAAGGTGGTGTGCTAGAAATGCGGAAAGGAAGGGCACTTCAAAAGGGACTGTAAATCTAAAGCTCCTGATAAAGGAAAGGGATCTGATGATGCTCCTTCTATAGAGGCGAAAACCACCTCAGATGAAGGTGGGGATGTGTACTTGGCTTCTTCAAGTACACATGTAGATCATGAGGCATGGTTGATTGACTCAGGTGCATCCTTTCACTTCACTCCCCATAGAGAGTGGTTCTGCGAGTATGAGAAATACGATGGTGGTGATGTCTTCTTAGGAGATGATAGGAAGGCTAGAATCATTGGTCGTGGAAAAGTAAAGTTGAAGTTGCAAGGTGGAAGGGTTAGAACACTTCCGGGTGTTCTGCATATTCCTGCATTGGCCAGAAATCTGATTTCTGTAAGCAAGTTGGATGATGCAGGTGTAAAAACAGTGTTTGAGAAGGATACCTGCAAGATGGTTCGGGGAGCACTGGTATTGATGCGGGGAGTTCGGACTAGAACTCTGTACAAGCTGCAAGGTAGCACTGTTGTTGATGGATGCAACAGTTCTGTGGTTCCTGAAAGTGGAGCTGAAAATCTAGTGGTCTCTGGAGAGAAGACCATGCTATGGCATCAAAGGCTTGGACATATTGGAGAGAAGGGCCTTTGAATACTTCATGGTAAAGGTATGGTAGAAGGTATGAGTAATAGCTCTCTGGATTTTGATTTCTATGGAAATTGTGTATATGGGAAGTAGAATCGGGTGAGTTTCCCCTCTGGTGGTAAGAGGGCGAAACAGATATTAGAGCTTGTGCACAGTGATGTGTTTGGACCTGTGAAGGTTCCATCACTAGGTAAGTCTGTGTACTATGTATCATTTATAAATGACTTCTCAAGGAATACATGGATATATTTCCTTAAGAAGAAATCTGAAGTCTTTGACAGGTTTAAAGAATTTAAGGCTCTGGTGGAAAATCAAACAAAGAAGAAGATAAAGGTGTTGAGGACAGATAATGGTGGAGAGTTTTGCAGCAAGGAATTTGAAGAATTCTGTAAGAAGTGTGGTATAGCACGGTAGAAGACTACTCCATATACACCTCGGCAAAATGGAGTCACAGAAAGAATGAACAAGACATTGATGGAAAGGGCAAGAAGCATGCTCAGTGGTGCCGGGTTAGGACAAGAATTCTGGGCAGAGGCGGTGGATACTGCATGTTACTTGGTCAACAGGTCACCTTCATTAGCGTTGGAGGATAAGACTCCACAAGAAGTATGGACTGGTAAGAAACCCTCTCTTTCACATCTGAGGGTATTTGGATGTGATGCATAGGTACATGTTCCAAAGGAGAAATGAACCAAGTTGGATAGTAAATCTGAAAAGTGCATCTTTATTGGGTATAAGGATGGTTTAAAGGGTTATAAGCTTTGGAACCCAGTAACAAGGAAGGTTGTGTACAGCCGAGATGTGGTGTTCAGAGAGGTAAAAGATGTTATTAAACATGAAGTCCAACCAAAGGAACCTGAGAAGATAGAGTTTGAGCGAAAGGAGGAAGAGTCAGACTCTGCAGCAGAGGAGGAATCAGAAGATGAAGAGCCACAAACTCTGGCTGTGAGAAGATCAGTTCGAGAAAGAAGGCAGCCAGAAAGGTATAGTCCTTCTGCTTTCTGTTCAAATTTTGCTTTGTCTATTACTGACGATGATCCCAGAACTGTGAAGGAAGCAGTAGATTCAGAGGATGGAAAACTCTGGAAAGGGGCCATGGTTGATGAAATGGCATCTTTGCACAAAAATGAGGCTTGGGATCTGGTGGAGTTGTTGACTGGAAGGAAACCCATTGGCAGTAAATGGGTGTTCAAAAAGAAGACAAATGCAGAAGGGAAGGTGGAGAAATACAAATCTCAGTTTGTAGCAAAAGGTTATTCCCAGGAGCCGGGAATTGATTTTGGTGATATTTTTTCTCCTGTTACCAAGGTAACTTCTATTAGGTTACTTTTATTTGTTGCTGCTGCTTTTGATTTTGAGGTAGAACAGATGGATGTGAAGACAACATTTCTTCATGGGGATTTGGAAGAGGAAATCTACATGAAGGTGACCTGTATGGGTTAAAACAGTCACCAAGGATGTGGTATCAGAAATTTGATACATTTATACGGGGACTTGGCTTCACTAGAAGCAAAGTAGATCACTGTGTGTATTTTAAATTAATTGGTGACCATGTTATTTATCTGGTCTTGTATGTGGATGATATGTTGCTGGTTGGAAATGACAAAGAAATTATCCAGGATTTGAAGACCCAATTGTCCTCCAAATTTGACATGAAAGATCTTGGTGCTGCAAACTATATTTTGGGCATGGAAATTAAAAGAGATCGGGCAAAGAGGAAGCTCTGGTTAAACCAGAGGAAGTATGTCGAGACAATACTGCAGAGGTTTAATATGCAGGAGAGTAAACCGGTGAAGGTTCCTATTCCTGTAGGTGTGAGGTTATCTGCTGAACAGTGTCCCAAGACACAAGAAGAGGAAGAGGACATGTACCATGTTCCATATGCGAGTGCAGTCGGTAGCCTAATGTATGCAATGGCCTGTACTCGACCATACATTGCACATGCAGTGGGAGTATTGAGCAATTTTATGTCAAAACCAGGGAAGGAGAACTGGACAACAATGAAGCGGGTTTTCAGGTATGTGCGTGGCACTAGTGATTATGGTTTGTGCTACCAAGGAAGACCGGGATTGGAAAGACTGTTGGATATTCATGGCTTTGTTGATGTAGACTGGGCTGGAGATCTGGATCAGAGAAGATCTACAAGTGGGTAGGTGTTTAACCTATTTGGAGGTGTAGTCAGTTGGATGAGTAAGAAACAATCTGTAGTAGCACTATCAACTACAGAGGCAGAATACATGGCAGCAAGGAAGCATTTTGGTTGCAGAGATTGTGTTCAAGTATGGGGTTAGTACAGGGAGCTATAAGAATAGACTGTGACAGCCAAAGTGCAATTTTCTTGGCAAAGAACCCTACTTATCATTCAAAGACAAAGCACATTGATGTTCAGTATCACTTTGTGAGGGATATGATAGAAGACAAAAAGGTGTTGCTCGTAAAGGTGGACACTTTGAAGAATACTGCAAATGCATTGACAAAATCTGTGAGCTCTGAGAAGTTCTCTTGGTGTAGAGAAACAATGGGCATTTCAGGGCTGGAAAAATGACTAAGCTCTCTTGTGGCCCCCTATGGAAAGAAAACAACAAGTGGGATATTGTTGGGTTGTGTTATATTCTTTCCAAGACGTTATACGTAGGGAATTGGGGGTTTAAAGGGGGGGGGAGCCCCCCCTTCATTGCGTCGATTGCGTAGCGGGGGGTGGCAGCCCCCCCTGTCTGGGGGGTTTGAGGGGGGCAGGTAGCCCCCCTCTACGGGGTCCGGGGCAGCGCCCCGGGAAATTTTTTTTTGGACCCTATATTAGGTTGGGCGAACCTACCTATGGTTTTCGGTCCTTGGTTTTGGACGTGATGGTTTTTCGGTCCATGGTATTGGATGCTTCGGCATGTATAAATATGTATTGTAACATTGAAAGGAATATAATGAAAAATCAAGCTAGTAGTCCCGGTTTTGGGATCCAGGGGAAAATCTCTGTGTCTATGTGTTTTATGTGTTATGCTCTCGCATTGTTTATTTTTCTGTGATTTAGAATCGTATGCAGGTAATTTCTGTACGAGGTTAAAACCTACATTTTAGGCCTACCTTGGGTCCAATGAAAGTTTGTGGAAGCCTCACTCCTTTGATCCAAATGAGCTCCCTTGTAGCAAATCTGTAAACACAAACAAGAACACAAATTAAATAGCACCTGAAAAGCCAATATAATAAAGCATACTTATCATGATGATCAAGGAATTCATGAAACAAATCACATAAGACAATTTGTTGAGAAAAATGAATCTGATTGTATTAATTCAAATCAAAGAAGAACTTTACAACCTGTGCCTTGATGCTATAAAAGCTCCTCCCAGGGTCCAACAAGAAGTCTCCTCTACTTTGACAAGTTTCACTCTCTTCCCAATGAAGCCAAAAGGTATGTGATCTCTCCTCTCAAGCTTAACTAGGAAGTCTCAATTCCACCAGCATTTACCCTCAAAAATGTTCAGCTTCTAACCTCCCTAGCAACTAGCCCAATGCCTTAATTTATAGTGCAATGGAGGAAAGTTACTAGGTCCACCTTCAAAGGGATAAAGCCCTCCTTCAAAGGGATAGATCCTCTCATCAAGGGATTAGCTCCTTCACTTTTGGGATGCATGAACCACTTAGGAGTGAACCATCCACGTCAAAATTCCTTCTAGAATCATCTAGAATTAACCCAAAGTGAGTTTTTAAGAATAAACTTGCACCTTTTTTACTTTCATAGGGGTCCACACCCACTCCTTTAGAGACAGAGCGGGCAAGTCCGCAGGTAACATGAACAAAGGGTGCGGGACCGCAGGCAACAGTGAGAGAAAGTGCGGAACCAAAGGTTTATTGATTTTTAATGTCTTTCTCTCATTTTCAAAGCTTGACATGAAGAGATGAGGTTTGAGACTTGATTAGGAGGACAGTGTGAGTGATGACAGACCCATACGGACTGCAAATAGTCATGGTGACAATATTTTGTGTAACACTTATACAATCCCATGGTCCACGGACCATGGGTGGATTTTCAAAATCTGGCTCAACTTACATAGAAGAAGGGAAAAATCCTTTATGACTCTTTAATCATCTACACACTCTGTGACCACAACTTGTGGAGACTTTACATCTTTATACAACAAAACCTCAGCTTTTGCCCCAAAATTGACCCTAGGGGACCCCATCCCAACAGGCCCCCAACACAAAGATTGTGACTCACCCTCGAGTCACTCTGCTGGCACGGAGATACTACTGCAAAGATCCCCCAGCTCTCGTCATGCCATTGCTACCTCAGCTGTGCTCTGCGTGGCTGCTTGCTTGATCTGTTCCACCAACTGCTCTATGGTTGGTCCTGCACTATCTTGCTGGATTTTCTGTTGTGTACTTTGCAAGTTCGCCAATTTTTCCTGAATGTTGGCGGAGATTATGTAGGCCTTATCTGACCAAGGCCCCAATCTGGCCTTGAGGACTGCCTCTTTCTTCTATGTTGTTGCTTTTCGTACATAATGCCCTCCCCCAACTCCTCCATGAGCTTCAGCAAGGATACTGTTTCTTTCAAACTCAAGCACATAGCGTCAAAGTATTTCGTTCGATCTCATTTTACATAAATGGCCTGCAATTATAGAAAAGTCTATCGCACACACCACCAATTCTTTCTTCTGTTGACTAGTGTATCCCTCTAGAGTCGTCCCTGTGGTCAGAAGTGGATAATGTCTCCAAAGAGATTATCCGCTACACCTGCCACCAAGAGCTGCGCGTCAGGCATCCCTTCCTCCAAATTCGTAGGATCCTCTCCTGTTCTAATGCGCGACAAATGTTCTGGCCCTGCATTCAATCTTCCTGGCTTCACAATCACCTCAAAATCATACTCCTGAAACAACATCAACCATTTGCATATCCCCCCCAAAATACAGGCTTATTGACTAAATATTTCAATACAGAATGGTCTGTGTACATCTTAAAATGTCCGCCTAGCAGGTAATGTCTGAACTTCTGGAGCATGTACACCATAGCCAAACCTTCATGCTCTGTCGTCGAATAATTATTTTCAGCCTTAGACAACTTCCTACTCGCAAATGCTATAGGGTGATCTAGCTCTCCTTCGCCAGCCTGTGTCAGCACTGCTCCTAGCGCAATACATGAGGCATCTACATGCACATGGAACTCCTTCTTCCAGTCCGGGAAGACTAGGATCAGCGCGGTGACCATTTTCTCCTTCAGTACATCTAAGTTGCGCTGACATTCTTCATCCCAACAGAATGTAGCATCCTTCTTCAGTAGCTTTTCCATAGGCGTGGTAATCTGAGCATAACTTTTGATGAACTTCCGATAATATCTAGTATGGCCCAGCGTAGCGCGCAACTATTTAACACTCCTTGGGGCTTCCAAATTGATTATTACGTGATCTTAGTAGGGTCCACCATAAGTCCTTTCCTGCATACCACATGACCCAGCAAGATCCCAAAAGGGATGCAGAACAAGCATTTCTTTAGGTTTAGCGCAATCTTATACCTTCGACATGTATCCAACATTAAGCGTAGACTATCTACATGGCACTTAACTAGCCCAAACACTGTCCAGTCATCGAAATAGACTTCCAAGAACTTGTGAATGAACTCTTTGAATGCCGCAATGACCACACGCGAGAAGATTGTCGGTGCATTCTTAAGTCCGAAAGGCATCACTGTATATTGGAAACATCCCCACTTTG
This sequence comes from Pinus tabuliformis, assembly GCA_031772625.1. NCBI lineage: Eukaryota > Viridiplantae > Streptophyta > Pinopsida > Pinales > Pinaceae > Pinus > Pinus tabuliformis. The sequence goes on from CM062812.1 coordinate 152,234,050, forward strand.
TCACGAAGGTGGTCTTACTCCTGTCTTCTGGCGTGATATTTATCTAATGGTATCTAGAGAACCCATCAGTGAATGAATAGGCCTCCTGCTTGCCAACATTATCCAGTACTTCATCTATGAATGGAGTTGGAAAAGGATCATGAACGCAAGCATCGTTAAGCTTCCTGAGATCTACACAAATCCTTATTTCATCCTTCTGCTTCTTTTCCTGAACTACCATTGGACTCACCCAATCAGATTCCTCCACTGGTTCAATAATACCCGCTGCAAGCATCTTGTCCAACTCTAAGTGGACCTTTTCCTTGTATTTGGGATTAAGGTGATATGGCCTCTACTTAACAGGCTTCGCGTCTGGTTTCAAAGTTATTTTCATCACTCCCAAATCACCTATGATGCCTTTTAAGTCCAAATTTTTTTTGGGAAATAAATCCTGATATTCGCGGAGAAACTCAGTGACTTTATCGATTGTAGCATCATCCCAGTAATCCCCAATCTTCACAAACTTTGGTTCTGCTTTTGTACCAATGTTTACCTGCTTAGTTTTCAGTGGCGCAGTGATGTTGGGGTTCTCTATCTGTGGTCCCTCTACTTCGCAGTGGCCTTCTGCTTCAGGGATGTTAATATTCCTTGGATCCTCATCCTCTCCTTCAGCAGTCATATTATAGCATTCCAGCACATGGCACAGCTGGGTGCTCCAATCTGGTTGAATCAATTCCAAGGGATCTTGCGGAATTCTAAAGATTGTTGCCTTAACCTCCTACAGCGCTTCATCAATACTTTCAAATCCGTCTTCAAAGCTGAATGTCCTCACGAACCCCTCTCTTAAGATATCCCATTCCGTGGTGTCGTGGCGGAGCTTTGTTTCCAAATACCAGTTCATAGGGATGATGTCCAAAGTGTGACAGAAAATATGCACCCACTCTAGCTGTGGCTTCGTTCCATAAACCTTAGTCCACTTTGCCAAATGATCACGTAGATCATTTCTCCCGTCATACTTCTCAGTCAACCGTACCTTGGGGCGACCAAATCACATCCTCATCATCTTCCTATAGTCGCGCCATTCTTCAAAACTGTCTTTATGTGTACCCCACCACCATGCAGGCGTAGCATGCAATGCCAAATCCAGCGCTTGGAAGTGATGCTTCTCAGGCACTTCCCTTTCAAATGCATCTAGAAATTTATCTACATCAGTTAGACCATCATAATAAGGAAAACTTCTTACCTCAGATGATACACAGTGCAGCGATTTAGTCATCATATTACATTGTAGTGTAGATACTTCGTGTAACCTATTCTGCCAGTGCTCCAATTCTTCATTTGAATCTGATGTACAGGAGCTTTCACAGTCCCATGCAATTCATCCATCAGCTGTCAGATTAACCCAATCTTGGTCTTGTGTTGTTATCTTATAGATCTGGTCCAAATCATCATCGCTTTCCTCATAGTCGCAGACTGGTTTAGTATAGTGCGGTCCTTCTATAGGGTCCAATGGTACTACCACACGGAGTGTTTTCCTTTCAAACGACATTGTCTGCTTCTTCAAATTGATGACCCCATTCATGTCAATAGCCCAATCAATTCCAAGGAGCGCGAGATATGGATTGTTGTCATCAACAATCTCTATTACTTCAAAGTCAGCCAACGCACTCGCACCTTCTATATCTATAGTTACTCCATGCAATCTCCCCATAGGGATAATCTTCTGTTGATTTTCCATTCTTAATTGAATCGAAGACCACTGCAGCGCAGGCCTCCCCATTTTTTCCCAAGTCTATTTAGGCAAAACATTCGCATCTGATCCCAGATCCAGAATAACTTGATCCATCTTGTATTCTCCTATTTGCGCGGTGAGCCTCATCTCGCGTCCTGTTCTCGTCTTATGTCTGTCGATATTTCTGACCGCGCAGTGCCCATTAGAAGCATTATCCCTACTAGCACATTTGTTTATCAACTCCTGTAATCCTTTCACAACCCTATTGTCACACAACAGTTTCATGCAAGTCTCCAAGAAAGTAGTAAGCATGGAGAGGTCCACTTCTTCAGATAGCTTATCCTGACTTCTTGAGTTAGAGGCTTCAGCGAAGCTTTTCTTTTCTTCCATGAACATTTCCTTACCGCGCTCCAGATCAAACCCAACTTCTTTTTTTGGAGCCTTGCAGACCCATCCACCTTCTTCAGGCCGTTTCCCTTATCATCACCAGTCGTCACACCACTTTGTAGCACGATATTGACATTGGGATCCTCTTCGCAAGGCTCTACCTTCATCATCTGCAGGTTTTGGGTAGGTTGTTGAGGTTGCGCCTTCTTCTCCTGCATTTTAGCTATCAATATAGGGCATTATTCTATTGTGTGGTCAAACTGAGTACAATACCGGCATGACGGGCATTTCTGGCTCATACACTTCCATGCATAGTGTCCTGGAACTCCGCAATTATAGCAAATAACTTTCCCTCGACCTCTACCAGGTCCTCCTCCTCCTTGGCCTCGTCTGTGTCCCTAATATCCTCTGCGCGCTTCCCCGGCGCCTTGATCCAAAGGTTGAATTTCTGTTTCCATTTGATATATGGGTGTTCTTTCCATCATCAATTCATAGCTACAGCAGTTACGTTCATCGTGGCCCATTGATTTACAGAAATTGCAGAATAGTTGTTGTGGTGTCTGCACAAACTTTTGTAGCAAGTGGCAATTGTCTGTTACATGTTTTCCTGCTACTTGATAGATAGCGCACCATAGCATGGGCCCTGTACTTGGTCCAGCTTGAGCTTCCTACCTCAGGGGCATTGGCCCTCCTCCTGCCATATAATTTGCGAAAACAGGGCAATGATCCTTATCATGCCCCTGGCTTTTACACTTGGGGTACCAAACTTCTTCATGCACTTCCAGCCAAGTCGCTTTTTCCTTCTTCAAGCTCTGAAACTCCAAGAAGAGGTTCTACAACTCTGCATGAATCTGTTGAACTCCCAACGTTGCATCCTGGATAGGTGTCTCATGTAATCTCATTGCGATCTCCAGTGCTTCTGCCTGAGTCCCTATCTTTTGTTGTGACAAAGCAATCCTTAAGTGAGGCAGGAGCGTGGCTATAAACCAATCACGGTGCTGACTGTCTGTGAGATTCATATTGGCTTCGTGGATTCCACACTTTAGTCTCTAATCCAGCTCCCAGGGTGTCTCATCGATTCTCATCACGATTTCCTTGAATCCCACTACCAATTGCGTTTCAGACTTAGGCCTATCGAATTCCTTATTCAAAGTAGTTTGAGTGTCTGCTAATGATGCCAATGGATTATCAGTGCAGTACTTAATGTACCATGTCAACGCACGATCTTGTAGAGCAGTAACCAATTGTGCTTTCTTCATATGATCATATGTAATATTCTGCGTTGTCCACACAACCTTCACAATGAAACAAAACTAGTTCGGGTCTTCATTTCTCATGCCCTTAAAAACGGGCAACTTCATTGTATTCGACATATTGAATGGTGGCGAAGGTGGTGGAGGTGTGGGTGAAGGTGTATGCTGTGGAGGTGAAGGTGGAGGTGGTGTGGGCGGATGAGGTATTCGCGGAAAACCATGTCTTATCAACTATACAACGCTTCGTGGTGAGGCCTGTACTACTCCCTCGTCATCGCTCAAAGGAGGTTCTATCAACGGGCTGTATTTAGGACCTGTTCTCTCCGGATTTCTAAAGAATCATCCCCTTCACGTAGATCCAAACATCAAGGTAGTGGAATAACCTGATTTTCACACAAGATCATTTTAATCCAAGTATTCAAAGATCTCAAATACTTACCTTGCGGTCCCTTGAAAAAGCATCGCTCTGCTTCGCAATAATTGACTAAGGTATCGACCGCGAATTCTGTCACGAATCCTCCTATGACTCGATCAAGCTAGTGATCAACATCGCATGCGAGCTTATCTTCAGAAGCTTCCAACCTCCGTACTAGCTCTGGGTCCACACTATTGGACCATCAAGCCTCCACCTTCCTTGGTCATTTGCCAATTTAGCGATCCACTCGTATAGTTCGATTGGGAAGATGTAGAAGAAGATCTCATGTATTTCTATGTATAGATATCTGTCCAACCACTGTTCCTTCGTCAGGCGCGGATTTCTATTTTCTTACACCGTGAATTCGTGGATCTTTCTATCCAACCACTCCTAAATTTCTTTCTTGGTTGGATTCCAGTGATGTGACATCACACATATCTTTATGCAGATCCTAGTCCTAGCAATAGAACCATTTGTTGGCTTAGTGGGTCCTGACCCAGGTTCAAAGTTAGTTGCGCCAAACAAATCCCTACACTACTGGCCCTTTCAGCATCAATCCATGGAGCGCAGACTGAAGTCTCACCCGAAGCAGTATGGGGGGATGCTGGAACCAAGTTTCCGCACCCAGAGATGAGTGTGATGTCGTTTTATGCCCTAAAGTTGCCTTCTCACAGATCGATAAGCCTTTATGGCTTATCGATATAACTCCCTTGAATCAGCCTCTAAAACTCCGCTAAGGTTTATGATGGTCTTTTGTGGACCTTGAACAGACTAATCAGCTACTTACGTGCATCAAAGATTACTTATAACCTAGTAATTACTAAGATCATCTTAAGTGTTCGATATCTTCAACATACAACAAGATAATCTTCACGTAAACAGTTAATAGTAATTGCGTTCATATAATAGTATAAGTCATGTAAATTTGCGCATCAATACATCATTATTTCATAAACCCATTATAACATAAGGCACATTCATATAAACAGAAGTAAAGAGATAAACACAAGTATTTCTGCAACAATCTTCTTTATTAATACTCAGTTCTGTTTACAGACTCAAGACTTCCCTGCGCACTCAAATACAGGGGCCCGCGAACTGAGCTGTGGACTCTACTCTAGGTCTCTGCGCACATAGCTACAGAGCCTTTCTTCCTACTCTTCCTTGCTAACTCTTTAGACTTCTCCCATATACCAAACTTCAATTCTTCCTTAGACATCCTAAGACACACCTATTTATACAATCCCATGGTCCTTAGACCATGGGTAGATTTTCAAAATCTAACTCAACTTACATAGAAGAAGGGAAAAACCCTTTATGACTCTTTAATTATCTACTCACTCCGCGACCACAACTTCTGGAGACTTTACATCTTTATACAACAAAACTTGGGCTTTTTCCCCAAAATTGACCCTAGGGGACCCCATCCCAATAGGTCCCCAATACTCGGCTCTCATCTGAGAGACCTGGGTTCGAGTCCTGGCAACGGAACCATTTGTTGGCTTAGTGGGTCCTGACCTAGGTGCAGAGTTAGTTGCACCAAACAAATCCCTACACTTTTTGAATTGAGGCTTTTGTGATCCATATCAAATTTATGAGAGATTTTTTGGCGTAAATCACATGATATTTCATTTGTCGACGCGTTTCAAACCAACCAGTGTGGTTCATCAACAGGACAAGTTGAAGAATCAGATCCAGCATACACTACTGGCCCTTTCGAAATCTATCCGCGGAGCGCGCACTGAAGTCTCACCTAAAGCAGTATGGGGGGATGCTGGAACCAAGTTTCTGCACCCTGAGATGAGCGTGATGTCGTTTTATGTCCTAAAGCTAACTTCACGCAGATCGATAAGCCTTTATGGATTATCGATATAACTCCCTCTAATCAACCTCTAAACCTCCGCGAAGGTTTACGATGGTCTTTTGCGGACCTTGAACAAACTAATCAGCTACTTACGCGCATCAAAGATTACTTATAACCCAGTAATTACTCAAATCAGCTTAAGTGTTCGATAACTTCAACATACAACAAGATAATCTTCACGTAAATAGCTAACAGTAATTGAGTTCATATAACAGTATAAGTCATGTAAATTCGCATATGAATACATCATTATTTCATAAACCCATTATAACATAAGGCGCATTCATATAAACAAAAGTAAAGAGATAAACACAAGTATTTCTGCAACAATCTTCTTTATTAATACTCAGTTCTGCTTACAGAATTAAGACTTCCCTGCGCACTTAGCTACAGGGGTCCGCGCATTCAGCTGCAGACTCTACTCTAGGCCTCTGTACACACAGCTGTAGAGCCTTTTTCCCTACTCTTTCTTGCTAACTCTTTAGACTTCTCCCATAGACCAAACTTCATATATATTTTCAAAAGCTGACTCAACTTACATAGAAGAAGGGAAAAACCCTTTATGAATCTTTAATTATCTATGCACTCCGTGACCACAACTTGCGCAGACTTTACATCTTTATAAAACAAAACCTGGGATTTTGCCCAAAAATTGACCCTAGGGGACCCCATCCCAACACATGTACTTTTTTATCTATATGCATACACACCATGTTGTTAGAGAATCTAGGGCAAAGTAGTGTTGAGATGATTCTCTAAGACTTGATAACAATTTGTGAATTCTTTTTACTTTTTCTTAGTTAGCTTATAATTATTCTTCTTCTTATTAGTGCATATGTGTGTGCTTCATCAAACTGCTACCAAAACGAAATAATAAGAACAAAAAATTTGGCTCTCTACCAGGGAAAAACCCTCTCCACTCTCGAGAGGGAAACCCTTTGTAAGTTTTCTCTTATTGAAGCTTCTTAGTTGAACAACTTCCAAACCCTAGACCCTTGACTAGGATATCCTCCAAGCATGAGTCAAATCCTTCCTCTTTCTACATTGCCACTTCCGACGCATCTTCTGGTACTTTGTCTTCCAGCACTTTATCTTCTAGGTTAGGAAACTCTAGAATATTAGGGCTTCTCTTCTTCGCTTTAAAGAAATATTTCTTCACCTTTATTTTGGATACCTTGTGGACCTTAATACACAATTGAAGGTGGTTGCTTATGCTTCTACCATAAACAACAACCAAACCCTTCCAACACCTCGCACGTGTGACTGTTTCTAGCCCTGAAAACAATCCTTTTCTTCTTTAGATTTGTCCCTCCTTCCTTCGCTTGTGAGCCCACCTTCAACGCTGGAGTAGGAGACTTTTGTTTATATATTTGTTAGCCAAAACCATAAATAAAATACTACTACAACCTTGTTGATGTTCTGTCTGTAGATCTATCCTTAAATTCTTCGCACATGTGGCTATAGCAGCTTCAGATTTCACCTTCTTCCCTTCGTTGTTTTGTCTCCTTCCTACGTTGCCCTTGTAGCCCTCCTCCTTGTCTTTTATTCGTCCTTTTTATGTATCCTTAGCGTGTGAATTTCAGATCTTGTTGTGTGTGTCCAAATGAGGAGTGGACAACCCCTATTTATAGAGGTCTGTCCCTCCTCCTTGAAGCCGACATGACTGTCCCTAAAGCCGACTTGTAGTTTGTGCCAAAATTCAACTTTTCTTCATCATTTTTGTTGCTTGTAGTCTTTGTTGCTACTAGGAGAGGATTTGACTTGCCTTGGAGGTGTTCCCATGACCTTGTATGACATCATACATGATGTAACATGCCCTCAAAGGGTCTCATCATAATTACATTTTGACTTTGACTCCCTAGAAGCACTTCAAAATGTGCTTGACCTATTTTTAATGAGCAAGAAACTCATTAACAAATAATACAAAAATAATTTATCTTTTCTTGAATAAGTACAAATATCAAAATTACATATATGAAGACCGAACCTAGTTACATCTTCTTCAACAAGTGTGTATACAAAATGTAATTTTTATACGATTAATAAAAATTACGATTTTTTTTAGGAAAAAAACTTCCCTCTATCTAATTATGGGAATTCAATTTGTAGTGTCATAATTATTCCAAAACCCTTTTTAGGAAAGATTCATGAAAAAATCTTATGAATGTGATAAGGCAGCAAATCTAACTCATACACTACTTGTCCAATCTTCCAAATAAACTTCTATTATCCATAAAGTTTTGGAGTTAATTTCTAATTCTTCTTTTGTTTGAGGTTAGCTTGTTTATATGGTTGTAGTATCAAAAATACTCGATCACCCTCCTCAAATTGTCTTTCACATTGATGTTGATATTCTTACTACTTTATCCTATTTTATACCATTTGAAGGTTTTCTTTAAGAATTTTCAAAACATTTTTAGTCTTCTCCATATGTGACTCTATTTCCTATAATTTAGGCTCTTACAAAAAAATGAAATATTACATGTTGGATATCTATAAATAAGCTATTACCCATTAGCAATGGGTGACCCCTATAGGAGAAAATTTCTTCTATATTTGTCTTCAGTTAGTCGCTAGCAGCCACCTGATAGCTTGATGTGCCTCCATTCTCTGTCGCCTAGGCTGACCATTGTTTTCCTTCGCTCACCTATTATGATCGTATGTTTGAAGGTGGGTCATCCAACCCCACAGTTATGTTTTTTCATTGTGTAATTAGGTGTTTATGATTTCTTTTCTTGGGCACATTTGGGAATGGATTAGTTGCAGGATTCGACGGAAAGAACGAGTTTTGAATTGTACTTTTGTTCCCTTATATCATCTTGGAAGTTAATCTTGGATCCTAGTCCTGTGGGATTACCTCTATGAGATATTAGCTTTAGAGGTGGAACTACATGGGAAACCTTGATTTTGGTTGTGTGTCCTGTTTCCTCATACCATATATCTCACTCCCCTCTTCTCATTACAATCCCTTTCACATCTTTCCCCGTTTGGGTACACATTTGTCCATTGGATCCACAAGGTGTTAGCATCCCCTTCCCCTTGTCCACACCTTGGGTCGAGCCTGATGATGAACCAAAGGTTGATGCAGTTAAAAAAAAGAAGATAAAAGCATAATTTGGCCACATACAACAAGACAAGTACCACAAAATGCAAAAGATGGTCCATACAACATAATTTAGCACATGGGAAAAAGCCAAACATGAGTTTCTACCCCTTATCATTATGGCCATTACCCTGGTTCCTAGGGCCCTGTTGAGGTGAAAACTCAACTCCCCCACATTTTTTATTTATTTCAAATAATGAGGACATTTTCCATAAATTTTGGCTAAATCACATTTTAATAATTTCTTTTGGTTAAGTGTCCTATAATTTTGCCAAATTTTCATTTTCTCCGTAATTCTATTTGGAATGTTTCATTGCATTCAACTTTTCTCTAGCTTTCCATCGGTATTCATTTCATCTGATTTGGTTACATGGTTTGCAAATGATGCTCATCCAAAATTTGATGTTTTTCACTGCCTAGGTTAAAAATTGTACAAAATGTATATCGTTTTAATTTTTGTAAATAAATTAGTAATTGATTGTAGATATTAATTCCTAGGTAATTTTACTAATTAATTCATTTTTCACTAACGGTCTTACAAAATCGTCACAACCAAACTGTAGAACAATTAAAATTATATGTTTTCAAGATCATGGTAATTTATTCCAATTCCCAATTTTAAAAGAAATTACGAGACATGAAATCTCAAAATTGCATAGTGGCTATAGTTAATTTTGTCAAATTTTTTAAATTTAAGTGGCTATAGTTTTTTTTTTAATGTTAACGAGACTCTTTAATATTTTGTGGTTGTAGTTTATAATGGATAGAACCCACTCCACACAGGCTCCACTTCACTTACCTCACCTCTCTTACTCATTTAAACCCCAAAACTTGGCACTAGAGCTTGAAATATCATAACTTCACTTTTATAACACTGGATGAGCTCCTCTGATATGTGATATCTTTATGACTTAATTGGATGACTTCGATGAGCTTGTTATTATAAAATATTAATTATATTTGGAAAATCTAAAAAGCTTATTGGAATCTCAACATGAAGGTTCATCAGAACCATATCTTAAAAACTTCCCATATTTAAAAGTTATATGAGAACATCGTAAAGCTTTTGAATATGAGAGCACTCATTTTAAAAGTTCTCGTATGGGTCAATCTTCGATACCAATGTATCATTAACCTCCGATACACTTCAACGCCTTTGATGCATGACGTCCTTTGAACTCCGATGGCAGCACTCGGTCAAACTTGACTTTGTTTTCACGACTTTATATATAATATATATGATCAATATGTTACTTTTGTAACATTACCTTGATTTTATAACACATTAGTTTAATTTTCTAACATGTTAGATTTTAATTTTGATTTAATATTTTAAATAAATTACTATAATATAATTTTTAACATTTTTAACTTTTATTTTATTTAATTAAAATTATGCTTATTTAACTTTGATATATAATTGCTTTCTAAATTAATTAATTTATAATGAATTTTAATTGTATATAATTAATTAATTTTATAATTATAATTAAATTGTATATATTCAATTAACTAAACATTTAATTAGATTTTTAATTTAATTTAGGATTTGAATATTTAATTAAAATTTCTTAATTTTGACTTAGGAGCATTTTTTTTCCAAAATTATGGTTTTTTTTTACTCTTCAACTTTGGGAGCTCGTAAGTTGAGTTTTACTTAGCCAAATGAGGCCCAAGACAATTCGTTTGAAGATAAAATCATGGAAAACATTTCTGAAGTAATTGCATAACCAATTCGGTCATTAACTGAGTCTAAAATTTAGCAGAAAATCAAGCTTCGAGTTTGTAACGAAAACTAATTTTTTGAATTTGATTTTTGCATTTTTCATTTGCTCAAAACCTTTGTTGATTGTAGATCCATTCATTTATGTTTTCTTTGACCAATAAGATCTTTACAAGGATCAATGGAAAGCTCATATTTCCTTTTATTTATTTATTTATTTAAAATTTGATTGGAGATGATTGTTTTCCATATTTGTTATTTTTTATTTTAATTTACGTTTTAATTTCATTTTGATTAGTTTTTCGTAGGAGCATAGTGGAGAAGATGATTAAGAAAAGATTTGGATCAATGATATTGCTCCAATAAGAGAGGAAAAAGAATGGTGGTCAATCAAATTTGTGGAAGCAAATTTATTCTCCAAAACAATTTTCTCATTTTGATTTTCATTTGTAATTATAAATATGGCTTTTATACTTTGTATAAGGGGATCCTCTCTTCTTCAATTATGTAATTCTTAAAGCACTATTGTAATAAGGGTTTCGTGCTGTAGGTAGAGAGGATCAATCTCAAGTCTGGGAATTATCGGGATTTGTCTCTTTTCATTCTGAACTATGTATGAGAGGCAAATCTTGCACTATTGCAACTCTTGCTTTTAGCAACATAGTTTATGCTTTGGACAAGATTGTAGGAGATCGGATTTAAATAACAGAGCAAGAGAACATGTTCAAATAATTTTTTATTAGAAATACTATTATTTTTAATGTGAATTTCATTCTTAATGACATAATTATGTTAAATGGATTTATATTGTGCACTACTGTCGATATGAATACCTGTCTTACATATTAGTTATCTAATATGTTTGTCTCATGAATTTGTTGTAAATTGTATATTTTGCTCTCATATATTAAAACTAGATTTTGAATAACTATTTACTCAGAAATCTGTCATCTAGTTGTGATTTAATTTCCATTGACATTATGTGAATTACTTCCTAATGTTATTGGTTCATTATTCATTGTTAATAGATATGTGGAAAACATGTTTGATAATTAAAATATTAGTTAATTGAACTACTTCGTTAGGTACATATTCATCTTAATCCAGACATGTTAAAATCCCAATTATGTTAATATATTTCTCTTGGTAGAAAGAAGGACTAATCCTTATTTCCATCAAGATAGGCTTAACATAGTTTTCATTATGATTACATTATAGAGTAAATTTGCATTTAGATTAAATCTTGCATTCTAGAAGTCCTCTTCTAAAAGAGGCAAAATCATAGTTGTGGTTTGGATGAGCCTTAAATGAGTTTAAGGATTTGCTTCCTTGCTCGTGCACATCAGGAAGGCTAATCTGATTTCTCTCTCTGTTGGCGAGTTAAAGACATACTTTAATCCAGCAGAGATAGAGAGAAGGTAACTGTACCTATTTTAACCAATTGGAATCACCGTTCCAAACGGAGAAGGAACTGCTTTAAGTTCCCAGTCGGGTGGTCTCCTTTATAATGTTGAATGGTCATTTTGGGCCATCAACATGTTTGGCACTAAAAGGAGGGCAATAGTAAATCATTTTCTTTGAATATTTTATACTTTATGATTTTGTCTTATTACTATGGTTCCATGTAAAAGACCTCCTTTGAGTTTCTTTATTAGACCTCATCCGACTACTACTCCAGTAAAGGAAATCCAGACCTTGTCTCAGGTAAAATATAATTGCAAGACTTCTGCTTTTGATCATCTCCTTTAGTTTATTTTAAGTTCCAATAATTTCAATTTTGATGAAGATAATGTTTGCAGGATCTTCACTCTTACTTTGACAGGAAAAGCCAAAGACTGGTGTTTATCTCTTCCAGTTGCCTCTGTACATAGTTGGGACAAGTTTTCACAAATTTTCCTTCATGCTTTTCAACAATACGACTACGAAAAGGTGTGTGACCAGTTGGAAGAATTGCGTAGGATGGAAGGTGAATCTTTAGACAATTTCATAATTAGATTTAAATTAATTTTAATGAAATTTCAATCCAAATATTTTCCTCCTCAATTTCAAATAATGGGTTGGTTTAAGAATTTGATATATCTCCCTTGTATTCCTTATCAAGAATCATAAAATCCATGTATTTCTATTGAACAATCTATTGCTCAAACCATTAATAATGATCCTCTTCTAAAAGCTAGAATTGCCAATGAATGATTTCAGGAGAAAACTCACTATGCCCAAATTAATAGCGCTCCTGAGAATGAGCAATTACAATCAACGATGAGCATAAATCACTATTTTCCTCCTGATATTCTTCCAAGAGTTGGAAAATCCAATTCTTCTACCGATGGTGACGCATATCAGCATCCCGAACTTTTCCATCATGCAAATCGAGAAGATTCAAAATCACACATTTTGGGGAATGAGCAACATTCTTCTAACAGAGAAATTTACAGGTTTGTAAATTCAAATTCTCACTTTTCTCTGTATTCCGATTTGTTTGATAAAATTTCACTAAATGATAATGCAGTTGCTCCTTTCGGCATTGATAATAGTTCAAAAGATGAAGGAGTTATCATTTATGAATTATCAGAAGTTCTAATAAGAATAGAGAAAATTTAATTGTGTACAATTTTGAAAATTCTCTGGCATACGATTCTCTATCTGATTTTGATTTAGAAAAAGAAGATACTAACGAAATTGTTCATGATGATGAAAACATTGAACCTTGTTATTCTTCTTCTTCAAAAATTGTTTTAATTGACTCTCATTCTTTAAGTGAATTTGTTTTTGAAGAGGGAAAGGATGCTAGTTTAAATGTTTCAATTAATTCTTCATCATTCGATCATCACGATGCTTTAAAAAAACATGAATTTGCCCCAATTTATGACTCCTACGATGATGGCATACCTTTTTGTAATCATAATCTTGAAATTCTCCCATCTCGGCAAGTGAATGAAGTAAAAAATTATTTTTATTTTATAATCACTTTTGGAAATGAAATCTTTACAAACAAACACCCACTATGTTGTACTATTATCCGTAACATAAATGTACATTATAGTTTCCCTTTCTCTCATTTCCCCCCATTTCAATGTCCTTCTTTTTCAAATTTTATTTTTGATTTTCTGGGCATATTGTATTGCCATTTTGAGTATCAAAACTCTAGTCTCTCATCAAGTGCTTTAATAAACATATATGAAAATCAATTTTAGAATTTCAATCATGAGCATTAGATACTTCTTATTTTGATATTTTATTTGATGATTATGTGTAGCCAATTTGTTTCTGATTTTCAAATTAGTTTTTCACAAATGTTGACATTCGAAAGCCCACTATTGTATTTCCACAGACCATGTAATACCTTTCGAAATCTTCTACATTGTTATCCAAGTTTCATAAAAAAGAAGATTTCTAATCATGCTCTTTCTTTTGTGCGTAGAACTATTTTCTTACAACAACCTATGATATTTAAAGACATATTATTCAATGTTGGTTTGTTGTTTCCTCTCCCCCCGCACTTATTTCAAGCATCGATTGAAATAAATTCTGAATTTTATGATCTCGTAGGCAGATATTTGAAGAAATTTCAAGGTAAGGCTTATGTAAATAATTTTATTTTATTAAGTTTAGATGTAAATAGTAGGCTAAGTTGTTTTTAAAGAGTTAGTTGAAGTTTTATTTTTGTTACTGATTTTCAACATTTTCATATATACAAAATTAAAACTGAGAGAATGGCTTCACTAGAAGTATGACTATACTTAGTCATATGCTCTCTTAGTTAGTTACAATAGTAATATGATTAATTTTGTTTCTTAGTTCATCTCTATTTTATTTTTCAGTTTAATTTGTAAATTTTTAATAAACAAGTAATGGGCTCAAATATTTCCTTTGTTATCCATTTCATTTTTGGCAAAAGTGGCTTAGAGTACTTTGGATCATACACATGTAATGCTCTTGATTATCCCTCTTCACAAATTTTCATTGTAAGATTAAAATTGTTTTTCTCAAACAAATCATGAATGTTGAAATTTCAAAGAATCATTACAACTGAGCATACCAATTTTCCCTAAATTCACAAACATTTCTTATGGTCATTTTTACCACAGTTTCCTCAATTTAAATGGGAAACAAATGCAAATTTCTCATTACTTAGTAGTTAATTTAAATTGAATAAGAAGATGATTTTGAACTTATACAAATGCATGGGAGAACTTGAAGATTCATGAGGTAAACTTACAATTCGACTCTTCCAGGTATGCATAAATATGTTCATCTTCATCTGTTGCTATTTTTCTTCATCTTTAGAATAAAGCAAGCAGTCAACCCTTTACAATCTGCAACATGTTCAAGGAAGTATTTTCTTTTTCATCAGAATCTTGGTATTTTATATTGTTGCTTCTGTTCATATTTCCTTGCTTCACAAATGCATGAGATGAGCTAATAATTGTTAATGTAGCTGAAATTGAATGCTTAGCCATTCCTTGTTCAGATTTTTCGTGGTCTACAACTTCTCACATTTTAAATTAAAGAAGGCCCATAAGAAAAGGAAATTTTCTCCAAAATCTTGCAGCAAGTCATAAAATAATCCTATCCATGATTTTATCTCTGCCCATTCTGAATCTTACAATTGCCGAGTTGAGTTGAACCATTGCATCACACTCGTTCATATTGTTTTCCCTTTAGTCATATTCCTTTCTTTCGAAGTGACTCAAAGCCTCTAATTGGTGAATCTTGGAATCTCGATCCTCTACTTTTCATTTTTCCGAGATCTTTCCTCAAAATTTCGGACTTTCTAGCTTATCAGACTCTTGGGTTTGTATTATATTGGAAGCATTTAAAAACAAATTCTGAGATTTACCTCTCCGAGATCCACATTGCCTTTTCCTCCACTATCACGTCCATTACACTTAGCGAAGGAAATGGCCCCTATTTCATTGTCTTCACTGGAATCTTGTGGTCTCAAAGTCTTGTAAGTTGATTTGAGTTTCAAAAAGGTTTTCGAGATCTTTAACACCCGATTTATTCTCATATTTATTAAATCTCAGACTCCTTTCCTCGAAAGCTTATTTTTATAGAAAAATGTAGGTGCTCTTGTTATTTTCTTATCGGAACAAAAGCTATCAGAGCCATTTTATAAAAATATTATGAGATTGATTACCTCTGATAGTTGAATGCCTAATATACAATATTCCCATGTCATACATTAAAATCCATTCACTATCAGGCATATTTGATATCGTAAGATTTATTTATAGGAAGTTACGGAAAAAAATTGTTTCGAGATCTTGCTTCCCTTTAATATTCTAAACATCGGGACATATTATATTAGAGGTGGGATTTAATTAAACTTCTGAAAACGAATGTCGCTGAAAACGTTATGAAGCAAGGTCTTTGTTTATCAGAGTTTTTCCCATTAAGAAATTTTTGGAAACCTTGAGCTCTTACCTTTGGCACATCATTTATCGACACCTTCCATATCGGGACCTATTTTAAAATTGTTACGAGATTTTATCTTGCCAAAATTTATTTTTCCGATAGATCTTTTTATACATTTAAAATATTGTTATCAGAACATATTTATATCAGAGCCTTTGTAACTCGTAGTATCTATATCGAGCCTCCCTATTTTGGGACATTGGAATATTGTAACTTTATCCATTCTGAAATCCAACGTGGCAAGACTCTCATGGTCTAACATCTTTTCACTTAAAGTGATATAAAAGAGGTTCAGGTCCCCGGCATATTGAAGAAATGAAGAAGGTTGACAAGGCACAGAAAAATGCACTCTTTAGCAACTAGCTGGTAAGTAAATTCGAAACACACAAAGGTAATGGATCATGCTCAATTCATTTTTGAACTCTCTTTTGTTTGAATTTCTAATATATCACTTCATATTTAGCATACAAAATTCAAGTCCTCTCCCTCTACACAAAGTTGGGATTTGGTCTTGAATTTTGAGATTTTATGAAAATCTTGGAGTTGATATGAAATCTAAAAAGACAAAGAGAACAATCACTGTTGTAATTAATAAAGAAGCAAATCTTAATTCTCATTTTTATGGATTTTATTCATTTAATATTCCCTAAACATGAAACATTGTTTTTTCTTCTAGTTTATTGCTCGTTGTAGTTTAGCTTTAATAAGTTATGATTTTGGGCTAATGAAAACTACATTGACAACCACTTCTTCATGTTTTTACTTCCAATTAAAAGAAGAGGTTATCTTTTGTTGGAGAAGATCCACGCCTTTCAAGTAAGTTAAATGAGATTCTCCAATGGTAAGTCTCATATGCCCATCTTCATTTTTTTTAATTCTTTAAGTTTTATTTTTAATTTTGCTGATATATATATATTTGTTTTATAGGTATCCCATAATTATCTCACACCCCAGCTGGCTCAGATTTGGCACTCAGTGTCTTTTATTTTGCGTGCTTTCAAATTTTTGAGGAAGTAGTGATGATCTTTATCAAATCAGCTAAATTGGGGAGTTTCTAAACCTTTAGTCTATTTCTAAAGTAACACTTTTATCATAAAAGGGTTAATATGCTTTTATGTAGGATTTGTTTTGAAACAAGAAAATTTGTAGTAGACAGAGACTTCTCATTTGGCTTAATGATTACTATTTCCTTTTCGGCTTAGAAGCCTAATTGCTTGTAAATCTGTAAGATAAAATCATTAAAATCTTAACAAGAGACAAACTCACGGGTTATCTTTGTTTATTATTTTGTTGAGATATTTGTGTAATTAGTCTTGTTGAGTTTGTCTTTTAAATTTGGGCTTTTCTTTCAGCTTTTGTTTTCCTCATTTTCACATTTTAGAGTCTATTGATTTCTTTTTCTTCTGTTTGAATTTCTTTTTTCCTTCTTTCTATTTTCTTTTATTTGATTTTAGTGACTTCACCATTGATTTAGATGGAAGACCTTTTCCTCACCAAACAATGGTTGGCATACATGGGAAATTTTTACTCTGTCTATTCAATGAATTTCATTTACCACTAAAGGTATATCTTTAT